>OZ038480.1:97007711-97187711 GCA_964036315.1 Acanthosepion esculentum | reverse complement strand
ATTTTTATTACCTAAACATTATTTGCAGTAGATACTCCATTAATTTATTAAACAGTATATTTATTTATTTTTGTCATTTTAATAACATTTCTTGAATATTCAGGCTGTGAGATGAAAATAAATATACTGTTTAATAAATAGATGGAGCATCTACTCCAATATTGGTATCCACTAAAAATAATGTTTAATTAATAAAATTTTATTATTCTTAATGCTTAATTTATTTTTTTTACAGTTTATGTGTCATAGTATTTTTGTATAATTGGTAATAATTTGTAAGATTTCTCATTATATTGATTGGTGATATTCAGTTTAATTGACAAATGTCAAGTTAATCAGTATGATAATGTTGTGACTTTACAACCAGTGTATGTCTTACTTGAATTATTAGAGATAGATTCACCAAGTGGGCCAGCAAATTCATAGACAACATATATAGATGCAGATAATGATTTATACATATGGATTGTATTTCTATAGAAAAAGTGTAATTTTCACAGAATTTCAGTTACCTGTTCCACTTTTCCTTTCATTTGATTTATAACATGTGCAGGTTCAAATTAGTGATATTTTACAAGATGCAAATAAGAAACTAGCAAACAAAAACTTCAAAACAGAAAATCCTTATCAATAACTTGTCAGACCAAAGTTTTCTTTTGCACTGTGGGCATATGCACATATCTTTCTGCCTGTTGAAGTTTTTCTTTTTCTCTCCAAGCATGCCTAACTTTCACCATATAGATCTAGTGAAATTTTATAAATCAGATGTGTAGAATATCAAAGAAGAGAAATTATATGATAGTCATACAAAGGATTCCTTTGATATTGTTCTAGAAGAGAAAGAAGTAGACATTTGTTTTGCAAATGATGAAAGGCCTGTTTATATCTTGGCCTTTCTGATTATAGAAGAAAAATAAATATAAATGTAAGAATTTTAAGAGTGTGTGTGTGTGTGTGTGTAATATATATATATGTATATATATGTATGTATGTATGTATGGTAAAATATAGTTTCAATATATGCTATATTTATGGGTTAAAATTATTCAATACCAGGGATAGAGCATATATAAATATGAAAGTGGACATTGAAGTCAACAGTGGCAACAGTCTGTTTCATGCTTATATTTCATCAGGTCACATACATTGTGTTATTGCTCAATTATTTATAGGTAAAGGTCAGTGATACATTGTGAGTAATCTATTTTATTGTTCTAATGGGCAGTGATGGTGATGGTTATGCTTTGAATTATTCTAGAGTCTATTAAGTGGAAATAATTGTGGATATGGATACAGTTTTTACGTATAAGCATGAAACAAACTGTCACCACTGGGTGTTTACTTCAATGTTCACTATATATATATATATATATATATATATATATATATATATATATATATGTATATGTACACACATATATAATACAAATCATTATTACCCGAAAATCTTTGTCAACAATTATTATTTGCATTATATATTGAGTTGAAAACAATTTATATACAACTTTATGTATATTTTTATTAAAAGTCCTGCATGGTGAAAGGCAGATTCATGCCTGAAGTATTGTCTGATGATCATTTAAGGTGGGAAACTGCAAGTAACCATACTGTGTTTTGAATTCTGTATCTATACTTATCATATGTACTGGGTGCGATGGATAAATTGTCATCTAAATTACACAAAGAAAAATCTCATTTTAACAGATATATTTACCAAAATTACACAAAAATATCTTGAAATGCTAAAGAGTAAATTCATTCAATTGTCTTTGGTTTCAACCACGGCCTAAAAGTGACTTCAGAATCTCCTGCATCTCTTCTGAGCAGTCTCCTTGACTTGATGAATGATGGTATAATCCTTGACTTTATTTCATCTTTGGTATTACAAGGAATTTTGGTGGTCTCTTGCTCAACTGTGCCCAACACATAATAATCAGGGAGGTTGCAGTCTGGGGAGTTAGGTATCCAGAAGTAAAGGGTGATATGGTTGCAGAAATTGGCTGACAGCTAAGACTGCTTGTGTAGCATGGTGCAGAGTCCAGTTGCCAGACATTGGGTCTTCCAGCAGCCTACCTGCTGACCCAGGCCAGCACTACCTCCTCAAGGCACTTGACGTAGGCATCCATGCATAGTCTGAGACCCTGTGGGAAGATGAATGGAGGCACTCCAAACACCTTCGTAATCACCACCAGACTCATCAAACGCTTTCTGAATCCTCTGCACTGTCCTCAGATCGACACCAAAATGCTCTGAAATGTGAATATTGGAGCTTCTGGCATGAATGCCAAGCAGTACAGCATGATGTTTCCAAATTTCAGGCAGAGTGAATTGCTCCATGGTGCTCTTTTTCTTACACTCGGTGCCCAACTAGCATTACTATACTGTGCAGTTGACAAAAATCAAAAACAAACACAAACAAGGCATATATATAAAATGTAAAATAGTGACAATCTTTTTATTACTCCCTGTATATTGCATGCTAAATGGGTATAATATATATATATATATATGTATATATATATATACAGTGTAACCCGGATATAAGAGAGTTGTCAGGACCGGAAAAGAAATCTCTTATATCCGGGTTTATCTTATATCAGGGTTTGGTCTATTTTGTTTTATTAACACAGGCTCTAATTTGGGACCAGAGAAAATATCTCTTATATCCGGGTTACACTGTATATATAAAATATGTGGTGCAGTTCAATTTATCTTGCAATGAATCATTCACACAAAAGGTAAATTAGTAAAGTTAATGATATAACTTGGCAAAATCCCTTCACTAACAAAATTTTTAAAGATGCATTAACCTACTAATCACTCGATGAATGTTATGATCCTTGTTTTTTAAAATTATAAGCTTGTATAAAGTTTGTATCCGTTATCAATAACACATTTAAAAAAAAAAAAAAACATTTCGATTCACATTATATTTTTTTTGCACAGATGCTACCTGAATTTTACCAAAAAACAAAATAATTTTTATGCCTGAAGATGACTGAATATATAGTTGAAAGTACTTGCATATTTAAGAAAGACCTTATACAGATTATGAATTAAAAAACAAGGATCATAACATTCATCAAGTGATTGGTAGGTTAATGCATCTTTAAAATTTTGTTAGCGAAGGGATTTCACCATTTTATATCATTAACTTTACTAATTTACTTTTTGTATGAATGATTCATCGTTATACAGTGTAACCCGGATATAAGAGAGTTGTCGGGACCGGAGAAGAAGTCTTTTATATCCGGGTTTGGTCTATTTTGTTTTATTAACACAGGCTCTAATTTGGGACCAGAGAAAATATATCTTATATCCGGGTTACACTGTATATATATATATATATATATATATATATATATATATATATATATATAAGAGAAACCCGGATATAAGAGATATTTTCTCTGGTCCCAAATTAGAGCCTCTGTTAATAAAACAAAATAGACCAAACCCGTATATAAGAGAAACCCGGATATAAGAGACTTCTTCTCCGGTCCTGACAACTCTCTTATATCCGGGTTAAACTGTATAATACAACTGAGAAAATTGAATTTGATGTGTTTTATCCAGTTATCTAACATCAGCCAAATAGCAGAACTATAATATTCAAGGAATTCAGAGAAGTTCTAGTGACTTATCTGGTTAACCAAGTCAAAAGTTTCACATCGAAATGCTCATCAGGGCCAGATGTTTGATAAACTTTTTTTTAAAGTAATTCACCCCAAACAAGGTGTGAGTGCCACTAGCACGCAAGGGGTTACAGAGGATTGAGAACAAGAGTAAAGAGGCGTGTTTGAGGAAAAGATACAGAGAAGGATGAGGAACAAGATCAAGGTATAAGATTTCGATTGACATTCCACTTGAATATTTGAAGATTATAGTTATCAGGGAAGCAAGCAAGAAGAAGGGAGTTCCACAGACTGGAAGTGCTAGAGAAGCTGTTTGAGTAGAAGAGGCGTTACATTTAACCATTTTGACAGTGAAAGGGTGGGACCAAGATGCAATCCTAGTAGCTCGCTTAAATTCATGCAGTCTGGAGACCAGCAAAAGTAGCTCATCAGAACAGTAGCTGTGAAACTACTTGTAGCAGAGACAGAGGGAAGCCACAGCACATCTGTAAGAAAGCGACTTGGGAATATATCAGATTTCCTATTTATGCACATTAATTAATATCCCTCATGATCATTTCAATGCAAAACTTGTGAACTTTTCTAAATTCGTTGAATATATATATATAGTACAGGTAATTGATCCATTGATTTATAATCCAGGTGGATCCTAGTAATATTAATTATTAAAACTGATCCACAGAGAGCTCAATGTTTTTATTTTAACAGAGCATATGTGTTTTTTACAGCAAAAAAAAAAAAAAAAAATTACCTCAACATAGTCTATTTCAAGCCATTCTGTACACGGCTATCATCAGTCTCTGAGTGTTTGTTTTGGAACATTGTTTCAAATTTATTTTCAATGTCATTCCTCCTCTTGTAGATGCCTTGTTAATGAGAGTGGGTTTGTGTTAGCGATTGGTGGGGGTGTAAGGTATCTTATCCTGGAGGAAGCAGTCTGGGGTTGGAGTTTATTTATGGCCAGGACTTGCTTGTATTAATATCAGTTCCTACTATGTGGTGTTTCTCATAAAGATTATATATATATATATATATATATACACACACATGTACAATGCAGCCTAAATGTGTTTGCACACACATTTGTGTGTGTTAATATGAATAAAGACAAAAGGAAAACTTAGCTGACATGTTTTGTCCTCTGATGGACTTTATCAAGGCAAATGTAAGGATTTTATTTTGCAACAAGTATTTATAAACAAAAGTAAAAATATTAATTTTTCAAATTTTTTAAATTTAAAAAATGCTCATCAATAGTCATCAGGAAAAGTCTAAACAAATTAAGAAGAATGCAATGTAATTAAATAAACAGAAGTGTGTAAATGATATTTTTGGATTATGTAGATATTAAATGCATGTAATTTATTTACTGTCAAGGGTATATAAACCAAAATGAATATATGTTCATTAAATATGAGATCAACATGTGTGAATTTTCCATTATTCTATATGCAGAAATTATCAATTTAATAAAATGCCTTAAACTTGAATAATCAATAAATTTTCGTATTCTCTCTGTAAAGTAAGACCTTTCTTTTACCTATATCTTATAATTTTCAAGTATAGTTATGTGTGCCAAATTAGTCATTGGCATTTACTGGAACTGGATACAGGATCTGAAAAGGTGATTGTGTCCCTTTTGCCTTTGAAATAACTTTGTAATTGTTTCAAAAAGAGTTAGAAACTGAGGCCAGGTGCAAACAATCAAAGTCAACAGGGAAGGTATTTATCTTACATGTCCTACAGTCATTTTTAATAAAACACAAAACACTCCTTTTTTTATGGCAATAGTAAAGGTCAGTCTTTAATACTTCAAGCAGCTTTTGCAATATCATCTTGAATCAATGGAGCTAGTTTATCTAGTGCCATGTTCTTCTAACTGGCCTTAAACAAATCTATACTTTGAGAGGTTATTGCCTGATTTAGTTTCTATCTAGTTTTCCTTCTTTCATCAACATATTTTTTTCTCTCATATAAAATGCGAATGTCAGTGTATCACTGTGTCATGCTTTTTCAACTTTACTCCTCGTGGCTATAGCCGAACATATCATACCATTTTGGAATCAGGCTGACACTGTGAGCAAATTAAAAGAATTCTGGACTGCATAATTCAAATTGAATGAACAAATTTACAAGTATATAATAAAAACAAGGATACTTATAGATGCATTTACTAATAGACATGTTAGGACTATCATATTTCACATCCAGTAAAGTTATTCTTCTATATAAATAAATGTGAGTGCAGTGTGCGACATTTTTCAACTTTACTCCTAAAGGCTGTAGTCCATCATATCATACCATTTTGGAATCGGGTCGACTTTGTGAGCAAGTTAAAAAAAACATTCCAGATTGGATTCAAACCCACAATCCTGAAATTTTGGATTCCCAAGTTTTCATTACTGCGATTGTTATCTGATTCCGCCATCTTGGTTTCTAGTGATAAAAACAGTTGAAGGGACACAACTCTCTAACTTTTAATAGCTCATGTTCAAATGAAAAAAAATTACTGTTCTTAAATTACAGTGGTTCAAAATAAAATTGTCCACGTTTTCAACTATACTCCTAGAGACCGAAGCCCAACATACATTCTTTAATTGTTTATTGTTAATTACAGTATTTACATTAGTCGGACTATTGTCCTCATCTTTGTCGCCATATTTGTCACAACGTTTTGGCCGTTGTACGCTCCGGCCTTCTTCAGGTAGTTGGAATTTCGAACCGAACCCTTTATTTCGATCACTGGGGTAGACTGTTCCAACTACCTGAAGAAGGCCGGAGCGTACAACGGCCGAAACGTTGTGACAAATATGGCGACAAAGATGAGGACAATAGTCCGACTAATGTAAATACTGTACATAATACCTCATCTCAGAAATATAGACAGACTTATTGTTAATTGTTTAACATGCACATATCTACCATACACCAATATGCAATATCAAACTCTATGTCCATCAAATTTAGCAAAAAACATGGGAAAAAAAGAATTGCTGCTCAAATATACAATATTTAAATAAATAATAACTTCATAACCTATATGTGTGTGGGTATGATTATGCTCTTTCCAGTATTGATGGGAAGTTCCTTTCTAACCTTTTATTTGAAGTAGTGGGGAATGTCAGCATCTTGATTATGTCATTTTCTTCTTTCAGTTAAGATATATCTTAGCTGTTACTGCTGTTGGTAGTCCTTAAGTGCTGTGGTTTCTGTAATTTGATAGAATTCTTTGTGATTCTGCAGCACCAGTCCAAAAGGTTTTAAGAAGGATGGTATTTGACAGTATCCTAAGGCTACATTCACTCAAAGGTCTTCTTTTTTTTTTTTTTTTAACTTTATGAAGTTGTTTTATACAGCTGAAAATTAAAGTATTTCTGAATGAGTTTGGTGCCTGATATCCATATGAAAGTCTCAATCTGACGAGGTTATTTAAGAACATGACTCAAGTTTTCAGGTTGATGTTTTAGTTTTGTGGCAGTTTGACGTGTTGGAAAAAAATTGCCACTAGCACAGTCTATTCTCTGTTCAATTTCTCTATCACTTATACTAAATTTGTTATAACTGATCTGTACACCAAGGTATTTAAAGTGTTTAATATTTACTAATTCCACATCCTGAAATTTTATGGAGGCTTCCGAGTAGGAGCCATCATTCCTTTCATTCCAATTCCAGACCAGACTTTCCATTTTGGAAAGGCTTATCAGGGTGGAGGATGTTGAATTTTTGTTCAAGATCATTCTTATCCCTACTATGAATACATATGTCATCAGCAGCATAGCCCCTTGACCATCAGTGCATTAGCCTGAGGAGAGAGGATTCGGATGTGATATGGAATACTTAAATGACCATCTCTTTACATTTGTTCTTGTAAATGTGTCGAGCATAAAACAGCAATATTTTTCTTTCATCATACAAGGGAGCACTGAAAAGTCCTCTGTAACCAACCCACATACCAAAATGACCACCCATAAAATATATATATATATATATGTTTATATTTTGTAAACTCTTTTTCAGTGTTCTTAAGACTAAGAACATTATACAGTAACTCTTTATAGAACATTATACAGTAAAAATTTCAGCTCATAAGTATATGTAAACCTGCAAAACTCTTGATCCATTCTTTTTTAAGTATGTCTGTAAGTATATTTTATAGCTATGTAATATTTAAGGCTTTTGTAGTCACAAAGACCTGTACATTAAAATATTGATTTTTATAAATGTCAATGCATGTAAACTTATATGAATATATAAACATTATACCGAGTCTAACAGCAAAATTTCGCCAAATCATGTAACAGCATGTGATAATTGTGCATCCCACAAAATGTTTCATATCTAAAAACCACTAAACTAATTGAATTTATTTTTCTAGGTTTTCAGATGTTTAGCCATCTTGAGACCATTTGTTGTAAGAATAACTGAAAAACCTTTTGAGTTATTCAGCTAGAAAGAGAACAGGTTAAAATCATTCTGTGTCAACACCTCTACATCTTCTCAACTGAGCAATAGTGAGAGGAAACGATCATTCAGGACTTCAGTAATGGTACCAACATTCATACTCTGGCTTCCATCTTCAAAGTTCATTCAAGAACCATCAAGAGAATGGTGAATAAGTTTAAAAAAGATGGAACAGTACAGAGGGAAACTGGACCTGGAGGTCATAACAGCAAGATGGATCATCATTTCAGCTAAGGGCTAAATACATTTTTATTGTTCAAAGTATAGTCCAATAGTGTTATAAAAACCTTGGGGAATTCCAGTAAGATGTCTTTAATCATTTCTGAGATACAACAGTTCAAAGCTTAATCAAACAATTGGACAATTTTGCTGTTGCATGATTTGACCCATTATGCCGTTACATGTGGTGTGTGTGTGTATATATATATATATATATATATATATATATATATATATATATATGTGTGTGTGTGTGTGTGTGTGTATTTAGGCAGCAATTCTTCTTTCATGAACATTTCACTGAATACAACAGACAAAGTGCTTTGATTTATTTTTTTATACAAAATCTCATAAGATATTTTTTCTTTTCAGATGATAAATTATATAAAAACTGTCCAAATGTTCTTTTTATCCAAGCACTTTCAGCTATACATTTATGCTAGTACAAAGTCACAAGTCATCGTGGCCGAGGGCTTGAGCATGCTGGCCTTGTTCAAATTGTTGATCATGCTAGATAACACGCTCTTTCCCAGAAACTGTAACTACGGTCAGCTCAGCATTGTTGTAGTATAAATCACATGTAGACGGGTATCCTCGAATGCAAGTGGCCAGCTATATATATATATATATATATATATATATATATATATATAAATAAAAACAAACATTATATAATATTTTATAGAAGTCTGGTTAAAGATCAATGGAATTTCTTATTTTCTATATTTCAGATCATTCTTTTGCTTTATGGTTTGAAAATATGAAGAAGAAAAATCCTTCAAAAAGAACTTTTCTTGTTTTTTAACCAAGCTTGTATAAATGAAAGTCCCAAACCCACCTCATTATATTATCTTCTCAATATACATGAAATATAGAAGTATAGCAAGGGCTTTAAAAGTCACCTTGAGAAAACTGATACATGAAAGTCACTGACATTTTTTGATGAGCCAATAAAAGCTCAAAGAATCTGATCTTTAAAGTACTTGAAATGTTCCACTGATTCCAATAACTACTTTCTTTCCAAAGATTTGGCAAATAGATGAAATTTTTTGATGATTAGCACCAACTGCCAAATTTAATCATCATCTAACAAGAACGATCATCACCACAAACAAAAGAGTTTCAAACTGCTGTACAAAATTCAGAGGAGAGACTTGAAATCTATATGACTTATTTTTGCCCTTTTTTGTAAGTGAAAAAAAAAGTCTAAAGAGGAAGTTCCAGTATTTACATTGGTCGGACTATTGTCCTCATCTTTGTGGCAATATTTGTCACAATGTTTCGGCCGTTGTACGCTCCGGCCTTCTTCAGGTGGTTGGAATTTCCAACCGAACACTTTATTTTGATCACTGGGGTAGACTGTTCTAGTTCCACGAGCCATGTTTGATGGATGTCAGTTATCAGTTATCTCCTGGTAATTTTCCCACTGAAAGTTCTCCACTGCCTGAATCGGGTATTGAACTCACACTCTTTGGGTCTGTCACTGGATCTAACCAACACCTTTATCCACTGTGCCATGTGTCCTTGAGGACATCTGGGTATGAATTTCTGAGTATTATAAACCTAATTTTTCAGCAACCATTTTTTACCAGTACTCATATTGCAATTTTGCTGTTATCATTCCATGTTTTTACCAGATCTCATATTGCAACTTTTTGTTATCATTGCTTTTCTCTGGCACTCCTTATTACTGGTTCCCATATTGTATTTATTTCTATGCTTGGCCGACTCAGGAGATAACTGATAACTGACATCCATCAAACATGGCTCGTGGAACTAGAACAGTCTACCCCAGTGATCGAAATAAAGGGTTTGGTTCGAAATTCCAACCACCTGAAGAAGGCCGGAGTGTACAACGGCCGAAACGTTGTGACAAATATGGCAACAAAGATGAGGACAATAGTCTGACCAATGTAAATACTGTACATAATACCTCATCTCAGAAATATAGACAGAGGAAGTTCCAGTTAGATTTTTCTGAAGAACTGATACTTTATGGAACATGCACTCATATAGATGCTTCCCTATATAGTAGAATCATTACCTTTTCAAGTCAAGGGTCAATTTTTATTTATCCCTATAATCTTCACTTGTATTGGGGTAACTTAAGATACTTACAGGCAGTCATTTATCACTACTTCATATGGGCTTACAGCTATATGTTGAAATGCTGTGCTTACCAGATGCTGCAAGCTTGGATGTGAGGATGGTATAATATATAATGGCTTGGAATTAAAAATCAGAAAGCTGATTTCCAAATCCAGCCAGGTTTATTAAATTTATCTAGGTGCAAATATCCTTGGGAAAGGTATGAATCCTTTCTCC
Source organism: Acanthosepion esculentum (assembly GCA_964036315.1). Lineage (NCBI taxonomy): Eukaryota > Metazoa > Mollusca > Cephalopoda > Sepiida > Sepiidae > Acanthosepion > Acanthosepion esculentum. The sequence goes on along the minus strand of OZ038480.1, from coordinate 97,177,071 downwards.
ACAACTATGGGTCAATTAGAAAGACTCTTATCACGAAACTATTATTATCTCAAAAATATTCTTACAATCTAAAAAATATTTTCTGGCTTTAAATAACCCGCAAAGTGTTGATAAACTGTAAAAAATAAATCAATGATTCTCCTAAATCATGTTCTGCCAACCATTTACACAAACTTGTTAGATAGGTTTATGCACTGTTGAAATACTGGTTCCCATACAATGACCACTGGTCAGTAACTAGATAGGTGACCACTTTGGAATACCAAGTTCTGTAAACTTGAATGTGTGGGTGGTATAATGGATAATGTCTTGGAATTGTTAAAGGATGAAAACTGGTCCATGAAAGTCACTGACATTTTTTGATGAGCCAAAGAATCTGATTTTTAAATACTTGAAATGTTTCACTGATTCCAACAATAACTTTCTTTCCAAAGGTTTGGCAAATAGATAAAATATCAGTTCCCATACGATCACCACAGGTCAGTACCTAGGTGGGTGACTGCTTTGCAATATCCAGTACTGTAAGCTTGGATGTGCAGATGGTGTAATGGATAATGGCTTAGAATTGTTAATAAGAGAGCTGAGTTCCAATTCCTGTTGGGTTCATTATATTCACTTATGTGCAGATACCCTTGGGAAAGGTATGAATCCACCTCTTCTCTCCCTAGCTATGTGTTAATAATAGTTTGGGGAATACAGGTTTTACTAATTATGTAAAAGAAAAAAAAAGAAGTTCTTACAGTCTAAAAATAATCTTCAACGGATTGATAAGCCCTAGAAAATGAATGAATCAGTCAAATGTTACTTCTTGCATTTATAGTTTTCAGACTTCAGAACTAAAGAGTATATCTCCAACAAAAGAAGCCTGATATGTATTTTTCTTTCCAATTTTCGTAATCTCCAAATAAAAAAAAGAAAACTCTCTAGAATCAATCTGACATATCTATATGTTATATTCCATGCTAATAGGAATATATACTTAAGAAACACAGTGGACAAAATAAATAAAGGTTTATTGTAAAAAAAAATAAAGGTACAGTTATGCACAAGGTCATTGCAAGTCAATCCAGTAGTAAGTGCTACTACTGGAAGGCTGGTAGTTCTGAGTCATACTCAACAGATCCCAGCTAGACTCTGTAGTCAGTTGACTTACAGATACTTATAGGGAGTTACTACCTATAGTGTAGTAACTCATGGGGAGACAGATTATTTCATTACATCACTATAATAAGTCTGCCATTTGCCCATTCTTAGAATATTGTTGCTACATATGGTCCAGTGCCCCTGCTATTTACCTTGAACTACTTGATAAAATCCAAAGAAGAAACAGCAATATTAGTGGTCCTGATCTGGCTGTTCGGCTTCAGTCACTTTCCCATGACTGTAAGGTTGCCTCAGTGTGTCTTTTCTATAAATACTTTCATGGTAATTGTTTGGATGAGCTCTTCACTATGGCTAGCTAAGTTATGACAGAAGAAGACCGTCCTTTCCCCAACCCCCCCTTCGGCCTTGTGCCACATTTCTGTGTATTTAACAGAATAAATATTGCTCTTCACTATGGTACCTAGACTTTTTGAATTTAAGTGCAGTACTAGCCTAGCATCAAGATCTCATCAATTTACAGTTGTGCTGGCTAGATGTAGCCATAAGATCTATACTAACAGTTTTCTTGCACTTCTTGCTAGTGGAACTCCTTTCCGGCTCCATGCTCTCTAGACAACTCTAATCTGCAAAAATTTAAATGCACTATCCTCCTGATTACTCTTTCCACTCATTATTAATGTTTCTGCTCCTAATTCTTACATACCATGTAACCCTTTGTGCCTCAGGGGCTTTACTGCCTTGCATGGGGGTGATACCATATTACAAAAAAATTCATAAAATTTATTGCATTCTGGTATTTTCTTTTCTTTTCAGATGTTACATGCAAAGATCAGCGAGATAATGAATATGAACCTGATGTCTGTTTGGAACGAATAGGCCCTATGCCTGCTGTAGCAGAACCGTGTTTTGTCCCATGTCTTGAAAAATGCTTTTTAACAGAATGGGAACCCTTTAGCCACTGTATTGAAGGTTGCAATGGATATAGATTTAGAAATCGGGAATTAACGGGTAAGTTTGTTTTTCTTTTTAATATTATTTTTTTTCCTTATTGATATTTTAAATGTTCAAGATTTTGAAATAAATGTATGTAAATCAGTCAGTTATGTGCCATGTGTGATGCACACTTAGGCAATCATGTATCTTTCGATACATGACTGACAAGGCAGAATTTTTTCCCCCACAGTAGGTTGCCATTTCTTTCTGTGGTAGACCAATTGCCATCCAAGGCTATAGAACTCAGTCTGTCCTGCTATTTACCCATAGCTGTGGGGAGAGAAGAGGAGGATTCATACCTTTCCCAAGGGTATTAGCACGTAAGTGAATGTAATGGATTCGACTGGAATTCAAACTTAGCTCTACGATTCCTTAATCCGAGCTGCTATCCATTACTCCAGCATGCCTCCTGTAAATCAAAATGGGTATATTAATATTTACTCTAAATCAAAATGGGTATTAATATTTACTCAAATATGGTAAAAAATAAATCCCAAGATATCTAATTTGGTACTAATTTATTTTGGGTGAAATGGATATTTGTTTACTCACTGAAATGAATCATAGATGCTAAATTTGTTTGAGATTTTTCTCTGTGTTGATTTGATTGGTTGATATTCTGATATGTCAACTCTTGTTAGGTTATTTAATGTTGAATTTTGTATAGTGCTCTCAGTGAGAATTAAACTCATTACTCAGTAATAATGGCCAACCAGAATAATTTTGCTGGCCATTGCTCTGCCAAAGCATATGAAATGTATATTTTTCTTAGTTCTGCATATTTCTTGAAGAAATATTTTTAGTTTGAGAAATAACAGGGATGGTTGGTTGATTTTGCAATGTGTCATCCCTTCACGGGTTATTTAATGCCAAACTTTGTATAGTGCGCATAGTAAGGACTAAACTCATTACTCAGTAATAATGGTCAACCAAACCTTCTATTGATTGGACACCTTTTAAAATTTATGTGAAGTATAAAGCTGCTATGTTCATCAAAACACTTTTGCAAAATTCAAAGACGAGCTGTAATGTAGCATCTGTTGTGGAATATTTAACAACTCACCAAATTGCATTGTGGCTTGATGAACAAAGTGTAACAATTGAACATTGTAAAAACCATACTTTATATATGAATATGCATTACATAATGAGAAAAGAATAGAGGATTGCTAAAAACGTATTCTTTCAGCAGTTAGGTCATTACATGGTGGACAACATTCAAATACATGTCTGTTTTAAATAAATTAAATACTTGCCTGAATGGTGTCCATATTTTGCTTGTCCTTGTATTATTCAGATTTGCCTGTGGCCAGCATTGCCTGTTCTGAGAGAAGGCAGAAAAACATGTCTCTTGTTCATAGACACCTCGGCACCTAAAATCTGCTTTACGCCTAATTTGGGGTTATGCCCATTATTATCAGATGAAATGGGTCTGACCTATTATCAGCAAAAGTTATTTACCAAAGGGAGATAACCTATAATTTTTACATTGCTCCTAACAAACAGGAAAACATGCAATCCATGTTGCCAGTTCATAACATTGTAATACAGTTCTTTGTTTTTTTTTTATATATAGAATAAGCATTTCAATAATCATTTTTTATTAATACAATATTTGTTATATAAACATAAATCAACTCTTTATCATGGCTATCAATTTCTCTTTTTTTATTGTATGAATAGTGTAAACATGATAGTTCTGATTACTTGACCATTAACTTTTTAGAACTATTCAATACTAACTTAAAAGCTGCCCTATTGGTCAGTATTTAAGCTAACTCCTGCAGAGGGCTTATTCATGAGTTTGAGAGTCTCTAAGTCTTTGCATATTCTCAGCATTGGAATCTCTCCTGGCTGCCATTTGATCTGGGTTTTCATTTACATGGGGACTTTCTTTTTTTCATTTGCACAGGATTTTTTTTCCTCAATGCAGCCTTGGCTCTTTTGATTGCAATCTGGTCCTCTGTTGGCAGAGATTTTAGTTTGTGAGACAGACTGCTGCCATATGTGATAGGCAACAATAAACTACAGAAGAACTCAAAATTGATTGCTGCATTGAAGTATTGCATTAATACTTGAGCTTACCTTTTAAAAGTTCCATGATAATTCTTCTGCCTTTTAAAGACAATTTGATGTATGCAGGTCCTTGCTTTCCATACAAACAATTATTTTTATTTTATGGGTGACTTTCGCAATTAATTTCAATTATTCCCAAATTTATTTCCAAGTTATAAAAAATTTTATCATGCAAAAATCACCAAAAACAATCGCAGTAATGAAAACTTGGGAATCCAAAATTTCATGATTGTGGGTCTGAATCCAATCTGGAATGTTTTTTAACTTGCTCACAAAGTCGTCCTGATTCCAAAATGGTATGATATGATGGACTACAGCCTTTAGGAGTAAAGTTGAAAAATGTCGCACACTGCACTCACATTTATTTATATAGAAGAATAACTTTACTGGATGTGAAATATGATAGTCCTTGATATATTTCTATTAGTAAATGAATCTATAAGTGTCCTTTTTATTAGATATTTGTAAATTTGTTCATTCAATTTGAATTATGCCCCTTTTAGTGACTTGTGTTCATCTTGTCTGGTTTTTGCATGTCAGCATGTTGAAAATGTCTCTCTTGTCTGAGAAAAAAAAACTGGTGTTATATAGAGCTTCCAGTCTCAGACCCATGCTGATTATTGGCTAATACCTGCCCAGTATCATTCATATGCAAACAGAGTAGGTGGCGCTGACTAAGTAGGTCTTCTCTCAACAGCCCATTGTGATAGAGGATGCAACTCCTGGTGCTTACAGCTCCATATAAAACCAACTCAGTCTTTTATCAGGCTGATCTGATTCTCTGTTATATGACTCGGTATAGATGTTTAACTTGTGTTACTGTTGAAGCATACCTCTGGACAAAAATAGGTATGTCCCCATTCACATAAATACAGTAGTAAATACCGTATGTTGGCTTGCAGTTGGAGATTCATTGTAGAATTCACTTGACTCACTTCTAGCAGTTGACTACTACTTCTACGTGCTGCTGGCAAATCTTATACGTGTTGTTCTTGTCCTAAGTATTATTGTTCATTAGCAGCCTTCATTTGATTATTCTATTCAGTAACCTCCCCTAGATTACAACAGTCACATTTATTGTTTAATAAAATTTTATTTTCTACCTTTGTTAAGGTATTTCAAGTATTAGTTATACCAGTTAAAAAATGACATTACTACTTCTTTTGTTATTTGTATTTATTTTCATGACCCATTATTTATGTTGTGTAGTTTAATGGTGTTGTCCCCATTTATGTTTTTATGAGTTCGCATGATTGAAAAAAGGATACTTTGTGCTTACTTCAGTTGAACCATATAATCTTCCTATAGTAGCCTCTCATCATGAGGTAGATCAAATGTTCAAGGGTAGTTGAAGTGCACTTTAGTTGGTACTTCTTTTGAAAAGTGCTTTCTTCAACCAGAATTATTATTTAGGATATGCCTTGTTGATGATGCTCATATTGGTCAATTTCAGCTATAATGATAAATACAGCACGGTGAAAAAATTCTACTGTGTTGAATTTTCCAATGGATTGTATGTAAACAGGTTTAATGTCATATCAAGGACAATTCTAACAGGTAATACCACTCTGGATCAGAATGGACTTGGGAGTAATGACAATCAAGGGGTGACTTCACACTTCACAAGCAGGGCTTCGTCACTGGATTTAGTTTAAAGTCTTAACCTGGACAGAATTGGTTTATGAATGAATACAGCTTAGTCTTATCCAGAACAGGACTTGTCAGATAAATTCCAGATAGAACCCCTAACTCAAACAGGAAAGACTGTCGCTGACAATCTTGCATTATTTCAAGTGATCCTTTTCATTTTGTGAATGTGTAGTATTTTATATTTAACACTTGTGTTCTGAAGTAAATTGTTTTCTTACGTGCCTATTAGCGCTTGTTTTAAATCTCGTACCCATTCAAGCTGTATTCTTACATGCATGTTAGTACTTGTGTTGAATCTTTATTCGCCCATAATTATCATTGTCACTACCATAGATAAAGTTTAATGTCTTGATCAGGAACAAGGCCCTGGTAAGATTGGTTAGGATGTGGCTGTAATTAGGTTGTACTTAGGACAAAGTAGGGCAGTACTGGGATGGCCAACAAGTGGTCAGAGAGTGACCAAGAAATGAATGGAGTTTAAAGTCTTTCTTAGGAGAGGAGTGGTCATAAGTGGCCATTAAGAAATAAATGAATGGATATTTGCAGTTTAAAGTCTTATCCAGGACTAAAGTGGTCATAAATGATCATCAAGAAATGGATGCAGTTTAAAATCTTACCCAGGAGTAGATCGATCATAAAAGTCGAGAAAAGTTCCATTGTAAACAGATGAATGTTATGAGTATCTTAGGATGCATCTCCTCTAGCTATGCATACAGAAAGTACATTTCCATCATTTCCACAGAAAAATCCAGTCACTCTGCGAAGCTTCCAGAATGGTCTGGCTTCTGCAGGATTTTTAATATTATATTATATCATATCACCTATTTGTCTTTTATTATTGAAATCCATATCATGTAGATCCTTGCAACTTTCTCTTAGACTCAAGAGATTCCTCATTCCATAATTCTTTGGAGTTGACAATTTCTCCCTTTCAGTGAGAGCATCTGATTACTGAGACCTGGAAATAGGTTCAATTTCCAGGAGATCTGGCACAATTAGTTTTCACAGAAATTTCTCCAACAACATTAGGATGTATTGAGTGTTAATGGTAATAAGCTCAGTATCAGACATACTCTGATATGTTAGAGGGCTGGAGTTTATCGCTACATGTTCATAAGAATTGGAAACGGGTTTTTGAGAAATTCAAATATATTTTGAAAAGTCTTGTGGGGTGACTTCAATTATTTCTATAACCCTTTCAGTGTCTTGTTGCTGTAGAATATCATTTGTAAACATTAGACAGATTTTTCCTTCTAAAGAATGCATAGTTTTATCAAGCACTTTCAAGGATACTTGATATTTGGTGGCACTGATTTTATCCTATATTCATGCCAGGATAATTCCATGAAATATGAATTGTCTTTGAAAACTATTGTTTGTTTTTTTTTAATTTATCTATTTTGCTTTTTATTGTAATCACTGATATAATCATCTTCATTGAAGGATGATGCACATGAATCCACAGCAACCATTTTCTATAAATTCTGTTCGACATTAAATAATTCAAAGGCTTCTTGAAATATTTTAGAGTAGGTGGACTTTGGTTCTAATACAAATTTTCCTTGCTGTTTGGAACTTGAAGAATGTCCATAAATTATAGTATGGTAGTTTTGGGGAATGTTGGAAGCCTCAGGTCCCGCTGGGTTAACTTGATGTCTACATAGAAAATTTAGACTGTTCCCAAAAGAGGCAATTCCATTTGGCATTTTCCATGCTAAGCCATTCATACATTTAACAATTTTGGTATCTTCCATATATTGGAAAATGTCCACTCCCAGAATTCCTTGAATGTTTATTTGATTACTGTTATGAGAAAAGGTTAATTTGTAATTTAATCTGGTCAAATTGGTGATCATTTGTCTGAAGTCATTGAACTTGAATATTAAACAAATCATCCAACAAGGCAGGGAATAGGAAGTGATCTCCCTTTGCCTAAATTTACCTTTAAAACAACTTGGTATAATTTCATATTGGAATCACTTGTATAAGTTTTTACTTGGCAATCAAAGGACTTAGATTCCAGTTAGGATATTTTAACTTTTTCAATATTCCTTAAGAGAAATATCACCACTGGCTACCTGTGTCCAGTAAGTAGTTTATAGAGACTTGCTTGGCACCTCAATATAATGTGACTTCTAGGATAGACAGCATTAAATTATTTTCTTCATTTGTATTGATGCCTGCATGAGTAAAAAGAGATATCCCCTTCTTATGATTATTGCATAGTGGTGTTATATGTCTATTAGATGAACATCGTTTACAGGAAAGGAATAATTTATTCTGAAGTCCAAGGCAATCTTCAATTTGATATCTGCTACTCGAGCATCTAATATATAAGTTCAAATATTTGCATCTCTCAGCTTGAGTCTCACATTTCATGCACCTCCTCATGTGCTGACCATGTGATGCACAAAAGCTAATGACAATTCTGTAAAGCTGCACCATTATTTTCCTTTTCATTGAATTTATTACTTCTAGTATCCTTTTCGAATACACAGAAGGGCTTTTATTCTTCATTAATGTGTGGATGGCTTCATTATTATTTTCAAATACTCCCTTAAGGAAGCATAACTGCTATATACCCTGTGAATGATTTTCCACCTTAAATTATAATAGTTGGTTTAACCAGCATATCGACCTTCGTTGGGCCATTTAATCATGAAAAGGTTTTTTTTTTCTTCTTTTTCAAAAAAAGTATAGCTGGTAATATTGTTTTTTCAAAAAAGTATAGCTGGTAATAATATTTTTTTTCAAAAAGAAATGTGCCGGAAAAGACCTGGAAGTTTGGAAAAGCTTTGGAAGTTCACTATTTGCCCATAGCTGGGACCCCAACAGGTGCTATCACCCCGGGTCAGGGTGGACCTGGGAACACCAGCAATTAAGAGGTGGTTCCACGCTTCCTCAAAACTTCCTGATCAGAGGCCTTGCTGTTGGATGCAGTTTAACATCGGACCCAGGACCTTAAATTATGAGGTAGCATATCAAATATGATGTGGTTTACAAGTTTGAATCCAAGGGAGTCTTCCTCAAAAACATTCATACCATATGGCTCTTAACTTGTAAAAATCAGCCCTTATTTTGGCAAGATAATGTTTATAACAAAACCGGAAATTTAGGAGAACTGGTTATTATTTTTTTGAAGATCTCATGAAGGAACATCCAAAGATTCTTTCATTAACAGACCTACAGACACTTTGTAACTGCCATTTTCTAAGGTAAGATAATAGTGGTAGAGCATAACCAAGTAAATAACTCTTTAAGTGGGCCAGCTTTGCTTTGCTTTGTTAGAATTGATGGGATTAGTACAACTGTTAAACTGTGCTATAAAATTCTTAAATTCATATTTAGAAGGTGTAATGCTGCTAAAAGTGGCACACTGTTATTTGGGAGTTGGGATCATTGAATGGCTGTTAGAAACAGAATTGACTTTGCTTCCATAGGAAATACTTGAACAGATTCCTCAATATCAGCAAGCCAATTATTGACACTGACTCTAAAACCAAATTTATTCCTTTGTTCAGTCATAATACTACTCTCTTCTAAATCCAGGTTGGTTTTGGTACAAATCTCCTGGATTTTACCATCCAAAGCTTGAATTTTTCTCTGAAGATTTTCTATAATGGCTTCTATATTTTTAAAAGATTTTTCTCTTGCCCCAACAATTCCAAACTTTAATATTATTTTTTTTTAAATGCTCTTTAAGACAATAAGGGCTTGAATCCATCTTGAAACAGACAATGAATAAAAATTATCATTTTTTAAAAAAAATTATATTTTGAACTTCACTTGTCCGAATTTATTTCACTGAACAGGAAAGATGAGCAATTATATATATATATATATATATATATATATAAAATAAAAATAAAATTAAACAAACCAACACTTAATAATATTAACTTTGAACATGGACATAATATCTTGACCGTGTTTTGAAACAAAAAAAATGAATCACTTTATAAAACATACACATAAACTATTTCTAATTCTAACAGTTGAAATATAATCCTTGATAATGGCTAAATGTATAGCCGAAAGCGCTCGGAAAAAAAGAACATTCGGACAATTTTTATATAATTTATCCTCTGAAAAGAAAAACTTTATTAGATCGCACGAGAAATTATATAAAAAACTAAATAAAAGCACCTTGTCAGTCGTTTTTAATGAAATGTGCTTGAAAGAAGGATTGCTGCCTAAATACACAAATATATATATATATATATATATGTATGGACTCCTAGTGTCTCGATCGTTTCACTGAACAGTGAAAGCAAAAAGTTATTTTTAATGTATATTTTTTGTTACGCTATGTTGGACAAATAAGAACTTCAACAAATAACTCTCCAAAGAAAAAAAAATTGAAAAGTGACACAGAGTAATGGATAGCAGCTGCGATGGAGGAATCGGAGAGCCAAGTTCAAACTCCAGTTGAATCCATTACATTCACTTATGTGCTAATACCCTTGGGAAAGGCATGAGTCCTCTTCTCCCACCAGCTATGGGTTAATAGCAGGACAGACTGGGTATTATAGCTTTGGATGGCAACTAGTCTAGGTGAATGAAAAATTCAGAACTCAAAACCCGCCTCGGCTTGGTCAGGCTATGGGGCAGCCTTTTTGTTAGTTAACCTACTTAGGGAGCCTTTCTTCTCCTTCACGGAATGGTGAAGACAAAAATTACTTTTATATATATTTTTTCATATATATATATATATAAAAAAAAAACAGCAGATTAGGAAATATTTTCTCTCATGTAAAATGACAGCAGTCTAGTAGATATTTTCTCTCTGAATGTTTTTATGCTCAAATCTGTCTTGATTTTTTTTTTTTAATTCTGTCATCATGCCAAAAAAATTGCTTTATGTGTTTGGCAAATTTCTTGCATATATATATATATATATATATATATATATATATATATATATATATATATACACACATGTTTCATTAAATAATATAGATAAGTGCTGTCTATATATTTTATGTAAGTTTTTTTCATATAGTCTGATAAGCTTAATAACATTATCATTAAACAATGAAAGAAAATCACAATATTGATACATATTTTTTTTAATCCAATCTAAGCTTTCGGCTTACATAAGCCATTATCAAAGATGACAATTACACAATATATTTAAGCAATATATATATATATATATATATATATATATAAAAAATGCTTTTTTAGTTTAGTGAAATTGTGTATATGTTGGGCAAAATTGCTTACTTGCAAACATGTTTTTAGCAAAATGTAGGAAATTTAACAACTCCCCAAATTGAGTCATAGCTTGAACATTGTAAAAATGTTTTCTTTCAGCATTTAAGTCATGTATTTAGATGTTGTCCATGATGTCATATGTCTGATTGAAATAAATTGAACACTTATCTGAATGGTAGTCATTGTTCTTGTATTATTCATGTTTGCCCGTGGCAAGCATTGCCTCTTCTGGGAGAAAGCTGAAAAATATGTCTCTCTCATTTATAGTTGCCTTGGCTTCTGTCTTGGCACCTAAAATCTGTTTTGCACCTAATTTGGGATTATACCCATTATTATCAGATGAAATGTGTCTAACATATTATCAGCAGGAGATAACCTATATTTTTTTTTCTTATACTGTGCATTTTCTGTAAATACTTTCATGGCAATTATTCTAATGAACTTTCCTCTGTGGTACCTAGACTTTAAGAAGTTAAGTGCAGTACTAGATTGGCTGTAACGTCTCATCATTTTACACTTGAAATGGCTAGGTGTAACTAAGTTCTATGCTAAGAGTTTTTTTTATCATACTTCTCGCTTGTGGAAATCACTTCTAGCTTCCCAGTCAAGTTCGAGCTTTGGAAATTTAGATGTAATCTCAGTCATTATCTTATGTGTTAATTCTTGTTCTTTTATTGTTTTCTCTCCTTAATAGTATTTTTCTTTTTTTCACATATTCTCTCTCAGGAACAACTTGTGGATTTATTACATTGCTTGTGGTTAAATGAAGTGAATGCACTTATAATCCATTGCTTAACATGCTGGAAAAAAATGAGGACAAAGATTAATTCCAGAAAATACCCAATTCCATCTACCATGCTTTACAATGGACAGATAAAAACCAAAAATGGAGTATTGCTGATAAATCTTAGCTGGAGCTGCACAATCCTCTTTTTTCAGCCTCAGCATTGAGTAACCATTGTTCTAAGTTGATTTGTGATGACCCAAATATGTGCTGGGTTCACCCCCAAATGATACCAAAATAAACTTTGTACTCAGTGTTAAACTAGAGCACCAGTGAGTTAACCTGGATGGTAACCTCCAAGCAACCAGGTACAGACTGGCTAATACCAATATGTAAACAGGTGATCAACCCAATTGAACTTAGATGTACATGTTGGGAAACTGGATAAAACAGGAAGATACATAAATATCATGACAGAGAATCTCTCACATTCTCTCAACAAGAATCCATGATCAGAGAAAAGCCCCAAAGCCACACACCTATTTGCCAATATTGACAAAGTTCAGCAGTCATAATCAATAATTTTTGTATGAAAGTTTTAGACTAAGATCAGCACAATAGATATGGCTGGCCACTTATATCTGAGTATGCCTGTCGACTAGTGTGGCTAACCGATATCTGTTGCAGATGCCCGCTTAGGCACATTTGTGTTCGTTCAGTGCCTGCAGAGTCCATTTGTCGTTTATACTGCAATTATGCTGAGTGGATCCTAATTAGTGTTTCTAAGAGAGGGCACATCTATAAAATCTTTCATGTAAAAGAATTTTTCAGGGATATAGTTTTCTCAAGTTCTGTAGCTGTTATCACCCTTTACAGTATTGATGGGGGATTTCCTTTGTAACATTTTATTTGTAGTAGTTTGCAACATTAACATCTTGATTATGTCATTATTTTCTCTTATATTTTAGTTGTTGAAAGTCATCAAGTGATATGGTTTCTGTTATAATTCTTTGTGATTCTGTCATGCCAGGTCAATGTTCAAAAAATATATGATCTTTGCCAAACCCCTCAGGCTTTACTTGCTCAAAGACCTTAAGCATTGATCTTAGCAAGTGGTTGTATACAGCTGACAGTTAAAATATTTCTGAAAAAGTTTGGTGACATGCATGAAATTCATATAAAAATCTCAATCTGACAAGGCTATTTAAGATTGTGATTCCAGTTTTCAGATTAATGCTTTTGTAGCAATTAGTGGTGTTGGTGGAAACTAACACAGTCAATTTAAATATTGTAGACAAAAAGGGCAGGGGCAGCTAGTGGGCCACTTATCTGATGAGTCTGTGTGAATGGATAGCAGAATGGGTGTTGGGAATTATGGTAGACAAACATTACAAAGAATTTCAAAGGATATGAAGCTGTGGACAGCCATGATCACCCATATCCTGAAAGTACGTGGCTCATAACATCTATTTTTCTGCATGAATTTAAATTTAACAGGTACAGTAAGTAAAGATTGTTCTAGTCTCTTTTGACTTGAGATAACTGTCTTCTTTAAGCAAATACATGATAATAATCATTCATTACTGTTCTAGCATTAGGATGCCTTTGTTGAGTTGAGGACGACAGGCTTGAAAATAAGGCTGCTGATGAGAATGATGTTAATGAAATGAGCCAAAGATAGAAAAACCATAATGAGAGACAAGAGAATGAGAATAGGAAAGACTTGATATCATCCAGGGTTAGAACAACAATCTCTGCTTTATTGGCATCAGATGCTTGCCGTCTCATTAATTATACATTAGGTGTGCTAGCAGAATTGCTGGCTCATGCAACAGCCCATTGCATTTCATTGGAGGGACTGATTCACCCTGCTTTAGCTTCAAATTATCCATGCGATATTAAGAAATTCTTTTCAGCAGATAATTGGCAACCAGTTCCAACCGTGAGAAATGCTAAATGCCATTTATTTTATGACCAGAATAAGGCAACTACTTAGAAAGACTTAATGGCTTTCAGATGTGGTGATTTCTTCCTCACTCAGATTTTAGTCTGTTTTCGATTCCTTAGAATACTTCAGCTTTCTTTGCCTTCTATCAAATACAATCTCTCTAGAATTATGAACAGCATGAAACAAAGTCAGAATTCACAAGTTTTAATCTGGTTTAGTGTCATCGACTAAACTATGTCAACAAAAATTGACCATTTTCACAAAAAGTAATTCTTGAAAATAATCTATGTGCCATATCCCTTCACGACCTAGACAGTCATAGCTCTCCACAACTTCTTATCCTTTGTAGTTCTTAGTAATATTTGTGCTTTTATCATCGCTCACACTCACTGTTCTGCTATCCATTCACATAAACCTGTCAGGTTAATTAAATTTTCCAAGCCCTCTTTCTTCACTGTGTTTCAGAAATTTTAACTTTCTCTTTCTGAATTGAAGTAAAAGTGTTCTATTTACTTTCATTTTCTTTAAAACTTCCTCATTGCTTGCATGTTCTGTCCATGGTATCTTCAGTATCCTTCTGTAGAACCACATTTGTTACCACAAATCTCCTCTTCATCTGTGAGACAATTTTCCACCTTCACTACCATAGCGGAAGACTGATATTACATAGCATTGGAGCACTCTTTTCTTTGTTTCTTAATATTTTGCTTAGTTTCTTCGAGGCATCTTTTTCTATTCCAGTACACCTTTGGTTTTCTTGAAAATAATTGTAATAATCTCATTCAGATAAACAAAATTTAAGCCTAGATATATTTTTGACAAAATAGAAAAAATATATATGGCTTGTTTTTTTTTTTCATCAGTTACAATGACTTATTATTATAAGGTTAAGTTGTACTAACAAGAATTTGAAAGTTTTTTTTGTTTTTTTTTCAAAAGACAAAATTATGTTTTTAACTTGGTATTTAATTTTGACCAGTTCATTATATTCATGATATTAAACAGTCAAATTTTAATATGGGACAATTTTTTTTTCTACCTTATCATTAAAAGGCACTTGCAGAAATTCAAATGTCTGGGTGGTTTACTAACAGACAATGAGAAACATTCAAAAATAAATAGGAAAAAAACATTTCTCATAAATTGAGCAAGATATTGACTTTTAATGCCATGTCTTTTCAGGATGTATGCGATCATGGCTCTCCACATATTCCTTTTTATTTCCTTCCAATGACTTCTTGAAATAAATAGTGTAGTGGCTACCCATTGCCTTTTCTATAATCTTGAATTCAGAATATTCCTGGGTTCCATTGAAGGCTAAAGAGACCAGCTTACTCTGCTATTTAACCCATAGCCGGGGTTGTGGAGAAGATATGGATTCATACATTTCCCTAAATTAAACTCAGTTTGCAGATTTTCTGTTTCTGTACCAATATCAGTTACTTTACTCAGGAGGTGCAGGTAGAGTATTCAAGAATAATAATAATACAAATGAAGAAAAGAGTTCTGGGCTCTAATGTAATGTCTAATCTTTGCAGCACTAGATGCTGAACAATTTATATATAAAATTCTGTGACTTTTGTTAGTCCATCTGTCACCCCCTCTTAAATAGCCATACACTGACTGATCAAAGCCAAATTTTGGGGAGAACTGCAAAGAGGTAAAGGAATACAAAATACAGACGGTTTCACTAGGGTGCATAGCTTAGTACAATAAATTGTCATTAATTGTTTTGGAAAAATTAAGTTTTATTATTTAACATGTAAAATACTGCCACTATTTAAAAAAAACAATTTAATGATTAAAATAACAAGTACTTATAAAAAAAAAACAATATTGCATTTTTATTAAATATCTTTCCTTTAAGTTTTTTATATAATTATACAAGAATATAGTTTGTGAGGACTATAAATAAATCAAAAGGCCAAATACTACAAAAAGTTGGAATTTGGCTTGAGAAAGAATTATTTATGCATGGCCAGTTGTATGTTGCATGCTCAGGAGTAAGGAATCCTAAGAATTTATTCTTCACTTTTTAAAAAGAAAACAAAAAATTTTCTTAAAAAATATTGTTTAGCCTGAAGTCGTACAAAATTAAAGTAATTATTAAACTGTAAAGTAGAATTTTTGTCAAAGTATTTTTCCAAACAAATCAGCCGATTCAAATTTCATCAATTGATTTGTGAATTTGAACAAAACAGAAATCTCAAAAAAAATGTTAGCAGTAACTTCTAAAATACTAAATACTGATACAATTTCAACACACATCAGTGTGTTGCAAAAAAAAAACAAACTTTAGTCTTATCAAAAAGGGGAAAATAAAAAGTGAATGATATGCATTTCTGCCAGTGATTGTGTGGAACAGAATTTATAAAGCATGTGGCAAGTGAATTTTTAATGAGATTAGGTACTACAAAGAAACTGTGGGTAAAAAAAAATAAACAGAGAATGGAAAGTTCAGGGATACATTATGAGACTTGGGAAATTTAATCATCACAGAACTCTCCTGAAAAGGAGAGGAAAGAAGAATAATTAGAGAAGGTTTATAAAGGACCAAGGGATTTGAGCACAATAAAAAGGTATTACCAAGAGGTCACCCAAGCTCAGTGTTATTTAATGTCAGTGATCATACAGGAACTGGTGTGATGTGCACATAAACACATAGTTCTAGAGAAAATGGAAGCAAAAAGTACATTTATATTTAATATCAAAAAGAGAAAGTTTGAAATTTCTAGGGTATGTAATGAAGAAAGAGGGATTGAAACGTTTGACATTCACAGGACATCTTGGAGGCAAGAGGAATAGAGGAAAGCAGTGTATAACCTACAAACTTAATGAGCTTGTGTAAATGGATGGCTGAACAGCATTTAGGACAGGCAGCAAAAGACAGAAATTTTTAAAAAGGATAGCTGCACCAGCCATAGTTGCTAATATCCTAAAGGGCTATGGCATGTAGAAAAAGAAGCAGTGTGTTTTGTCTAACTGATGTAATCTGAGGGATACAGACATAATTTAGCCTTATACAAATTTATAAAACAGGATAATAACTAAGATTATCAATTAACATGATTTACAGCTAGATTAATGTCTCTATCTTTGTTGTTATTCGTATAACGTTTTGGCCATTGTGCCCTATGGCCTTCATCAGATGTCTATTGGTCTGGCTAAACTTCAGGGAATTTTGAACTAAACACTTGATTTAATCTAAGGAAATTGATTATTCTTATTCGTCTGTGCATATTTAGGGATATCTCATCTGGTTCTTTGGAAGGCACAAATGGCTCTGACTGATGATTCACAAAGCTGATTTTGAAATTCCTGTCAAGTTCAGTTATGCACAAATGCTCCTGTGAAAAGTATGAAACCATAACTTTTCCCACAAACCATAAGTAAATAGCAGGATAGATTGGATCCTATAGCCATGGGTGGCAACCAGTCTAGGAGGAGGATAATTCCAAATTCAAAACATCCATTGAACTATGGATTAAATAACCTCATCAGCCCACAATTGGTCAAGAGTGGCGAAGAGGGTATACTCTGAAGATATGTTCACTCAGGGAGGAGTTTCTTCAAGTGAGAAGGCTCTGGAAGTGAATCAGTTCTAATGAGTTTTCTTCCTTGATACCATGTTCTTCTTTTTTGTAGTAATCAATTATTGCTTACCCTGTTTCCATTGAATCCAAATCTGTACTGACTCAGGGATTGAACTCACAATTACAATGTAGAGGGTGCAATAGCTATGATTTGTTTTATCAGCCTAAAGCTAGCAACACTATAGAAACATGAAAAAACACAAACATGGATTTATAGAACAAGTAATAACAACTATTTATCAGGTGGAAAACTGTGTCAGATCAATTTGTTGAGAATGACAAGCACTAGTCATAAATCACACGTGTAAACTTTTCGGAAGGATATTTGATTTTAGCATGCAAAGCTCATACTTATAAATAAATCCAATCTATTGGCAGGGAGTTAGTTCTTGTGTCAAATCTCTTGTCCAAGAGTAGTGTATGGAATTTCACAGTGTCCATGTGTCATTCCTGGTCTGTTGATGCGATTGTTTCTCCACTGTCACTATGCCACTGTTTAAATGCTGATTCTCCTCTGCTTATATCAGTAAATATATGCTCAGCTTGAACACAATTTTAGATTCTAGAAACATTGACTTCTTAATTCTAGCATCTTGGGTATGACAAACTACATCAAACAACAAGGCCTCTGATCAGGAGGTTTTGAGGAGCATGGAACCACCTCTTAATTGCTGGCGTTCCCAGATCCACTCTGACCCCGGGTGGTAGCACCTGTTAGGGTCCCAGCTATGGGCAAATAGTTATACCATAAACTGGGGCAAAACATTATGAAATACATTTTTGAAGAATAAATATTACCAGCAATAAAAAATCTTATTGGCTTTAAATAACTCATTGGTTTGTTTTGTTTTATGGCATATCAACCACAAATTATACATTTTTGAAAAAAAAAAAAAAAAAATACTAGTTATACATTTTTTGAGAAAAAAAATTAGCAGCTATACATTTTTTGAAAAATATTACCAGCAATACATTTCTGAAGAAAAAATATTCCCAGAAATAGATTTTTGAAGAAAAAACATTACCTCAAATAGATTTTTGTAGGAAAAAAATTACCAGCAATAAAAATTGTCAGCATTAAATAAACCATTGTGGTTGATATGCCATAAAACCAAACCTTAATTCTGATTTATTACTTAACTGAAACTATGTATGTTGTTCACATTACAGCATCCAAATGTCTACATTAATTAATACTTTAATCCAAGCTACATCTGTCTGTGCATAGGAAAATATCTTTTAGATTTTTGTAGATGTGGCAACAATATCACTAGATTCACAATCAAATGCTTTAATCATCTAAGCTGTAAATAATGATAATTCCTCATTCCAGAAATTCTGACAGAAACTATGATTTCAAATGTTCATATATATTTTATTCTGATCAGATTGAAATGTCTCATTTGTATGATCTTTGATGATTAAAAACTGACAAAAATTGTATTTTTGCACCACTTTTCTCTCCACATTTTTTTAATAAACTTTTTCTCTGTTCTTTCCATTACAGAGGAGAGCAAATACAAACCCGTTTGCAAGAACCGATTGCGATATCCCCTCTATGAGAAGGTGCATTGCAAATGTGACCCTTTCCAGCCAATCACCATAGGAAATTTGTCAGAATGCATTATAGAAGGCCCTGAGAAAGCTACACCGACTGATATGATGGATACATCCAAACTTCTCTCACCTTTTCCACCGAGAGGACCGGAGATGCAGTCTTCAACCGAGGGCGAATCTTTCGACATGTCCAATTGCGGTGAAGGGAAAGCATACAAAGCCCTTTTGTGCCTTAACAGCAATGACATTTTGAAGGGCACCTCACAGTGTTCTCATGCAGGTTGGATTACTTCGTTATTTTTTTAAAGTCTTATTTTCTTAAAATTTTTAACAGAATAATTTGTTTTTTTTCCCCGTCCTTATTATAAGTGAAGAATCAGTTAATATTTACCTTTCAATATTTATACTGATTAATTTTAAGTTTTTTTTCCATCTTGGGTGTATTTCTTTGCTCATTTTAATCTTCTTCAAAAGTTTTGATATATTTTGGACAGCATTAAACAAAGCAGTGTCATAAATAAGAGATTAGGTATTTATGCAAATACTTTGAAATTCATTCAAAAATTTACATCTTAAGCAAAAAAAAACCCACAAAAAACACTGAACATTTTTTTTCATAATTTTATTGAATTTAAATAATTATCCCCAGAATAATAGTAAAGCATTAAAAAAATGACATCTTTTAATATTTTTATTATTATAAATTGAGCCAACTTTATAAAGCCATATCTTGTTTATAAAATAAACTATATGTGTCTACTTGTTCAGGAAATTATAACATGTAAAAAACAGCACAAAAAACCTTCAGAACTTTTCATTTGACTTAAAATAAATAAAAAGTAATTTCAAAGTATCACAATTAGTTCTATTCCTAATTTATTTCTCTTTAATTAAAATTTTGGTCAAATGATTCTAGAACCTTATCAGAGTGTGTGTGTGTGTTTCTTTGCCAATCAAAGAACTGCCTCTTAATTTTATCACCTTTTAAATATTTATACAAAGGAAAGCAAATCAATTATTAAGTGTTTACAAAAAAACAACACTTCATATTCCTAATTAACACTGAACTATTTCCTGAGGAACAAAATGATACTTACATAGTATTACAAAACCTTTGTAACAATTGAAGAAATAATGAAAATAGACATTCTACTTTGAATATTACATTTAACAAGCAGAAATATAATTTGAAAATTTTGTTTGAACTTTTGAGATAAAGGTTTGTTATATTTATTATTCCCTTATCTTCTCAGACTGGTGTTTTCATCATGTTGTACCCTCTGTACTTCTTCGGATGTCTATCATCATTGAAATCCCCAAAATGATAGCAAATTGAACTTTTTATTTAATCCACAAAGGTATATTATTACAACAATTCAACTATCTATCCTAGAGTGTATATCTGAATCAGTGGACAAGACATCACAAGGATGGACTAATGATATAGATTATATCTTGTATTCATTCTAACAAATATTAAAATCAGGACAATCAACTCCTGTGGATTGAGCTTGAAATTGCCAGTAGTTTTGTAACAGATACTTGAAAAAGGCCCAAGGGTATCATGTTTGAAATGTTTTAATAATAACAAACAAGAAAAGTACACTATTTCAAGCAAATCAGTGTATACACATTAAAATATTTACATTTCATGTATTCTTCATTTTTTTTATTGACGTCAAAATGATTCTATCACAAAATCGGAAAAATATATGAAATGAACATTTTACACAAATAAAAAAATTGCTTCCAGTAAAACTTAAAATCAATAATTGGGAAATTTTTCTTCCTTACTATGTCAAAAAATCTTGTCATTAAAATAAAAACTAATTTCAATTGAAAGGAAGTGCAGTTCATGAGAAATTGGTGAGCCAAGTTTGAATCCAGGTTGGGTTCTTTATATTCAAATTTCCTTGGGAAAGGTATGAATCCATTTCCTCCAGCTAAGGGTTAAATAGTAGGAATTGTATCTGAAAACGTCATTGTTATTCTCAGTAATTGTTAATGCAATACTTACTCACCAAAAAAAAAAAAAAAATTCTTACAATAGTTAAGTAACCCTCAAGGAGTTGACATGTCAAAAAAAAAGAAAAAAGTCAGTTGCAGTTGAAAATCGAAATATTTTTGTTCAACCTCAATGGAAAACTTTCAAATTTGATTCTAAAATGTTAGGGTATAATAAAGATTTGCTTTGAAAAATTCAAAACATTAACCTGAAAACTCTAGTCATATTCTTAAATAGCCTAGTCAGATCAAGATTTTCATATGGATGTCATACATGGCTCCAAACTTGTTAAGAATGCCTGCCGTATAAAAACATTTTCTCAGATCAATCCTTAAAAATGGTTTTCAGTAAGTGAAACCTGTGGCTTTTGGTAAAGACCAACCTTCTTTAAAAAATGTACCAAATGACGGAAACCACATCACCTGAGGTTTTTCAACAAGCACAACAATTAAAATGGATATCACATGTCACTTGAAGAGAAAATACTGAAATGATATTATTGTTCCACATTACTTCAAACAAAAGGTTAAGAAGGAAATTCCCCATCAATACTGGAAAGAGTGCTAACAGCTACTATACTCGAGACATCTATTTTTCTGAAAAATTGTTTTAAGTGAAAGATTTTATAAATTTCAGCTGAAAGTAGTAGTGGCTGCTTGGTCAATGAATACTGAATGTTTCTTTAAGAACTGATTAATATTAACCTTTTTTTTTGCAGTTGTAACTTTGTAGCTTATGGAATCTTAAACAGAAAAATATCAGGCCAGTTTTGCCTTAAGAATTTCCCATTAAGCGATATGATTGGCATGATTCTTTGTGTTTAGTGCTGTGGTGTGAAAAATATGATGCAACAAAAAAAAAAACTTTCAAATTTTGGAGGAATAAAATCTGTGCTTGTTTCAGAATAACTTAATAATACAACTTTAAAATACAATTAACTCTTTTTATATGCACCAGCAAAATCAGGTTGGTCACAACTGAATCTAATAATAACAATTGGTGATAGAGTGTTACACGCTATTGAATCAGCTCAAGTAATGTTGTGAATTTTATGGAGCAAAGCTTTGAAAATAGTGATGCATTGTATGATTTTTGATAGGTTGAAATTAAGGATTAAGATGAAAAGATTCATTGAAAATAGCCACAGAGATTGATGGAAATGTATATCTGAAATATATTTGATAGGAAGTTCCACAAAAAAAGGAGGAGGAGGTGTCAGTGGCTTTTCATTGGCCCATGAATTGATAAATCATCATTGAGTGAGAAGATGAAATTTTCTGGTAAAAAAAGGAGATTTTTCAGTGAGAATTTTTGCCTTGAGTATATGCGGGTCTGAAACTGCTAGAGTTGGGGAGTTTCTCTTACTCAATTCACACTCTCCTTTACTAACAAGTAGTTGGCAAATTTTTTTTTCTGGAGACAATATAAGTAGCCAGTACAGATTATATGAATTGTGCTGTTTAATATTTTTTTAAAATCCTTTCTCCTGGTGGAATCATGTTTTATTTAACTTTCAATAAGAAACAGTGTGACATTTTTTGGGGGAGCCTGATGACAACTGTAGAGACTAATGCAGTGACAACTGATATGACTCACAATGATTAGTTGCCAAAACCAGTTTAAGTCATATATTTAATCACATATGATAATGATACACTCTACATTATATCCCAAGCATAACACTACCTGAATATGCATCATATTGATATTTAAACTTCTACACAGGGCTCACAAAGTCAGTTTAAATATCTGTTCTCTTAAAACTTGTAAGATATCAAAAATAAATTTGCCCTGGAAAGAATGGGTACATCATCAAGGTGGGACCTGCCTCTCACACAGAAACTCATTTGGCCTCCCACATTGATGCAAGTTTGCTAATTCTGACAACACAAACCATTCATCAAACACATTTGTAATGCTTGATATGGTTTCACTTTACATTTACACTAAAATATTTTTTGACCAATCAACAAAAAATTGTTTTTTTTTTTATTTATGACTTTTTCCAATTTGGACATCAGTCACTGACATCCCAAACTGAATGATAGACTTCATATAAATGCATCAGCATAAAAACATTTTTACCCCTGGACCCATTAACTTAATGGCCGTCATTCCACTGGAAACACTCCATTGACAAGCCTGGAAAAGAGTTAATACACTTATGATTTAGGCATAATTGCACATTACCCTTCTTACTTTAAATTATTTGCATTTAAATAA
Source organism: Acanthosepion esculentum (assembly GCA_964036315.1). Classification (NCBI taxonomy): domain Eukaryota; kingdom Metazoa; phylum Mollusca; class Cephalopoda; order Sepiida; family Sepiidae; genus Acanthosepion; species Acanthosepion esculentum. The sequence goes on along the minus strand of OZ038480.1, from coordinate 97,153,981 downwards.
CCTGAAATATTAGAAAGCCCAGAATACATGAACAAATAAGACTTTATCAAGAGCTTATGTCCAATAATGCATGTCTTCTTTATTTGATGCATGTAATAAAAAGGAAATCTTTTTCATATTGTTTGATTTTTCAGACTTTCAGGATATTTCTGTGAAGAGCAGTTTTAATTAAATGCAATATAAAACATTGTGAAAGTTCCTTAAAAAAAATATTTTATTTTGGATTTTTTCCATATTGAATCCGTATCAGAAAATAAGAAAAAGAGGTGCCGAAACTTAAAATCAGAAAGAGACTATTGAATTTTCTTCAACACATAATGAGGAAAATTGACTTGGAGAATTTGATACTCACAGGACATATTGAAGTCAAGGGGGATAGATGGGAACAGTACATAACTGACCTAACAAGCTTGTTTAAATATATGGCAGAACAGGGGGTGATGAAAAAGGCAATATTACTAAGGATAGGACGTTGTTGCAAGCCATAATCATCCATATCTTGAAGTGACATGCCATTTCAAAGAGAAAGAAGAGGACAAAACTAGGCAAGAATTCCCAAGACAAGGTCAGTGGAAGGGTTCAGTTCAAAATTAACTGAAGGTTACCTGGATCTGCAAGAACCTGATGAAGGCTGGAGGGTACAACAGCTGAAACATTGTGATACTATCAACAGCGATAGGGACATTAACGTATATGTAAATAATGTATTTTGGCTTGAAGTATTTTGACACAATTTTCAATATTTTTAAGTGATGTTAGTTAACAATTCCCTACACATTAACAGATTCACATATGTTTTTAATTTCTTTGTAGAATAAAAACTTGAAACCATCAGCTAACTAAAAAGTTTCTCTTATAATTTTTGTCTATTTCCTCTTTCATATGCAATAATTTATACTTGACTATAGCTTCAAAGAGGATCCTCCTGTTGTTGTAGTTTTCATACTGAAATTAAATCAATTATATAAAACAATAATGGAATTAATTGTTCCCAAGTCATCATTAAATTGGAAAATATATTGATCATATAATTCTAATGTTCCTTTATTTAATTAATTCACCCCAAACATGGCAATAAGCTTGCCAAAATGCAAGGAATTACTGGGTGTGAAAGAAGATTTTAGAAGGAACTGGAAACAAAGGATAAACCTCTACTCCTGTTCAAAAGTTAGTTAGTGCATATATTACACCCTGCCATTGTCTCAGATAAATAATAGGCCATTCCTGTTTGATTGAGGGGATAGTTAGAAGAAAAGACATATCAATGATGCTGTTTGGCTTTAGGGATTTAAAGAATTAAAAAGAATGAATGAAATGGGAAGAGAGAGGAGGCAATAACAGGTGTTTAATGTTCAACAAAATGGAACACCTTGTCATTTTGGAATCTTTTTATTTGTACCCTTTTATTTCTTTCAGTAATGACCAGCATTCATATTTAGAATTGTTACTGAAATATTCTGTTAAAGTTTTTAAGCCAAAATATTGAAAAATATGATAGGAGAATTCCAATAGTTCATTTCTTGTCATCGAACTTGTAATGGACTCATTCAGTTATTAAATTAATAAAATATGGGCAAACAGGGACAAATGTGCCCACAATAAGATGGTGTGTCAAAAAGGACTTTTTTGCCATAACACCATTTTTATTTTAATTAACTTCACTCTTCAGTAATATTTATTGTTTTATAAAGTGATAAAAATTGTAACAAAACCTAAATATGAAAGTGAATTTATACATTTTTTTTCTTCTTGAGAATTTACAACAAACATAATAAACACTATTTATTATATTCTTTATTGGAATGGTTGACAAAACATCAGCTTATTGCGAAAATAAGGGTATTTATTAGCAGATAATGGTTACCTACTGGACGTTGTGCAATCTAGCATTCATGCTAAGATGGCACAATTTAATAAATCTAGTCAAGAGAAACATCCTGTTTATTTGCAACTTCTGTGGATTAGTGAGGTTAGCATGTATTTTCATCCCAAAGCTATGTTGAGATCTGTTCATAACAATATTCTGCCCCCACATCATGCCAGCTTAATTATTTACAATTATAAATGTCAGTGTGAAGCTGAATATATAGGTAAAACTAATCAAAGGCTAAAGGCCAGAATAGATCAGTCATGGGAGATGCAATAATTTGTATAAGCTGGTTAATATTTTGGGTTCAGCATTTACTGAAACATTAATAAATAATCCAGTGTATGCTATTTCATTTACTTGTGATTTTCTTTTACTATAATCAGCAGAGTGCACTTACAATTACCATTTGAGAATATTGGTGTCTTTATACATTAAGTCTAGGCAGCCTTCTCTTTGTTAGCAGAAGGAATGGCTGCTGGCCTTAATATAAATGTTGTGTAATATTTTTCTCCTCTGCTGATTCCCTTAATTTACTGTTTTTTTTTTTTTTTTAAAACAAACAAAAAAGAACAAAAAACATTGTATCCACAATTTACACATTTGTCCTTGATTCAGTCTTATGAGTGAGGATCTAAAACTGGTTATCTCCTTGTTATTTGTTTTTAGTCAATGTTGTTTTGATTTAACTTGGTGATTTATTTTAAATATCCTTGCTCTTCTTCCCTTTTTTTCCTGTTTTTTCTCATATACAATTTTAATATGTTCATTTTGATAGCATTAATTGAAAGAGAAGACTTTAGTGAGGAGAAAGGCGGAAAAAAAAAACCAGGGTTCAAGAAGACAGAAGATGGTGATTTATGCTGCATTTAAATTTTTGAAGATTATAGGTTGCAGAGAATGAAGAAATTGGAACAGAGTTCCATAGATGAGAAATGCAAGAGAAGAAATTATTAGAATAGAATTTAGTTATATTTATTTCAGTAGTAAAACAATGACAACTAGGAGCCAATCTAGTAGTACGCTTAAATTCATGGGGTCAAGGCACTGAGGAGAGAGCAATATTTATTTTGAAAAATACAAATATGTGGCATAAGGCCAAAAGGGGCGATGAGGGAAGGCTGGTCTTCAATCTTTTATCTTAAACTTAGCAAGCCAGGATTACTGACCTAGACATACCACAGTATTCCTTACACTGAAACAACACATTCTTATTACAGCCACCATGATACCTCAAAGTCTCCATGTAGTCCTAACTAGTTCCCATATGTACAATTTGTCAGTTTGGAGTGGGGAATAAAAATAACATTTAACAGGAGGAAAGCTCATTAGGACAATTGCCTTGAAATTATTTATAGAAAAAAAGAGGCAAGCCAAACAAGTCAGGACCAATAACATTGTATACCCTTCTTTGGGTTTTGTTGAGAATGCCAGAGCAACAAATTAGATATACCAGCACTATTCAATGCACGGACAAATTGCAGATTCAAGGAATTTAAAAGAACTTTGAAAATGCTTTTGATCTATGAATACATCTTGATGTTGATTAAATTCAGTGTGATGCATGAAATAACTTTCTTTTTGTATCCATGCCCTACCAGTTAAAGTTGATTTGGGATTTTTTTTTTTCACTTAATGGTTTTGATGGAACCAAATTTTAAAAAACAAATTGAAAGCAAATTATTTTTATTTAAAACTTTTCAATGATTTTATTTTAAAATATTAATCAGAATTTGAATAATGGTTGCTGAAATAAAATGATCAGTTTTCAAATTGTGTTCTTTAACAAATATTTTTAATAAATGAACTGCCCTTTTAACAGTTTTCTTTGTGCTGTTCAGAAAACAAAAGAATATAAAAATAGTTCATATATATTTTAGAATCATATCTTTTATCTATTTTTCAAAAAAATGATTTGTAACATTAGATAAAAAAGTATGAAATACTCTTCCAATCCAATTCTTAAGTTTTTTAAATTAAAATATTCTATCTAGAGAATTTTTTATTAATTCACAAGTTATAATGGCTAAAAATAAGCCACATTTTCTGATCTGATTGTTTCCTGAAATCATAAATCCTGATCTAAAACAAATACTAAATAAAATTGATTTTATTAAATCACTCATTTGGAACATTTCCCCAATTAGTTTTAAATAAATCAAACTTATTGAAAACCCATCTTTGTAAAAATTTTATGTGCTATTCTAAACATTCTTACAGGTTAACTTACACTTTTTGTCATTTTACTTAAAATCCATTTACATTTTGAACAAATGAAGCAGATTCATTAAAAATTCAGTTTTTAAATATTTGTTTTTATAACCTTGTCACTTAATATAATTTTATTTCAATATTTGTTATGTCAACAATTTAAATGCAGTTAACAATTAAAACATTGTTATAAATTATAAATGCATTTTTTTTTCCAGTTTAAAAATCATCTTAAGTATAGTCAACTCTTTTCAGCACACCACTTAAATATGTCATTTTGTTTCAATTAATAGGTCAAAATCCATGCTGTACCCCATTTCAGTGTAAGTTGTACACCCTCCTTAACAGCATATTCCCATTCTCTTACACCTATTTTACCTCCATCTTAGAAAATGGTTCTGGGATAACAGCTTTTGCCTATAGTTTTTTTTTTAAATTTTTGGAACTGCTAATATTTGCAGCTAATAGTTTCTCTAATTAAAAAAAAAAACCCCTCTCCAAAGCTCAGTTCATAACTAATTCTTCCTGCCATGTCTGTCTACTCACTTTCTTGGGAAAGCAGTTTTCAGATTAACTCCCCTGGCATGTTTTGCATGATTATTTTTTCTTTCTTTTTCTATTCAGTTCTTTTTCTTCTGAGGTGTCTGCATCACCTTTATTCCTTCTTCCTCATTTTATAAGACAATATCCTTCTTTCTATAGCTTAACCAAGAGAAACAAAACTTTTGTCAACTGGCAAGACCTTTCCAAGTCTTCTTTCCAGTAAAACAAATAAAATTAATACAAAATTTTCTTTATCATTTCTCATACAGCAAATGTTCTTTCCAGATTTTGACAGAGTTATAAAAAGTAGGTTGAGTCATAAATAATTTCTATTTTTCTTATCAGGTTTATTCTTAAAAAAAACCCAGGTACAATTGCAGTTTAATCAACAATATATTCACCATTATTTGGAATGAATTGTTGCCATTTATCAAGCAGCTTTTTCATAGCCTTTGAGTAAAAATTCCACAAGTTTTGACGTGAAAAAATCTTTGGCAAACTCTTGACTCTGATTTTCATTTGAGAAAGTATTCCCCATCAAGGCATTTTGCATCACTTGATAAAGATAATGATCAGCTGGTGCAATGTCAGGTGAGTATGATGGGTGCAGTATAACAGATCAACTAAATTCCAAAATTTGTCCTGTATTATTCTTGCTGTATGAGGTCATGGAGAACAACATCATTTTTCGTATTGACATGCACAAGGTGCTTTTTGACCAAACATTTTTGGACATGTTGCAGCTGCTGGACATATAAGTGTGCATGTGTTTCATTTATCCTTGTCAGTCTACTGCCATTTATATTGAGCATTGTTGCATGTAGCCCATTCTTAATACACTGTTATGATAGATTTAAGGAATGGTTAGTTACGATGATATATTCATCATTACAACTGGTTCCCCAAAATTACTTATACTAATAAATATCAACAAAACTATGCAAACAAATCTTAATATTTAAGAAATATGCCCAGTCTTATTCCCTAAAATATAGCTGTTCATTAATCAAACTTATGGAAGCAAAGACAATTATAGAATGGCAGCATTACCATTAACAAGAAAAAAAAGAGTGGAATTGATAAAACAACAAATGGAGATAAAACACGGATGAGATAAGTAAAAGAGTTTTTGGAAATCATGGATCTTCGTATCTGAACACAAAAAAAAGTGTCAAAAGTACTGTTTTTCCCTTGACACCAGTATTATTTTAACTACCTTCACTCCTTGGCAATGGTTAGAATTTTAATAAAACCTAAACATATGAAAGTGAATTTACACATTTTCTTTGTTCTTGAGAATTTATAATAAAAATAATAAACACTGTTTATTAAATTCTCTAAGGGACATTATCTAAGCAACAGAAGATCAGATCACTCCTGAATTACTCCAACCAGAATTCACCAGGCAACTGAAAGTGTTTTTTCATTAGACAAAAACAACAAAATTAAATTGAGCTACTTGAGCTGAACCCATCTGAACCAGCAAAGGAGACAGCTTAATCCAACACAGCCTTAGTTTTTATAATCAGGAGGATGCAAGTTCAGTCCCTATGCTAAGTAGTAAATATTGTCCATAGAATAGAAATTAATACTATTTATTTATTATATTGTTTATTTGAATGATTGGCAAAACATCAGTTCATTGACAATCAATTCAAACTTTGTAAAATTATAAATAAGGATGTCCTTATAAGTGGTTCACACATTTTAATAATTTAGTAAATGTTTATAAATTCATGAAAAAAAAATGTTTTTTTATTTAATACTTCATAAACTGGTATATTGATAACTACTGCATTAGTTTTAATGCAATTGTATTAGTTTTTAGAATGTTGTAAATATAAACTTCTCGAAAATAAAAACTATATTAGCATTTAATATTTTTGTTGTAAATTTTCAAAATAAAATATGTATAAATTCACTTTCATAATAGGTTTACAATTCTAAACATTGCTTTTTAAACAAATAAACATTGTGGACGAGAGAAGATAGTTAAAATAATAGGGAAAACCATACTTTTGTTACAACATTTTTTTGCAGGCATAAATGTGTAAGACTGCCAAGTTTTCATTGTATATTAGAGTGAGATTTTCAGGGTATAACACAAGGTAGTAGTCAAGATAGCCATGTGGAGAAAATCAATGTGGTTATGTACAAAGACAATGCTGTTGATGGAAATACCTTGGTGTCACTGCTGATGGCCCAATTGAGCTTGCCTGCCATGGAGGTCTATCATTAATGCCAGTCTGATCAGATCTGCCCCATGAGTGAAATCACCACTGGATTCATAGTGAGTCACTGACTCAGAAACAGGTACTTGGAAAACCACATGGTATTTTTCTGATTGGTCAGAAAAGGTGTCTCATGACCCTGGTATTTTTGGACAGTATTCCAGAAGTAGGTGCATGGAACCAGATGAAACTGAGATTTGTTTCTGTCATCTAAGCCATAGATGTTGAAGTGGACAATTCCAGTTGAGTTAAAGAATTGGTTTTCTAACAGGTTTTGACATCCATTAAGTCTTTTCATTCTTTGACTCTGTCTTATTAGTTAAGATTCCTAGTATGGTAAAAAATGATCTGTCTTTTACTTTGCATAGTTATTTCCTTTCAAGACATCTTTCTTGTACTTAGAAAACTATTTAAAACATTTCACCCAGTTTCTTGGATAGAAAAGCTTCAGTTCTCTTTCCTCTTTTTTTTTTTTTTACTTTTTTGTTAATCAAGTTCACCCTAAGCAAGGCAGTAAAACCACCAAGACACAAGGGGTTACTAAGTGTGAAAGAATTAGCAAACAGAAACATAACTAAGGAGTGAGTACAGAAGAGGAGTAATCAGGATGACAGTAGATAGTGACTGACATTGAATTTAAATCTTTGCAGATTAAAGTTGACAGGAAAGCATGGAGCTGGTAGGGAGTTTCACGAGCATGAAGTGCGAGAAAATAAAATGTTAGTATAGAATTTACAGTTACATCTCACCAGCACAACTCTAAATTGGTGAGACCTCATCTAGTACTGCAATTAAACTCAAAGAGTCTAGGTACCATAGCAAAGAACTCATCCAAACAATTACCATAAGAGGTATTTGTAGAAAAGTCACTGGGAAGCAAAATTACAGTGGTGGGTAAGTGACTGAAACTGAGATGCCAGATCAGGACCAATAATATTGCTGATTCTTCTTTAGATTTTATCAAGGATCCTTAGATATATAGCAGGAGCACTCGACCATATGTGGCAGCAAGTATGGATATATAAGATAGATTCAGGCTGCGGGCATGTCTTTCTATATCTGACAGATGAATTTCATTAACAACAAAGCATATTTCAGAAAAGGTCAAATTTTGTTTTTACTTGTGAAACATTCATATTACTTCATTTTTTTCTTCCTTTTCTCTTCATCATATCATTTAAAGTATGACTCATATAACTTCTCCTAAAAAGGAGATTCTTTCTTAAATCATCTGTTTCTGCCACATCTTAAAGTGTATCTTTTGCTACAAAATCCTGAAAAATGATTTTTTTTGTTATTATAGATCATGGCTTCTACGTTTTCTGTAGACACACTCTTAAAGGGATATCTTATAGATATTTTATTCACTTAATTTTTAAAAAAAAGTAACAAATGTTTATTTCTGTCATCTATCTCTTTGCTGTTTCTCTGCTATTGGCTCTTTTTCTTCTGTTGCCATTTTTTTTTCTTGTTTCTGCTCCTTTTCCATTTGCCTTTAAAAAGGTGTGAATTTACTGACAGGAATTTGAAGACACATTAAAAATATTTTCTTAACTTAATTTCTGGAAAAGCACCAAGTGTCGACATGTTATTTAAATTTCTTAGCATTGTCATAGAATTTTTTTAAAGTTCTACTTTCATCTTAGAGGAAAGAAAAGAACTAGTAAAAAAATTAATAACATATTTGAACATTTTTTTTTAAAAAACGAAAGAAGGATTATTGATAAGATATTGAACATGTGTTCAAAATGTTTTCTTTACATAATTTTTTGGGAAAATTCCAAATATAGCCTCATATTAATTTGTTCTAGAAAAGACTGCCTGTTCATAGAATAACATTTGACACTTTAATTTCAACTGCCATCTTGTGTGAAAGTATAATTACAACTAACACAAAGATTGCATGTCTGATTTGAAACTGAAATAATCTTAATTTTGATTAATTACAATGGGTAACAAAAGAACAGAAGAGCATTATATGGCTAACAAAACAATTACATTTATACTAGACTTTGTTAAGTATGCTGATTTTGAATCTGAATTGTGTTAGTGTGACATGCATGTGCATGCTAAAATCACTTGGAAAAAGTATGAATTTATACTACTTCCATCTATACCTAAAATAGCAGGGCAGACTGAGCTCACTAGCCTTGGCTGATAACCAGTCTAGGAGAAAGACATCTTTGAATTCACCTTGGTCAGGCATAGGGCTAACAAATCCACTTCATGAAACCTATTTCCTGCTGAAACTGTGGCAGCATCACCCAGCGTGGTGTCCTTGCAGTCAATGCTAAGTCATATTTATATTGAAGGTGTGTGTGTGTGTGTGTATACAGATGTATATATACTGTCATCCACAGACAGACTGTTTTGGTGTTTCACAGTTCATCAGTGTGGCTAGACATCCGATTGCCTCAAGCTGGGATCGAAACCTGACTGATTTGGTATCAGTTGGAGACACTACCCCTAAGCCATTGGCACATGGCAGGGATAAAGTTGAATTTAGATGTATTTATTTTATGACAAACATGCCAGTGATATATTAAGCAATACACGGACAAGATTTCTCGTCCGTGTATTGCTTAATATATTGTACTCTAATTGTCATCTTTGATAATGGCTTATGCAAGCCGAAAGCTTAGATTGGATTAAAAAATATGTATCAATATTGTGATTTTGTTTCTTCGTTTAATGATAATGTTATTAAGCTTATCAAACGATATGAAAAGAATTTACATGAAATATATAGACAACACTCGTCTATATTATTTAATGAAACATATATATATATATATATATACTCTCTCTCCTCCACTAAAGACTTGCTGCTTTTTGCTTTCCTGTTTTTTGGAAATCCTCTTTCATAGTTCCTATTTTTAATAACTCAAATGAACTATCTGATCCTTTTATAAGCCTATTATCCTTCTACCTCTTTTTGGCAATGTACTAGATGCTGTAATCAACTTTGAATTGGTTAAGCATCTTACTTTGCCGGATCTTCTTTCAAATAAGCAATATGGCTTTCGCTTCTGTAGGTCAACTGCTGGCAATTATTAACAATTATTGCTAAAAGAGTGTATCAAACTTTAGATAAGTATGGTGAAACTCAGGCTATTGCTTTTGATATCTTAAAGGCATTTGACAGATTTCGGAATACAGCCTTCACAAGTTGAAAGGTTATGATATTTCTGGATTAAATTTTAAACTGATTCAATCTTTCTTATCAAATCACAAAATGAATGTCATTTTGAATGACCACTCTTCTAGATCTTTTTGCGTTAATACAGTTATACCTGGGAATCTATCCTTGGACCTACATTACTCTAATTTTCATCAACGATCTTCCTGATGCCATTGGTTCACAGCTTGGTATTTATTCTGATGACAACTATTTACTCCTGTTTTAATGGCAAATCTGATTTGTTCAATAACATCAAATTGGTAACTGATCTAAAAAATGAGCTACTTTCTGTTAACTTGTTAGTTTTAATCCCTTCAAAATGAAACTTCTCTATTAATCATATGAAAGAACCCTTTCTGCCTTCCATGAGCATGTTTGATGCTAACCTCTAGGAGAGTGTCTCACTGCACTTTCTTAGACTAACATTTTCTACTGGAAGGATGTGGAAAGATTATATGAATAAACTGATAGTGAGCCAAATTTCCTAGGAGTAAACCAGTGTTGTGCTAGACAGTTTTTCTTGCTCAAACTTATCTTACATATTTATAAGTCTACCAGTCATGCTTACTTTCAATACTGCTGCCACATATAATGTGGTGCTTCTGCTATATATTTACAGATCCTTGATAAAATAGACAAAAGAAGTTGCTATGTTATTTGTCCTGATCTGGCATCTCATCTCCAGTCACTTTCCCACTACTGTAATACAGCTTCCCTGTACCTTTTCTATAAATGCTTTCATCGTAATTGTTTTGATGAACTTTCCTCTATGGTATCTAGACTTAATAAATTTAAGCACGGTAATAGATTAGCAAAAAGGTGTCATCATTTTAGAGTTAAAATGGCTAGATTTAACCATAAGTTCTATACTAACAGTTTCTTCTATCACACTTCTCACTTGTGGAAATCTCATCTGACTTCTTGCTATCAAGTCAACTCTGACAATGAATTTAAATTTAAGATCAATCGTTATCTACTGTCTTCTTAATTCCTGTTCTTTTATTGTTCTTCATCCTTAAATGTTTTTCTTATATTCATTCATACTCAGTAACACCCCAGAATCTTAGTGGCTTTATTGCCTTGATCGGGATGAACTGATATATAAGAAATAACCGAAGTAGATATTTTCAGAAGTGTTTCAGACACTTACTGTTGGGCATCGTGTTGGTCTCTATTTGCAGGACCCTCATGTTTGGTTTAAACTATCATTGTTATACTGATTCAATATCAAAAATATCTTGATAGATATTATTCCTATGCTCATTATTATTTCCTTATATTCTGTGTCCTATCAGGACATAGGAAAAGGAGGAGAGACATGATCGCCTGTCTTATGGTATATAAACCCAGTGGAAGATTAAAAATGAAGAAGAGCATGCAAGAAATGTCTTTTATGACACATCTGGCATCCAATTCTTTGATATGCTGTTAGCATGTTGCTGTGAGACTCAAGAAAGTTCTCTTCAATGAACACTAATTAATCCCATATCTCCAATTCAAGCGTATACTAATATATCTCAAATGCCTGCCATGCTGATATAATTGCAAGTATGGATTCTAAATCAGAATACAGTTTGTTCTTGTACAGCATCATTTGTTAGGCATATGATTGGGGAGGTTTTTTTTTTTTATATAACATTTTTTTTTACTTATATTATTTATATTCAACATAACAAAGTCCTAAAGTGCTTGAATAATTCTAAGTAGAGTGCCAGAATCGGAATAATTTATCCAGAATACACATTACCCCAGTAGCATGGTGATGGTAATATCAGCAGTTTCTTTATAAGGAAATATTTGTCATTCATTGACCAGGCAGCAAGTGCCATATTGGATTGATAATTTAAAAAATTTTCCTCTTAAAACAATTTTTTCAGGAAAATAGTTTTCTCAAGTCCAGTAGCTGTTATAGCTCTTTCCAGTATTGATGCAGTGGTGGTCATAGTCCTTACTAACCTTTTGTTTCAAAGAGAATGGAATGTCAATATTTTATTTTCTTCACAATAGAGATATTAGCTTTCAAGCTGCCATGGATTAAAACTTTGTTTAAAGCATATATGGTTCCCAGTGTGCTCAATATTTGGTAATGGGGAAAAAAAAATCATATATTCTGGTAGCGTGGAGGAAACAACTAAGTAACACAAATAAGGGAATAAGACTATTGAACACTAACTGATATGAGTTATCTCCACTTAGAATGTAAACGAGAACAATATACTGCCATGGACTAAAAGTGTTCAGTTCAAAGTTAAGCAAAGCTGACCAAATATGATGGGCGACATTTGAAGTTAGGAGGTACAACAAGCCAAAATGTCAATATAGCATGAAAGATAATTGGGCTGGGTTGAATAATAATGCTTATAAGAAGCCTTTATGAATAGTAAATTATAAGCCTTTATAAATAATAAAGCATATAATCCATTTTGAATAATGAAGCATATAACAAGTCTCTATGAATAATAAGGCATATAATAAGCCTTTAAAATTCATAAAGTAGGTAAGTGTTTATAATAAGCCTTTAATAAATTATGGAGCATATAAGAAACCTTTATAAATAATAAAGCATATAAGGCTAAGAATAGCATATAATAAACCTTTATAAATAGTAAAGATATATGATAAACTTTTAATAAGTAATAAAACATAGAAAGCATCTAAGAAGCCTTTATAAATAAGAAAGCATCTAAGAAGCCTTTATAAATAAGAAAGCATCTAAGAAGCCTTTATAAATAAGAAAGCATCTAAGAAGCCTTTATAAATAAGAAAGCATCTAAGAAGCCTTTATAAATAAGAAAGCATCTAAGAAGCCTTTATAAATAAGAAAGCATCTAAGAAGCCTTTATAAATAAGAAAGCATCTAAAAAGCCTTTATAGAAAGAGATATTTTTTTTTAATAATCTTCAGGGTTTTTCTTTGGTTAATATCTAAATGACATGCAACCTATTCTTAAAAATATTGAGATTATCCATTTTTTTCTATTTACTTTTTCTTACTTTGAAATCAGTTTTGTTTGTTGTGTATTTTGTTTTAAATTAATGTAGAAAAGAAAGTTTTAACTGATCAATAAAATAGGAGTAGAATCAATTCCCTAAATGGCTCTACTGACTGAATTTTATTTGCATGACCAAATGTTGCACAACTGACCAATTCAATCTGACAGATTGCAATGCTACTTTATTTATATTTGATACTTTGAAAATATTTGTTATCAAATTTGTGTTCTTAAACTGATTTGGTTCATCAATTCTTATTAATTCTAATGTCTGTCAATATAAATTGGTCTGTAGTGTTTGTTAAGAAATACTTAAAAAATGAAAACTTATTCATTTCACCCCTTGCAAGGCAGAAATGTCACTAGTGCACAGGGAGCTACAGGGAGTGAAAGTAAGAGAAAAGACCGAGTATAGGGAGGACTGAGGAAAAATCAAAAGATGAATGCAATTCAAAAAACAGGAGATGGTGACTGACATTGCATTTAAATTTTTGAAGATTGTAGTTATCAGGCAAACGAGTAAATGGAAGTTAGTCACACAGGTGGGAAGTGCGAGAAAAGAAACTGTAGAAGTGGTGGTTGCATTTAGATATTTCAACAGTAAACAGATGGAATCTACATGCCAGTCTAGTAGCATGCTTAAATTAATTCATGTGGGGCACCAGGGAAAAAGCTTCTCAGAGAAGTTACCATGAAAATATTTGTAGTAAAGACAGAGGGAAGCCATGTTGGTGAGAATGTGACTGAAGATGCTAGGTCAAGATTGATTAAATTACAGATCCTTTTCTTGATTTTGTGAAGAACCTTGAGATGTACAGCAGGAGCACCAGACCAGATATGGCAGCAGTATCCAATATACAGATGCATGGTAGATTTGTAAATGTGCAAGATGCATTCTGACAAGAAAAATTTTCTGGTATGATACAGTGAACCAACTTTCCTTGCAGGAGATGCAGCTAAATTAAGATTTAGCCAAATGAATAAATTAAACAGATTAAAATTATGGTGGATGCATTATTGGAACATAATTTTGTTAATTAATCAGTTTCAGATAAAATAAAAACAATTATTGAAAAAATTATTAATATAATATGATAATCTGATTGAGTGGATACCAACTTAAAATTTAATTAACATAAAATTTACAGAGAAAAATAAAATGTGCCCAGCATATGAAATTATTAATCTACAAAGTTTTAGCTTTTAAGTATGTATACTTATTAAGTTATTAGAAATTTTATACTCTTCAAGTAACACACTTTAAAATGAGCATTTTTCTGTTAAATATTTACTCACATTTTGTGTCTACTATTATGTCCATTCAGTAGGTACAAATAAAAGAACAATGTATCAAGTAGTAAGAGTCTGTGTTATGGTTTGGGTAGCAACCAGTTATAACAGTCCAAGTTGCAGTCATTAAATCTTCCTATATTTAGTCTGTTCTCCGTTGATTGAAAACTGCCTTCAGAAAAAGAAACTGGACAAGAAGAGGAAAAACAATTCTTTTTAAATCAGCTCAACTATTTCTAGAATATAAAAATTACAGATTTACATTTAACCTACTTTCTTCCTTTTCTTTCCAGACATGTTGAATATTTTCAAAATGTCAAATTTTCACCTCTTCAATCTTCCACAAGTCCAATTTTCATGGCTTCAGGGATGAAAAGTAATTACAATAATTATTTTGGAAATAAAAATTGAATATATTTATCTTAGAAAATAATTCTTCCACTAAATAATGACATTAATTTAAATTTTTTTAAAAGAAACATTGTCATTAAGTTTATAAATAATAAATGTACATATCATTCAAAAGTAATTATTTCTCAAACTAAAGAGTTCAAGAAAAGAAATTACAATTTTTACAGCCATTTTTGTCTTTTAATTCACTTTGTATAACAAAATCTAGAGGTTTCATAATTTAATCTGATTAAATATCAGTATAACATCTTGAGTTTTGCATTAAATATGTGCACTGATTTTCAGAGAACTTAAAAAATTACTTGGTTACTTATGTTAGGGCGTCATTTTACTTACAATTATTGCCACATAACATAAACAATAGTGCATTATTTAAGCAAATTAGCTGTAAATAATTAGCGGTGCCTTTTTATAGGCATCTGCCTAAATAAAAGTGTGTTTACAATTACATAAGTAATGGAATAGTCATTCTAAGTAATGTGGTTAATTGAAACAAGTGCTATGTAAGTGGTTGCATATTTAAAACAAATGTTAGCCATGATTTTCAACATGACTACTAAGTTTACTGACAGAATGTATCTATTTCCATTAATTTTTAAAAGTAATTTTTGTCTGCAATTTTAAGATAAGGAGTTCTTATCATGATTTTTTTGTCTGTAATGACGACACAAAGATAACAATCTTTTATTTTATGGGTTCTCCAATTTTGAAGTAAATGTAAAATCCAAGATAGTCTTAAATTGTCACTGGCACTGTATGATTAAATTGCCAACATCTTTTATTAATTATATATAACATTTCTCTTATAACTTTGTTAGATAAGGTATTTAATCATTTGGTATTCTATATAATTAAAAGAAGTTTATATATCGAGAACAATCTGAAAAAAATCATTAAACAAACTCTTATTCTATTTGCATAATTTAAATTGTTGTTACTGTTTTTCTCATCTGTATTGTCATATCTGCAACGTTTCAGCCAGTGTATGCTTTGGCCTTGTTCAGGTGATAGACATTGGAATTTTGAACTGAACCCTTTATTTGGTACACCGGGGTAGATTGTTCTAGTTCCATGTGCCATGCCCTTTTCTGGATATCTCAGTTTTAGTTATTTCCCTTTAGTAACTCAACTTTTCAAGTCTACTGTGGCCAGGTATTGAACTCATAAGTCTTTGGGTCAAGTCACTGGATTACGTCAACCAATAATTTTATCCACTGGCATATGAAAATAAAGATGAGGACAATAGTCTGAACCTTGTAAATAGTTCAAATAGTTACAATAACTCCTCTCATAAATATAGACAGATATTTTTATTCTAATTTCTCATATTTTGAATTCGTAATCTTCAGAAATTGTTTTCTTCATTGAAACTTCAGAAATTGTCTTTTTCATTGAAAAATTATTTTTGTAAATGTTCTGTAATCCCTGCAGGGGTAAAAAGAACAACAAAATGTTAAATTTAAAATGAGTTGTATTTTGGTTAGCCAATATATGGCATTGTGGCAACATTACTGTAATATTGCAATCAACTGTTTTCCTGACTCCAAACTTACTGCTAATCTCCAGTGTTGTCCCATGAAAATGCCTGTATACCTTATCAAATTTGCTCAATTTCTTGTTACAGTTACAAGAATTATGGTAACATTGCAAAGTGCTGTAGCTAAATATTTTTGCACTAACATTAGAATACTTTATAAAATTTGTAATTTTCATTTTTTTTTTATTATTGAGAATCACTAATCTGGATGATAAATGCATGTTCTAATATCTTCCAGGAATTTATTATCTATTTTCTGATAAAACAACATTACATTACAAGGCAATGTGGTTGCAACATTACCTTGAAATGTTGTAGACATGTTCTCGAGAGTTTACAAAAAAATATTTTAGCAACCTTTATGTAATATTGCAAAAATGTAGCAATGTCATTTTGTTAGCTGGGTGCTTATCCTGTTAATAAGAAATTTTTACTAAACAAATTACAAATTCTCATTCAGAGATTACAAAACATTAATATTCCTATACTAACTTAAACTCATCTATGGTTTCTTATTAAATGAAAACATCTCATTTATAAAGTTCATTGAAAATGTTAATTCAAGAAGATCCAATACAAAGTATTTTACATTCATAATCAAGTTTTTGCATTAAGAGATCATTTTATTAAACATCAGCTAGTAGAACAAGATTTTGAAAATCTCAGTTCAATTTATAATTCTAATACATTTATTTAAGCTCTATTTTAGGAGGCACAGTGGAGTAAGGGATAGCGGCTCAGATTGAGGAATCGGAGAGCCGAGTGCGAATTTCAGTCGAATCCATTACATTCACATGTGTTAATACATCTGGGAAAGGTATGAATCCTCTTCTCCCCTCCAGTTATGGGTAAATAGTGGGACAGACCAGGTTCAATAGCATTGGATGGCAACTGGTCTACTGCAGAAATACTACTATGGAAAAAAAATCTGTCTCGTCAATTATGTATCGAAAGATACATGATTGCCTAAGTCTGTATTTGTATTTGACTGACTGACTTGTATTTGAGTTGACATTGCATTGATTTTATGCACTATTTATTTTGTCTACTGGCCTGCATATTCGAGAAAAAACATTAGATGAAATATGCCCTCCAGCAAAATTTGAGCCCATGTCCCCCTTTGCAGGAGAAACCATTGTCTTATTAGTCAGGCTTAGACTGCTTGGCTACAAAAAGCCTCACAATCATGTGGCCAAAGTACACAGGATCAGTTAGTGTATCACGCATGGCACATAACTAACTGAAGCTCTATTTTATTAATATTTGTTAAATTATTTTAAATTTATTTTCATTTGTGCAGAAAATTATCCAGAAGTTATCAGGAATTAACAAAATGTATTTTCTAATAAATTAATGTTTATAATTATTTATTGTCATTGCAGATTGTTTATCTTTATCAGACAGATTCTGTTTGTAAAAATATCAATTCTTTATAAAATGACTTGAGTAAGTAGTCCGAGTCAAACCAAATTTCCTTGCCTTTTGCTTTTCATTGATGAATTTAAATTAAATAACTGACTCATGTTCTACTTGAATGAATTTGGTTTCTTTCTAAAAATACAAATATTTTTTAAATAATACGTTACAGTTGATATCAATCACAAAACTTCAGTCTGTATGCTGAACTAACAAAATATAACACTAAAATGAAATATTGTATAGACCTCCTGTCATGCTGGGAGGTCTTAGGCAACAAGGTCAATTCAATAAAAAAGTTGCATTCTTCTCTTGTGGTCAGTGATTGGTAATTGTTTTGAGTTCAGAGATAAAAGAACTTCAACACAGGGGAATTTAACTTAACTATTTTATTAACATTCGTGTCGATATGTTGTGTCTCTCCAGTGGGGATTGTTCCCTCTCACTAGTGAGCGATTACAGACACGAAAGAAAACCCACCTACATTGTTTGATGGTTAAGACTTGTCTCCCTGAAACCTTTTTTCTATCTATCATTCTATCACTGCCAACACTTGGGTTTGAATGCAGATCGCCAGAGAGCAAGCACAGTCGACCTCATCTTAAAATAATAAGATCACATGATGGGTAAAGGAAATATATATATATATATATATATATATATATATATGTAGTGTTGAATGTTAAAGACAACATAGTCTTACATATTTTCTTTTGAATTTTCTAATATTCTCTAGTTGATAATGAATTTGATAGATACTTCTCAGATATATCTGGCAACATATTGCAATGTTTATAATATATTTAAATTTTGTAGCGTATTCTTCAATCTTTTTCACGCTGTCACATGATAAAAATCTACGCCATGCACGTGATATAACATCATCGCGTCTTTTGAATTTAAAAGGATTCTAACGTTTTTAGTTTGTAAAAAAGTAGCAACATGATTACGCTACAAGATAATTGGCAAATGTTTGTTTAAAAAAAATTTTGACTAAAAATATTGACCCTGAAGATGAACAATGATGTTCGAAAGCGCTAGGTCATCGTATGGACAATACATATTTCGAAACCATTTTCAAATAAAAAGTCTCATTAGAGAATATGAAAAAATTCAAAAGAAAATATGTAAGACTATGTTGTCTTTAACATTCAACACTACATGTTTGAAAGAAAAGTTGCTGCCAAATTACACATATATATATATATATATATATATGGAAATTAGAGATGTCTGATTGAGTATTGTTTGATGTGTTACTATTATTGCACCGGTCATTTACAAAAGTCTCCTACAAATGGACATTACAAAAGTGGTGACGAGGATGAGATTCTGTCTTATAGGAATAAAGTGTCACTGCCAACACTTGGGTTTGAACATGGATCAACAGACAGCAAGCAAAGTCAACCTCATCTTGAAATAATTAGATCACGTGATGGGAATTAGCAGCATCTGGCCAAGTATTGTTCAAAGGTGTTACTATTATTGTATCCAATTTACAAAGTATCTACTACAACCGAGCATTACAAAACATTCCCATACTGATTTAGTCAATCAAAATTGAGTTCCTTATTTTGGTTTGCATCTAACATTGAAGTTCAACCTCTGGAAGTGACAGCTGAGATACAGTTCCCCCTGAAAATAGTAGTCTGCTAAACTATTATTTCACAGAAAGTTTAAAATCACCCAAAATTAGCATTATTATAATTTTTGTTTCCCCCACCCCTCATAATTTTTTGTTATTTTTTCACATTAATTTTTCTTTCTTGCTGTAATTTTTTTATTTTTTTATCTCCCACCCAAGTTGTGTTTTCTTTTGCTTGGATGGTGTCATCCTTATTGCATGGTTTGAATGTCACCTTTCCTTGTACAAGAAAGAAAATAGAAACGGTATGCTATACTTGTAAATTAGGATTTATTGTTGATGAAAAGTTAATTTGCAGCAAAAAAGCAAAGAAAGTAACAGTAAGTGAAGTAAAGTGTGAAAGCTACAGCAAAGAAAAGTGAGAAAATTATTGCAAAAAAGCAAAGAAAAAGAAAGTTACAGCAAAAACGAAAACAAAGAAAAAGAATATTAAAGCAAAGAAAGTTACAGGAATAAAAGGTAGAGAAAAAAATTACAACAAAGCCAAAAAAATTGAGAAAGTAAAGAAAAGCTAAGAAAACATGAAATATGCTGAAGCAAAGAAAATATATTATTTGGCCATCTTTCTTTACTTATATGACAGAAAACAATTCAAGATAGACAAATGCCTATTTTTATCCATTTTGACTTCTCTACAATGAAATAGCTTACTCTGATATGGCTTTACATTTAAATTTTTTTTTTTCACATTGGTGTTTATTACAGGAAACCAGCAAAGTTTATTTTCTTATTTGCTCACCCACTTTTTTGATAGTGTGTTTATCAAAATATAAAATCTTTCAGATAATAGAAATGTTTAGCCTTTCTAGTTACTCAAAAAGAGATTTAAATAAAATAAATAAATGTAATAATCTTACATTAAAGAGAAAAGGCAGTAACAGGCTGAATATGAGAATAACAAAATGAAAACAATTTACATGAAAAAAACATATCAGCTTTCTGTATCATGTGATTAAATCTACAGAATTCTATTATATTACTGGTAAAGAATATTATCCATGAGTTTCTGATAAAAACAAAAGCTGTTTTGCTTCAAAATTTTCCACTAAAATCTTTTCTAATCAATGAATCTCAAATTTTACTATGGCTGTTCAAGCCAGGTAACCATATGATGAAACTTTTTAACATATATTCTGTACACTGTGATATCAAATATCTACCAGAATATTATTAATAATATGAAATATACAACAGTGGTTATATACTGGAAGACCTAAGCAGATCTATTTTCATAGGACAGTCTAAGAAACCAGGTGCAAATGAATGTGAATTCCATTGAACAATCAGCCGACTTAGCAATATAACAAAACTTATCTGAATTCATATGACTAGAGCACACAGGAGAATCACAGCTGAAATGGGACAAGAACAGTGTGTGTTTGTTAAAGACATTGGAATGAGTGTCTATATTTCTGAGATGAGGTATTATGTACAGTATTTACAGACTATTGTCCTCATCTTTGTCGCCATATTTGTCAATGTTTCGGCCATTGTACGCTCCGGCCTTCTTCAGGTGGTTGGAATTTCGAACTGAACCCTTTATTTCGATCACTGGGGTAGACTGTTCTAGTTCCACGAG
Organism: Acanthosepion esculentum; assembly: GCA_964036315.1. NCBI lineage: Eukaryota > Metazoa > Mollusca > Cephalopoda > Sepiida > Sepiidae > Acanthosepion > Acanthosepion esculentum. The sequence continues at coordinate 97,133,078 of OZ038480.1, read as the reverse complement.
CCATGTTTGATGGATGTCAGTTATCAGTTATCTCCTGCTAATTTTTCCCTCTGAAAGTTCTCCACTGCCTTAACCAGGTATTGAACTCACACTCTTTGGGTCTGTCACTGGATCTAACCAATGCCTTTATCCACTGTGCCATGTGTCCTTGAGGGCACATGGCACAGTGGATAAAGGCGTTGGTTAGATCCCGTGTCCGACTAAGTAATAGTCCGACTAATGTAAATACTGTACATTGGAATGAGGAATGCGATATTTGTACTCAAAATGATATCAGAAGGAAAAACACAAATGCAGAAGGATGTGCATCTGTGATTTATAGATTATGCAATTGTATTTAATAAATTACATCACAAAGAACTGTTTGAACTGCCTGGTAACCTTGACATATTTGGGAAAGATATTAGAATAATCCAGAAGTGTATTGGCTGAAAACTGTTTGCATACAGATAGAAAATAAGTTCAGTAAATACACAAAATTAGAATGCTGTGTAAGACAAGGATGTGTCTTCTCATCAAACTTATTCAACCTATACAGTGTGGCAATTCTAGAAGTAGAAATCTACCAGGATTCATTACTGGCAAACATAATCTTAACAACACGATATGCAGATAATACAGTGTTGATAGCAGACACAGAAAGGAAATTACAAGAACTCCTACAGAGCTTAGTGAATAAAAGCAATAAGGAAGGACTAAACATGAATTGCAAGAAGATAGAATATATAGTTGTTAGTGAAAGGGACAGCTCAACATGCAAATTACAAATTGGAGATGCCAAACTCAAGGAAGTACAAAAATTTAAATATTTGAGAAGTGTTTTAAAAGAGGACTTAAGTGCAACACTGAAATACCAAAGTGCATTGGGATTGTACAAGATACCATTCAAAAGCTAAGCAAAGCATTAAGAAACAGAAAAAAATTCATTAGAAACAAAAGAAAAAAAAAAGAGTACTTGAAGCAACAGAAATATGGTTCTACAGAAGGATGATGAGAATACCATGGACCAAACATGTGAGCAATGATGAAATTGTAGAGAAAATGCAAACAAAAAGGACACTTATACTTGACATTAGAAAGAGGCAGATGAAATTTTTAGGGCACGTAATGAGGAAAGAAAGGTTGGAAAATTAGACACTCACAAGACATTTTGAAGGCAAGAGAGCTAGAGGAAAACAATGCATAACCTACCTAGCTAGCTTGCATAAAGAGATAGCAGAGCAGGGTTTTGAAAGATAACAAAGAGGCAAAATTGTGGAGAGCTATTCTTTCCAATGTCTGAAAGAGACACAGCACATAGAAGGCATCTGTTGCTTTGCTGATGGAAAAATATGATCAAATTTTCACCTGTAAATTGGTTGCCCATTGAAAACATTATAGAGATTAGAAAATATACTTAGTTTAAATAGTGAAGTCATAAAAATGACTTCAAAGTCAGAGTGGAACTTTTTCCTTACAATTGGAATATGGCACCCAACTTAAAACAAACTACCTCCCTTGAAAATCTAAACTGTGAAAATCTGAGAAATAGTTAATTTCTAATTTGATTGAAGAATCTCAGTTTAAACTTTATCCTAATATAATAATGACAACTCGTTAAAAAGAATTGGTAATGCTTTTTCCTTGAAATCTTTCTGTAGCATCTTCAGATTTAATGACTAAATAACAAAATAAGAAAATGCACTAATTGAATTCTGCTATTAAAGAGAATGTGTCGGTTGTTGTAAAAAGATTTCTTTTGTGCTGTCAAACTTTATTAAATACATTGAACAAAATTGTTTTGTGACCTTTTGTGTTTACATTCATTTCTGAAAATCCTCTTCAATGTTTTGGTTTTGATTTATGTAATTGGTAAATTGTATGTTTTTTTTTTTAAATTATGAACTTTTGTTCATCAAATATAAAAGACATTTAATGAGTAAATCATTAATGAGACTTATAGCATTACTTTCAATAAGCTATCTCTTAAACTGAAACTTTAAAGTAAATGAGAATTTCTCAGACTTTTTGGATAAGGTCATATGAAATAATAAAATTATTTTGACAATTATTAATCAAATTTTTAAAAATTTGACAGCTGCTCTTTTTAAATAATTTAAAAAAAAAATCTTGACTTCCTTTGATTGAACTTGAATGTTTCTTCTTTCTAATATGTAGCAGTTTAAGCCCTTACAAAATTTCTTTAATTATTAGATTAATACTTCAGTGAAGGATTTGCACTGCATTTTTCATGTATTCAGAAGTGTGATTTTTTTTCGCTTCAAAAGATTTTTTTAGTTTAAATGGAAAATGTTTAATTTAATTTGAAAACTTGCTGAAAGTTAACTTTTTAATTTAACTTATTGGATCATTTTTTAGGAGAGAACTTTAAAAACAAACTTGTGCTGATTATTATTGATTCCTATACATTTTTATTAATTTTGACTAGTATTTACTTTTATCTTAATTACATTCAAAACAATCAGCACTAACAATACTAAAAGTATTTGTTTTATAAATATATGTAAATTATTAATAAATTAATTATATTTTTATTATAAAAATAATGTTAACAGTATTATTTTTATAATAGAGCTACTAATGATACTTTTAGTATGAAAACAAAACTATGATGCTGATAATGACTGTGGAATGGAGTGATGTGTTATAGGCTAGATTCGATTTTCTTTAAAGCTGTTAAGTTCTTAGCAGTTAAAGCAGCTGGGCATTTTAGGCTTTGCTGAGACAAAAGGAGCACAAGTTCAAATCTTACCAAGAGCTTATAATCCTGTGTAGATTGATGAATTGTGAATACTAGCAATAAAAAAGCAACTAACAAATTCAGATGAAAATAAGTACTAGTCAAAATTAATACTAATGCCAGCCTGCAAATTAAAGAAAGATAGTAAATTTTTCAACATTTAAGTTTAGATATTGTAATTGATTCTTTTTTTAAAACAAGTTTTCTTTATCAAATGAAAGCTATAAAAGTATAATTTTTAAGATGTATATATTTTTTTTACTATTTTTCCATACAACTATGGTTGGCTGCTCATATCTGCATCTGCTAATCCTGTTGAAGATACCTGGTCAAGCATATTTTTATTTCAACACAGAGCCAACCTTTAGTTTATACCACAAGTATGTTGAGTAGATATCAATCTTAGTTCGTGGGAGAAACTATGTGAATCTATAGTACATTATACTTGAATATATTGATATATAAGTTAAATATCCATTTATTTACATGATATAAAAAATGAAATATTTGAAATTTCCTATTTGTTTATATTATATTATAATGTATATTTAATATATTTTAATGACAGTTATACTATATGAAACTATAGCACATCATCTGACATGTTCAGTAGTTGAACACGGCCAATACATACAAATCCTCTAAATGCAATACATTTAATGTGTTGTATCCTTAAAGAGATTACAAACAGACAAAGGTGATACTTCAGTGAAGGAACAGCAACACATGGGTAAATGAAAGAAGAGAGGTTTACTGTAAAAGATAATACACTACTGAAAGACAGGAATCAGGTGGCAGGCTAGTAATTCCTGAAGCAAGCCTCCAGGTATATCCTGTGCTTGTGGTGGCACGGAGCAAGCGAAGGACCGGATATTAACCCTCAGAGGTTTAGACAGCAAATGACCAATACTGGTCTCTGCGCACCCGGCTCCACGCAGAATTTCCGGTGGAAAACTAAAAAGAAATAAAAAGAATGATAAACAATTTTCCACCAATTAAACAGCTCCGCGCCATACCCAACAGTTTGTTTCAGCAGACTGACTCTGATCCGAAGGGCACACATAAATAGAGCGATAAATTCACTTCTAAGACAGAAAGCTTTGAAGTACCGTCAGTGAATGTCGCTACGCTTTTCTCACCCGTCAAACCCGATGCCTTCAGCCTTCCTTCACCAACGGAGATATCAAAGGACTCCTACCAACCCATTGACCTCACCTTTCATCTCCTGTGACCAGCACGTCATGAACTTAAGTATTAACAAAAGACACTTATATTCTTTTAATAATCGGATTTCTCTTCTACGAATGAACATTTTGTAACGGACTTTGTGCGTGTAAATCAAGAAACATTGTACTATTCATTGATGTTGCATTTAAATACAAAGTGTTTTTGATATACCCTTCTCTTTCGTATGTTATTTTGTTTATTTTATGGTGACCTCAATTTGATCGCTTGTTGAACTTTTAGGCCAAACTAACTCCCGAAGGACTGCTACTATTTATCTACCTTCTGATACAAGCAACAATTAACAACGAGAACTCTATACCCCATCACCATATGCTCACTATATATATAGCTACTGATATAGTCAATCCACATAGGTGATAAGGAGTGTGGTACATTCCATTACAACATAATACATTCAAGTCCTCTACCCATTCTCACTAACAAGGCTTGGGTCAATCTGTAGCAAGCTTCTTAGGCACTTCCCAATGATGATATTCCAGAAGTCACTTTTTTGACAAATCAACCAGAGTGAGATTCAAGTCCTGGTCTCACATTCAGATTCCAGTGTTCTAATCATTTGGATTTCCCACTAAAATTTGATGAAAATCAAATATTGGATTTCAAAAAATACCTGAAATGTTATTATCATTCTTAAATCAAAGGAAAGTATTGTTTTAAGTGTTAAGACAAAATCTGAGGCACTCATTTGAAAGGATGGTCAAAATCTAAAGGAAACATCTTTTTTGAAGATTTTTATGACTAAAAATATTTTCCTTATATTAAAAAACAAAGAATTTTGTTAAATTACTTTTAAAAAATTATAATTTAATCATACACTTTTGGTATCAAAGAGGTCTTAATAATTGGGGTGTTAGAATGGTCAGTTCATTGTACAGCTACTGAAAATACTTTACTCAGTCTATGGAGTATAGATTTTGACGGAGTTCAAAAGCACTTACACAGTATTATTCCCCACCCTGCAAACAGGCAAAATGTTGCTAGCCTCTCACTACTCTATGGCAGATGTTCGGACAAGTTACATTCCTTAGTTCCACCAGCTCAGACCTTCCCAGCTAGGACCCACCATGACATGTTCACAGCTGCAAACCATCCTCTTTGTATTCCGTAAATTTCACTCACACAGCTTTTTCCTTGGACCTTTTCACTCACACAGCTTTTTCTTGGAATTGTTACTTTGTGGAAGTAACTCCTGAGGAATGCTTCCTTGACAACTACAACCTTGGTCTTATTAAGTCCAGAATCAACTGATATCTCTCCTACCCATCCTTTTAATTCTTACTTACCCCTTCTCCTCGATTGTAACAATTACACCCAGTAACCCTTTACCTTGAGTGGTTCTTGGGCATTTTATTTGGTAAACTATCAGTAAAAAAAACAAAATTAAATTGCAATAAACGATGGGGTTTTAACAAAAGAGTGGGTGATTGGGAAATTATTTAATGGGTTAAAAAGGTCCCCCCTTCGTGATATCAGTCCTCTTATATGGCGTGAATGTTGGACAATCATCTCAAAGATGAAGAGGAGACTTAAAGTTATAAAAATGTGGTTCTACAGAAAGATACTGAGGATATCATGGACCGAACATGTGAACAACGACAAATTTTTAGAAAATGGAAACAAAAAGAAACTTAAACATTACAAAGTGACAGTTGAAATTTCTCAGGCACATAATGAGGAAAGAGGGCTCGGAAAATCTGATACTTACAGGACAGCTTGAAGGCAAGAGAGACAGAGGTAAATCACGCATAGCATACTTAGTGAGCTTGAATAAATGAATGACGGAACAAGGTTAAGGAGAAATAACAAAAAGATAAAATGTATTAAGAGCTACATAGGATAGGAAATTGTGGAGAGCCATGATCACTTATGTCCTGAAGAGCCATGGCACATAGAGAGATCTTGATGAATTAACAGAACTTAAAACATTTTAAATCAACGGAAGACTATTCTTTTGCTTCTTTTCAACTTTCTTATTTTATGCTTTTTTGTAGATAAGGTTGAATCATGCACGATACTCTGCCCTGTAGACTGTATAATGTCACAGTGGAGTAAATGGTCACCATGCAATGCTAGTTGTGGTTACGGTTTCCGGGAACGTTACAGAACAGTTGAACAAAAACCATCAGCAGGAGGACGTCCTTGTCCAAAAATGGGAAATGATGGCACTGTAAGTATTTATTTTTCCCTTATTTCAAGAAAGGTTTTAAGTTGGTTTCTTTTTTAATAAATGTTTTCTAAGTTTGAAATCAAAACTCAATAAAAAAGAAAGCTCTATCATTTTATGATTCTTCATTTATTTGCAATTAAAACACTGCTGAATAATGGTTAATTGGTTGACTTAAGCTCAGATGTTTGACCAGACCTGCTTGCCCTTGCTAAGTTATTGAAAATAAAAAAAAATAAAAACAGGATTGTGAATTATTTCTGGTTTGTTTTCCAAAAATATTCACTTCATTAAGACTCATTCAGTATTTATTTAAAATTGAACAACAAAAACAACACCTTTTTGCATTTTCTAAATTTTTATCAAAAGAGAAAAAAAATAATACTTTTATTGAAATTTCCAGTTTCAAAACCAAATCATCATTCTATACAAAATATTTGCGTCTGTCTCAGATTCTATATTTATACCTTTGATTAATTGAAAAGATGAGATTCCCTGTCTACCATTAGGAACTAGTGCAGCAAAACCGGAGGTGAATATTTTATCTGTTTTATAAAGAGGCTTTTAAGAAGTTATTTTTCTTGTTTTAGATAAGAAGGCTATATGATAGAAATTCTCAACAAAAGAATATAAAACAAACAATGAATATGTGTATATATTTCATTTAATAATAGAGACATATTATATCTATTTTTATACTGATTATTCTCAGTTCTTTAATTAGTTTCTTGAAGTTTTGATGAAAAAATTGGTTAGAGAACTGAAAAGGATCAGTATAAAAATAGACATAATATGTCTATATTATTCAATGAAACATGCTGTATATATACATATATATATATATATATATATATATATATATATATATAGATATATAGATATATATATATATATATATGTGTGTGTGTGTGAGTGAGTATGTATGTATGTAAGTAAAAGTTGTAGCCTCTGTTTGTTTGTTATCAAACTCCTCCTAGGGTTTTGGAGATAGACCCCCCCCTCCTTTAACCATATATATTATAAAACTAAATTACCCAGGGTACTTGGATAAGATAAAAATTTTACATTCAGCAAGGTATGGGTAATTTGGCTAATATATATATATATATATGAAAATTAAAAAATGTTGAAATGCAACACGAAATATAAATTATAAATATGTTAATACTATTTAATAAAAAATACAAAAATATCTTCAAAAGTTACTTAAGTTCTAAAAAAATTACTTATGTCAGTTTCAATGATTTCTACTCATAATAGAGCTATCAGACGTTAAATATGACAGTCATGTTTAATATGCGTGTAGCAACAAAAATTATCCATTTCCTCTATGGTTCCTATGAGACAAAGGATTTTACTCTGATGATTCTCTATTCAGTACAATGGGAAAGTGCTACACAATGTGTGTCTCTGAAACTAGACATTGGTTTCTGGCTTTTTGGTCAGAGTCCAAAAACAAACCACATATTTTTTCATGAAACTTTCTAACCAAACAGCATGTGAGCAATGAAGAATTTTGAATAAAAAAGGCACTTATAATCATAAATAGAGAATTTCTGGGACATTGAATGAGGAAAGAAACCTTGGAGAATTTGACACTCACACAACATTGAAGGCAAGAGGAGCAGAAGGATACAGCCAGCAACTTAAACTAATAAGTTTATACAAATAGATGCCAGAACAGAGAGTGGAAGGGACAGTATGAAAGAGAGGAAAATGTAGAGAGCTGTAATCACCAATGTCCCGAAGGGAAATGGCATATAGAGAAACTCAGATACAAAGTTTAATCTTGGCAGTTATTAATTTTATGATAGTAACATATTTTAAGTTTCACTTTTTATGCTAGAGCAAAGATTATTTTTTGCATTTATAGTATTATTTAAAGGTATACTTACCTTTGCACTAGTCGTTAAACTTTAGAAATATGTTTTAGAGCAACATATGTTCTGAAGGATTTCATATTAACATACAAGACAAAAATATCAAGCACATTGCAATGATTAACATTGTTTTGTCATTCAGTCAGTACGTTTTTGGTCATTTCTTTTTTTGTCTGGCATCACACAATCCAGGTGACCACACATCCCACATTTAAGCTTTTCTCTTCAGACTAGACAAATTAAAAATAGACTAAAGGCTTAGTATTTAGAGATCTGTCCCACACATTGCACTCAGAGATATAGGGTAAAAGTATGCTAATCTGTGGAAAAGGAAAACACGTTATTTTCAGAAGACCACCACGGAATTGTATCTGACCTTAGTTGATATACCATATTCAAATTGGTATAAAATTCCTTGGCAATAACAAAGAACCTAAAAAAAATGCATTCTGTTATTTACTGGAGTTGAATACTTTTTCTATTTTGGTTATTATAAAAACAGTGTCCACATAAGTATTGGTTTTTTCCCCTTCCATATTGATTTAATAGAATTGGTTTATTTGGTATCTCAACAGCTAAGGTTATTGATAACATGGTAATTAACAAGTTTCTGCTTCTGTCTTTCATTGTAATTTTTATGCTAAATTTTCACCGAATACGTGGCTACTCAAGGCAGTGGGTTACTACGTGATGATGTATAAGTGTAAGACAAGACGTGAAGTTCATGGGTTATGCAGGAAAGATAACAGTTAACCATAGACTTGAAGACAAGATTGTAGTGATATGAAAACATCCTGCCAGTAGTGTTCCACAAAGCTTGGGAAGAAGCCTTCCAAGTGGAAATTACTACTTACTAATGGAATACAAAGGGAATAGGGATCATTCATATTTGTGTACTTGGCATTGCAGTTCCCAGTTGTAAAGGTCAGGGTTGGTGGAACTAAGGAATGTAATTTGTCAAAGAACATCTCATGGAAATAGTGATAGAGCTAGTGAGAGGCTTGCAACTTTTTATCTATGAGAAAGAGTTTGTAGAGTGGAAAATAATTCATCACCCACAAGGACGTGGAGACAGTTTTGAGTGCTCTTCAGACAGGCAAGTGAGGATTGGGCAGTTCCAGTCCAGATATTGCAGCAATACTCCATTTTTCATCTGATCTGGCTCTTGTAATAAGCGAGTATAGCAAGATGAGTCAGATACTTACTGGTGTAGTACTCTAGTGATCAGCTACTTCAATAATTAAATCTATAAGTTTGCTTACAGAATATTTTTAGTACATGAAATAATTGTGTTGACGAGAGTACATGCACAAAATAACAGACCAATTGACTTGCAATGACATAACATTTATTAAAATAAAATTAACAAAAGGAAAGTTTAAAACAAGAGTTTCTTTCATTAGAAGTAAATTGTATACACAAGGAAATGTTCATGAATACGTTATAGTGGAACTTACTGTGTTGGTGTTTTAGCAGGAAGCATTCACAGCCCTCTTAGCTTCAGTGTGGACAGTTCATGTCACATAGTTCAAAAGAAAACCTAGAAGACAGAGTTACTTTAGGGTTCATGTGTTTTTATATTTGAGAACTGCTGCTGATACAAGGTTTATTTAGGGCTGCTACTATGTTTAAGTTCCCTATAGTACAATGAACCAACAATTTTTTCAGCATCTTTGGCAATAGATCAGATATATGAGTTCTACTTGAGGTCTGGAATGAGCTTGAGTCCCAACAGACATTCAAGGCAAGGAGCATCATTGAGAGAAGACCCATCCATCATGATAGGTGAAAGTTCGGGGTCTGCTTGATGGTGGGGGAATGTTACTAGTTTGGTTTTGGCCATATTGAATTTTACAATTTATATAGAATTGGGGATCTGCCATAAAGCAATATTTTCCAAGCTAATTCTGCAGGTTATTTCTTATTCTAGTCTAATCTTAGAGCAGTTCATGTTCATTTTTATGTATGATTTCTTGTTTTCTCTCCTGAGGCCAATGTATAGACGAGGGGGAGCTATACTAATGACAAGGTATTCAGAGTTCGAATACGAATGATCTTGAACAAACAACAAAAAAAGAAAGTCCTCTACCATGGGTTAAAAAAAAAATAGGACAACAAACAGAAACTGAGATCTAGCATTGGAATGACAGCTATGATGGCACCTACCCAGAATGCATCATAAAAATTTAGGATGTGGAATTAATAAATACTAAACACTTCAGATACTTCCTGTTATATTCCATGCTAATAGGAATATATACTTGAAAAACAAGGTGGATAAAATAAGTAAAGGCTTATTGTAAAAACCAGTACAATAAGAATAAAGGTAACAGTTATGCACAAGGTCATCACAAGTCAATCCAGTAATGAGTGCTACTATTGGAAGGTCGATAGTTCTTGCATAAGTCTGAGTCACACTCAACAGATCCCAGCTAGAGTATATGTATACTAACCTCCCCACATGATCAGAGGTGGCACAGGGTAAATTTTATTTTGTTCTATTTCATGATAATAGGAATATATACTTGAAAAAACATGGTGGATAAAATAAGTAAAGGTTTATTGTAAAAACCAGTACAATAAGAATAAAGGTAACAGTTATGCACAAGGTCGTCACAAGTCAATCCAGTAGTGAGTGCTACTATTGGAAGGTCGGTAGTTCTCTCATAAGTCTGAGTCGTACTCAACAGATACCATCTAGATTCTGTAGTCCATTGACTTACAGATACTTATAGGCAGTTACTACCTATATTGTAGTCACTCATGGGAGTGACAGGTTATTCCATTACATCACTTCAGTATATGTATCAATTATAACAAATTTAGTGTAGGAGATAAGTAATCTGAACATCAAATAGACAAAACTACCTCTAGTTTGGTCTAACACCAAAATTTTCTACAATACCAAAACATTAATCTAAGAACTTACTTCCTATTCTTAAATAACTTCATCAGACTTTCATATGGATGTTGAGCATGGTGCCCAACCCATTCAGAAATGTCTAAACTGTCAGCTATATCCAACCACTTTCTTGGATCAATGATTAAAAATGGTTTTGTGCTGAAGAAGCCTGTAGGTCAGAGAGGACAATCCTTCTTTGAACCTTATAAACTAGTGCTATAGAATCACAAAAAATAAACTATACCAAATAATAGAAACCATATTTGTGGAATTTTCAACAACAGCAACAAATAAATGGACGGATTGCCCAAGGAACTCAAAGAAAAAATAATAGCATAATAATGATGTTAGATATCAACACACACACACACACACATACACACATCAATATACAAAACTAACCTATGAAAATATAGCTGCTACTAGCCTACAAAACTAACCCCAAAAAATATGTTGCTAGCTTTTACATAAAAAATAAAGCAGTTGGATTTAGCCCACCAAGTCATCCAGTCATTTCTTATTCAGGCCTTATTTCATTTGACTTTTTCCCAAACCCAGTATACAACACATGATGTTGATACTCCACACTACTTCAAACAAAAGGTTAGGAAGGAAGCCTTCATTAATTTTTGAAAGGGCAATAACAGTGGACTTGGGAAACCTATTTTCATGAGAAATTTGTTTTAATAAAAAGATTTTATAAATTTCACCCAATTGACGTGCTAACTTAAACAGCAGTAGATAAATGATGAACATTTCTATATAAGGAAATGGCTAATACTACCATTAACATTCTTATGAAAAGTTATCATGAATACTTTAACTTGTGAGACAACTTCCTGAAATGTTTGGAAAAATGTTTCTTCCGTTCTAAACAATCTTTGTTAGACTGTTAACAAAATTTTGCTTTGATAATATTCTGTAATACTTTCTACAAAACTTTGTATGAAATAATGGAATGTATTTCTTGAATATTTAATGTGAACTTCTATATCATAAAAGCGAATGTCAGTGTGTCACACCTTTTTCAACTTTAATCCTAGAGGCTGTAGCCCAACATATTATAACATTTTGGAATCAGGCCAACTCCATGATCAAATTAAAAGTATTTCAGGCTGGATCTGCAATTTTGGAATCCCAAGTTTTCATTACTGCGATTATTTTCAGCAATTTTTTTACGTGATTTTTTGGCGACAAATTTTTTTATACAATAACAATTTCTATATCTTAGAAATTAATCTGGGAATAATCAAAATTGCGAAATCCAGCAAAAGTCACCCATGAAATAAAAATAATTATTTGTACAGAAAGTAAAGACCTACGTACATCAAAATGTCTGTAATTGGCAGCAGAAGAAATATCATTGAACTTTTAAAAGCTTAAATATTAATGCAATATTTAAATGCAGTGATCAATTTTGAGTTCTTCTGTAGTTTAGTGTTGCTTATCACATCTACTCCTCCTGATCTACTGTGATGAAGGTTCAATCAAGAGCCCGCAATAGGAACTAGATTAAATGCCAACTGATAGGGTGGCATTTAAGCTAGTAGTAGACAATATATATATATATTATGATTGTAAATATTTATGTATCTCCAGTGAAAACTAAGATATTTGTCAAATTCTTTAACACTATCCCAGGCAGGTTATTTTTGGTTTGTGAACAGCACAGGAGGGGCTCTTTTCTTTTTTTTTTTTTTACTTGCCAACCTTAACAATAAAGCTCCAAATTAGAGGCCTAAATTGTTAGAAACTTTGTAATCTTATGTTATATTCTGCTTCATTTAAAATTTTCCTTTTACAGTTTTATCTGCATAAAACAACATGGAAACATTTGAGAGTCTGAAAAGCCAATAGAACTAATTCTTCAATGGAGTAGCTTCATTTATGCAAAGAATTCCTGCTGAATGTACTTTGAAATATCTGTGTACTCAATCCATTCATGAATTACTTTCATCGGAAGGCTAAATTTTCTGAAATTACTAAAACTCTTCACATCAACTAAAATATATGCTGATGTAAGCACTTATGAAACAAAGTATATTCACTATATTCACAAATACCTTTAGAATAATGTAAGAATATTCTTTCATGACAGTCTATTTTTGGTAGCATATCGGGAGTTTCACGTCAATACTTCAAGCAGAAAAGAAGCAATATCAATTGAACAATGTGTGTAAACATATAGGCTTCCATTTTCTCTCCCCTGCCTTAGGAAGAGTTAAATTTATGTGTGCATTTTTCTATCCCTGTAGTCATACTGAAGGCAGGTGTGTGTGTGTGTAGGTAGCCTAACAGATATCGGTAAGTGGGTGAAATAGGTGAGCTAATTTTTGAGTTCTAGCCTAGTCTGTTGCATTCACTTTCACACAAATGCTCTTAGGAAAAGAGGTATGAATCCATCTCCTATCCCTCTATCAACAGGTTAAATACTAAGATAGACTGAGTGTGATTTTAGCCTTGGATGACAGTCACTTTAGGAAGAGGACTTCCGTGAATTCCAAACTGTGGAAACCACTCTATTATCCATCCCAAGTCATTCACAGATAATAAAGAGAAGGTATTTGTGAGGAGTGGTGATAGTCTGGGACATTGCAGAAAATTCTTTAAAAGTATTACAGACATAATTATTTTTCTCTGTTCCTTACATATGAATCTGAAAGCCTTTTTAATATTTCTTCATTGCATTGAAAGAAAACAATCTTCATTGACACTTGTTCACATCCAAATCATGTTGAAACACTATTTCGCATATGATCACTGAAATTAAGCAACGTCAAACCTGGTCAGTACCTAGATGGGTAACTCTGTATACCTGATGCTGTATGCTTAGATGTGATGGTAGTGTAATGGATAATGTCTTTGAATTGTTAATTTTAGAGCCATGTTCCAATTGAATTCACCTCTTCTCCCCCAACTATGGGTTAATTAGTAAGATTTGTATCACTAAACCATTATCACCTCTCATATTGTCTGGCTATAAACAACTTGCAAAGAGTTGATAAACTCTAGAAAAATGAAGGAATTGTTGAGAGCCATGTATGTCTACAGCCTGAAGTGACAGCCTATAAAAGAACAACAACGTTTTATAATGGTTCCACTACTTTCAATATCAAATGTTGGCAAATAGAACTACCATCCATAGACAATCAATTGGAATATGGAATCTTAATTAGAACATTTGTGAATTTTATGAAAAACAAAAATCCTTCACTTAAACAATTATCAACTGGTGAAAAAAAAACAACTTTCAGACAGTTCTAAAATATTTAGGAACAGACACTCCAATACAGAAAAAAAAAATCACATTGGAAAGTTACCAAACCAGTAACCACAGAAATATGACAGAAATAACTGAATAGTCATTTTTTAACATTTTTACAATACCAGCTGCAAATCTTGGTAAATAAATTTCATATATATATATATATATATATATATATTTTTTATTTAAGTATTTCACACCAAGCAAGATGGGAGTGCCACTAACACACAAAGGATTACAGAAAGAGAGAGAGCAAGATTTAAGAGATGTGATTGAGGAAATGATGAAGAGAAGGACAGGGAAGAAGATTAGGGCATCAGATCATGTCAGTTGACATTACATTTGAATAGTTGATGATTATAGCTATCAGGGAAGTAAGTAGGAGGAAGGGAGTTCCACTGTCGGGAAGTGCGAGAGATGTTGTTGGAGTAGAAATGACGGTTACATATAACCATTTTGACTGAAAGGGTGTGACCGAGATGTCAACCTAGAAGCATACTTAAATTCATCCAGTTGGGGTACCAGTGAAAGTAGCTCGTCAGAGCAGTTGCTATGAAAATATTTGTAGAAAAGATAGAGGGAAGCCACAGCATGTCTGTGAGAAAGTGACTCGAGTTAAGATGCCAGGTCAATTCCTGTCACATTGCATATCTCTGTTTTTGTTGAGGACCTCAAGATGAACAGTGGTGGCACCAGACCGTATATGGCAACAAAATTCAATGCAAGGATGAAATAAAGAAATCTTTAAAATTTCAAACATTTCCTAAGGTCAGTTCTGAGAAATAGCTTTTCACAGATTCTAACAATTCATAAATATATTGCTATACAAGTCTGTATGCACCAATTGCCTGTTAATGACATTTGGAAACTCTTGTATATTTGGAAAAAAAAAAAATTAGTCATAGCTGCTTTAAGTTTATATTTAGTTGCTATTTTAAGTAATTTTCCTCCAATTTCCAAAGATTCCTTTTCCAGTTACTTGAGTGTAACTCTTTTCTTTCAGTGGTTAGTAAATAAAACTATTAAAAAAATGTACAGGGTCAGTAAGTTCACTTTTAAATAATTTAAAAAAGATGGCATGTATATTCAAGCAGAAGGAATATGTTTAAGGTTTAATGCAAAACATCAGATTTTAATAAAAATAAATAGGATTTGCTTTTTTCAAAAAGCTCATAATATCAAGAAAATAAAACCTATATATTTATTCAGCTGTGGGCCAAGTGTAATTCTATAATGAATGAAGCAAAAGCAATAATAATTCTCTATGAACCTAGAAAGAAAGATGAATTTAAAATGTTTGTAATATACAATGTCAATCATTATCTCCTGTCTTCTTAATTCTTGTTCTTTTATTGTTCTCTCTCTTTAATTGTGTTTTTTTTTTCTCATTCTCTGACTCTCAGTAACCCCATGCATCTTAGTAGGTTTATATCCTTGCTTGGGGGAGAAATGATTAAAATATAAATATATATATATATTTAAATTATTAATGTATGTAATAGGGTTTATGAAACAAGTTCCCCCTTTTTCAAAATTAACATCATTCAGCAAGGATGGATCAAGAATATCTTGCATCTTTTATCAATATACTTGACTGTAACTTAGTATTATCCAGTCATTTATAACATTTAGTATATTCTTCAAACAATTATAATTAATTAACTAATATAACCAATTTTTAATACATCTTTTTTATATACAAAAGTTCACACAAGACTCGAGAGCCACTTAAGGAAGAGGGCTACTGCAAAAGATGGGTGATATGAATTTAAGAAGTCGTCATAGGAAATGGGGATAAGGAGGATAGATAATGATTGACCTTTCACTTAAAGAGGTTAAATTACATTAATATTTCAAGAATTAAACATTGTTACAGGAACCATAAAATATAGATATGATGTCAAAACAAAAAAAACAATGAAAGTGAAAATATAAAATTTAAAAATTGATACATATATAAACATGGAGGGTAACCTGACTAATAAGCATTTGCAAATAAATTGCAGAACAAGGAATAGAAGGGATGGTAAAAAGACAAATATTGCTAAGAGTCATGAGGAATAGAGAGTTGTAGAGATCTGTGGAGTTATTGATGGAACATGGCACATGTTTAGCAGTATTGTTCTATAATATACAACACATTTTTTTAAAACATTTTTTCACCCCAAGATAATGCCACTAGGGACATACAGGGAATGAAACAGAATGAGAAAACTGAGGTTTGAGAAAAGTATGAAAAAAAAAGAACAGGATTCAAGATGACAGCAGATAGTGACTCAGATTGCATTTAAATTTCTGAAGATTAGCTATCAGGGAAGCAATTGGAAGGGAGTTTCACAGATGAGAAAAAACTGTTAGTAGAATTGGCCATTGTTTTTAGCTAGTTTACTAGTAAAACAGTGAGACCTAGCTGCCAACTCTAATTACAATTACAGATGCTTCTTTGAATTTTGTCAAGAATCTCAAGATATACAGCAGGAGCACCAGACCAGACATGGTAGCAGTATTCAGTATGCAGATAAATGATAGATTTATAAATGTGCAAGATGGGTTCAGGCAAGAAACATTTTCTGGCACCACACAGTGAACTAACTTCCTTAACAGCAGACATAGAAATTGATTTGATATAGTCACTCCACTTCATGTCGGTGGAAAACCGTGGGGCCAAGAAGGTGCATAGTCCTGCTGATAGCAGGCAGAAAAGGTTACAGTGAAATCAATATGAGAACCCATCAGCATATATGTGTGTGTGTGTATGTGTGTGTGTATGTGTGTGTGTAAGGGAAAATCTATGATAAAGTAGAAGTAGACATGTGGATTATTTAAGTGATAAAAATATAAACAAAAAGAAACTAAATGAAAAAAAATTAAATTTTAAATTTCACTATCCCCTCCCCTTTATGCACATACACAGTCAAATCAATGTAAACATTTTTTTTGCATTAGTATATAAATACTTGTTACAAAATAAAATCCTTACATTGGCCTTGATAATGTCCATCAGAGGACAAAACTCATCAGCTATGTTTTCATTTTGTGTATATTTTATATATATATATATATATATATATATATATTATATATATATATATATATATATATATATATATATATATTTTTTCACACACACACACACAGACTAGAATGTATTATATATTTAACTACATCTTCTAATCTAAAGTGTATTTCAATTTTTATTTCCAGGCAGAAATTCAAACGAAGCTTTGCAAAACTGACTGTAAAGAGTATGTCTGGAGGCATGATGGATGGTCATCTTGTGTTTATCGATCTCCTAAAACCTGTGGGCGGGGCATACAGACAAGACAAGTCATGTGAGTTGTTATATGATTTTTATAAGCTCTTTGATTGTTTTTGAAATTCTATATGCTGGATATAAAGTCCTTAAACTCCAAACATTTCCTTTCAGTTTTTTTTTTAATTATAGCTCATCAACTAAATAATATCAACTAAATATTTTCAACTTGATGTTAACAGAAAAAAAAGAAGAAATTGTTCATTTTCTTCTAATGAGTAAAATCCTTTTTTTTTTTTTTTACATGAAATTGAAATTGTTTTCTTCTCAAATTTTCTTTGAGATTTGAAAAAAACTTTCGTCGAAATTAAACAATACTTTTTAAATATTCACTTTTACCATTATTTTAGGTGTGAGATTGTTTCAATTTTGTTAATTATTTAATTAGCCATCAGAATCTCTCCTCCAGCTATGGGTTAAATAACAGAGAAGTCCAAGCTCTCTTGCTTTGGTTGGCAACCTATCTAGCAGAAGGAAAACACTCAAATATCTGTAAATTACTATAACTTTTCTTAGGAAAGGGTAGTGGTTGTTTCTTGTTGCCTTTTCTTCAGTTTTGAATTAAGAGACAAAAGTGGAGAACTATGTCCTGAAGAGATAAGGCATGAGAGAAGAAAATATTTTGCCAGAATCTTTGACTGCAATCATTTCATATTCATTTGACTGTTAATATTAAACAATCATAATATTAGCCATTTCTTTATGAGGCCATATTCAGTACTCATTGACTGCACAGCTAGCACTACATTTTTCTTTTGAATCATTTCATCCCAAGGCAAAGCAGTAAAATCACACAGACACAGGGGGTTACTGTGTGTGGAAGAGTTTGAAACAGAAACATTCCTAAGGAACGAGAACAAGAATAAAAGAAGAGTAATCAGGAGGACAGTAGATAACTATTGATATTGTACTTAAATTTCTGAAGATTAAATTGACTAGATTGCCAACTTTAATCACCACAATTGAGAAGTTTGAGAAAAGAAACTGTTAACACAGAATTCTTAAATTCAAAGAGTCTAGGCACCATATCAAAGAAATCATCTGAGCAATTTCTATGAATATGGTGATGAGAAAAAACACTTAACCTGAGATGCCAGAACAGGGCTAATAATATTACTGATTCTTTTTTGGATTTTAATAAGGAGCTCCAGGTAAATAGCAAGGGCATCAGACCAAATGTGTCAGCAATATTCTAAGCATGGGTGAATGGTCGACTTATAGATATGTAAGGTAGATTCTGGAGAAAAAAAACTGTCTTGCATGACACACTGAACTGCCTTGTTAACAGCTGACCGAGCAATGGATTAAATGTAGTCTTTCCGCCTAATGTCAGCCGAGAACGTTAGCCCAGGAAGGCGCAAAGAGTGGCTCTCCTGGAGGTTAGCATCAGCCATGCTGATGGACGGCAAAGAGGGGTTTCTCAGAAGATTAACAGGGAGCAGTTTAGTTTGGGGGGCGTTAAAGGTAACAAGCCATCCTTTGCCCTAATTAACAACAGACTGAAGGTCGTTTTTGGATGTCAGCTACTATTTTGACCTTATGAAACTGATCAAACTTGTTAATTATGTAATTGTTCTTATACTGAAGTTAATTTTTATAATATAAAGTGCACCTCACTTATATATATATATATATATATATATATATATATTATGAAATGGACAAAGTCCGACAATTTTTAAGACATTTTTCATGTTTATACATTCTTTTTATAGATACAAATATTTAAGTAAATGCTCTGTTTATAATAAACAGTATTAACAACATTTACCGGCCTGAGTGTCTGAGAAATTTTCATAGAAAATATGCATCCTCCGACAGGAATCGAACCTGTATCCTATACGGAACCATCATGTAGCTGGATGTGCTTTTACTGATTGAGCCACAGAGGAGTGTTTTGTTTAGCAAGGTCGATTTTACTGTCTTTAATTTTCTATGAAAATCTCTTGGGCATTCAGGCCGGTAAATGTTGTTAAGACTGTTTATTATAAACAGAGCATTTACTTAAATATTTGTATCTATAAAGAGAATGTATAAACATAAAAAATGTCTATATATATATATATATATATATATATATATATATATAAAATCGAACACAAAAACTTCAAGACTTTATGCTATGAAGTGATCAGACAGCTGAACTTTGCATGAAACCAGTTCTGTTTTTATATCGTATTCTTGCTCTATTCCCGGTCATTTTTCTTAATGAAATATCTAGATTTTTTTTAGCACTTTGTATTTTATTAAGTTGACATATGTTCTTTAATGGTTCTGAATTTTTAATGTTTTTTTTTTTTTCCTCTGGATCTTTTGTTTTCAAAGTTTCAGTAATTCTGGTTATTGTTATATGCATAATGGCTGACTACTTGTTTCTTAGCACACCCATCTGTTCAAGTCACTAGCCAATCCCTGTTGCAGATGACTGCCCAGACATATTAGTCCAAAACCCCCAGAGCCCACCTGCAGTTTATACTGCAATCTGGGAGAAGGTACATAATTTAGCATAATCAATCGTTTGAAAAAAGTAGATTAAAAACCTCAGTAAATTTATGCTAGCAATGGCTTGTGAACATTGCTGTCTCCCCAACTTCACTCACAAGTCTTTAGATCAACAGGTGGTTTTCAATCACTTTCCAAATGTGCCATATGCTGGAATCACCTGTCCTGGCTGATAACATCAAGATGTCACCTCCCTGAAAAATCCACCAGGGTGAGATTCAAACCTGTTTCTTATAGTTGGAAAGCAAACATTTTAACCACTTGGACACATACATCTCAGAAAGTGAATAATCTGATTGCCTGAAGATCGCGATAGTGTGAAACTTAAGTAGTGGTCCCAATTTTGTCGTCTTTTTTTTTTACAGTTTAGGTATGTATCTGGCTCTTGTTTTTTTTCCTTAATTCATTTGTTTTTCCTTCCGTTTTCTTACATCATTTTTATTTTCTTGATTTTTGGTTTATTCATTGTTAGATTTTCTTTTAATTAAATTCATTTTTGGTCACCTGGCAGGATTTCTGTTGATTGAACACTTTGGACCTTTATTTACACACACACACATTATATATATATATATATATATATATATATATAAATAAAATGTGGGGGGTGGGTCCCAAAATGTGTCAAACAAATTTAAATAGTTATATTGTTCAACATAAAGCCTATTTATTTATCAAAATTAGAACAAGATATTCAAAGGGATGTAGATTTTATAACCAATTTCACAAAGTTTATGCTAGACATGCTACAGCATGTTTGGCAGGAGCTGGGCTACCGACCTGATGCAGGCTGTGTCACAGGTGGTGTGCATGTTGAACATTTACAAAGCTTTGTGAAATCAGTTATAAAATCTACATACCTTTGAATATCTTGTTTAAATTCTGATAAATAAATATTTTATTTTTTTTATTCAACATGAAGCCTATTTAATCTTGTTCGCCTGGACAGTTTTTTGGGACTACCCTGTATATTAGTTGTGTATTTGGGCAGCAATCCTTCTTTGATACATGTTTCATTGAACAAGTTACTATTGTTTAATTTTTCAATTTTTTCTTCTTGTATGCGTACAAGTACTTTCTTTTCTGGACTTATTGAATGTAAAAACTGTTCAAGAGCTTATTGATGCGGATTGCTTTTGGCTAAACTGTTAGCCAGTTTCAAGGAAGATTTTGGTTTTACTACTATAATAAATGGTGCATAAATTGTATTGTAAACAGTACAAATGTTGCTTAAAGTAGCTGTTCAAGAGCTTATTGATTCGGATTGCTTTTGGCTAAACTGTTAGCCAGTTTCAAGGAAGATTTTGGTTTTACTACTATAATAAATGGTGCATAAATTGTATTGTAAACAGTACAAATGTTGCTTAAAGTAGCTGTTCAAGAGCTTATTGATTCGGATTGCTTTTGGCTAAACTGTTAGCCAGTTTCAAGGAAGATTTTGGTTTTACTACTATAATAAATGGTGCATAAATTGTATTGTAAACAGTACAAATGTTGCTTAAAGTAGCTGTTCAAGAGCTTATTGATTCGGATTGCTTTTGGCTAAACTGTTAGCCAGTTTCAAGGAAGATTTTGGTTTTACTACTATAATAAATGGTGCATAAATTGTATTGTAAACAGTACAAATGTTGCTTAAAGTAGCCATACATAGGTGTGATTAAAGACTATAGACACGGAGTTGGAAAAATAAATTTAGTTAACTTTCTTTTTTACATGTAGTAGATATAAATATAGTTCAAATGTTTATAATCTAACACCTTGAAAGATATTTCTGGACATCAAGATTAAGGAAAATATAGCTGGTTTTTCTTTTTCTTAATGCAGAAGTATGTTAACAGAGGACAGTAAGTGCAACACTGAAATCTAAAGGTGCATTGGGATAGCTTTTGTGATGCATTTTTGGCTAAGCAGAATATTAAGAAGAGGAATAAATTTGTTAGAAACAAAGAAAAGAGTGCTGAACTGTTATATGATATCGGCCCTCCTATATGACAGTGAATGCTAAACAATCTCAAAAATGAAGAAGGGACTTGAAGCAAAAGAAATGTGGTTCTAGAATGTGATTCTAGAAAAGATGCTGTGGATACCATGTGAGCAATGAAGTTTTTAGGGAAAATAGAAACTAAAAAGAAACTTATACTTAACATCAGGAAGAAACAGTTTAAATTTCTATAGCACATAAAGAGGAAAGAGAGCTTGGAAAATCTGATACTCACAGAACAGATTGAAGTCAAGAGAGATAGAGAAAAATAATTCATAACTTAGTGAGTTAGAATAAATTGATGTTTGAACAAGGTTTAATAGTAAAAAAAAAAAAAAAAAAAAAAAAAAAAAAAAGACAAAATTTATTAAGAGCTACGAAGGATAGGAAATTGTGGAGAGCTATTATCGCATATGTCCTGAAGGGACATGGCAGATGAAGATGAAAAAGACATGCCATTTAAGTGCCTTGAAGAAGTCTTGCATAATCAACATAATAGTGAAATTCTTACTTTACTGGAGTAGCTATCGGTGGTGTCTATATCGTATCCAAGAATTTAATTTCTTCCTTGATGATGATGGCATTGATGACAATTTGCTCCCAACAAACAGGTTCAGGATTAAAAGCTTTCAGTTTTGCCAAAACATGTTCCTGTCATCCATTCCCTAATGCCATTTGTCTTTGCAAGAATTGGTTGGAAGTGAAAGAAAATGAGAGTGGAAGAAAAGTGCTGATGGCATAAATTTGTCTAAGGTGGACTTTGACTTGACCCACAGACTTTATTTCATGACCTTCCTCTGTGGCACATATGGAATCCACACAGAATCCAGTTATGAAACTGCAACAGACTACCACTGACTGTTATAATTTTGAGTCACATCTTCTTTAGCATGTCTGTCATGTGTAGCCCTCTTCATCCGTTGAGATCTGTTGTAATCATCATCTGCTTGTTCCACTGTTGGGGTCTTTGGAGTTGGTCTTGCTTAGTCTGGGTCCTCTTTAACCTTGCCATCAAGGGTGGCCCTACCAGTTGCTTAGAACTCCTGGCAAGCATCACTCTCAGAGTCATTGGACCACACAAGCCCCTCCACCACAATAAGGACCAACCATCAAAAGTACACACATAGAAATATACACACATAAATGCACACACATAATTTTACACTGAATGTCAGAGTAAACAGTTCATCACCAAATTTACCACATTATTATTATTATTATTATTATTACTACTACTTTAGAAACTAAACATTGAATAAGAACATTTTTTAACTGGTATAGCTACATTAATTGTTAAATACACTTGAAATTCTAGTTTCCTCAGACTGAAGAAAATATTATTTACTTTTGGGTTTTATGACAATACTAGACTACCCATGACCCATTGGGTCTCTAAAAGTTCATGTTATAAAACATTGAAA
Source organism: Acanthosepion esculentum (assembly GCA_964036315.1). Taxonomy (NCBI): domain Eukaryota; kingdom Metazoa; phylum Mollusca; class Cephalopoda; order Sepiida; family Sepiidae; genus Acanthosepion; species Acanthosepion esculentum. The sequence continues at coordinate 97,109,662 of OZ038480.1, read as the reverse complement.
TTGTTCAACATTAAAAAAATTGTCTGTTTGAAGAAAGTCAAAATTAAAATACTGTACAAAGAATTTGTATTTTTAAATCTTATTCACTTAAAATATTTTTTTTTTAAATCAGATTAACTTAAAAATATTTTCTTAATATGCCAAAAAATATTCATTTGAAAATATTTTTTATAGATGGCAAAAAAATATTTTTTGTTTAAAGAAAGTTGAAATCTGAATAAGCATGCATGCCATCACAGAGAGGTGGAAAGAAACTTAAGCCAGACAGATGACGCACAATGCAAGCATGAATTACAGACTTTTAGTACTGTACAGATAGATAGATAGATAGATAGATCAAAGAATGCAATGTGGGTTACTAGAATCTCTGAGCCTTAATTTCTAATGTGGCCTTAGATGAAGTTTGAATGTATGATGTCCAAATCTCAAATGGGTCTGTGAATTAGGCTTGACAAAACAAATAACAAAAAGCCTTGACTTACCTGGCTGTTTAGCTCAAAAGACAGAAGAGCCACAGTCGTAGTTAGGGAAGGAACTGCAGAGAGGGTTAGCGAAAGGAAAAGAGGCACAGAGATAGCATCAGTACAGCAGGATAGACAAATCAGCTAGATATCCCCTAGCTCAACCTGTCTCATATTTTAAATTCATGTGATCAGCTTTTGGCATGATAAAATATGAGGTATCTTCCTAGAAACTGTTTTTTTTCTCTGTTCCATTTACGATATAGGTGTTTTCCATTGAGATGATTGTTTCTGTTGACCTATATGCAGTTTTGTTATTTGGCTCATCTTTTCCCACCTACAATTTCAGAACCAACCATGACCATGCAACTAGTATTTGTTATGATACCATCTTCCAGTTCTTAGTGTCTGAATTAATTTTCTAAGACAATATTTTCAAGTATTTAGCATATATTTCTGTTAATTAACATGTGCAAATGATATTTTGACCAGATATATGCCAAGTTAATAGGATAAGGTGGTAGCTATATATTCAACATAAGAATTTGAATTTGTGCATTACAGTACACAATCCCCTTAATAGGCAAGAAAATGTGTTAGGTGATATTTGTATTAATTATTGGAGAATTTTTAAGGAAAGTAAATTATTTTCAAAAGCAGCTTTGAGGTTTTTGTTTTTGATGTAATGGAATAACCTGTCACCCCCATGTGTGACTATACTATAGGTAGTAACAGCCTATAAGTATTTGTAAGTCAATGAACTACAGAGACTAGCTGGGATCTGTTGAGTACGACTCAGACTTACGCAAGAACTACCGACCTTCCAATAGTAGAACACATTACTGGATTGACTTGCGATGATTGTGCACCTAACTGTTACCTAATTTCTTATTGTACTGTTTCTTTACAATAAACCTTTACTTATTTTATCCACCGTGTTTGTCAAGTATATATTCCTATTAGCATGGAATATAACAGTTTTTATTTCCTTAAGGCTATTAAACTCAGATCAAAGTATGAAGTATCACCAGTATATTTAATGTAAACTATAGTTCTAATGGTGGGGGGAGTTCAAAAGCCTTTTATTGTCATTGGATCATGTAATAATTGGCAAATGTTTGTCCGAGAGGTGACTCCATAATGATGCCATCAGTGAGTGAACAAATGTTGTCATTGTGCTCTGACAGGAACCTTATTAGTGCAGACTATCAGAGTTCAAATTCTAGACTTGTCTGCTATGTTCAATCTGCACACATGCCTTTAGTTAAGGCATGAATTTATCTCTTCTGTCCATCTATGGGTTAAATAGCAGCTAAGACTGGGGTATCTTGACTTGGATCATTTATGTAATGTTTCTCTACAGGATGTGGATGATAATGGCTCTCCACAACTTCTTATCCTTTGTAGCTCTTACCAAGAATGGTGATATATTGTAAGATTTAGTCACCTCGAGGCGGTGTAATGGTTAGCAAGCTTGTCTTGCTAGAACAATTACGACTGTTTAGTGAGTTCAATCCTTACTGGGTGCCCCTGCTTTCAGCCTTGTGCCACATCTAAGCTATGCTTGGGAAATCACTATATTTTAAGATATTCTTTGTAGATTTTATATTGTCACAGTGTGGAATATTCAGGGAAAAAGTGATGGAGAGAAAAAGAATACAGCTGAATTTGGCTAGATTGAAATAAAAAAATATTATTTCAAAAAATTTTGAAACTACCTGCATCTCTCGTTTCATGTGTATGCATAGACGTGGCAACATCAACAAAACCCAGTCCAATGAAATCCTAATGGATGGAACGCATGACAAGAAATTTTCCACTTTGTCATATTTTTCTAAATACTGTTTGTTGATATATAAAATTATACAAAATTATTTATTGCTATATATGCTACATAAATGATTAATGGTCAGAGTTGAATTAGACCAGGAAAGAGAGGTATGAAAAAGTGCTCAATACACATGTGAAAAAAATAAAATAAATGTAAAAATAACATGTAGAGATTTTAACTTTAAAAAATCAGGAGATCAGTTGAATCTGCTACCTTGGTTTCAACCTTACAGTATCCTCAGGCGATTTTTACCTCTTAATGCTTTATTTAAAAAAAAAAACTCATGAAAACTATATATTTTAAAATAAATAAACAAACACACAACATTGGGTGTAATAGAAAGGGAGGTAGAGGATATGAAGAAGTTAGGAGAAGAAAGAGGTGGAAGAGAAGAAAAGCAAGGATATTATAAATGTATCAGGGGGGGGGGTAATTGAAATGTACATTTATTTTTTTTGTGCTTAAGAGGAATTTCCTAATATGTATGCAAGAACTCAATACTTCGGGAATATATATAATACCCTTGTTTTTCTTCTCTTCCCCCTTCACCTCCCTTTTTATTACACCCAACATTGTGCGCTTATTCATTTTTTTAAGTAATATAGCATTTATTAGTTTTTTTTCTTTAAAAATAAAACTTTAAAATAAAACATTTGATAAAAATTGCCTGAGTATACCGTACTGTTGAAACCAAGGTAGCAGATTCTACTGACCTCCTGATTTTTAAAGGATATATTACACACACAAACACACTTTAAAATCCTTGTTGCTGAATCCTATCAACAACAATTCTAAAAACCATCTGATACATTTCTGCATTAATTTCATGAAGTTTATCAGACATTGCTTGTTTTAATTCAGGGATTGTTTCAGTTTGAGTCAGTAAACAAAATCTTTCAGGACACCCCACAAGAAAAAGTCTGGTGATCACAAATGTCACTCAATCACTGCATGTCATCTATCCACCTCAGCTTAAAAAAAAACAATGGATGTTACTTTTGCTGCAGCCAGTGTGTGTGTGTGTGTATTATATATATATATATATATATATAATCATTTTCTTTATTGTATAAACACATATGACTTCATCCTTTCTTCAGCTTTTAGCTGGTGTGATCTTAGAGACAAAGGAAATCTCTTTCCTTCAGAAGCAACCAGCCTGTTAAACTAAACTTTGCTTAGTGAAGTTGATGTTGAGAAACTCCTTAACACTCATGTAACATGGATTTGTAGTGTATCTAATATTATAGATACAAATGAAGCATTTTTGTGGATAGTTTGGCTGTTTCTAGAAGCAAACGGTTTCCTTTGTTCCAATTAAAAAATTATCTTTTAAGTTCTGTCAATACAAGGCCCAAAAGCCACTCAATGTAGAGTGTTACTAAATCAGGTGTGTGATATGAATGTAAGAGAAGGAAGTTTTTAATTATTTCACCCCAAGCAAGGCAATGAAGCCACTAAGACACAGGGTTTACTGAATTTTAGAGAATATGAGAAAAATACTATTAAGGCAAGAGAACAATAAAAGAACAAGAATTAAGACAGAACATAACAGTTGACATTGCATTTGAATTTTTGAAGATCAAAGTTGATTGAAAGCAAGAAAAAAATGCAATAGAAGAAACTATTAACATAAAACTTTTGGTTATATATCTAGCCATTTCCATTGTAAAATGATGAGACCTTGCCACCATTATAGTAATACACTTAAATTTGTAAAGTCCAGGTAACATAGAGGAAAGTTTATCAGAACAATTACCATGAAAATGTTTATAGAAAAGACAGAGGGAAGCTATATTATGGCAGTGGGAAAGTGACTGAAGCCAATATGCCAGTTCAACACCAATAACATTGCAGATTTTATTGAGAATCTTTAAATATATAGCAGGAGCACTCGGCCAGATATAGCAGCAAAATTCAAACATGGATGAAGTGGTAGACTTATAAATATTTAAGATAGATTCTGGCAAGAAAAATTGTCTAGAATAACAGAGAACCAACTTTCCTAGCAGCAGATCTAGCAACTGATTTAAGAGAATCATAACACTTCATGTCAGTGAAAACCAAGAGAATCATAACACTTCATGTCAGTGAAAACCAAGAGAATCATAACACTTCATGTCAGTGAAAACCAAGAGAATCATAACACTTCATGTCAGTGAAAACCAAGAGAATCATAACACTTCATGTCAGTGAAAACCAAGAAAATCATAACACTTCATGTCAGTGAAAACCAAGAGAATCATAACACTTCATGTCAGTGAAAACCGTTTATTCAAGAAGCCATAATGATTTACTCTCCATAGGTATGCATCAGCTATGCTGATGGAAGCTAAAAATGATTCTTGCTGACGATTAAAAGAGCAATTTTGTTTTGGAGGCATTAAAATTAACAAGCCATTTTTGTTCTGGTTAACTGTTGCGACCAAGTAATTGGTTAAGGAATAACAAAACACGAGGCTGCAAATCAATAGTGTGTTGAACAGTAAATACAACAGAAATGTCTTGGGAGTGTGTATCAGTTGACCAGCATGCAGTTTATATCACCGTTCCCCCAGGGCTTATTTATCCTACTACATTATAGTAAGTGGAAGAACAATGGGTTGTAGACCATTTTTGAGATCAGCTACTAATTTGGCCTTATTTTACTAATCAGATTTATTATCAAGACAGGAGTAAATGGTTGTGTCATCAGCATATATAGCAAGCTGAGAACTGATGACACCACAAAGGTCATTGATGAAAATTAGGAATAACATCATCATTGTGATAGTTCATCAAGACTTTCAAATACACTATTGATTTTTGAAGTTGTTACAGTTAGTGTGTTGTTAGTGATGGCTCATTTGATTACTTCAGAGACCAAATTCTGAAATGCAGTATTTTCTACACATGAAACATGCAGTTCAATTACTGATTTAAAGTGTGCTGTATATTCACTTCTTTTGTGATGGTGCTCTTGATGGGTGTAGATATTTTTGGTTTGGAAGGTTCCAGTGACTTATTTGCTCAATTGGTGCCATCCTGGATCATCAGAAGCTAAGATTTGTAGATTATTTGGGGATATCTTGCATTGCTTGATAATGACATTAATGTGGTGAATAAGTAAAAAGAACATATTTTAGTTAAGTTGAAAACAAGAAAATTGCCACACTTATGATTAAGTTGTATGGCTTGGACTTGGAATTTATTTTGATCTATCTTGCAAACACATTAAAAAAAGATCTGTCTTGAATACCAAGGTATATTTGATGTTTAATTGTCATGGTTATTTGTTCAAATTTTTGTATGCTACAAATTAATAATCTAATAGTTTATGATATTACAGGCATTCATGTTACTTTTATGATCTTCTAAGAAAAAAACAAAAAGAAGAAATAAGAAAAAATAAGCATTTTTCATGACAGAAGAATAGTTTATTTCATTTAAATGTATTCAAATTCTTATGGTTAAAAACTACCGGAATTAAAAGATAGGAGACTAAATTCTTGCAATGATAAAGACAAAAAAAAAATGTTTGGATCAATAAGACTTTATATCTAGTATATTTATTTTTACTTTCTTTTTTCCTTTGGATTGCTTCACTATTTTTTCAGTATTTTTGGCTAATTAAATGTTTTACTTTATTATTTTTCATTTATTCTCTAACTCCCCCTACCTCGCTCAAAAAAAATAAAATAAAATAAGCTGACAACCAACAATAAGCAACTTACCAACAGACCAACAAAACCTGAATCTGTGATAAACCAACTTCAAACAAGGATTTATTTTCGCAGTAGACAAATAAAGACTAAAACATTTGCCAGTACACACACATGACACTTAAAAACAAAGATTGTCTCCCCTTTGCTTTTTAAAACATCTTTTACATCATAACTAAAAGTTTACCTTGAGTTTAAAATCATAATCTGAATATATCTGTATTCTTGAAATTTCATTATTTCTAACGTACTCTTCTGTTATATGAATTGTATGATTCAAGATATATCAGTTCAGCCTCGTTTCTATATCTAAATCATTTTTCATATTCCTATGAATCGTGCCTTTATGTATGTTCAAGATTTAAGGGAAGAAAACTTTGAAAATATCGAAAGATAAAATTTTCTGGCATTCTCCTTAAAGTCTGAACATTTTTGTTCTATTAAAAATAAATAAAAACAAAAACAAAACAGCAGGATTGAAGCTTTAAAAATACTTATTTGAAAATATTGAAATTTGACCCTGTTATTGGGTCATAGCTTAATGTTGTCATGTATACTTTTGTTCAGAGCTACCAAACCTACCCAAAACTTAAACATTACAAAAGTAAAATGGCTACATTCAGTAACACCTCAGTGTTAAAAATAGTCTAAATTTTATTTCAATTCAATATAAACCTTTCTATATTCATTAGAATCATCAAGAAAAATAGTTGTGGAAATTAAGTCTAAACCGATTTTCAACCAACAGAAAGTAACTGATTTTGTGAAACATTTCTATTTACATCATTCAATATTTTTGATAACTTTCCTCCCTTAACAGTTGTGATAGAAAAGAAGTTGGTATCCTAAATTTTACATGGTTCATTTTAACCTAAAACGCTTGTTTAAAAATCAAGTTTGTTTTATAGTCAGCTACCGAGAAAAGGTTGGGGTTAATTTTTCAGGTAGAAATAGAAAATTTTCAAGAGATTACATTTTAGCTTTAACTGTGGTATCGTCTATCACTACGTAATTCTTTTAAGGAAAGTGGTAAGTGAGAAAGAAAAAAAAACATTAATCTTTTACATGAAAAGCTGTTGGCAGTTAAAGTTTTTGCCAACCATAAATTATAATTTGATTATTGCACTGTTATTGTATAAAATAGGAGGTATATTTCTGTTTTTTTCATTGTCTACAGAGCAAATTATTAAATAAAAAGCAAAAACTATATTAGATTTTCCTCACTTCTGATGGACAACAAAAACAAAAGAAAGAAAATGATGGACTTACATTTCAGAACAATGGTGTGCAAATACAAAGAGACCACATATACCATGGCTAATATTTAACTTTAATATTTTCTAGCAACTAATTTCATTTTTGTCAGCTCAAATGTTTGACTATAAATTCTACAGGCTTATTTAATTATTAGTATTATTAATCATATTAAATATAGCAATAAAAAATCATATTAAATATAGCAATAAAAATCGAATTAAATATAGCAATAAAAAATCATATTAAATATAGCAATAAAAATCTTTGTTATCAGTTATTTACATTTGCACTAATGTCCTCCATCTATGTTGTTATTATCACAATATTTCGTTCATTATAGCCCCCAGCAATACTTTAAAAAAAAAAAAAAAAAAAAAAAGAAAGAAAACAAAATGAACAACAGAATAAGTTTAATCTAATCCTGTAAATTAAATAAAATATTCAGTTCACAATTCCTTGAATGTCATCTAGATCAACATGCATTTTTCTCACAGTTGCTAGCCTCTTGCTATTTCCATGGAAAATGTTCAGACAAGCTACATTCCTGAGTTTCACCAGTTCAGACCTTCACAGCTAGAACCTGTCATGTCATGTAAACACAGTAGATTCAGCCACATTCCCTTTATATTTCATTGGTAAGGAGGAAGTTCTACTCAGATTTTTTCTGTTATCCTGTGGAACAGGCTCCTAAGAGGATGCTTCCCCAATCTGTATGATCTTAACCTCTTCACCTATCATGTATTGTTCATATCCATATAAATAAATGCAAATGTCAGTGTGTCACACTTTTTCAACTTTACTCCTAGAGGCTGTAGGCCAACATATACCATTTTGGAATCAAGCCTACTGTGAGCAAATAAAAAATATTCCATGTTGGATCTGGACCTGCAATCCTGAAATTTTGGATTCCAGAGTTTTCATTACTGAGATTTTTGTGACAAATTTTTTGTACAATAACAACTTTTATAACATGCAAATAAATTTGAGAATAATCAAAATTAATTGCAAAATCCAGTGAAAGTCACCCATGAAAAAAAAAATTTGTTTGTACAGAAAGCAAGGACCTACATACATCAAATTTTCTTTAAATTGAGTGGCAGCAGAAAGATTATCATTTTACTTTTAAAAGGTAAGGTTAAATATTAATGCGATACTTACATGCAGTGATCAATTTTGAGTTCTGTAGTTTGTTGTTGCCTATTGCATATGACAGCAGTATGCCTTGCAAAAAGAAATCTCTGCCAGATTGCAATCAAAAGAGCCAAGGCTGCAGTGAAGAAAAAAAAGTCTCATGCAAATAAAAACCCAGACCAAACAGTAGCTAGGAGAGCTTTCAATGCTGAGAATATGCAAAGACTTAGGGACTCTCAAACAAGCTGAAGGACCAATGAAGATCTCTCTGCAGGAGCTAGCTTAAATGCTGCCCAATAGGGTGGCTTTTAAGCTAGTTCTAATAATATATCCTTTATGACCTTACAGAAGCTTCATTCACTAACCCTCTACCTTGTGTGGCACTTGGGTCATGTATTGGGTGAACAACAGTATAAAAAAAAAAAGCTTTCAATGAGAAAATTGCAGCACCTATTCTTTGCAGATTCTGACAAATCATACTTTCCCTGTTAGGTGCCAAAAGTGTATTCCTTATTATTGATCCTAGACAAAAAAAAAGAATAATCAACAAATATAAAGCTAAAAAAAAAATGACAATGCCTCAATAATTAAATTTTAATAGATAAAATGTTTAGTTCTTCCTGTCATGGTATTATCATTTTATTATGTGTCTTCATAAAATATACTCACAGCCTGTCTGAAGCTATTATGCAAATCAAATAAACCTCAATAACTGAACCAATATTTGTCAAATTTAAACTTATCCATTTCCACAATTAGTAAAATATTTAACTAAATTTTCTATCATTTTCAACGCTTAGTTCTTGAGCTATTTGACAATTACAAAATGGACTGACTGAAGTTAGTATGCAGATTAAACTAGTATTAGCTTAAGACCTCTGAAATCTAATAAAAATTATTTTTTTTCTTTTTGTCCATAATGTATGTTGAAACATGGGTAAAGGGAAGGATCTAACAACTGCTGAAGAACAGAAAATAAAGCTTTTGAGTGAAGGAATATCCACATTGGAGATATCAAATGAGCTGTGCAGAGATCAGTGAACGATAACGAAGGCTGTTGAAATAAGAACTAAGTTGAAAACTCGGGGCAAAAGAAAAGGCTTTAAGAACTTGCGTCCTTGAGATGAACATAAACTAAAGTGAGTTTTAGTGAAACAACCACTTTTAACCAGTGCTCAGATCTTTGAAAAGGCTGCAATTGAGGGAATCAAGATGGACAAAAGGTGTAGAACATTTTGTTACTTGGGATATGTAAAAAAAAATGTTATAGGCAACCTCCTCTCATTAAAGCAAATATTTTAAAGCGTCAAAACTGGGCCAAGAAATACATGAAAATTGACTTTTTTTAAAGTAATTTTTATGGATGAATCTTGAGTGACATTTGATGGAGCTGATGGATGGGCCAAAGGATGGATTTTATCCAATTCAGACGTGCTGGTTGCTACAAGAATTCAACAAGGAAGTGGTAGTGTTATATTGTAGACTGTAATTGTTGACCAGACCATTATTGGACCATTCAAAGACTAAACAGTGCTAACTATTACGATTTCATGAAAAAGTCTTTCTTTGCATGGTGCATGTCCCAGTCTTGCATTTTCAAAGTGAAGTGTGAATTTATGCATGACAATGCTCTTTTTCATGTATCTAATCTTACCCGTGAATTCTTTGAGCATCAAAAATTTACAGGAGAGAAGATAATGGAATGGCCACCATCAAGTGCTGATCTGAATCTGATAAAAAAAATCAATGGTTAATTGTGAAGATTGAAATTATATGAACATGGCAAACAATATAACAGCAAACAGACCTATGGGAAGCAATTAAAACTACGATGTCAGAAATTGAACATGCTGAAGTAAAACAAAATTAACAAAATCAATGGATAATACATTACTGGTTGTTCCTTAGAAGAAAGGTCTTTATATTAAGATGTAAAGGATTCAAAACCTTATATGTGTTTGCTATTTGTTCTGTTATAGGTGCTGATCAATTTTTGATGATTTTATTACCTTTTTATTTAAGTAAAACGTGATTATTTGGTTTTGCCTAATAACTTCAGACGGCAGTTTTAATGGTTAGTTCTTTAGGTATTTAGCAATTACAAAAATGGACTGACTGAAGTTAATATACAGATTAACCTAATATTAGCTTAAGAGCTCTGAAATCTATTAAAAACTATTTTTTCTTTTTGTCCATAATATATGCTGAAACATGGATGAAGGGAAGGAATAACGTTAATAAGACATATTGATACTACCTAAAATTTTAACTTGTGCATTGTTTTGACATCTAAATTGATCGTTTAAAAATGTAACAAATTTTTCCAAACCTAATTTGTATTATTGAAGCATATATGACTTGCTTAATAACTTCCAACAGGGTGTAGAAACGTTCCATCATCACCAAGCGGACTCTGAATTTTCATTCATTGCAATGAGCAGGTGTTCTCTTACCCCATACGTCAGCTTGAACTTGTATATACAATCCATCACTAAGATGCTGGAAAAATAGTCAATTCTCTGTACTATTTCACTAAGTAGCTGAGTTTACCTTTACAAGAAAAATGGAGTACTGTTGCCATGCCTGGAATGGAGATGCCCAATCCTCACTTTCCAGTCTTGATAGTTCTAACGCATCTCCTCGTCCTTGTGGGCAATGAGTTATTTTCCAGCCTACCACCCCTTTTTCACAGACAAAATGTTGCTAGGCTCTTGCTACTCTATCACAAACTGCTTCTTTCTGAAACAGACTCCCAAGAGGATGCTTTCTCAACTGCTACAATCTTAACCTGTTCAATTCTAGAGTTAACTTATCTTTCACACATAAACTTCTTACTCTTAATACTCACACAACAAACTCCTTTATTAATATTGTACCTTGAGTTAAAAGGAAAAAGCCCTCTCAAATATGTAACAGCTTTTGGGCATTCTGCTAACTCATGTTAAGTTTCTCAGCCTATGCTTATATTCTCAGTTAAGAAAAGAATATAAGCTTACACACTGAAAGCTTATTATTAATTTAAACATTATATTTTGGAGGCTATACACCCTTGTGCAAATTAATTGAAACAATCACTTTAGTTTCCTTTCTTTCACCATTTGATCAGTTTTAGACCCACTGGAGTGATAGGGTGTAACAAATTTGTATTTTTCCACAGATTAGGTCATTTGCAGTGGTGTGCAGTAATATGAATCTATTTTCGTGGTGCATGATGAAATTTGTTTGACCTTGAAAAATATTGCATCATCCGTGATTGCATCAAATTTATATCATGCCCAGACACTATTGTCTTGACTATCAATTAGTTGTCCTATGGCCATTGTCTGCAATGGATGTTACTCCAAGGAAGCTTACAAAAATTGTAACGCTGCATGAACATACAGGCAAGCCTTACCAGTGAGCAAATCAAAGTACTAAAGACTGGTCTGGGAACTCTCCTGATTTAAATCCAACTGAGAATCTGTGGTTAATCTGCAAGAAACAACTTCATGGAATGAACATATGAAGTATTAACATGTGCACTGGGTCAGGTGTCATTGGAAAATATGAAAATATGTAAATAATAATGGAATTATTAGGTTTATTTCACTTAATTTGCTCAAGGGTGTATGTGTTTGAATAGTTGACCTGATTTTTATTCTTAAACAGTGAGAATAACATCTACCAGCTTATCCATTTGAGAGTCTTAATAAAATATAGCATTGTGAGTAATAAGAGATAATATTGGCTTATAAATAAGATGCATCAATTCATTAGAAATTACAATGCAAGTTTCATAAATTAATTAAGTGTGTCATGAAGCAACATCCTCTTTAAACATTGTTAAGGATAATATTATTCTGTTTATTTAACGCTTTACTGATGCTAGACTCCTTGACAGCAACACACTTTGCTTCCTTGGCCTCACTTTTTCAACTGGAATGACTACATTCAATCAATAGCTGCATCTACTGCAAGGGAAGTTGGTTCAATGTGTCATGGCAGAAAGTTTTTCTCGTCCGAGTCCATCTTGCACATTTACAAATCTACCATTCATTTGTGCATTGAATACTGTTGCCATATCTGGTCTAGTGGCCCTGCTATTCATCTCACAGTTCTTGACAAAATCCAAAGAAGGATATATAATTTAACCAATCCTGACATGGCATCTCGACTTCAGTCACTTTCTCACTGATGTAACATGGCTTCCCTCTGTCTTTTCTATAAATATTTTCATGGCAACTGCTCTGAAGAGCTTTTATCCTTGGTGCTCCTACTACATGAATTTAAGTGTGCTTCTTGGTTTGCATCTAGGTCCCACCCTTTTACTGTTAAAATAGTTAAATGTGACCACCACTTTCACTCCAACAGTTTCTTTTCTTGCACTTCCCGCCTGTGGAACACCTTTCCATTTACTTGCTTCCTTGATAACAACAATCTTCAAAAATTTAAATGAATGCCAATCATCATCATCTATCTTCTTGAATCCCATTCATCTTGAGTCCTTTCCTCATCCCCCCGCCTATACCCAGTCTTTTCTTCAATCCCTCCCCTACCCAGTCTTTCACTCTCTGTAACTTCCTGTGTACTAGTGGCATTCCCACCTTGCTTGGGGTGAAATGATTAAAAAAATAAATAAACCCAGACCAAACAGCAGGAGATAACTGATAACTGACATCTATTAGACATGGCGTGTGGAACTAGAACAGTTTACCCCAGTGAGCGAAAAGAAAGGGTTCAGTTCGACATTCCAACCAACGCAAGAAGGCCGGAGTGTACAACGGCCGAAACGTTGTAATAAATATGGCAACAAAGATGAGGACAATAGAACAAATAATGTAAATAGTGTTAAAAAAAAAAGTTCTGAAATTTTTCAATGAATGCCTTTCAATGTAAACAAAGGTTCTAACAACATTAGAAATAGCATTCATTGTTTTTTTGTCAAGTTGTTTTCTTTTGGGAATGCAACATATACTGAAAAACTGATCTAAAACAAAGGATTTGTTTTTCTTCTTTTCAAGTAGGATTCTTTTATCAATGAATGTCATGAAAGAATTGGCTCTTTCAGCAAATTTACTGATGTATTAACTGCAAATCCCAATTTCTATAACCTTAATTCAGCTTAAGCTACTTCCAGTAATAGTAAAAACTTAACTGCATCAGAATTAATTATCTAAATAAATAAAAAGGATTCTTCGGCATAAACTAATCACTCTCTTTAAAAAAACATTTAGAGAAATGTTAATTTTTGATGAGTGTTTTTTTTTTCATTTTATACTTCTGCTTTTTGTCATAAATTTTTGTTTTTAATCAAATTCACAGAATGCAGTAAAGTCACTAAAACACAAGGGGTTACTGGGTGTGAAAGAATTAGAAAACTGGAAAATTTTTAATGAGTAAGAATAGAAGAGTAATCAGGAAAACAGTAGATAATGATTGAAAATGCATTTAAATTTTTGAAGATCAAAGCATGGAATCTGAAGAGAGTTCCACAAGTGAGAAGTGTGAGAAAAGAAACTGTTAACATAGAACTTACAGTTATATCAAGCCAATTCAACTGTAAAATGAGGAGATCTTGTTTTGAAGTTTTTTTTTCTATTTCTTTTGTGAATTAACTATGTGATATTGGAAATACAAATTTGTCTGGAAATTTATTCAAATGTAACTGCATCCATGGTCCATTTACAGAAAATGAGTATCATTATAATTACCAGTAGCTTTCAAATAATAATTTATCTATGCTAATGATAACTATTTACTCCTGTCTCGATAATAGGCCTGATCAGATTGATGAGGTCAAATTGGCAGCTGATATAAAAAATGACCTCCAGTCTTTTTGTTAACTGGGGAAAAGGATGACATTACTTTTAACATTTCCAAAACAAAACTGCTCTCTATTAATCATCTGAGAGACCTATTTCTGTTTTCCATCAGCATGGCTGATGCTAACCTCCAGTAGAGTGACTCATTATGCCTTCTCAGGTTAATGTCCTTGGCTGACATGAAGTGGAAAGACTATATTGAATCTATTGCTAGTTTTGCCACTAAGAATGCTGGTTCACTGTGTCGCACTTGACAGTTTTTCTCTCCTGAATCTATTTTAAGCCTACCATTCATCCATGTCTTGAATATTGCTACCACATATGACCTAGTGCTCGTGCTATATATTTAGAGATTCTTGATAAAATCCAAGGAAGAATCAGCAATATTATTATTCCTGACTTGGTATCTCTGCTTCATTCAATTCCCCACATCCAAAAAGTTGCTTTCCTGTGTCGTTTTTATAAATAATCTCATGGTTTGGATGAGCTCATTGTTATGGTACCTAAACTTCCGCAATTCAAGCACACAGTCCCAGATTGTCAACAAGATCTCTTCATTTTACAGTTGAATTAGCTAGATGTAACTGTAAGGTCTATGCTAACAGTTTTTCTTACACTTCTTGCTTGTGGAACTCTTTTATGGCTTCTTGCTTTCCAGTCAAGTTTTATGTTCAAAAAATTTAAATCCAAGGTCAATTGCTTTCTACGGTCATCTTGATTACTCTTATATAGTTCTCACTCCTCAGTAATGCTTCTGTTTTCTAATTCTTTCACACCCCAGTAACTCCTTGTGTATTTGTGACATGCTTGGGGCAAATTCAATTAAAAACAAATACATGAATATACATCTTTATAGGCAAACTAAATAAACAGTAGATATCAATTACACTATTTAACCAAAAATTGAAACGTCTGCTCAACATCTATTAAATCTAACTTTTATAATAATGATGTTGGATTATCAATTAAATCCATAGAAATTTAATTTGCTTACATTTTGTAAGCAAATTAAGTTAACAGATATTGGTTTTGAAACAGGAGACAGCTATGGTAGAAAGATTTATTCCATTTGTATTTCCCCAATTATGCGCTTTATCATATCCATGATATAACACCACAGTTCATGGAAGGAATGGAATGGCTGAAAGGAAAGGAAATCACAAACATACATTGTTTTTAGAGAGGCTTTTATGCTACTAAGACATACACAAAAGTAAAACAATATATACATATATACTCATGTCCCATGTGAAGTATAATATATCACATCTACACAGCAAAGCCAAGAGTAAGAAACAAAAAGGGTATTATATATATATATATATATATATATATATATATTTATTCCCATGTCTGGAGAAACCATGTTTAGGACTCCAGATTCAAATGGGCTGGATTATATCTATGTCCAAGCGAGGACATATTCCACGAATGGGGAAACAGTGAGTCTTGGGTTTCCCAAATTGAAGACTGCAAGCTAGAGTTTCTGTATCAGGGAAAGATATATTCCCAAAGGGAAATGTCACTATGGACTTGTAATGTGCTGTGGGGGAAGCAGATTTAGGCTTAGTCTGGACCTTCAGCTCATGCTAAAACATGGTAGTTTCTGTAAAGAAACTAAATTTGGCTGCTGCTTTGGTCATTGTATGTATTGACATGACTTAGTTGCTGTTAGCTGACCCATGTGATTTATCTCCATCAAAGGGAGATAAGTGCCTTCTGTATCTCGACACTCCCAATGAGATATATCCATTTTGTAAAAAGCATAATTGAGCATGCTTTGTAGTAAAGTCTTTAGCTGAGTTTAAATTAAAGGTGTTTTCTCCAATATAACAATTGTGTAAACCTTGCTGATTATTAAAATTTTCAAATTCCCAGACTGGATGATGTCAGTTAATTAAATAAAAAAGAAAAGAATAAAGTAATGTCTACTCAAATATGTGTATCTAGGAAATTTAACATAGTAATATTCAATTTTATCTAACTTTGAAAAGTAATGTACTCTGTATTTTGATAAATTGTTTGATCATTGTTTCTCAGCAGAGAGGAAGCCATCAAATAAAAGATATATTTCTTTAATATACTTAACCTTTAACATAAGTAAAGGAAGATTGAAAAAACTCTTTTCTTCTCACCCGGCATGTTTTAAAGAAATATTCTGTGATTCAGAGACTGATTCTGTGTCTGTCTTGAGTACATTTGAATACAATAGCAACATCTGCCTAGCACAGGAATCTTGCAGTTCTAAAAATAAAGACAACAAATAAAACTTAAAGTATTTTTTTTTTTAGTTTTTAGTATTTCTCTTATTTTATAGTTATTACCAACTCTGTTTGAAAAGCTCAGAACTGAATGTCTATTGGCTGTCGATCAAACCAGAACAAGAAAACAGAACGCTTTGGAATTCAATTGATTGATAGATTTGTCAGATAATAATCAAAAATTGGAAGAGGTTTTGATTGCTCGATGTCTATCAGGTACCTTGCAAAGAATTTCTAAAAGTAAAGAGAAAAAAATGATCCAAAAATAAAAACTAATGAAAAGAATGACTTTCAAGAACAATACATGCACAAATCCCAAGAAGTCATAACTACGCAAGTAAAAATTTCCTTTATGAATTAGTCATTCATATAACACAGACTTACACATATACTGTGTGTTCAGCACATATATTGACATGTCCATAAAAAAATATAAGTTTCAAAACTTATCTATACATTTCAAAGAAATAACATCAATGAATATTAAAGTTTGTCTCTTCAATTCAAACAAAAATTTCCGTTTTTTTAGTGATTGATTTTCATTCTCATGATTGCTTTTCTTCTTTTACTACTTTGAAACTGATCAACAGGAAAGTTAAAAAATCATTTTTTTTTTTTTTACTTTGTAATAGATATTTTAAAATTCTTTTTTTTTTTTTTTTTTTTAAAAAAGGACAAAGAAATGATTCTTTTTTTTTTTTACATTTTACTTAATTTTTATATTTATTTCTAATAAGAAATATTTTTTTTCATTTTGCTTATTCTTAATTTAAATGTGTTAATGGTCCAATCTGGATAATTTTTAGTTACTGCTTTTTTAGATTGTCATAGAAATCATTTTTAAGAATAGCTTTTAAGAATATTCCAAAATATTTGGCATTTCCTTGATCCTAAAAATGAACATAAATGCAAGTAGTAGCTTTCTTTTTATTTTTGCTTTGAACCTTAAATTTCTTTTATTTATAAATATTCTTGAAATATTCTTTAACACTTTGCATTATTAATATTACATCCCTTTCCACTGCCTTATTTTTCAATGCCTCTCAAAGTAACCATATTGTTAATTTAACTCAAAGGTGTTTTCTGTTGCCATAGCAGGATATGACGACACAACTATGAAATTCAAATAAATTCAAGGATCTGAGCCACCTTCACTCAGTAAGATAAACTTTTTGCACAACAAATGAAGTCACATACAGAGTGATAAAGATTAACACTGACACAAATGGTAGCATTTTTTAAAGTTATATCTTTTTATCTTATTTTCATGTTTCAGTCAAAGATTTTACAACTTTCAGTCTTCCAGAGTTATTAAAAACAAAAAATGTAATCATGAGACAAAAGTTATTTTAAACATCAGTAACAAAATAAAAACAAATGGTAGAATAATTCATTGTGGAAAAGTTACATCCTCAAATATATTCTGGCCAAGAATACTATACATATGTTCAATATTAAAAATGTTGTCAATTAAGGAATTTTCATTCTAATCTTTAAGATAATTAAATTGAAGATTTTAACTAGCAAGCAAATGTTGCATGAGATTAAGGTAAAAACAGTAACATCAAGCAACTTCTTAAAAGGCAAAAATTTTCTAGAATTGTTGGTCTTTGAAAAACAAAATAAAAACAAAATATAATGAAGTGCTTCTAATGCCGAAAATCAATTTACACCTATTTTTACTTGTATATAGAGTTGGCATTAATGAATTTATCATACAGGTAAAAATATACATAATTCAAGTATAATAAAAATATTTTAAAAATAACAGTAGAAACTTTATATTATTGTAATACAATTTAGATTTAGATTTAACTAAAGCTTGCTAATATGACTGACAAAAATTGGAAATGCAATTTTAATTCTGGCCTACCTGTTTAGCATAAAGTGAACACCAATCAGCAAATTTTAAAGTGATAAAAAGAATGCTGTTATTGAAACTATGCATTTCTCAACACTCCACTTTTTTTTTTTTTGTTTCTAACCCAAAACATCCCAATATGGCAATTATGCATTATTCTGCCAAAATTCTAATATCTAAGCATTTCTAATTCCTAACCTTTATTCATATCACCTATGACCACTAATAAATTATATCAGATATCAAACAATTTTAAATAATTCATAACATTCATTTTGGGGTTGCAGGGTTCCCTTTTGCAAAGTTGTAAGTGCTGAAACAAAATCAAGTTGTTAAAATATGGTTATTTGTATTTATATTAAAGTTTTACATAATTCTTTTATATTTTTACATTTAAGAAGACATACCTATTAAAAAGATCATCTTATAATTTGATTTTTCAATGTATCTTAATCAATACCGGCTTATAGATATTTATCTTAGAAAGATGGATAAAGTTAGTATTTTGAATTGAAGCAAAAATTGAACCAATGTTTTAATCTAAGATTTTATAAATAGCTAAGTTAACCTATCATATACTTCTGAATAAAAACTGTATAATAATTCTTTAATTTTAGGAATTAAAATTTAAAGTTTCACTATTATCTCCCTTGGAAATATGCTCTTTTTACATTAAAAAACTGACCCCTGTTGACTATATAAACTTACCAAGTTTTGTGCAAACCTTAAAAATGTATTACTTTTTTCAATACTGTTTGTCTTATAAACACTAACATTGGCTACCTTACCAAATAGCAAAAACTGTAAACAGACCGGGAATGCTGTAACTCAAGAACCAAGCCAGTTGTCTATTTTTAATGAATGCAATGCTTGTTATCAGTTACACCATATAGAGTCAGAATTTTATTTTTTAGTAAGTTTTGCAGTTTTGTAATTTTAAGTCAGGCGAGATAAATTTCACTTTAACTATTTTTTCTGTCTTGATTTCTGGAATGAGGAGTTACCATTATTTACATGTGGACTATTTTCCTTATCTGAAGGTTAACCAGATCAGCAAGCACCTGATGAAGGCCAGAGCAACAACAGCTGAAACATTGTGATAATAACAGCAAAGATGTGGAAATAATGCAAATAATGACTACTTTTTATTAAAAAAACAAATTAGAAATAACCTAGTAACTATGTTAATAAGTGTGTTTTGTTATCACCTCAGAATTTAAAAACAAGAAAACGAACGAGGAATTGTTTTTAACCTGACTGAGCATAAGCATTCCATCTTTGATGATTTTATTTACAAATTATTGCCAAGAACAATTATGTATCTCTGAAACAATCAAGTCAAAACAAGATGGTTTTGATTTCTGTCTTTGTGTCATAATTCATTAAAATAACAAATACTTAAAAAAAAAAAAAGAAGCATTGTCTAAACAGGCAATTATTTAAATATCGTATTTGTGAAGAAAAACTTTAGATATTAAATTAAGATTTGGTGATATGACAAATCTAACAGATTCAAATTATAGCAAACACATTATTACAATATACTCTTTTAATTAATCAGATTCAGATAAAATAAAAACATCTTTTTAATGAAAATTATTAAGAAACAATATCCAATATCCAACTTAAAGTAACATTTAATTAAATTCTAATTTAGAGAAAAAAAAGATCTGATAACACAGCATTTAAAACATATCAAATTATTAATCTTCAAATTTTTGTTATTATAAAGAGGAGGTACGGAGGAGTAACAGACAGGGGCTCAGGAATCAGATAGCCGAGTTTGAATTCCAGTCCAGTTCATTGCATTCACTTATGTGGTAATATCCTTAGTATGGGTAATTAGCAGGACAGACTGGGTCCTATAGCCTTGGAAGGCAACCAATCTAGAGAAACAGAAAACTGAATTCAAATCACCTGCTGCCCTGTATGTCTTGTGTCTTTAACTTTTGATAGGAGTTGCCGAGTAACCTCAACATCCCCGGTGCAAAAGGAACTGGCAAGCCATTGCACTATTCTGCCTTGAATGTCACCATGAACCACAATTGTGAGATGAAGGGAAGTGGTGACCACAGCAGTATAAAATGTGCTAACTGAATAACTGATTGTTATTAAGTTACTAGAAATGTTATACCCTTCAAGTAACCCATTCAAATAGAGCCTAGCATTTTTCTGTTCATTATTCATTTGCATTTATGTCTGTTACTACATCCACATGCTAGATATAAGTAAAAGACAATGTAGCAAGTAGACAGTAACAGTCTAAGTTGAAGTAGTAAGAGGAGGCAATAAGAAAATTATTAATAAAATATGATGTCCCCACTGAGTGGATACCAAATTAAAATATGATGTAATAGAATAATCTGTCACCGACCATGAGTGACAACACTACAGGTAGTAACTACCTATAAGTATCTCTAAGTCAACGGACTGCAGAGACTAGCTGCGATCTGTTACTGAGCTCTTAGCTGTTGTTGAACTCTCTGTCTTTGGGCAGAGAGGAATCTGGGCGAGGTTATGCCAAAGGACAGTCTCGACTGGGAAGGTAGACAGACCTGAACCTGTTTATGTGGGTTTACAGGGAATTTTTGGCCGAGCCTACAGGGTCGAATACCACCCCATTAAATTCAGCCTTGTGCCACATCCTACCTAGTGGGGAAGTTGGTGAATATTACTAGCTGGGATCTGTTGAGTACGACTCAGACTTATGCAAGAACTACCAACATTCCAATAGTAGCACTCACTACTGGATTGACTTGTGACGACCTTGTGCATAACTGTTACCTTTATTCTTATTGTACTGGTTTTTACAATAAACCTTTACTTATTTTATCCACCATGTTTTTTCAAGTATATATTCCTATTATCATGAAATATAACAAAATAAAATTTACCTAATTTATAATTTAAGGAGAAATATAAAAATTACACAGCATTTCAGACATATCAAACAATTAATCTTCAAAGTTTCAACTTTTAAGCATGTATAGTTATTAAGTTATTAGAATTATATACTCCTCGAGTAATCCAGTTCAGAATTGAACTGTGTATTTTTTTTTGTTAAATATTTGTGTGCATTGTGTGTCTATTATTATATCTTTGTATGAGGTATAAATGAAAACAACACATGAAGCTGTATGATAATACTTGTAACAGTCTAAGGTGAAGTCACAAAGAAATTTCCCTGTGCCTAATCTATTCCCTGTTGTACAATAACTGTTTCCATAATTAACTTGACTTAAAAAAAAAAAAAAACAACTTGTACAACACCGACAATTCCTTGAATATAAAAATTTGGGATTTGTATTTAGTAAACGTTCTTATTTTTCTTTGTGGATGAGTTGAGTATTTATTTATTTTTTTTTTTTTTTACAAAGTCTAATTTTCACCCTCTGCTCAACTTTCTATAAATACTTGTATTTTCCAAGGGAATAAAAAAAAGATATAAGTAATAACAGAATTTTAACTTATTTTGAATCCTTCTGCAAGCCTTTATTTTGCATGTTTTGTGCCAAATATTCACTACAGATTTATCTTAAATTTAAGTATAAATCTTTTGTCACCATCACAAACATCAACACAAGATTCAAAGAAATACTCCAACTTTTCACACATATTAGGCACTAACTTTGAATTTTTTTTTAATAATGTTTTGTAGATTAATGAATGATTTCAGTGTGTGACCAAGTATTTGTTTTTCATATCTCTCTCTCTACATTATATATATATATATATATATATATATATATATATATATATATATATATATATTGGCTACCCTGAGAATCTTCAGTGTGTCTCAGATAACATTTTCAAATTGATTAATCAAGGACTAACACTGCTGACTCATTGGTAGTGAAATGCTTCACAAATCAAAGGGAAGTAATCAGAGTAAAGCCATAATAAACCTTATGATAGTTATTAGTTTTTATTGCTGTGCGTGTCATCTTAAGGGCTGGAATTTTTACCTTGGTTTATTCTTCAGTGTGATTGTGCTAGTTGCCTGATATGTCAGCCATTTTCTTTTCGCCTTCTTCAGATTGTCATACAATGAACTGTTCAAAACTTTAACAAAAAGCTGGTGTTTAATCTTTCTGATAGTAAATTTTTATTTAAAAGGAAAGAAAAACTAACTATTTTTTTGTTTAAAAGAAAGAAAAATTGCAGAAAGTAAATATATTACTACATTGATTGTAAATGTTTCAAATGTTTTTTATCAACTTCGATTTTTATTAGTTATTTATGTCTTATAGTTTTTAATTTTAAATGTAAATTTCATTAAAACGAAACAGATAACCGTTTTAGCAGTATATAATGAAAGAAAATTATTTGTTAAAAATATTTAAAATGGTGGTCTTAAAAAGTAATTATAAAAACATGAAAACAAATAAATATGAAGTGTTGACAAAAAAAAAAAAAAAAAAAAAAAAACCTGCAAAAAGCAAAAGGAAAAAAACAGATGAAGACAGACTTCAATTCTTTGGCATTGATCTGTAGGAAAAAAATCCTAGGTGAAGAAAAAGCTATCAAAATATCTAGCAACTTCACACATTCTAAAGAACAAACAAAGAGGCAAAAATTAGCAGCCCTTGTAAGACACATGCAGTGCAAATGTAATTTCATTTTTGTTTGATATATTTTTGTGTTTGATCAAAATAAAGTTGGGAGTCATTGGAGACTGTTTAAGTTTGCCAAAGTATTAAGACATTCTTTGTAGCTGCATATCAGAAGTTTATTTCTCTTTTGTTATTTGGAGTCATCATTCCTGATTTTTAGCTGCCACAACAGTACAATTTGCTACAGTTTGGCCACACCGCCGGATACGTACAGTCGGTTGCCATTATCTTCCGCAAGTTATTTTACCCATAACTGGGATCTTATCCAGAGGTGAGATTATGAACAGTAGGTTGACATTACATTCTGCATGCTATTTTACCCATAACTGGGGCCTTACCTTCAGGCAAAAAAAAAAAAAATAAAAAATGCTATGATTTTTTTTTACCACAATGACCCCCAATTCAGAATCGAGAAGTTCAGGCAAAACCTTTGTTCAGTTCTTGTGGAAAAAGTGGAACAAGAAATTTGGTAATTTGAAACATATTTTGCAACATTTGTCACTTCAGGAACAGATGAAAAAAAAATTATGTGGGAATATTGGAAACAATTTCTTTTTTTTTTTCTTTTAATTCTAATTAATTCATTGTGATATCATCCTAATTTGATAACTAATAAAACCTTCCAACACAGTGAATAATAATATTCCATTGCAAAAAGATCAATGATAACGGTGTAAACGGAAATCAATTCTGCTGGCCTTCATTTTGTTTTGTTCCCCATTCTAACACCTAACACTTGAGCACAGAAAAGACTTTATCCCAAGTGTCAGGCATACAAATCTTTTCACTTCCTCTAAGTTGAGATGCTTTAATAAAGTTAAGAGTAGTTAAAAATAATTTTAAAAAATGCTCTAAGATGGATGCCAATCATTAGCTGGAATTTTTAAAAAAATAAAAAAATTTGAATAATACCAAAAACAGGTGCTTCATTTTCTTTTAGAGTTTAAGTTGCAGTGATCCCAAATGCAAATTGTTGGCCCTCGAAGAATAGAGAAACCATTTTTCCTCCTTAAATGAATGCTTTAACCCTTTAAAAGGCAGAAGCACCTTCAATTTTCACATGCTTACAGTCCAAGAATGTGCACAGCATTGCATTTCAATACAGAGTGAGAATACTTATCACATCATCAACTGGAGGTACTAGAAATTTATAGATTTTTACAAAGAGGTAGATTTCCAGAACCCTATCTCATAACCATCAATAACAAGGCTGCAAAATTTAGTATGATTTGAAAAAGAAATCAATTTACTTTCATATAAAGTCAACTTGTAATACTTAATTATCAACAGCTTTTGAGATATATCAGTTTAATTTTGCTAGTATCACATATTTAGATTTTTAAACAGTTTGTTCAGGGCTCCAGAGATTTGTCAAGGGTTTATATAATTAATATGCTTGTATCTTTTGGAGTAAGCCTTATAGAACTACGACAAAAAAACAAAAAAAAAAAAAACGGTGGTAGCATTACCATTTAAAGTGTTTCTACATAAACAATATGACTTTTAATGTATATTTATAGTTTTTTTCTTTTTTTTTTTTCTAACCAGTATAACAAGCAAGTCAGTACACCCACTAGTACGCAAGGGATTACAGGGTCTGGGGGAATTAGGAACATAAACATTAGTAATGACGAGAATAATAAAAGTGCAATTAGGAGGACAGTAGATAGTGATTGACATTGCATTTAAATTTTTGCAGATTAAAGTTGGGTGGAAAGCAATGAGCTGGGAGCGAGTTCCACAAGGGAGAAGTGCGAGTTAAGAAACTGTTAGCACAGAAGTTATGGCTACATCTAGCTAGCTCAACTGTAAATTAAGGAAATCTCACCACCAGTCTAGCACTGCACTTAAATCCATACAATCTAGGTACCATATTGAAGAGCTCATTCAAACAATTACCATGAAAATATAAAATAAAAAAAAATCACAGAGAGGCAACCATGTGGCAGTGAGCTTTGTATTTACAAAATTGAAGTTATGAAATATGTGGATAAAATAATTCATATGGTATGGATCATATTCTTGTTTTTATTCTGTAGAGTGGAGAATATCCAATGACATCTAATAATTTATAATGATATCAGTATATCGTAAGATGTTGATAGCTGTGAGAAACATTCAGGAGTAAAATAAAAATAGTTTGCTGTTTGATTCTTTTTTAATGGCATGCTGTATTCAAGTTAACACTATTGTGAAAGAAAAAAATATATCATTCCTATATAAGAACTCCTTGGGCACATTTTCTGTGAGAATGCAAGCTTTAATCACTACAATGGAGTCTCTTCAGTTCTCCAAGATATAATGAAAGTCAGTAAAAAGAATTGTGTTTCAGCATATAGCACCAATAATCCCAATGAAGACAATTTATCTGGTGAGGCTTGATGGTGATAAATTACCTGGGGTTCATTTGTATATCCATTACCATTAAAACTAATTACGTTAATTATCCTGCTTGATTTGAAATTCAAAGCACTTTTTGTTTACAGTGATCTAAGCAGGACAACCAATTTGTTTTTAATGTCTGGCTTTGGAAACAGAAAATCAAATAGGTTGTCTGATTTATCTTGATTGATTGTTCTCTCTAGAAATTTCTGAACAAACTAGCAACAACTAAAATGGATAGCACATAGAACTCAAGGAGAAAATAATGATACAGTAAAGATGTTTCACACTACTACAAACAAAAAACTTAAGAAACCCCCATCGATACTGAAAAGATTAATAGCATTTACTGAATTTGAGAAACCTATTTTCCTGAAAAAATGTTTTATTAGAAAGATTTTAATAAATTTCAATGAAAAATGTCACTGACTACCAAAAAGTTTCTTTGCAAGGAAATGGATAAAAATTAGCATCCCAATATTTAATCCTTATCAGAATTGCTCAACTGCATTTCAGATTATTCTTTAAAGTA
Organism: Acanthosepion esculentum; assembly: GCA_964036315.1. Classification (NCBI taxonomy): domain Eukaryota; kingdom Metazoa; phylum Mollusca; class Cephalopoda; order Sepiida; family Sepiidae; genus Acanthosepion; species Acanthosepion esculentum. Next base: position 97,083,828 of record OZ038480.1, on the reverse strand, counting down.
GAAACAAAGGAAGAGTACAATAATACTGTAAATACCTTTTCCAGATATTTGCAATGTTGTTTAACTTAAGAATAAAAACTGAATTTATGTTCACTATTTACATTATTCGGACTATTGTCCTCATCTTTGTCACCATATTTATTACAACGTTTCGGCTGTTGTATGCTCCGGCCTTCTTCAGGTGGTTGGAATGTCAAACTGAACCCTTTATTTCGCTCACTGGAGTAGACTGTTCTAGTTTCACATGTCATGTCTAATGAATGCCAGTTGTCAATATGGCGACAAAGATGAGGACAGTAGTCCGAATAATGTAAATAATGTACATAATACCTCATCTCAGAAATATAGACAGATATTCAATTTATGTTCATCGCAAAAAAGCTCAATTTTTCATCCTTGTTTGGAAAATAACTTTAATTTGTAAAGAAAATGCTTTAGTATTTAAGATCAGTATATTAAACAAATTTAAAACTAGTTCGGTTTGCCAAATATATAAACATGCCCTTTGTAGTAGCTTCTATATTGGCCCAAACATTTATAATAAATAAAAAAAAAACTTCTAGATAGAAGTCAGAAGAACATAAATGAAGGTTTTATTTTGGAATGAGAACATTCTAACCAAGTTTAGAAATGTATTGCAAGCACTCTCGCCATCTCTGAAAATGAAAGCTAGTGGATGATACAAAAATTTACCTTTACTCACATTGTCTTACAAGAGGTTATATTTTATCCATTTGTTAGAAAATAATTTATCATTGTGGTGCTTAGCCCAAAATTGTTTTTTTTTATATAGATTTAGCTTCACTGACCGGCTGTTAAGGGCCACTGTCAAAGTATAGCACATTCTAATTAAGAAAGCGGAAGGAAAGTTAACCCAACATATATTTTTATTGCATCCTAAGTCACAAGTGATAAGGAAATCAATAATTTAATTTTTTTTTTTCAAGTTTTCAAGAAATTTGAGCTTGAAATAAGAACTAATATATTTTCAAAATGTGATGAATTCCCAGTGAGTCTGTTCTTGAACTGGTATAAATAAAAATAATTCACATCTTATTCCACTGTTTTCCTTCAAAATCCTGGGTTTTGCTTGAACTTTGTTCAGTACAGTATGGCTCTTGCACTTTCTTCCCTTATTCTACTGGAGAGTTATTGTGAGGGAAGTGGGGAATAACCAACAGCAATGAAAGGCTTTTAAAAGGTTTTCCCCACCAACTGCACAACAATGGTTATCTAGATTTAGGCTCGGCTCTATATGTTGCAAGTCTACAAACTGATCTATTTCTGTTTGAATTAAACATCCTAAACAGTGCATTGTTATAGCTATACCTTTTGTTTAAAGCTTAGTTTATTTTTTTTAATATTGCCAGACTAAAAATAAATAAATAGAAATTCTATCTCTTTCTGCTTAATATTATCAGCTTCCATACAACCACTTCTGTTATATTTGCTTCTGACAAAAAAAAAAACAACTCTTTTCTGCTTTATTAGGATTCCTATCATCCAGCTTTTAACAATACAACTTTAACTGTTTTTCTATTTCTGGAAGCCACTAAATATTGAATACGTGACATTTTTATAGTTTGTTTATCTAATATTTTTTTTTATCTAATATACATACATATGATTAGTATTACTATAAATATTTTATTTAGTAGGTACTGATGTTTAAGTTGATATTCCTGTTATATTAAACTGTGAAATAAATGTCAACCAAACTGGGAATCAGAAATCCTTACTCAGAAGAGAAGTATACACACTATTTCCCTGTTTACAATAATAGATTTCAATTGAAACATGTGTACCCACTAAAAATTATGTTTATTCTAATAATAAATAATGCAGTATTCGAAAGCATTTATTTAAAAAAAAAAAAATACATTGCATGCTTAAATGAAAAAAGACAAGTCAAAAATAGGCGCAGTATTTTTTTATGGCTGTCAGTTGATTGTAATACAAATGGTGAACAGACAATAGATAAGAATGCCAAAATCAATGAAACAGACCATCTATCCATTTATTTGGGTTGGTGGGGAATAAGAAACTAAGGAAATAAATAAACTAAGACAAATATTAACAACTTCCTAGAATCTGGCTTGGTTGCTATTTATGACTCATCCCTATACATATATATATATATATATATATATATATATATATATATATATATATATATATAAAAGGAAGAGGTTATAGTGGCTCCAATGAGAGAAAAGTGTATATATTAAAAAAAAGAGAGGTACCGCAAACGTTTTTGGTTGTAATGTGGATAAGAAAGACATTCGCATTACTAACACAAAAATAGAGAATGTCTCATATCGAGAATATTTAACATTGAAAAACAAAGGGAAAAAATTAATTATTTTTAATAATATGTGGAAATATCCACCCTTTATCTGAAGATTGTTGCGAGACCAGAAACACATGTAGTAAAATTATGGCAAATAAAGCATAATATTTTTTTTTTAAATCCACATTACAATCAAAAACGTTTGCAGTACCTCTCCGATAACTCTAGATACACATATAAAACAATCCATACATTCAGTTAAAAATAAAAATAAGATCATTCTTGATAATGGCTAAAAGTATAGCCAAAACCATTTTGACAATTTTTACATAATTTATATCCAGAAAAGAAAATTATGAGAACACAAGAAAAATTAAATAAAAAAAAACTTCACCAAAGTACCTTGTCAGTTGTGTTTAATGAAACTTATATATATATATATATATATATATATATATATATATATATATATATATATATATATATATATATTATTATTCTTCTTGATGTTGCAACCTAGAAAAGGTTACTGAATGAAAAATAACCAAAATGGAGGTTGGAAATGAAATGGTAATCTTTATAACATCAATACAATACTCGCCAGTGGCATCAAGTAGGTAAACCACTGCTAGTGGTGGACTACTTAGATAGCATATTACCCCCACTTACAAAAGTGTCCAACGTATTTATGAGGATTGGGACATACCCATTAGTGTTCATAGGTACGGTATATCACAATTATATACACATGGGCATGCATAATGTATACATTTGAATAATATATGTGTATGTATTATAAATAAAAGTATTATTTTCTTCTATCATTATAAACATTAATGAACATTCTTTCTCTAAGGGATTTAGAAATAAAAACTTTAGTTATTACTCTATATAACAATATATAAAATGTACATTCATTTTTAATTGTTTAACTCAGAACATGTATGTAGGGCTACTATTAAAAGAAACTTTCATTTTTCACACAGTTAATACCTCTCGGTATGGAAAAAGAAAGTAAATACAAAGAGTTATTCCCTTTTATATATAATGTCAAATATTTTTTCTTAACAAAACTAAGGATTATAATAGGTTAGAACTTCATATTTGAAATATTAATAATTAATTTCAGTCTTCATAAAAACAGAAAAATAAAACTGGCTATGAATCTGTGATGAGTTTTTCTTTCATCTTAATTTCAGTTGCTTTTTGTTGTAACTACTCAGACTATCATACTCCCACTGTTAATAAATAGTAATGAGTGAAAAGAAAAAAAAAAAACACTTATTAAGACATGAATTCACATCACTCATTCCTTCAGAAGCGTATTTTAATCATTATTCAGTATTTCTGATTTGCATTGTTTGCCCTGATGGTGGTGATGGGGGACTGAGGTTGAGGCTTCATCCTCCTTCTGCTTCAGTATAACCGAGAATGAAACCAAAGACACAATTTGACCTCTTGGCCTCAATGAATGACAATGTTATTGAACTGAGCTGCATGATTTGTCGAAAGACATTACTCCCATTAATTTTCAAAATAAATCAGAAAATGTCATTTGCTGTTTATCTTTTTCTAAACAGTAGTTTCTAAAACTTTTATACAAGTCTTATATGCAGGTAAAGTTTCTAAGTCCAATTGCAGAAAATATTTACAAGAGGAAAAGGCAAAAAAAAATATTTCCTTAAAATAAAACAAAAGTAGTTTATTGTAGGATAATATATTTACAATACGATGTATTTGTTGTTTTTTTTTAATCATTTATCCCAAGTGAGGCAATAAAGCCACTAAAATGCAAGAGGTCACTGAATGTTAGAGATTATGAGAAAATTGTTCTATTCAGGGCAAAGGTTAGTAAAAGAACAAGAATTAAGCAGAAAATAATGATTGATATGGTATTTAAATTTTTGATTTTCATACATGACTGGAAAGTGAGAAGATAGTTCCACAGGTAAGAAGTGTCAGAAAAGAAGCTGTTAGCAAAGAACTTACAGTTACACCTCATGGCTATTTTAACTGTAAAATGATAAGACCTTGCCGCCAATTTAGTACTACATGTTTATTAGCAAAAGTAACAGTCCAACATGCAAATTATTAATTCGAGATGACAAAATCAAACAAGTACAACAATTTAAATATCTGGGCAGTGTTTTAAGATGACAGATGGGACACTTAAAAAGCAAAAGATGTCTTCCAAAAGCTGAACAAAGTATTAAGCTGAAAATTTTTATCATAAACATAGAAAAGAGTACTGAACTGCTATGTAATATCAGTCATCCTATGCTGGACAATCTTCTCGAAGCCAAAGAGAAGTATAAAAAATGTGGTTCTACAGAAGGATGCTGAGAATACCATAGACCAAACATGTGAGCAATGGCAAAGTTTTAGAGAAAATGGAAACAAAAAGGACAGATACTTAACATCAGAAAGAAATAGTTGAAATTTCTAGGGCACATAATGAGGAAAGAGGGCTTGGAAAAATTGATACTTGCAGGACAGATTGAAGGCAAGAGGGATAGAGGAAAACAATGCATAACATACCTTGCGAGCTTGAGTAAATGGATGATAGAACAAGGGTTAGGAGAGATGAGAAAATTTATTAAGTGCTACAAAGAACAGGAAATTGTGGAGAGCCATGATCACCTATGTCCTGAGATATATTTGAAAAAAAAAATGTTGATCTTATGAGAGGATCAGATAAAAAATATAGAATCTGGAATTATTTATACTATTTATATACAATCTACTGTCCTCATCTTTGTTGTTGTTGTTATCACGTTTCAGCTGTTGTGCCCCCACCTTCATCAGGTCTATTAATTTGGGTAACCTACAGGGAATTCTGAAGTGAACCCTTTATTTAATCTATGCAGTTAGACTGTCCTCATTGCACTGCCCATGTCTAGAGATATTTTGTCTGGTTCTTAATTTTAGTACTGCTCAGTTATTGCTTGCCTTGTGTCTCTTGAGGCCAAGTACACACGGCCCGTTTTTAAATAGGCAGAATCAGAAATCTTTAAAACTTAATATCTGATTTAGCACCCCCTTATTTTTATTTTGGTTACTCTGCTTGGTTTAATAATGGCTGTTATATGATAGTCTGCATAGTTGCAATGAAAAGAAACTGAATTTACGATGAAAGAAATCAGAGTCTAAATTAATAACAGTTGACAAAGATTTGCTTTAATGTAATGACATTTAAACCAAATACATTGCCATGTTTCTTTTAAGAAAAGCAAAAGCAGTGATTTTATTTATAAATATATACAAAATTTATTTTAATCAACCAGTTTATGTAGTAATAAAAATGAAGTTATTTTTTGTTTTTAATGACTGTCATGGATTAATTAATTGCATTTTGTTATTTTTTTTGGACTTGCAAGGTATACTGAGTTTAATCTTAGAGCCTTTGTTATTGTGTGTGCACTTATTAGTAAGGTTTTTATAGAGAAGATATACACAATATCAAATGATTATTTTTTTTTTCTTAATAATTATCTTTTTGTTTGTTGCATGTTTTTGTTTACATTTTTTTTTACCTGTTGTACTCTGTGAACTCAAGCTGTTTTGCTAATTTCTAACAAACTGCCAGAATTATATTCTCCAGTGCACAGAAGTATTCCGGCATTTTTCCTCCCAAGATTATGATCTAAAATCAACCTTGCAATTATATATTTTATACCCACCCCCTTTTGTTAGAAGAAAAAAAAAAAAATGAAAAAAAAAGGAAGCTACATTTATTTTTTTGCATAAGCATTGTTTTTTTGAGTTTTAATAAATCGTTATCAAATGAAAAATTTTGAAAGAAAAACTGGATTATTTTATATTGTTTATTTTGAAATTATCATAGATATAAATTTGATTAATTTGTTTAGGAAATGAAAAATACATGATATTGGACACTGAAGTTGATTTTCATAATTTTTTTTTTTTTTTACAAATATATTTGTAGAAATCCCTGGCTATAGTTGCTTCTAACTGCTTCTGTTTTATTGTTGCACAGAATTTTCCTGAACACCACACTTAAAGCAACCGCACAGTTCAAATGTATTTCTTTACAACATTTTTTCAAGGACAATTTAAACTATAAAAAGAGGAATAAAATACAATTAAAAGCTGAAATTTGTTGAATAAAATCTTTAGAAATATAGATGAAGGAATCGATTTTGAAGTCTTTCAATAAAGAAATAAAAATGTAATTATTTAAATACAAACAGTAATTTGTTTCATATCAAAATGATTTAGAATGTTATTCAATAATTTTACAAATTTTAGTTATCAAGCAAAGGCCACACAATTAAGTGAAACACAAACCCACATCCTCTTATATATATATATATATATATATAAAAAGAACAATTTTACGTGAAAAATGTATGATGAAAAAGTTTTATGCAATGCATTTCATCTTTTAGGACTTCATTGGACTAAGTTCTTAAGGATGAAATGTGTCTCATATATATATATATATATATATATATATATATATATATATATATATATCTCCTCCTTGGGTCTACCCATATGTATTACCTAGTTTTTCGTAAACTATATATATATATATATATATATATATATATATATATATATATACACACACACACACACTACAATTCAAGTTTGAAGCCACCCTCAGAATTAGCATGGGATAAGCTTGACAGAAGAGTGAAAAAAAATGAAAAAAATTTTAGAGTCATTGAAAAAAAGAATGGAATCAATTATCAAACTTATAGTTTGAGAAACTTTTGCAATAAATGCCAAAAATTTGTGCTAATGTTAAAGGAGCATATTTTGACAAGAGCAAAATTTTATCATAAAAATGTTTTTTTTTCTTTTCCTCATAATAAAATTTCAAATAAAAAATGATGTCTCACTTGTTTTTATGTATAATAGTTTTCTCATATTTTAAATACAAAATGTCTACTTTTTGGGCCAATTTTAAAAATTACCAGGAGTGACCTCAAACTTTTGTGTGCGTGCGTGTGTGTGATGGACCACTTTCATAGTTTTCAATGAATGATGGTCCAATAGTTCTGCTCCTAGAACTGAACAGCCAGACTACTACTCACACATATTTGATTATATTGCTGAAGGTTTGTCTAGAAGCATCCACACTTTTTACAACTGAATGTAAAGAACTGGTGCACATAGTGTGCCACTAGGTACCCACACCACCTTCCTCAAGTACTGAATTCAGAGTTGTTCTTCCTCTGCACTTGTTGCTAATTAACACCAAAAAGCCCAGTTTTCTCTACTATTTAACCTATAGGTGTGGGGAGAACAGTTGGTTTCACCTTTTGTGTCCAAGTGAATGTGACTCAAATTATATATATATATATATATATATATATACACACACACACACACTGTAGGCCAAACGATTTGGGCCCACCATATGGATTTAATAATAAGTTTAATAACTTATTTGGTTTAATTAATTCCTACTAAGCTAGGATGCTGAAAATATGTAACCCATTAGTTCATGGCATTCACTTCTTTAAAGAGGGGGTGACCTAAAATTTTAAATCTACCCGCCATAAGATCATCATTAGCCATCAAGGTAGAGTAGACAAAAAGAGCTAAAGATTTTTAAAAAATTTTATACAGTAATAGCTTATTTTTGTTGTTGAATGTATGATAAAACCCTTCAGGAAGAAAAGGTCTCACTGGCCCCAAGTGTACTAGTAAATTAGTTTAACTTTTAGGCATTTGTTTAAAATTCTGAGGGTGTGCTCCAAACTTTAAACTTATAACACACACACACACACACACACACACACACACGTGTGTGTGTGTGTGTGTGTGCGCGCGTGTGTGTGAGAGACTACTTTTTATGTTCCAAAAAAATAAAACCTAAGCCAATATCTTAACATAAGTGCTTGATATATCATATTTTGTTGGTATATACAGAGAGTATATTTTTATCTAAATAATTTAAAAGTAAAGACACTGTCCAACTGAAAACGGAATATTGTATTTGTAATTGGTGAACTCAATTATAAAACAAAAACTAAAATATGATTTGCCCTAAATTGTTTTTGTTTCATTATTTACTTCCTTGAAACCCAAACATAATATTGAATAATCCAGTTGTTTTATAATGCAGTGACTAGAAGTCATGATCACATGTCCTGCAACTCTTTAGGGTCATAAAGATAGATTAATAAGCATATTGAAATGAAAATCTGGAGATCCTTTTGCCGTTGAAACACCAATTCTCATCTGATTATCAATGCTAAGCAATGTCAAGCCTGGTCAGTACCTAGGTGGGTGACCATTTTGGAATACTAGGTGCTGTAACCTTGGATGTAGAGATGATATAATGGATAACAGCTTGAAAATGAAAATCGAAGGGTCGAGTTCCAATTTCAGAGTTGTTCATTACATAGGAAACATGAATCCACCTTTTCTCCCCACAGCTATGGGTTAATTAGTAGGGCTTGTATCAGTAAACTGTTATAATCTCCAAAAAATTCTTACACTTTAAAATTAATTTCTGAATTTGCAAAAAGTTGATAAAGCATAAAAAACTTAATCGCACAATGATGAATAGGAATAAAATTTTGTATATCAAGTTCATTTGTGTCAGTTAATTTTTGATATTTTTGAATAAGAAGGTGCCATTAAGCTTATTTCAAAATGGCTCAAGTGTATGTGTCCAAAAATAACTTCTTTTTACCACATATTGCTAGTGGTAGATATTTTTTTTATAAATCAAATTTACCCAATGTAAAGCAGTGAAATAACCAAGATAAGGGGTTACTCAGTATGAAAGAATTAGAAAACAGAAACATTATTAAGGAATGGGAACAATAGAAGAGAAATCAAGAAGACAGATAATTATTGACATTGCATTTAAATTTTTGAAGATTAAGGTCGGCTTGAAAGCATGGAACTGGAAGAGTGTTCCACAAGCAAGAATTGCAAGAGAAGAAACTGTTAGCATAGAACTTATGATTTTATCTATTCAACTGTAAATTGATGAGAGCTTGTTGCCAATCTAGCACAGCACTTAATTTCATAAAGACTTGGTACCATATGGAAGAGCTCATTTGAACAATTGCCATGAAAGTATTTATAGAAAAGGCACAGGGAAGCAACTTTACAGTGATGGGAAAGTGACTGAAGCAGAGACGCCATGTCAGGACCAATAATATTGCCAATTCTTGTTTGGATTTTATCAAGAATCTCTAAATATATAGCAGAAGCACTGAACCATATGTGGCAGCAAACATTCTTATCATGGATGAATGGTAGACCTATAGATATGCAAGACAGATTTTCTACCTTGATTTCAAACTGATTTTTCTCTCTGGAATCTATCATTTTATTATATAAGGTTAAAATAAAGAAAGAATATTCTTTAATTTTCATATGAGTTGATAAAGTTATTTTCTTTTATAATTTATGATCCTAAAATAAGAGAAAATATTGAACAGATATTGGCTCTTGACTTGACATTCAAGAACTTCTCAGAACATAAGTCCTAACAGAAATATGTGATATAGGAGACTTAACACCACACAGATTTTCTATTCTAGAGAAAGAGTAAAGTATCGACATAGGTATCATTTCTAGTAACAAGGAGATATCTTAAACTGTATCCTATAAATATTTTAAACTGAAAAATTGTTGGCTTATGGTCACATCACATTAAACAAAGTTTTGCATATGATTACCAATGGCAAGCAACACTGAGTTTGATCAGTACTGAAATGTGTGACTACTTGGAAAATGCTAGGTGCTGAAAGTTTTTATGTGCGGGTGGTGTGATAATTGGCTCAGAATTGTTGATTGGACTGTTGGATTCCAGTTCCCATTGAGTTCATTATATTCACTCATGGACAAACACCCTTGGGAATGCTATGAATCCACTTTTTTCCTCCCAGCTATCGGTTAGTAAGTAGTTGTATCACTAAACCATTATTATCTCAAAAAAATTTCTTAAAATCTAAAAAAATATTTTCTGGCTTTAAATAACCTGCAATGGTTTGATAAGCCATAGAAAACAATCAATCATGAAAATTATTGAAAATATTTTACAAGGTGATGAAACAGCTCTTTAATTTAATTTTATTATTTGCCCAAACATTAGTAAAGAATAAAATATGATCTGAGAAAAATTCATTTTTTCTTTTTTAATTATTAACTTAATATATGTGTCATTGCTAGGTAGAAAAGATCAAATCTGTTGGTTTCTAGTAATGTTGGCTCAAGGCCACCATTTAGAGTTTTTGGAAGAGCTTGAACTCACATGAGTTTGTAAGAATAGTATAAAAATTTTTAATGCCACAAAGCTTAGAAAATTTTTTCTCATGCTTCATTGCTCACCAACTATTTAAAATCTGATGAAACTGGAAGCTGGTGCTGATAAAAAATTAAAAATATGTTCCAACTGAAGTTTTTATCAGTAAATTAAATTTTGATCTAATTATTTTATTTCACTAAAAGGAATGCTTTTACCAATACTTAAAAAAATTCTACAGTTGAAAGGCTGTGAAAAAAAAATGTTACCAATTCTAAAGAGAAATTCTTGGTGTTTTGTCTCATTTTGAACTATAAACAATTTAGGTTTTATTTAATTAGTGTGCCAAATCTGTAATTGAATTTGAAAAAGAAATGTTGCAGGCTTAACACTGAGAAAGACAAAGTAAATCCATTTAACAGTTTGAAATCAATGAAGAAAATATATTTCTGTGCAACAATTATATTTTGCATTGATCTTTTGATGATAAGAGTGAGAACAAGAGAGAGAGAGAGAGACTACTCATGACAGATTTTAAATAACTTTTTTTTTCACAAGATAGAATGAAAGGCTGCCAAAGGTAGTATGCTTCAACTCTCAAAAACTATCTTTAACAGAGAAACAAAGAATTACTTTAATTAAAACCAAATTAAATATGAACAATTGGTGACCTGAAAACAAGGTATGTGTTAAGAAAGATCATTGTCTAATATTTCAGGATCAAGTTAAGGTTTGACAGTCAATTCTTACAGACTTCCTCTAAGATGAAAAATATTCAACAATCTTTATATAGATTCATACAAATTGTAGTAACTGACAAAAAGTATAGCAGACATAGTTCTCTTGTACAATAAACCTGTCTCTTAAGAATTACTAAAATACTTCCAGAGAGCATTTCAACTAAACTGCTTTTAATTGAAAGCAAACTATTAGGAAAGCTTTTATAGAACCTACTTATTTTATTCTTGACTTGTGTGTATGTATGTGTGTATATATATATATATATATATATATATATATATATATATATATATATATATATATATATATATAACATTATTACTTAAATTTGAAATTCAGTTGTTTTTCTTTTCATTTAGCTTGAAATGTAATCAAGCTCTTTATCTCTGCTGAAGGCAACTTCGTTATGTTCAAGCCATAAATTACAACTCAAGTAGTTATGATTCTGACCTATTGTTTAAAAAAAATAAATATACTTCAATTATACTTTGAAGATCCACACAAGAAATAAAGGGATATTGTCAAATTTCAATAGTGTTGCAGTTAAATAAATATAACCCAATATGTCAATAAAGAGGAAGAAAATTCACTGATGTAATATTTAGTGAACTCAGTCTATTAGTCTCATCCAGTCCATATTATTTTTTTAATTTGCTATATCAATAATACAAACATGAGCAACAGATTATATACAGCAACAATCACTAATGGCCAAAAAGTAATGCCTGTTCTGATTTATTAAAAAAAAAAATAAGTATATAGAAACCCAAGAGAAAAAAAAATTATAGTTACCTTCTCTTTTATTACTCATGAACAACTTTCAAAATGGCTGCTTCTTTGGAAGTACAAAGAAAGCAAAACAGCTGTCATATAATTCCTTTTTTTAGAAGGAGAAAGTACAGCAAACATTCACAGGATATTAGTGAATGGAATAGTAGCACTCAATATAAGAACAGTAAGGAGATTTAATGTAATGAAAATTTTATAAAGAGAGAAATTTATTTTAGTGACAGGTTCTACAGTGGCAGACTAGCTGCTGCTGTAAATGATGATAAAGGTCAAATAGGTTAATGACCTTATTAAAGATAACAGAATAATCAATATTGCAAAACTGTGAAAGCCTTCAAGTAACCCATGATAGGGTTTGTGGTTTAGTTCAGTCTTGGACACTCAAAGATCTGTGCAGAGTGGGTTCCAATACTGACAGATTTCATGATGGAATAGTGTTGCTGCTGTCCAAGAGCTTCTGGAGCAGGGCAACATGTATAGCAGCTTTCAAAACAGGCTATTAGGTGAAAGAGGCCACAAGCACATGGTTAGAAAACAGCTGAGAAGCTGCTGTGAGGCAGATATACATTTTCTGATTTAGATCCAGTCAGGCTTAAGTCCTCTACTGGTAACATGTAACGAAGTACAACCTGCCACATGAATGGGTGGTTGGTGTTTAAACTAGCTCCCCAACTAGCTTTTTCTGCTGGTGAGGAGGGTGGCATGTCAATCCCACAGGATGAAAAACAAGACCTGACAAGGGGAAGATGAGCTCTGTATAAGAGCCAACAGGTGTATGTGTAATATATATGGCCTGACAATTGCATTTAAGCATGAAACAGATTGTCACCATTGGGTGTTGAGTTCAATGTCCATTTTTATATTTACAGATGCTCTGTCCCTGATATTGAGCACTTTAACCCATAAGTATAACATACCTCAAAACTATATTTTTATCATATATATAAAGCTAGGATGGGATGTCAAGACTTAAATGAAAACCTTCAGTGCATCTTAATAAAAATACTGTGTACTTGGACTACCATGGGTGTCTGAGTTGGATGTCAGGAAGATCATCCAGCCTTGTAAAATCTTGCCTCAAATCATTGACAAATCCTTTGCCAGGCAGGATCCACCTTGCTTTTTGTGAGATTAATCCTGGTCCAGCTATATAAGTATTAGGTTGGTGCAAAAATAATGTCGTTTTTTGACGTTCAACTTCATGTGAGAAAACGACATTATTTTTGCACCAACCTAATATGTATGTATGTATGTATGTATGTAAAGATAGGATAAGACTGTGAAGGAAAGTAACTATGCTGATGAATAGATTTTGAATCCTGACACTGTTTTGCTCTATTTGGGATACTTTGTGCATTTCTATAGAATCTGCTATAATTAAAGAAGAACATTAGTTTTTGACTAAATCTAACAGACATAAAAATGTAAAGGTAATTACTGATAGTACCAAAATCTTTCTATAATCAAATTTTAGTTGATCTAAAGTTCAAAACATTTCATGACTATTACTACAAAGTGATAAAAAATTAAAAAAAAAATTAACTTGCAAAATTAGTTGGACATTTTGGTGATTAAGTACCTCACTTTGTGTTAATTTAATTTTTGAGTTTTGCAGTTACGATGAAATATTTCTAAATAAATTATTTTGGGACAAAAGAAGAGAATCAAATTAAAAAATGCAATAATTTTACTTGAATTGGATTCTTTTTCTGCTCTCATATTCCCCAAATAGATGTTTATGAATTCAGATTTAAACAAACTAGAAATACAATATTCACATATACATATTCTTTTAGGTATAACTAGTAAAATGTAAAATATATGTTTCTTTTATATAATTTGCTTTTAAAGGACCACATTTTGGTTCCTTCAGACAGGAATCCTTTTTTATTTGTTTTTCTTTTTTTCTTTACTAATCTCATTTTTTTCTTCTTCTTTTTTGCTAATCAAAAAAGTTGTGTTGAGAAAGAAGATTTATCTGGGATCACCTCATTGCAAGATTCATACTGCAACAAAATCCCAAAGCCAGCAGAACAGCGTATTTGCAGTACACCATGTGTTGGAGAATGTGTGGTTAGTGAATGGTCAGAATGGACAAAGTGTAGTGTTGTAAGTATATTTTTCATAATTATTATTAAATTTTTGTCTTTTTTAAATAACGTATTCATAATGTATTTTGTGTTATTAATATTAATGTAATAATTGACTAAAATATTGGTAAGGTATTTAATATTATTGATAATATTTTTTATGAAAAGTATTTTAACTTTCACTTCAAGAGAAAACAGAAGAAAATAGAATATCAAAGATTATAAGAATTATGGAAGCATTATAAAATAAAATTTGATAAATTTTACAGATTCTGATTATATTCGGAATAATTTGTACTGACTGGATAGCTTCAGGAGCGTGTTGATTGGCAACTCTCTTGAGTCACATATTTCATGCATCTTTTAAAACCAATTCAAAATTTTCAGCCATTTCAGATCTTTTCTTCTTCAAATATTGGGTAAATAAAAAAAATACGAATTTATCCTAAACTTAAAAAAAGACAGGTAATTAATGAGAAAATAATCAACATAATATGAATGAAAAAATGATTCGAATGTTATCTTTTGTATATACATGAAAGGCCAGGAGTTTGGCATCACATTCTGAATTTCAAAGAATTGCCTAAATATTGAATGTTGCATGCATTCTTCAAGATGAATTTACTAGCTCACTTCAGGTTAGAGAAACTTCCCCTTCCTGAAGGATTTCATCATATATTCAATAATAATGGTAATATTAGTTGTTTCTTTATAGGGAAACATTCAGCATTCATTATTTGAGCATTCATGGCTGCTGTTGGTTGAAATTTATAAAATCTTTCTCTTAAAATGATTTTTCAGGAAAATAGGTTTCAAGTGCAAAAGCTGAAATTGCTCTTTCCAGTATTAATGGAGGTTTCCTTTCTAACCTTTTGTTCGAGGTAGTGTGGAATGTTGGCATCTTGATCATGCCTTTATTCTCTCTCAGTTACATGAGCCATGCATTACAGTTGTTGAAAGTCCTCATGTGATATGGTTTCTATTATAGGTACAGTTTTTTGTTATATTGTAATGCCAATCCATGAGGTTTTCATGACTATTACTGCATAAAGTTTCCTTACAATTTTAACCTTTTGTTTCATCTACCTTGATGGCTGGTAGTAATCTTAGGAATGGTGGATTTAAAATTTTATGTAACACCATCTCTAAAAACACTAGGTATCATACACTAATGGACTAAATAGTTTTAGTATCCTAGCTTCATAAGAGTTAATTAAACCAAAGAAGGTATTAAATTTATAAATTATTAAATCCAGGGGATGGGCTGTAAACTTTTGGCTTATAGTGTAGGTATTTAGGTATTTACCAGGGTGCCTATGTTGTGACACAAGGTTAATGTTTAAAGTCAGTTTAATGGCAATACCATGAAAAAATTGCCTAAGCCTCTTTGGAACTTCCCCTTTAGAGTACACCTCAGCCACCTGGCAATGAACTCAGTCTCCTCCCAAAGAGAGCTACTGCTTGGGGGTAGAAGGTCCCATCATGCTTGGGCTTAATATATTTGAAACTTGCCTAGCAGGTACCAGGTTTAGTATAGTGTAATTTGCATCCAAAGATACTTTTGTACTAAATGCAAGTTCCGTTAGGAATCGTTATGTTGGTGCTAATTTTTCAACTTATAAAATGTGTAGTTTAATCATTTGTTTTGGTTATTTTTCATGTTAAAGTTGTTTGGTAAATTGATTTCATGAAAGTCAGAAGGTGATTTTTTTAAGTGTTTCTTGCATTATATGTTGAACTCAAGTCAGATTTTTAAAAAGTTTTGTCACATTGAGATTTTCATATGGATGTCATGCATTCTGCCAGACTTATTCAGAAATATCTAAACTCTCTACATTCACTTTTTCACATCAATGATTAAAAAATGGTTTGGAGCAAATAAAGATTGTAGCTCTTAGTAAACACCATCCTTCGTCAAACTTTGTGGACTAGCACTACAGAACCACAAACAAAGAATTATACCAAATAACAGAGACTACATCTGTTGAGAATTTTCAACAGTAGTAACAACTCAAATGGATAGATCATGTAACTTGAAGAGAAAATAAAAACATAATCAAGATACTGACATTCCACACAACTTCAAATAAAAAGGTTAGCAAGAAACCCTCTAACAATACTGAAAAAAAACGATAAGAGTTTCTGGACACGTAAAAAATATTTTCTTGAAAAATTATTTTAAGACAAAGATTTTATAAATCTTAACCAAAAGTAGCACTGACTGCTTGTTCAATGAATGCTGAATGTTTCCTTATAAGGAAATGGCTAATATTTCAATTAACATTATAGATGAGGAGAACAGATACTTAGTGTTTACATGTCCTCACATTTCATGGTGACAGGATATATATCACAAGGCTGGTTTAAAGTGGAGAGCCCAAGAGAATGCACATGGGATAAGACCCAAAACTGCCCAGACCACACAACCAACTCATGCTGGTGTTGATATTCCACTGACCCCAAAACATTAATAATGAGTGGGAAGAGAAAAGAATAATCAGGAGGACTGTAGATAGCCATTGGTATTGAATGAATTTTTGCAGATTAAAGTTGGCTGGAAAGCATGGAGCTAGAGAGGAGTTCTGCAAGCAAGAAATGGGAGAAAAACTGTTAGCATAGAAATTATGGCTACATCTAGCCAACTCAACTCTAAATTGATGAGATTATGATGCCAGTCTAGTACTGCAGTTAAATTCAAAAAGTCTAGGAACCATAGTGAAGAGCTCATCTGAAAAATTAACATGAAAGTATTTATAGAAAAGCTACAGAGGCAACCTTATGGTGTAGGGACAGTGACTGATGCTAAGTTGCCAGATCCGGACCAATAATATTGCTGATTCTTCTTTAGTATTTGCTTTTCTTTTCTTTAAAGAATATTATGGTATTAATTTTTTTTATTGCAACCATCAAGAAATTTATACAAGTAAAAAAGTCATATTTAGAAAGAATTGTTCTTTATTTGCATGAGAGATTCAAAAAGGATTCTTTACATGACAGTCAATGGATAGTAAATTAAAGTAATTTTTTTCTTTATAATGGTATTTACTAAAGATGACTAATTACAGTAGGAGATCTTAGGTGTAGGCCACCCAGTTAGGATTGAACTCACAATGTGATGCTCAGTGACTTTCATAACCTGATTTCATGATATAGAAATAAAATGTTTTAAATTGTCAAACAACTGATTATTTTCTTGGTCATTTCTAAGAACGAGTAACAGCCAGAACTTTTTTTCTTGTTTCAAGAATGGATGGAAGAATTTACTGATTGGAAGAATATTTATAATAAGAATCTTTCCTATAAAAAAGATCGAACTTTGAAAGAGGAGCTGGATAAATAAATTTAAAAATGACAAAAAATAACCAGAATAATTATGAATTTTCAATCCCCACTCACGGCTAAGCATCAGAGAAAACTCTGTGCAATGCTTAGTATAACAGGCTAATTTGATTCTTTGCCAATTTTATTTACCTCTAGAGATAAGTTTTTCGTTTTTGTTGCTGAAGGCTAATGAGCCAAATTTGATTCTATAATATCAATACTTACCAAATGGCGCAACAAACTTCTATATCTCTATTACTGCCTTTTTGCAGCATCTTCTATTTTAAAAACAAATCTATGTGCATCATCTGTGAATAAAAAAATATTACCATAAAAGTAATATATATTAAACATAAAAAAAAAAAAAAAAAACTTAACTCCCCGATTTCAAATTTTACAGATGTTATCTGCTCATTCGACTGATGGGTAGACAGTTCAATTCCTGCAAAATGTTAAACTGGGAAGAAAAATCTAACTTTATTGGTACTTGTTTACTACCAATGCTATTTTCTTAATATTTAGCATTTTACTTACAAAGACTACTCACTTTAAAAGCATTGTCCTCCAGAAATACAC
Organism: Acanthosepion esculentum; assembly: GCA_964036315.1. Classification (NCBI taxonomy): domain Eukaryota; kingdom Metazoa; phylum Mollusca; class Cephalopoda; order Sepiida; family Sepiidae; genus Acanthosepion; species Acanthosepion esculentum. Next base: position 97,065,782 of record OZ038480.1, on the reverse strand, counting down.
TAGTCAACTATTTTTTTTTGCTAAATACAGTCTTTGTTATTATATACATTTCAGCATACCAAACAAAATTAAATGATTAAAATTAGCTTAATCAAAACGAACATGAAGGAAGCAGGTATGTTTCACCACTGTGAATATGGTATGGCAGATCCTAGCTGTGAAGCACTGAGCTGGTGGAACTAAGGAATTCATATATATATATATATACTAGAATAATTACATTTTTTTCCCCTTACAACTTGATGCTACTCCAAGTTTCATGCATATACCAAATGTCAGTCACAAATTAAAACTGTCTGATCTAACCCTTCTTTATAGGCAAGTCAATGGAGTAGTACATTTTCATGTGGGGGGAAAAATATATGGAGAGTTAAAAAATAAAATTAAAAATAAATGTAAATTAAAAAATATAATGTATACATGAGGTGTAGTAGCAGTTACCATGATCAATCTGATTTAATATTTTTCAAGAAATATTTGTTATTGTATCTATATATAACCATATATATATATATATATATATATATATGTGATAAAATTGCTAACAAACTAAGAAATGAGTTTTTCTTGAAGCTTAAATTAGAACATGTACCGTCTAACAGCACTGATGTAAGGGTATTATGCACCTCTCCAATCTATGACATGGGGCCTCCAACTCTACTACATGTCACTTTTCAAAGAGTAGTATTCATATAAAATACAAATTTTATTGCAACCTAATTATGTACTATAATGGATCATATGCATTACAGGTGAACAATTCAACTCGAAAAATTGAAAATAAGTACAGTGTATCTAATACAAACTAGAGACATGTCATAATAGCTCATTCTATCTTAAATAAAAGAAGTGTTTTGTGGTAATTTTTAACATAAACTTGATATTTTTCTTGTTAAGCTGAAAGATTTAACACTTGTGAAATAATAAAAACATAGTTAACTTTATGTTTTTCAAGTTTTAGCATGAGCAAAACAAATTTACAGATTTGGATGAAAAAAAAACAAAACAAAAAAAACTCCAGAATAACGTCATAAAATCAGTTGTGCTTAGTTTAATTTGTAATTTATATAAATGCAGGTCAGCAAAAAAGCAAATGTTGATAAGATAAAGAGAGTCATAAAGTACTACCTGGGACCCCTAATCAGACTTACCCACCCCTCGGTCAAGGGGTTCAATGGTAGCATGCACCAGCTCTTCCCTCCAAGATGTAAAACTCATTTGAGCAATTAATATTCTGAATGCAATCTATTATTAGTACAAATAAAAGGTGGAATTTGGCCATTTTTTCATATTTAGTGTCTTTACAGCATTCTCCTCAAATATCATAAATATTGTTGCTCTCAAAGTTATACATGTATAACTATAAAGGAAAAATACATTGAAGATATTTTTAAAATCTTTCATTATCTTAGTTATTTCATATACAATGTCAAAAAAATAAAAAAAGCATATAAATTCACAAAAATAAAAAAATCGTATAAATGACAATACAGAAATTGAGCTGATTATAATATCTATAAAGTTCATAATTAATGAACTTGTGATAAACTTAGCTAATCTCGATATAGAAATGATAAAACTTTCAGGAATCATTAAAAATTTCATCAATGTAAAAGTCAAACAAATAGAATGAAAACAATACCCACCAAAATACATTGGCAAAGTAATCCAAGATTTAAAGGAAAGAATTTGTAAATATAAAAGTGACTTAAAATTAAACCATACTCTCGATATACTTGTGTGCCACCCAAACCTTAGTGGCCACAATTTTAAATGCCATTGTCAGAAAAAAAAAAAAAAAAAAAAATCAATTTAATTTACTCAGATGTAGATATATTGTAACTGCCATTTTCTATGAGTCCCTCAGGATTAATAAACTACTCAGTTAGTTCAGTTTATCAGGAAATTGTGGAGAGCCGTGATCACCAATGTTCTGAAGAGACACGTCACATAGAAGTAGGGATAATTAACAAATGTCAAAAGTAGAAGTTTTCCAAACTGTCTTATATATTTACCATGAAGATCTAATATATGTGAAAATTAAATTATCAAACGTCTTGTAAACTGACAAAATATAAAAAGCATCAAAATTAGTCAATTAAAGAAGGAAGACTAAACAAATTCTCAGGACCAGAAAAGAAGTGATTTTTATCAAACACAAAAAATGTCTAATTGTTCAGCTAAGTATCATATCTTTAACACTAGCTTTATTTATATTTGGTAATACCAACCCCGTTTTTACTGTACCCTTTATACAAGAGGATTCAATTTATTTTTATTACTTACATGTGTTTAACTCTCTAAATAGATAAATTTACCATTTGGATAAATATCCTCACCGTCATTGTTTCAGTAATTGCAATGCAGCCAATGGGTGTTCTGCTTTGAATCTGATGTCTGTCACATCTGATAATCTCTTTTCTTCTAATTTCATTACCACATCAATTTATGAAGAAAGATGCATCCAGAAAGCTGCTTTTGCCAGATGTAAATGTAAATACCTAAAAGCAGACACCATTAACTAAAACTGCGGGATAAAGTTTTAAAATAAATAAATGAGGAATCCCAACACAGACATCATTCCCAAGATTTTTAAACAATATCATTTCCATTAATAAATTTAGAGATGATTAAAATGAACAACAAAATATTGATAACATATTTTTCTAATCAAATTTTAATTATATGAGTGTATGATGGAACAGCCTTTCTCCTTGATGTTTGGAAAAGTGATTTACTGGACAAGCAGTTTGTTTAAAGAGATATGCTTCTATACCATGACTTGTATAATAAACACTTTTTTTTGTTAATAAAATGGTAAAATCTCCAGGATATATTTATATATGTCAGCTATCACATCAACTGCAGTCAAGATCAAAGATCCATTGTAAACTATATGCGCCACCTGGGCTATATACAGTTTTGAATTCAGATTGGTGACCAACCATGGTTCAGGAGCAAAGTTTGCCTTGTTATTTTGTCCATGTATGCAATATATTGTGAGTTTCATCATACAATATCTATCCTTATTAAAAATACTCATAATGTCTGGGTTTCTATCAGTTTTTTTTTTATTCTGCAAACAAACTTGATAAATCCCAAATATATACAGCATAGAAATACTTGATTAACACAATATCCCATATACCTGAATAAATTATAATTTTTATATATTAATATGGACCCTTTTTCATCTTACAACTTTCATTGGTCTTTCATTCATAGATTTTGTTAATTTTTCTCGTTCTGGTTAATATTTTTTGCAGCAATTTTCTTTTTTTATTGGTTTCTGGAGATCATTGCTTGACTATTACTTTCCGTTCTCATATAGATCACTATTTTTTGATTGTTAACTTCAAGTTTTCTATTGGATTAATATCTGGAGAGGCTAAGAGCCAATTCAGTAATGTGAGTTCTTTCAAAAATTTTATTTTGGTAAGATGAGCAATTATCAGCTTTGCAGAATGTGAAAGAATTGTCTGACATGTATATATTCTTTCGTTTGAAGATTCTTGGCTGTGACTTGTACTGCTCAAAAAAGTCCTTATCTCAGAATTTACAATAATTCTCTATATTCATGTTGGCACCAAAGAAAATTTGAAAATATACATTACTAACTCAAAAAATTTCTTGAGCTCACACCTATTGCATTCCCCATAAACAGAGCCAGTATATATCACCCCTGACTGGGGGTTGGGATCTGGACAGTGCTTTGTCATCCTCACTATCTTCTCAGCATTTGCTTTTTAATAAATACATTTAGCACATTACAAATTGAAAATATTTCATCCTTTAATAACAGCCAATAACAGAGATTTTGATGTTATTTTGATTATTTTTTTCCAAATTCATGAATTTATTTTGGTCATGCTAAGTCTAAAAGCAAAAAAAATAAAAAAAATAAAGCAAAACACGATATAGAATTTACTATTTTTATCCATATTGGTGAATGTGTTAAAATTATTCAACTTTCTAACAAGAAAATGTCAACTTGATATAAAAGAATTCCTGCAAAACATCATTAATTTATTTAAGATGGAATGATCTATTGTGACATTGTATTTATTTTCAATTTTTCAAGTTGAATTGTTCACCTATATTGCATATGACCCATTATTGTAAATAATTAGGTTACAAATAAATTTGTATTTTATATGAATATTACTTTATGAAAATTGAGCTGTAACAGTGTTTGTGTGTGGGGTGTGGCTGTATCATAGATTCTAAGGTGGCATGAGACCCTTGCTTGCACCTGTCCTCTACATGAAGGACCCATCTTGAGCACTACCATCAAGTACATCTAATGTAGCTCTACATTATCAGTAAAAATTGCTGTTGAGAAACTCTTTTTCATGTACATCTTCATCTAACTTAAGCATTTCTCTCTCATTTTTTAAGCATTTTTATCAAGGAAGGTGATAATACCACTAAGACAAAAGTATTTATATTAATGAGGAGAAAGGACAATAAAAGAACAGAATTCAGGAAGACAGGAGATAGTGATTGATGTTGAAGATCAAAGTTGACTGGGAAGCAAGAAACTGGAAGTCAATTCTACAAGGGAGAAGGGAAAGAGAAAAAACTATTAGAATAAAACTTAGAAGAGTGATGAGACACAGTACTATGCTTAAATTCATGAGCTCGAGATACCAAAGAGGAAAGCTCACTAGAACAATTTCCATGAAAATATTTATAGAAAGTGCAGCAGAAATACTTCATGCATAGATGAAGACACCATTGCCACTAATGTCTTACCATTATGTAGGAGGTATTTCTGAGAGGGTGACATGGGAGGTATTTCTGAGAGGGTGACATGGGAGGTATTTCTGAGAGGGTGACATGGGAGGTATTTCTGAGAGGGTGACATGGGAGGTTTTTCTGAGAGGGTGACATGGGAGGTTTTTCTGAGAGGGTGACATGGGAGGTTTTTCTGTGAGGGTGACATGGGAGGTATTTCTGAGAGGGTGACATGGGAGGTTTTTCTGCTGCACACTGTAGAAAAGACAGAGTGAAGCTATGTTACAGCAATGGTAAATTGACTGATGTTGAGATGCTTGATCAGGATCGATAACACTGCTGATCCTTGTTTGGATTTTGTCAAGCGATGAGGTCTCCTCAGTTTACAGTTGAGTTGGCTAGATGTAACCGTAAATTCTATGCTAACAGTTTCTTTTCTTGTACCTCTCACTTGTGGAAATCCCTTCCAGCTCCATGCTTCCCAGCCAACTTTAATCTTCAAGAATTTAAATGCAATGTCATTTGCTATTTACTGTACTCCTGATTACTCTTCTTGTGTTCTCGCTCCTTAGTTTCTAATTCTTTCACACCCAGTAACCCCTTGTATCTTAGTGACTTTACTGCCTTGCTTGGGGTGAACTATATATATATATATATATATATATATATATATATATATATTATATAAAATACCAAATCCAGAAGTGGTAGGAATTATTCCAAGGACTTTGTAATATAAAATATTACAAAGTCAAATCCATGAAGGGAGCTCAATGTATAATTCATCATGATGATATATAAACAACAACAATTACTTTGGACACTGACTTACCCATTATACTTCTTTCTTGCCCCCACTCTTTATAATATCTTTCTTTTTTCTTCTTCTCCCACTTCTCTCTCTTATATTATGTAAACCCCACAAAATAAGATTTTTACGGTCACATTAATTTGTTAATTCTGCCAACATTATTTTTTTTTTAGTCTGGTTTATTTAAAAATTTGTTTAGTAAATTTTGAGTTGTCTGGCTAAATTTGTATCATTCAATAAAATGCAGTCAGTCTGATAAGGTAGGCATATATATATATCAAAATAAATTTATTACTGCTTATATGAGATTTTAAGTTTTCTACTATAATATATATATATATATATATATGTATGTGTATATATATATATATATATATATATATGTATGAGAACAAGTCATGCACAGACAGCCTGTTTCACTGTATCACAGCTCATCAGTGTGGTTAGACATCAGCAGGAGCACCAGATCAGATTTGGCTGCAATATCTGATGCACAAAAAAAATTGTCTAGCATGATAAAGTGAACCAATTTTCTATTTAAAGTTGGTAGTTGGGTTGCTTTCATGTCTTTAGCTAAAATCTTTTAATTTTCTGTTTACTTTCACCACACCAGTTTCTTCAGGTATTTCATTGCTGATCAATCCACTTTTTTTCTTTTTACTTATTACCATATTCCTTTTTTTAAAAATATTTTCTATGGCATTCATAAAGCCAGTTTTTTTTTCTGATTCTAATCTTGATAATATTTTTTTTTAAGCATCTCACCCCAAGCAAGGTGGAATGGCAAATTGGACACAAGGGGTTACAGAGAGTGAGAACAAGACTAAAGAGTTGTGAAAGAGAAAAGGATGAAGAGAAGGACAGGGAATAAATCAAGGCATCTGGAGATGTCAGTTGACATTACATTTGAATAGTTGAAGATTATAGCTATCAGAGGAACAAGTAATAGGAAAGGAATTCCACAGACAGGAGGTGCAAGACATGAAGCTATTAGAGTAGAAGAGATGGCTAAATTTAACTGTTTCGACAGTGAAAGGGTGGGACCGAGATGCCAGCCTAGTAGCATGCTTAAATTCATGCAGTCTGGGAACTAGCGAAAGTAGCTCGTCAGAACAGTTACTGTGAAAATATTTGTAGAAAAGACAGAGGGAGGTGATGGTATGTCTGTGAGAGTGTGACTGTAGATGAGATATTACTTTTTTCGTTAAATTCTTCTTTGAGCATTTTGGAATCAATGTTTCTTTTTAGAGCTTATATCTTTCTTTACAGTCCACAGCAATATTTACATCTCTGAAATTAAAAACAATATCAATATCTATACCATAAAGGAAGTGGACATTATCAAGTGCATAAAATTCAATAACAATATGGAGAGGGTAAAATGGAAGGCAAAGCAACTATAAGATGGTAACAAAAAAAAAGTGCACAAAATAGAAACTGTGTTCGCACACAAAAGGAATGCAATTCTGTATTCAAGGCAAGAATGAAAAAAATATGTAAGATAAAACTGAGAACTGTCTATTTTTATTGGCTACAAAGAAATCCCAGCATGCATCTTCTAGATTTGCCTATAAATTTAGAGAGGATAGGTTTTTAGCAGTCATTCCCAGAGATTGTAACTAACATATGAATAAGTTGCATAATATTTAACACTTTCAATAATTTATATAAATAAATACAAAAGTCAGTGTGTCACACTTTTTCAACTTTACTCAACTTACGCCCAACAGATCATACCATTTTGGAATCGGGCCAACTCCATAAGCAATTTAAAAACATTCTGTGCTAGATCCAGACCTGCAATCTTGAAATTTTAGATTTCCAAGTTTTCATTACTGCAATTGTTTTCAGCAATTTTTTTTTTATGTGATTTTTGCAACAAATTTTTTGTATGATAATTTTTATAATTTGGGAATAATTGAAATTAATTGTAAAATCCAGTGAAAGTCACCCATGAAATAAAAGTAATTGTTTGTATGGAAAGTAATGACCTACGTACATCAAATTGTCTTTAAATTAAATGGCAGCATAAGAATTAATGTTGAACTTAAAAGTAAGCTTAAATATTAATGCAATACATTAATGCTGTGATCTATTTTGAGTTCATCTATAGTTTATTGTTGCCTATTGCATACGGCAGCAGTATGCCTTGTAAAAAAGAAATCTTCACCAACACAGGATCAGATTATAATCAAAAGAGCCAAGAAAAGAGCAAAAGGAAGTCCCATACAAATGAAAACCCAGATCAAATGGCAGCCAGGAGAGCTTCCAATGCTGAAAGCATGTGAAGACAGACTCTCAAACTCCTGAACAAACTAAAGGCCCAATCAAGAACCCTTTGCAGGAGCTAGTTTAAATACTACCAAGACACTGTAAAATCTCTGTCCCTAGTGTTTGTGTTATAAACTAACTAGCACTTAGTGCTATTTTCAAACTAGTGCAGGGGTGGGCAAACTTTTTAGTACAAGGGCCGCATTCTAAAACTTTATAGTTATACTGGGCCGCATAGTATATTTAAACCAAAATAATCGATATTTAAAATTGGCAAAATAAAGGGCTTTTAAAGGAAAAATATAGTTTTAATAAATAACATTTTAAAGCGGGCTGCACAAAATCGTTTGGTGGTCCGCATGTGGCCTGCGGGCCATAGTTTGCCCCTCCCCCCTGAACTAGTGTATATGTATCATAAGATGCAATACAACATGGTTTGTGATATATTTTTATTATATTGTGTGTTGGGGTGTAATTTAGCTTCGTCTGTACTTCAGAATATCTGATCAAAACGAAAATGGTGGCGCCTATGAGAAATTACTGTCAGTATCTTTATAGTCATTTATTTCCAATAAATAGCAATTTCCTGTCTCCCCCACCAAAAAAATAGGCCTCTTCATCCAGGCAATGATGCAGCAGTGGAAGTTTTAAAACTATCCTAAGTTTCTGTGAGCAATAATATGAAAATACATTTGTAAAACATGTATCTTTTTGGATGTGACATAAAATTGTCTCACACAGATAATACAAATTGTCATACTTATATCTTCACTAATTGGTACTTGTTTGTTCATGTCAACAATTCTTTCATTTCAGCCATGCAATTCGCAGCAAGTTCAAACACGAAAGAGAACAGTCCTAAGAGCCCCAGATAGGTATAAAAAGAACAATTACCCGTGCCCAGCACTCATAGAAGAACGCAATTGTATCAAAAGAATAGTTTGCAAGGAGTCTGTTTGGAGAGTATCTGAATGGTCATCATGTTTGGTCAAAGATGGAGAGGTTCCTTGGGGTATTGGCAAAAGGGAAAGATACGTCATGTGTACAGATTATTATGGTAATCCGCAGAGAAGTCATCATTGCTATGAGGTAAATATTTGAATTTTATTCATTTTTAAAATCTGTTTTTCATTGGTTGTCTCATCAATTAGAAACAATTCTGATTGAAAATATACAAAATGCATAAAAAAAAAAAAACTTATATTGAGTCTGAATTTCTGTATTGAGGAGTTATTTAATTTTATGATCTTGAATACATTTTGTGGATTTGTTTTTTATTTTATTTTATTTTATAAAAACAATCATTTAAGAATCTGTTTCCAAATTTTAAGATTATTCAAATGAAATAACTTCATCGTAGAATAGTTTAATTTTTGAGGGTTGTTGATAACTTTTCTTTACAAAATAGATTCATTTCTATCTGAATATTTTGAATGAGGAGTTGTTATCTACACTATTTACCAATGGACTATTGTCCTTATTTTTGTCATTGTTATCACAAGGTTTCAGCTGTTGTGCTCTCGGGCCTAGTGGATTAAAGCATTGGTTTGTGAATTTGGTGACAGTGATTCGGAGTTCAATCCCTGGTTTGGGCCATGTGTACTTTCCCTCAGTGGAAACAGGTGAGCAATGCTAAATAAAAAAAATAAGAACTAAATGATATCCCGAAACATGAGTACATGGAACAAGAACCATCTACCCACCATAGATTATATAAAGGGTTCAGATCAGAATTCCCCGTATGTTACACTGATATACACCTCAGGTAGGCTGGAGGGTACAAAAGCTGAATCATTGGGATAATAACAAAGGCAAATACAATAGTCTGAATATAAATAATAATATTTTAAGTGTCAATTTAGCATTAATTTAATTATATTTTTATTGCTTATCAATGTAAAAAAGCTTGGTTTAGATTTCTGTTTAAATTTCTGCTGAAGAATCAAATGATTCATTGTTTATGATTTTCACATTTTTTATAAAATTTTATTTTTTTTAATTTTTAAAAATTTCTGTTTAAATTTCTGCTGAAGAATCAAATGTTTTGTTTTTATGACCCTCATATTTTTTTTTAATAACAGAATTATTTACAGATTTTAATAATATTTTAACAATATCTGCTCATTTTTTTTTTTTTTTTTGTTACAAAACCTATAGACATTCATCTCATTTTGTCACTTATCAATATAAAATATTTGGTTTCAATTGGTGCTGAAGAATTAAATATCTGATTGGTTTGCTTTGTTTTACAGCATATCAAAATAAATGGATGATTTAATGGCAATAATTTTTTATTGTTGGTAATATTTCATTTTTCCAAAAATGTATTGCTGGTAATTTTTTTTTTTTTTTTTTAAAAATGGTAATATTTTTTTTTTTTTTTTCAAAAATGTATTGCTGGTAATATTTTTTTTTTTTCAAAAATGTATTGCTGGTAATATTTTTTTTTTTTTTTTCAAAAATGTATTGCTGGTAATATTTTTTTTTTTTTTTTCAAAAATGTATTGCTGGTAATATTTTTTTTTTTTTTTTCAAAAATGTATTGCTGGTAATATTTTTTTTTTTTTTTTCAAAAATGTATTGCTGGTAATATTTTTTTTTTTTCAAAAATGTATTGCTGGTAATATTTTTTTTTTTTCAAAAATGTATTGCTGGTAATATTTTTTTTTTTTTCAAAAATGTATTGCTGGTAATATTTTTTTTTTTTTCAAAAATGTATTGCTGGTAATATTTTTTTTTTTTCAAAAATGTATTGCTGGTAATATTTATTTTTTTCAAAAATGTATTGCTGGTAATATTTTTTTTTTTTCAAAAATGTATTGCTGGTAATATTTTTTTTTTTTCAAAAATGTATTGCTGGTAATATTTTTTTTTTTCAAAAATGTATTTCTGCTAATACTTTTTTTACAAAAAAGTTTTTCTGATATTAAAACCTATTTTTACACTTTCATAGTGTTTTGACCTCAGTTTAGAGGTTAACTATTTGTCTATATCTGGGACACTAACAGGTGCTACAACTCTGGGTCAGGGTGGACCTGGCAACATCAGCAATTAAGAGGTGGTTCTACACTCCTCAAAACCTCTTGATCAGAGGCCTTGCTGTCGGACGTAGTTTATCGTCATACCCAGGATGGTTAAATGTTTAAATATCAACTTCAGATCCTTTTGAAACCTAAAGCATAAGCAACATACATTTAGTAATATTTTAGAAGTATTTAAGCATAATGTTGTTCTTTACAAAACCTCTATGGATATTCACTTCCTGGCTAGGATTAATTTCTTCTTGTGTAAGAGAGAAAAATTAGTATTTTTTTTTTGTAAACAAAGAAAGATATTTTCATTGTTTAAATTTACTAATTATATATAAGAAATAAGATTATTTTACAAGACAGACCAAGTGTATTGGAAGATAATTTCAGTTAAAGTGAAGAGTAGAATAAAAAGTATTAATGTGTAGTGACTACTCCGATACACCATGCCCACAAAATACTTAATAATTATTGGCTAGAAAATAAGTACTATTTACTACAGGACAATTTATCCATCGCATTAGCCACACCAAATTTTCTGCCATTGACTTTGCCAAACTTGGTTTAGTAAAAAATCAGTGATTGGTTGATTTTTGACCAATCGTATAATTTAAACATTCCTTTCGATATTTTTCCTGCTCCTCTCTGGAGCCTACTCAAAAAGTATAAATACCACGGAAATAAAACAATAGAACAGTAGTAGAACAAATAAATCAACAGAGCTCAACTACGTACGTGTACCTACATTCTTCTACTCACACACACAAACTACAATTGCACTACACTGTGAACTGTCTGTCCAAAAGCCAAGTAACAAACTCAAAATTCTATTATCCTTTTGTACAAGCTTTTTCATACTTGAACTCAGTTATCATTTATCACTGAACTCTGAACATTTAAACAAGAAAGTTCTTTAATACATATTTTCAATCTTGCATCAGTACAAGGGAAACTACTTCCTTTTTATTAATTTTATTTCATCAAGCACGATTGTTGTACTCATCTATTTTCAATACATTTTATTGTTGATTACTACATAATCTCTTGTTATTTCTTCCTTGTGTCTTTTGCAAATTTAAATGTTATGTGCTAACCAAAAACACAACTTTCACCAAAGCCTTCTTAACAATTCTAAACCAAATCTAATTAGCACGCCACAAATGTGTGCATGCTTACTTTGAGTGTAAACGTAAAAGTGTGTGTGACCTTGCTAGAGTTATTAATAGATTCATTTTCGACCTGCAGTCCAGAGTGGAAGCATGTAAATACAATGCAGTCCAGAGTGGAAGCATGTAAATACAACACCTGTTAAAATCAAATCTGGCATAAATTTAAAAAAAAACAGGTAATATACATTGTTAAGGCTCCAATGTACTGATATCAATTTAAAACTTGGTGGCAGTTTTAAGTGATGTGTAAATAAATCTCTATGTTTTATCTTGGAGTGCATTGTATTATAATATATTCTCAGTCATTTGGACGTTGCTAAAATGAGATGACAGTATTTATTAAAGAAAAAAAACAAAATCAATCAAATATAAGATTTTAAAAAATGTAAAAAATAAATATTTTAATTTTCAATACTCCATAAATAAATATATAATTTCAGCATTGAAAATATTATTATGGATTGGTTGTGATTACATGCATGAGTCCCAGTATAAATAATTATAAGTATTGACTGATTTTATCATTGTGATATTTTTGCATTGTATCTAGTATTAATAATATAATAACTGGGGTCCAAAAATTGGAGGAGAAAGTTATCAATGATAATGTTCTGATCCTGAACCTGCAGTTATCTCCCTTTAGTTCTCTCTCGGTTTTTAAATTTTTAAATGAATTTTTTTCACAAAGTTTGGTGAGGCATGGGCAAATTTTAATTGCAAAAATGCAGCCTGGAGAATAAAATTTAAAAAATATGAAACAAAATAATTTAAGAGGTTAAAAAAATGTAAAAAAAAATTAAAATTAAAACCAAAAAAATATAAAATAAGATATTTAGAAAACAATAATTAAGAAATATAAAACAAGATGTAAAAAGGTTAAAAAAGATTTAAAAAAAGATTTAAAAATTAGAAAAAAAATGTAAAAAAAAAAAAACAAATTTAAAAAAAATTAAAAATAAAGATTAAGAGGAGTTTAAAATCATTAAAAAGTGTAAAAAAAATTAAATCTTTTTAAATCGTTTTAAATCGTTTTTTATTAATTTTTTTACATTTTTTTTTAATTATAATTTTTTATGTTTGTGTAATTTTTTTTTTTTACATTTATAAAAATGTAAAAATAAAAAAATAAATTAATCCTCCTGAGCAAGCAAAAACCAAGAAAAATTTAAAGTAACAAATATCAGATTTTGTATGATTATAGTATCAACAATCAATGGTGAGAGCCAACTGCTGCTCAACTTTGTACATCTACTAGCATCAGCAGCCTACTCTCAGTCCATAACCAACTGCTCTTTGTAGTTTCAACCTGTGATGAAGAACTAGTTTATAAGCAATTGCAAATATTAGGCACAAACACTGCACTGGTTTAATTTATTTATTTTTTTTTATATAGGCCTCTCCCTTCAGGTAGAACATGCATCTCCACAAGTTCTGTAAATTGTCAAGACATTTTTGGGAAAATATTAGGTTCTTGCTTTCACCATGGTTTGGAATTCAGAGTGATTTGTCAGACTAGCCTCCACGCAAAGCTTAAGAATGCAGTCTACCCTGATATTTAACCCATAGCTGATTGAAGAAGAGATAGTTTCCTGCTTTTCCCCAAGAGCATTTTCCTTCAGTGAAAAAGCAACAGAAGGCCAGGTATAATACTGGTGATGTAGCAATATCAGTGTCAGCTGATATCTTGTTAAATGAAAACATCTGGGGGATGTTACAGAAATTGTTTTTTTTATCAGTTATTGCCTTGTGGATTATCAGCTATGTGAAGTCGCCCTCACAAGAACCATGTCGAACAATCCTGACATGAAACGTCACTGGGTTCTTGTTGTAAACCATGTGGACTGATTATATCAGTAGCTATATATAGGGAGCACAAGATATACCTGCGGGCTTGCTTTGGGAATTACTAGCCTGCAACCAGATTCCCTGTTTTTCAGTAGTGTATTCTCTTTTACAATAAACCTCTCTTCTTTCATCTATGTGCATGTTGCTGTTCCTTCACTCAAATACCACCTTTGTCTATTTGTAACCTCTAAATTATACAACAGTTCTTGCTAAATTACTTTTTTAGACAAAGATAATAAGATTGTTCTCTATAAGACTGTGGTCACTAGTAGCCAAAAACAGAGAGGCAGACAGAGAGGAATGGAGACCACTTGCCACAACTCAAAGTGGAAGACATACTGTTTGTCCCCCTTGTCTTTGCTTCAGCTCTGCCTTGCTCATCTAAAGCAGAGGATTACAACTGAATAAGATTTGCTTCCTGCTACAATTGGCTCATGGTTTTATTTTGTGGGTAACAATCTGGCCAAGGAGTTATTTTTTTGAGTGGAAGCAACTGCATCCAGAAAATAAATCTGGTGTCTGGTCTGAGCTGCAATATTACAGTCCCTTCATGCATAAATTGAATTCTTTTTAAAAAAAATTTGCAATAGAAGAAGAAACAGAATATAGAAAGAACATATTGTGTACAAATAAAAAGAAAATTATAGAATTATTTCAAACAGACCAAAACCTATCATGGTCATTATTATTAGTTCCCCTCACTTAAGAACACTTTTTTGTTGATCCATAGCACCAATTTTTGCATGCGTTTGTGTTTGGAGGCATGGTGGAGTAATGGATAGCAGCTTGAACTGAGGAACTGGATATCTGAGTTCGAATTCCAGTCAAATCCATTACATTCACTTACATGCTAATACCCTTGGGAAAGGTATGAATCCTCTTCTTCTCCCCCCAGCTATGGGTAAATAGCAGGACAGACCAGGTTCTATAGTTTTGGATGGCAACTGGTCTACCACAGAAAGAAATGGCAGGGAAAAATCTCCCTTGTCAGTCATGTATTGAAAGATACAGATTATCATTGTACTTATCAGAGAAACATCCTCTCGGGAATGTGTTCCATAGGGCAGTGGTTTGCACGAAGAAGTTGTTTGAGTGGAAGTTACTTCTCACCATTGGAATACAGAAGGAATATGAGTAGTTTGCTACTATGTAAGTGGCATGGTGGGTCCTAGCCATGATAGTCAGACCTGGCCAAATGAGGAAATATAGTTCATCCAAGCACGCTCCATGGTAGTATGTTAGTAACGAGGAAATTTTTTTAAGGATAATTGAAGAAAAAACGATGTTTATACTTAGAATCAGAAAGAGACATTGGAGAATTAGACACTCCCAGGATATATTGAAGGCAAGGTCAAGGGGTAACAGTGAGTAATGTACCTAACAAGCATGTGTAAAAGTATGGCAGAACAGAGACTGAGAAGGATAGTAAAATAAAAGACAAGTTTTATGAACGATAGAATCATCCTGGGTACGACAATAACCTACATCCAGTAGCCAGGCCTCTAAGCAGGAGTGTGGAACCACCTCTTAATTGCTGCCGTTCCCAGGTCTACGATGACCTGGGGTGGTAGTACCTGTTAGGGTCTCAGCTATGGAAAAATAGTGAACCCCAAAACTAGTGTCAAAATACTATCAAAGTATAAATATACATTTTTGTAGTAAAAATACCAGCAAAACATTTTTGAAAAAAAAAAAACAACCAGTAATAAATCATAATCCAGACTCTTAAAAAAAAAAACAAAAAAAAAACAAAACCTCTTTACAAAAATATGTCAATGAAACCCGATCTACAAACTAACTTCTTATAAAATATATATATTTTATTCATACGAGTCCATCATAAAAATCTTGTCAGTATTAAATAACCCATTGAGATTGATGTGCGGTAAACCAAAGGATAGAAAGCTGTGGAGAGTCATGATTGGTCACATGCTGAAGGGTTATAGCATAGAGAAAAAGAAATTCTAGTATATTTAGAAGTTCATGGCACTGTTAAACAGCACTTGAAAATTTAAAAACAAAATTTTACAGCTAGAGGCTAATAGTTTTGCTCTCAACTGTACAGACCAAGACTGAACTGCTGTATTCAACATCTAAAGTCTTATCTAAATTCTGCTTTGATGAATAACTAACTGATAAGAATCACCTAATGGTTCTTCTGTAGGATTTGTCTTGTGTGCATTACAATTCTGGGTGATTGATCATTGTGTGCAGTTTACCTAATAGAGAAAGTAATGTGATAATTAGTCAAAGTCAAAGTCTCCATTGGCTTTGGAAATTCTCAACACGAGTTCGTTCACTTGACTCAAGATCAAATATATTAGAACATTTTTTCAAGGACCATTGACTCTTTCATTTGGCTTAATGATCTCATTGATGCATCAGCCACCAATGAGGCTGAATAATCTGAAACATTTTACTATTTCTGATTAGATATTTGGGGATATATAATAAGAAAAGAAGAAATAAACTTATCGTAGTTTTTGGATAATTTCATTTGAACAAAAGTAATCTTGAAGATTTCATTCAATCTTTAATATACAAGATCTTCAAAACTATTGAACATTTCAAATTTCAAATATAAAAAAAGTACTTTTGCTTATATATATTTTATTATCACTTCAAGTGTTACTTTTTTTTAAAAAATTGGATACCAGTTGTGTTCAAAATAGATACACTATTTTTATTTTTTAAACTGTGTGTATTACTGCCTATAGTCTATCAGCCACTCAAGAAAACTTAATTGTGAGCTGGCTGATCAATAAACATAATACACTGTTTAAAATAAAAATTTTAAAAAAATGAGTGTATATTTCAAACGTGGGTATCCACTAAAAACAAAAAAAAAAGATTAAAAGTAATAAAAATGTTGGATTTTGATTAGAGAATGGAGCACATCTGAACATTTGTCACTGGGTAAAGTAGTTATGGGTTTGCAACATTGCATCAGTGGAGAAAAATTATGGAGTGGAAAACAAGTTATTCCACACAAAACTACATAAATAATTTTGAACTCTGTTAAGACTGAAAAGTGAGAATTGATCAGCTTCAGCCCAGATATGACTGCAATAACCCATATCTGGGCTGGAGCTACTCAACCCAAGGCCTGTTAAATTCTCCAGACCCTCTTTCCTCAGTTTCCTTGTATTTCCTACTTGCTCACACATTTTGTCTAAGGTATGCTTTGCATTTGTCAGTAGAGTTTCTTTTTCATCTGTGAAGAAATTGTCTAGCATTCACTTTAGTACTGTATGTATACAACACAAGTTTTGTTTTTTTTCTTTTCTTTTTCACCCAACATCATATCCAAACATCTGCTGTATATTTTATGTTAGAACTCAATTTTTCACTGTTGGAAGTAATAAGTTGTCACATTAAAATTCTGAATGAAATTTTAATATCTTTCTATGTCTCTGAGATGAGGTATTATAATTACTTGCATTATTTATATTATTCAGACTTATCCTCATCTTCATTGCCATATTCACAAGGTTTGGGCTGTTGATAGATTGTTCTAGTTCCACGTGCCATGCCTCTTCTGGCCGTCTCAGTTATTTCCATTTTTTTCCAAATTTTGGGTCACCACTGCTGTGGCCTGGTATTGAACTCAGGACTCTTTGGGTCTAGCCACTGGATCTAACCAACGTCTTTATCCATTGGGCCATGTGTCCTTGAGCCAGAGCGTACAATGGCCGAAATGTTGTGAATATGGCAATGAAGATGAAGACAACAGTCTGAATAATGTAAATAATGTATGAAATTTTAATGTGTGGCATTATTAGGTCCTACATACTGGAATAGTAAAAGATGCCTTCCAAATGCTAAAAGTAATTAGAGCCAGGAAAATTTTGTTGGAAGCCAAGAAAAGAGTACTGAACCGCTACGTTATATCAGTCATCCTATATATATGGCAGATGAAAAGGAGACTCGAGGCAACAGAAATTTGGTTCTGCAGAAAGAATCTGAGAATACCATGGATAAGGCATGTAAGTAATGTGGAAGTTTTAAAGAAAAAGGAAACTAAAATGACACTTAGAATCAGAAAGAGACCGTTAAAATTTCTATGACATATGAGGAAAATAGACTTGGAAAATTTGGCACTCACATTTTATACTGGAGGCTGGAAGGACAAAGGGAAACAGTAAACTATCTAAGGAACTTGTGTAAATAGAGGGCAGGACAGGGATTGGGGGTGATAATAAAAAGACAGACATTGCTAAGATCTACAGAGTATAAGAATTTGTGGAAAGCCATAATTGCCCATGTCTTGCAGGAACAATGGTTCACAAGAGAAGAATGTTTGTATGCAATATGAGAATCATTAAACTTAGGAATATTTTGCCTTCATTATTCACTTCCTTATTCATTCCGAAATTGTTGCAGGATTTATTTTAGTACTGTATGTATACAACACAAGTTTTGTTTTTTCTTTTCTTTTTCACCCAACATCATATCCAAACATCTGCTGTATATTTTATGTTAGAACTCAAACAATATCAGGTCAAATTAGATTTAGTTGTTTATTGGAGAGATAATGGCTAATGATGCATTGCAACAAAGGGAAATTAATATCACCTACACATTGGGGGTAGCAGAGTGAGAAAACTAGAGCTTGATGACATCTGAATGTGGATCATCAGGGCCTGGGAAATGTTGGACACTGCTATCATTGTCAAAGCCTTCAAGAAATGCTGCATCTCGAACAAGCACTAACAGTGCCAAAGATGACATCCTATACAAGAAATTCATAGAGAAATGGGGCTCAATAGAGGTACCACAAGATGACAATGATGATCTTGCCAACCACAAAGTTCTGTACCCCAACCTGACAAAGAAAGAATTTGATTTTCTACAGGTCTGGCGATGAAGGCAAGTTGGAAGAGTTTGATGAGGATGACCTACTCTCAGATCTTGGATGTCCATGAGCACAGAAAATTGACCTAGATTCCTCACAAACAGTCCTTTTCAGAACTACACAAATAATTTCAAAAGAAATACCTCAGATTGTCACAAAAATTAAAACCAAACAAATAATTTAATATATATTTAATTTTATTTAAATTTATTTTCTCAATGTGCATTGGTGATTAAATGGTCTTATATCCCAAAAGTCATTATCACGTTTTTGTAATGCTTATGAATCATAAAGGTAAAACAAAATGTTCTGTCTTTGTTTTGTTTTTTTCATTTTTTCTCTTCCTTATTCATAAGTTTTAGTCATTTTCTTTGCTCTAACATTAGATATGTTTAATAAATGAGAAAAACTTCCCCGCCACTAAAATTTCTCTTTGAGTGTGTCTGAAACTCTGTAGCAATCTATGCACAATGAATTACAATATTTTATGTTAATATAAGTTTATAATTTATTTCCTTTTCTGATATAACTCACTTCAGATAATTTTCTTTTACAAATTATTCTCATAATTATTACTATTTTTCTGAAGATAAAAAATAAAAATACTACACATATAAATTATATATAGATCCTATAACTTAAAGACAATCTTACATCAGATCATCTAGTATGGCATGACAAAATTACAAAACTTTATCCCCTCCCCCACAAAAAACTTTAAGACTTCCAGCAGCAGCAATAACTAAAATGAATAGCACATCTAATTAGAAGGGAAATAATGATATAACCAAGATAATGACTTTCCATACTATCTTAAAGAAAAGTTTTAGAAAGAAACTCATCAATACTAAGAACAGTGATAACAGTGAACCTAAGACAATTTTCAAAGAATCAATAAATTTCAGCAAACAGTAATGTTCACCCTTTGGTTAATGAATTCCAAATGTTTCCTGTATGGAAACAGCTATCTTATCAATGCCATCTTTTTCTTTTTTTTTTTTTGATTGATTCGTTTTCTGTGGCTTATCTCTTTGCAGGTTATTTAATTATTTAAAGCCAGAAAATATTTTTAGATTGTATGAATTTTTTTGCAGATTATAATGATTTAGGGATACAAGTCTTACTAATTAACCCATAGCTGGGGGAAGAAGAGGTGGATTCATACCTTATAACGAACCCAATGAGAATTGGAACCAACTCTCCGATTAGCAATTCCAAGCCATTATCTTTCATAACACCTACAATTTCAAGTTTACAACACCTGGTATTCCCATGCAGTCACCCATCTAGGTACTGATTAAGCTCAACGTTGCTTAACTTTGGTGATTGTATGAGAATCAGTGTTTTCAATGTCATGTGGCCATAAATCACCATTAATATTTGGTTAACCATGTATATGTGTGTATATATATATATATATATATATATATATATATATATATATAGAGAGAGAGAGAGAGATGAAGATCATGAACGAAAACAAAATTCTCTATAGTTGTAATTAACAATACCAGTTTTGAATACATCCATTTATCACTCACTCACCTGTTTAATGACTAGCTATAAAATCTGTTATAAATAATTACCTACGTATTTAATTATAACAAGTTATAAAATTTGATAAAACTAAATAAAAATCTAACCATTTGGTATTGTATACTGAGCAAAAACTTTGTGATTGTTTACTCTTTCTTCAAAATGAATAAAGATAAATAAAATGAAAAATGAATACAAATTTTTTGTACTGCATTTACAGTACAGTAATAAAGTAATATACAGAATAATTTTTTATTATGTTTACTTTTCAGTACCCAAGAGGTTTATACCTTGTTTCCAGTTTCCTTCTAAAGTTTGTTCATCCCCTTATACTTTACTACTCCCATCAATCTTGACCTACAAGAACTAACTTATCTTTCCTGCATAGCCACAAGACCTTCACTTCTTGTCTTAAACTCATACAACACCACACAGTAACCCTCTACTTTGAGTCACTCTTGGGCCTGGGTGAACATCAGTAAAAAAAACAAAATTAGAAATGTTACAAAAATGGCATTAAAGCTATCTAAAGCTGGTTGGCACAAACCTATTATATGCTTAGTATGACAGAGATCCAGTCAACGGTACCAGGTTAAGTGGTGGGGTTAGCTGTATATTATTTTTCTTTTTTTTTCCTAATTGCGAAAAGAAAATAGAAATTAGAATAGCTACTTCACTAAATGGTTTTCATTCTCTGTTCTTTTCAGGTGGCAGGGAAACCACAGTTCTCTCTGCAGGAATTCTGTGAAATTCCCCGCAATATTGATTGTCTGCTATCATCTTGGTCCTCCTGGGGGCCATGCAGTAAAGCATGCGGATTAGGTGAGTTGTTTTTTTTATAAAATAATCTTTCCTACTTATATTTCTGTCTTGTATATAATCCCAACCACAACAGTTTTAAATAAGTACAAGTTACTTTTTTTTATCATTACAAATTACCATAATGTGAATAGAATGGCAGAATCACTTATTTTTCACCCCGTGCAAGGCAATAAAGCCACTAAGACATAAGGGGTCACTGGGTCTAGAAGAATCAGAAAACAGAAACATTACTAAGGAGTGTGAACAAAAGAAGTGTAACCAGGACAGTAGATATTTTTGAAGATTGATGCTGGCTGGAAAACATGGAGTTGGAAGTGTGTTCCATAAATGAGATGTGCCAGAAAAATAAAACTGTTAGCATAGAGCTTAAGGTTACATCTAACCAATTCAGCTGTAAATTGATGAGACATTGTTGCTAGATGGTGGTTAAATTCATAAAGTCTAGGTACCATTGTGAAGAGCTCATCCGAACAATTAGCATTAAAGTATTTTATAAAAAAGGCATAGGGAAGTAGCGTTACAATGGTGGGAAAGTGACTGACGCTGGGATGCCATGTCAGGACCAATAATATTGCAGATTCTTGTTTGGATTTTATCAAGAATTTCTAAATATATTGCAGAAGCGCCAGACCATATGTGGCAGCAATATTTGAAGTATGGACAAATGGTAAGCTTATAGTTATGTAAGATAAATTCTTGAGAGAAAAATTGTCTTGTATGACACAGTGAACCAAATTTTTTTAGCAGCAGACCTAACGATGGATTCAATATAGTCTTTCTACTTTCTGTCGGCTGAGAATGCTAGCCCGAGAAGACAGAATGAGTCACTCTCACTATCAGCCACGCTGATAGAAAACAGAAAGGGTTCTCTTAGCTGATTAAAAGAGATCAGTTTTGTTTTGGAGGCATTAAAATTAACAAGCCATTCTTTGCCCCAGTTAACAACTGACTGTAGGTAATTTTTGAGATCAGCTGCAAATTTAAACTTATTAGACTTACTATCAAGACAGGAGTAAATTGATGCATCATCATCATAGAAACCAAATTGAGAGCTGATTTCATCAGGAAGGTTATTGATGAAAATTAAGGACACAATCCTGGGGGGACACCTACATTAGTACAAAAGGATCTAGAAGAGTGACTGTTCAGGAAAACTTTCATTTCATTCTTTGTATTTGATCTTGCTGAATAACAACAAAATAAAATCAGTCTAAATCATTCTATTTTATCCTGAAAATGTTTGCTAGTCTGGAAGGAGCGCTTAGACAACCAAGCATAATTTTCAATAATTTTTATATTCTTAAGTGATTAAATAACTCGTATCAGAATACAATAAATAAAGAAATAAAATTAAATAAAAACATTTTGAATGACGTAAACAAAAAAAATGTTTATTTAAATGAAAAGTTTTTCTTAGAACAACTGCTACAGTTACCAACAGGGACATATTCAGAAAATGCTTATCTCATGGTCAAGAAGGTACTTAACTATTGCCAAATGAAAACACGAGTTAAGTACCTTCAGCTAAACAACTTATCACAGAGGACGCAGATTTTTACTTTTTAGTCCCCTCCCTCCTTGTCAAAATATTTCTCATCCATATTTTTACTAGGTAATGTTAACAGAATTTTATAATAGAAAAAAAATGGATGCTTAAAAATAAAAATAAAAAAAATAACTAGAGAGTTGTAGCAAAAAAATTGTATTACCATAAAGTGGTAATATCAAGATGCAAAATGAAATTAATTTATTGCAGTATTATCACTTTTCGGTAATGTAATTTTTTTTGTTACTCCTTTAAACATGTTTTTATTGCTATTATTAAATTTTTGATGTCAGCAAAAGTCTTTTAATGGTATTTTATTATGAATCTTTTGGTATGCCTTACTGAAAAAAAAAATTTGTAAAACTATTTTAAAAAAACATACATTTTGTGATTTTTTAACCAATGGGTAAAGTAAGTTATGTC
Source organism: Acanthosepion esculentum (assembly GCA_964036315.1). Classification (NCBI taxonomy): domain Eukaryota; kingdom Metazoa; phylum Mollusca; class Cephalopoda; order Sepiida; family Sepiidae; genus Acanthosepion; species Acanthosepion esculentum. The sequence goes on along the minus strand of OZ038480.1, from coordinate 97,042,738 downwards.
TCACAGATATCAAATTTTTCATTGTTTTGAAGCCAATTTGTGGCTATTTAAGAAGTCTGGTTTTCTAAGGAGGAAAAAGGTTTGGCATTCAAAAGAAAGACGTGGTTCTGGATCCTGAACTTAGAGGAAGAAAATAAAGCTAAAGTGTTTCAGATTTCACCAGTGAATGACTGTAGACAGTTTCTGGGATCTGAACAAAAGAAAATGCAAATGCTACTGATGACTATGATGAAAAGAAAGAAGTAACAGAAAAAAAATTAAATAAATGAAGAAAATTCTACAAATTTAGAGAGATACATGATTATGTTTCTATAGTTGTTTGTGAAAGTTTTCCACAAAATTAGAGATAGTAACCTTGATTTTGAATTTTTTATGAAAATACAGGGTTTATCTAATTTTTGAGTAATTCTGTCTGCGGTTTTTGAATTTATAAAATTTGTTGTGAGAAGAAAATTCACAAATTCATGTTAAAGATAAAAAACATTGTTATGATCTTTACTGAGTTGAATCAATAAATAACATGACATGTATTAGCATGTAGCGGGCCCCTTAACGGTGAGGTTTCCAAATGTGATGTGGACGTGCATGTTGCGGGTTCCACCACAATTATTTTATTTTGTCTAGGAAAGGTGTGGAAAAGATCATACCATTATGCTGGAGGTCACTATCCAATGTAGTGGTCACAATGCAATTTATATTTGATGTAAAATAGCGCATGGTATAAAATACAAAACAGAACGTAGGGTTGAAAACATAACAATTGAATTTATTAAGTATTTGATGTACATGCATGTGAACTGAAAGGTTAGACGGAGTTACGTCTCTTAGACAAGGAAATATTTTTACTTGAGCTCATGAGGATTAGATTTACTATTAAATTGTAGTTTAGAAGAATGAGTATGTGTTGTGTGTTTGGAATTGTGTATTGTACAAGTTGGTAAAAGTTCAGAATGTACTTGTGTGATTAGTTGTAAAGTTCTTTTACATCTGACTGCATTAGTCAAGATGGGAGTTCTTTAAGGGTCTCATTTTGGCAGCGAAGTTGAGATGTGAGAGAGAACCAAGAGGGAGCGTGACGAAAGAGGGCGAGAATTACTTGTGTTTGGTTGTTATAATATTACACTTAGTTGGCACCAAAACAGATCTGTCACATGGAGGTGATTTGATTGGTCGAAACTGACCAAACAGCAAGCTAGATTGAAGGTGATTAACTAATGAATGCTTGTTATATATTTTGTAAGTATGATGTTAGTAAAAATCACAACAGGAATAGTGCATTTCCCAGCAGGGGTTAACTGGCTGTTGTGGAAGATTCCATGAGCAGTTTTAAATCAGAAATGTTCACTATATTGTTTGATCTCTTTGGTTAGAAGACAAGTGTTGGCTTAAGTGCATTGACAAGAAAGAGGATTATGTTTAAAACAAATGTGTTAAAAATAAACACTTCTTTTTTACATGCTAATGGAATTGAAAAGAAAACAGTGATGGCACATGCTCTGAATCTATCATAAAAATTCAGGATATGGAATTGGTCAATAATAAACAGTTCAAATTTCTCAGTTTATGTGTCAGTTATAACAAATTTATTATAGGAGAAAAGAAAATTGAACATAAAATAGGATGTGCTAAGGTCAGTTTTGCCCAACACTGCAACTTGCTACAAATCATTCACCTGAAAACATGAGTTATATTCTTAAATAGCCTTGTCAGTTTGAAACTTTTGTCTGGATACTAGGCATGACACAAATCTGATTCAAAAATATCTAAACTGTCAGCTATATACAATCACTTTGAGTGAATGAATCCTGTAGATGCTAGTAAGGACCATCCTTCTTTGAAAATTGTGGACCAATGCTACAGAATCACAAAGAACTGCACCAAATAATAGAAATCACATAATTTGAGGACTTCCAACAGCAGTAACAGCTAAAATGGTTATCACATCTAACTCAAAGAGAAAAAAAAAATGTAATCAATATAATGTTTCATATTATTTCATATAAAAGGTTAGGAAGAATCCCTCCACCATCAATAATGAAAAGGGTAACAACAGCTACTGAACTCGAGAAACCTATTTTCCTGAAAAAATGTTTAAGATAAAGATTTTATAAATTTCAACTGAAAGCAGCACTGGATACTCGGTTAATGTCAAAAGTTTCCTTATAAGGAAATGGCTAATATTACCATTATCATGGACTTAATGTACTTATGTATTTGCCATTAAATGTAAGTGTATGTGTGCTAAACTCTACTGTTCTAATTTAAGATTATAATGAAATGCATGTTTTATAAGTCACCAACAGCACTTTGTTTTCTTTTGTAAACTTTAATTAGTGAATTGAGTTGGGCAGTGGTAGAATCAATTACTTGATAAATAAATAATTTATTTTCTTTTATAAATATAAGCATTTATTCCAATTTAGTAGGAACATGACATAAAAGTGAAGCAGACAAATTAAAAGAAAATTAAATTTTCATTTTCATATTGCAAAGTGTAAACCTGAAACTTGCAAAGATGTCCTGCTAGACAAAACATGCTAGACTATATAAGCATGATGCAAGGAGATATGGACAACAAAATAAGAATAAACTTAATAAAACAAAAAAAATAAGAGTGGGAGAAAAAAAAAGGAAAATTGATTAAGTCTATGAAGTAAGATAGATCTTTTTTGCAGGTGAGAAATTTTGCAGTCAAAACATTATTTTTTTTACCAATATGAAAGCAGTAGAAATAGTACTACAGTACTTTCAAAAATGAATACTCAAAAGTGAGTTTTCAGGAATTTTTTTATTATATTATCCACAGAAGTGAAAATAACTGTAATTTAATTTGATTGTTTCATATATAAGGTTTTACACTTGTCATTTCTTTGAGTAAGAGATATATAAGAACTGACAAGAAAAACATTTTATGGCAATGTGTTTGATTCCTTGAGGAACTTTATCGATGCAAGTGTAGTAATTTTATTTGGAAATCTGTATTTATACACAGAAGTAATATGGAGAAAATAACAATAAAATTTAAAATTAGAGAACACTCTAAAATATATAAACTTATAGTACAAAAGAAAGGCAAGTCATATATAAGAATTAATAGAGATATTTTTAATTTTTTTTTTCACTATAAAGTTGTGTATATATATATATATATATATGTACGTGGCTGCTTGGCATTTTTTACATTTGTAAAAATAATATGCTAGATTTGGCTGACTCGTTCTGTCGAGTAAAGATGGCTCAGTGGTAGAAGCTCTAACCGACACCAAATCGGTTGGGTTTCAATCCGGGCTTGAGGCATTCGGTTGTCTAGTCACAATGAGAAGCTGTGATACAGCGAAACAATATTGTCTGCAAATGACACACACACACATATGATAAAATATAGTTTTAAGGGTTAAAGAAGACAGAATGCATGGTGATTAGCAAAAGGATGAGACCAAAATACAAATACCAAAATCAAACAAGTACAAAGCTTTAAATATATGCAACACTGAAATCTGAAGATTCATTTGGACAGCCAAAGATGTATTCCAAAAATGAATCAGTGTATTAAGAGACAGAAAAACAGCACATTGTATCCCAAGCAGTCACCCATCTAGGCTTGATGTTGCTTAACTTCAGTGATTGTATGGTAACTGGTGTTTCACCCTGACATAGCTATAAGCCAGAACATGTGTAATGAAGTAGTGTTGCACATTACAAATGAAAATGCAAGAGTGAATCACGTGTAATATTACATGTTATTCAACTTTGAACTCTGGAGGATTTCTTCAATTATTACCTGCCAGTATGTGTGTGTATGTATGTGTGTGTTTGTGTGATAGGTTAAGATGAGTAACAAATGGGAAACATTTATGAATTTAATGTGTTTTGATTTTATTTAAGCTTCATCAGAAAATTAATTCTGATGAAGCTGAAATAAAAGCAAAACGTTATTTTTATAAATGTTTCCTATTTGTTCCTTATCCTATAATTCTGTCAGATTCTTATATATATATATATATATAAGAAAATTAATATACATAAAATATATCCAAGCAAAGTTAATACTATATATATATATATATATATAATGTTGTGGTAATTTACACACGCACACATGGACTCTCCCAGCTATAAATAGTAGCAGGTACTGCCTTTTTGGAGAGGCAAGTTTCCAGCAGTTAACTCTGACAGACCAAACATTCTAGCTGTAACACTCTCGTTTGTATTACTGTTTCTGTTAATATATGTTTAACTAAATTCCTCTCTTTGTGTCATTATTTGTGGCCCTAACAAGGTCACAACAATATTCAAAATAATATGAAAATAAACAGTTGTGCATTAACAACCTGATCTCCTTTACTTTATAATGATATATTTCATTATGATAACATGAAGCTTGTTTGCTTATTGGCATTGAATAATGCCTCCTGTTACCATAGCAACTAAATATTTCACTAGTAAATTGGGGAACAATTCTTCTGTGCTTATGACAGATATTTAAAATCACACTGTCTGATATTATAGATCTATGATTAGCTTTTTTTGTTTTATTTACTTTTTAGTAAAAATACCATTTTTTTTTATTCTAAGATCATTAAGCCATTCAAGTCAGAAATTAATTAAGCCTCTGGAGTGACTTGAACTTTCATTCTAATCTTTGATGAATGGAGATTGAAGAAAGAATACCGCTATATGATTTATTTGAATGCTGAATACTAGTGAAACTTTTATTCTTTAATTGGTAAGGTGCTGTCATAGTAACAGGTTCCCAATTATAAGGCATGTCTACTCAAAACTTACCTTTTTTTTTTTTTATCAATGCTACCTTTTTCATAGTTATAGAATAATGACAGAGAGTTGCAATAAAATACAAGAAGACTAAATAAGAAAGACTTGGCTGAAATTCTTAATAATAATCATCATCATCAATAAAATGACTGATGTAATTTTTTCTCAATATTTTGCAGCACCAAGAGAAGAGTGCAATTTAAGAAATTGTCTATCTTTGAAACAAGTGCACAAGACTAAAAATGTATTTCTGGACATTTTTTTCTGTTGAATTTTTATATTTTCATGTTTTGACCCCAGTTTGGGTGTTCACTACTTGCTCATAGGTGGCACCCTAACAGATTCTACCACTCTGGGTCAGGGTTTACCTGGGAATAATAGCAATTATGAGGTGGTTCTACACTCCTCAAAGCCTCCCAATCAGAGGTCTTGCTGCAGGATGTAGGTTATTGTCATACCCAGGGTAACACAAGACACATTAAACACAAGACAAAAACAATTTTAAAAAAACAAAACAAAAAAAAACAAAAAAACAAGCATTGTATCTCCAATAAAACTTAATCAAAATGGTAAATAAACCAAAATCTCTATCTATAAAAGGCAGGATGCGTGTGTGTGTAACGAATGCATGGCCGCAATTTGACAGATTTGCACCAAAATTTACATGCACATGCTCCAAGTTAGCAGAAAGACCAAGACCGACTTTGCATTTCCCAACTCCCATCAATAGTGGAAATAATCGATTTTTTCATGCTTCTACGATAGTTTTCATGTAGTTTGCAGCCATTTTCTACTAGCCAGCATGAGAGCCAACAGCTGACTGACACAAATGTCAACTAGCATGCTAGCATGCAAAAAAAAAAAAAAAAAAAAAAAAATCGATAGCTGTATTCGTCACAAGTGGGAATAATTTAAATCTGCATGGCACTTTACTCCAGTTGGCTCATTTGCTTGCTTAACCTCAACGTTGATTCTGATTCTGCAGAACTGGGTTGGGTGTGAAAAAGTAATTGTTGTTAACATTCTTTTTTCATTCGGTTTTTCCAGTTACGAGTCCTTTTTTTTAGGGCTGATCATTTTGTGTTCATTTTGTTTAGTTCTTTTTTTGTAACAGATTTAATGTTTAGTATAGAGCTTAGAAAAAATTTGCAGTGTGAGATAGGCAAGAAGTAAGGCATGTAGCAACATCAGCATGGCAAAGGGCACTCCTTTAAAGGCAAGAAAGGGTAAAAATATTTTAAGTGAAGTGATAGCGATTGCTGTATGAGTCGTACAATTTTTGAATCAAGCACGGGCAACGCCGGGCCATGCTGCTAGTCAGTAATATTTTCATGTTATCTATATAAGATTCTAATCAAATTTTTCATTGGCAATTTGAATTTTAATCTACCAGATTATCTCATATGCATGCTTTTGTGATGGTGAAAATTTAAAACCTGATAATTTTTTTGCATAGAAAAATATTGAATTCAATTTAACTTATATTTTGTGATTTGTTCATGTTTCAGGTACATCACAGCGCCAAAGGTATGTTCTGCAAGAAGCAGTTGGTCTTGGCCGTCCATGTGCCAATCAGTTAATACAAACAAAACCCTGCGTTTTACGAGGATGTTTCCGATGGGATGTGACAGAATGGACTGAATGCTTTACTGAGGTAAAAAAATCTAAAAAAAAATAATTTAGACAGAAAGTTATCTTTCAGTTAATTTCTCTTGCTATCTAAATACATTTTGTCACTGATGTATACGTCGTTTTGTATTTATCTGCCATTTGAGTTAATTACTTGTCTTTTTTATATTGAAGAAGAATGACTTTTTAAGAAGTATCATTTTTAGAATAATTTAAAGCCTAAGAAATATTGTCATGTGATTGAGATGATCATTTGCACTTTGCTTTGAAACAAATGGGGTGATTGGAATAAAAAGGTTAGCTAGAATTTTTTAGTAATGAAACAGTCTTGGAATGTGCACAGCTTAAATTAATAAGTGGCAAGAAATTTCTTGAATATTTAATAAAAGTCAGTCAGTCATGTGCCATGCATGATACACGCTTAGGCAATCATGTATCTTTCGATACATGACTGACGAAGCAGATTTTTTTCCCACGGTAGGTTGCCATTCATTTCTACAGTTGCCATCCAAGGCTATAGGACCTTGTCTGTTCTGCTATTTATTCATAGCTGGAGGGAGAAGAGGATTTGTACTTTTCTCAAGGGTATTAGGATGTAAGTGAATGTAATGGATTCGACTGGAATTCAAACTCAGCTCTGATTCCCCAATTCAAGCTGCTATCCATTACTCCACTGTGCCTACTTTTTAATAAAAGGGATAATTGAAAATACGGTTGATTTTTCTCAAATAAATAATCATCTTGATTCATCTATTTGAAACTCAAATGTATTCTTTTCAGGAAGGTGATTTATTAAATACTGAGAAACTAATAGGTAAAGTAACCACTATAGTATAATGAAATTCAAAGCTGATGCAAGGATCTATGACACAGACCCTCCCACTCTACTACATCTCAATTTTCCTAAGGTAGTATTCATATAAAATATAAATTTTATTATAACCTAATTACATATAGTAATGTATCATATTCAATATAGATGACCAATTCAACAAGAAAAATCGAAAATAAATACAATGTATCAAAATACAAATTAAAGACAGGTCATAACAGATCATTCAATTGTAAATGAATCAACAATATCTTTTGGTAATTTGTAATATCACCTTGAGATTTTTTTTGTTAAAAAGTTGAATAATTTTAACACATTCAACATTAATGGATAAAACATTAAATTTTATATAATGCTTTGTTGGGACTTAGCATAAACAAAATAAATTCATGAATATTGGATAAAAAACAAACACCCAGAATTTATGTCAAAATGTATGAAAGGTTTTCATCCTTTAATAGTCAGTTGTGCTTAGTTTAATTTCTAACGTATGTAAATGTAGATAGAAAAAAAAGCAATGTTGATGAGATAGTGAGGGTCAGAAAGGACTGGCCGGAACCCCCACTCAGGCTTACAATAGGTCAGCATGGTTTGGGAATAGTACACACTAACCTTGATCAAATTTTATAAAAGAATTCTTAACAATACACTTGAATATTTTTTAATTAATTTGGATTAATTCAAGTACAATAGTAGTTATTATACAAAGGTTAGTTTGTAATTGTGTGAATAATAGTAAACCCATGTCTGCAACATGTGATAAAGGTTTTCACTTCATTTCCCCTTATATATTTTTTTAGTTGGAAAAAGAGAAAGTACAGGGAAAAAAGAATTTGGTAACAGTGTTCATTGCATTTGATTATATATATATATATATATATATATATATATATATATATATATTATATATATATATATTATATATATATATAGTCAGTAAGTGATGACTGTGGGGAAAGTTATTTTTGCTTCAAACTGATAGAGATTGTAGTCCTGGTTATGACAAAGTATTTCCAGAAGCAAGGCCCCTAATTGAGAGAGTGGAAGTTTTGAGGTGTGTGAAACTACTTTTTAATTGCTGTTGTTCCCAGGTCCACCCTTTTAGGGTCCCAGCTATGACCAAATAGTGAACCCGCAACCCAAACAAAAACAAAAAATTATGAACATATAAAATGCATTTTTATATAAAAAAAAAATACCAATAGTAAAATTACCAACAATACTTATTTATAGTATATATTTAGTTGAAGCCATATAATTGTGTTCGAAATATTTAGATTTTGGCATTGCATACAATCAGAGAGTGAGGTAGGGTTAAGACTAATTTTGCTTAAACAATGAAACTGAGCTATGTTTGAATCCAAAGAAAATGGTAGATAACAGAGTAATTACAAAACATGTAAACTTGTTTCATTTCTTTCGCCCTCTCAGTGGCGGGGGTGGGGGCAATTTATAGTGCTTCTTATTTTTCCAAAGTGACTGTTTCTCTTAGATAATATTATATTTTTAGCTTCACTTTATTTTTCTTCTCTTTACTCTGCCACAAGTATCATGGTGGGAGGAAATAGCTTTGAAAAAATAAAATAAAAAAATAAAATAAAATAAAAAGAGATCACGACTGGCACGCCAAGGGAGAGGTTTAAAAGGTTTCAATCTACCCAAGAAAGGATTTCTAAAAAAATTTAGAGTTGAATCAGAGAAAGAACTTTTCAGTACACTTTTGTAGGTATTGAGCTTGTGCTTTCAACTGATTTGGCTTTACTGCAACCATAAAATCTATATTTTCTTTTTTTCTATTAAAAAAATAAAAATAAAGAATATTATCTGCAAACAAGTTAGTGTAAACAACTTCCTCAGGGCTTTGTTACACTGTGGAATTAGTAAATACCAAACACTTTCAATACCTTGGTGTATGACACAGTTATAACAAATTTAGTATAGGAGATAAGGAAATTGAACATAGAATAGGCTGCACTAGAGTTTAGAGTAGAAATGGAAGATCTTGCAAGATAATGGTGGACTTCCACAGGCAGACACTCCAGTGTTTTATAAACAGCTGAGTGGCCAGGAGCTGAGTATATTTTTGTATTTGTATCTCACTGGTGCAAGAATAATGTAATTCAAAATTACTAATACCAATGTCGCTACAAAACCAACTCATTAACTTGAAAACTTATTCTTAAATAGTCTTGTCAAATCCAGACTTTTATATAGATGTCTTACATGACACCAATCCTGTTCAAACATATCTAAACTCTCAGCTGTATACAACAGATTTCTCAGATTGATGGTTAAAAGTGGCTTTGAGAGAGTGAAGACCACACTTCTTTGAACATTATGAACTGGTACTAAATAATCACAAAGAACTGTACAAAATAGCACATTACTCGAGTTTTAACAATAGCTAAAATAGATATCATATGTAACTCAAAAAGAAAAAATGACAATCATTTTGTTGATATTCCATACTAATTCAAATAAAATGTTAAGGAAACCCCCATCAGTACTGGAAAGAGCAATAACAGCTACTGGACTTGAGAAAATTGTTTTAAGAGAAAGATTTAATAAATTTCTACTAAAAACCTCAATGGCTGCTCAGTCAATAAAGGCTGAAACTTTCCTAATAAAAAGGCTAATATTACCACTATGGATTAATCAAATATGTAATTTTTATACATTTATAATAAAAGACAAAATATACTGAAAATGGAATTTCCAGAATTAAATTTCTTGTAAAATTTTAGTAATTTATTTGTCTGTCTTTTACTTCTACGTTTTGCAATTTCCTGACTTTGAAAAAAAAAAAAAAAATTCTGATTACCTAATATACAACTAAATATTAGTTATGGCAAGTACATAAATGATTTCTTGTCTCATAATTCTAAGTTTAAATTTCTTGGACATGTAATGAGGAAAAAAGGTCTGGAAAATCTAATTTTCACAGGATATACTGAAAGCAAGAAAAAAAGTGAGTTGCCTACTTAACAATTCCATGTAAATAGATAGTCAAACAAGAATAAGGAGGTATGGTAGAGAGTCAAAAAGAATGTTGTTGAAAACCATGATCACCCATTTACAGAAGGTATATGGCATATAAAATAATATATTTGTGATATGGATAAAGAGAAGGAATTCTGGAAGCATTATGCATACTATAAAACCATGTTAATATAGATTAACAGAAACAAAATGTTGCATAAAGGTGTAAGATTTATGTAATCAGGTATTTAAAAAAACATTTGGGGAGTCATTAATATTTTTGTTATTGTAGAGTGAGTGGCCATGGTTAAATGTAAATAAAATGGTAGAATTTTCCAACAAACAGAATTCACAAAGTTTGCAATAAACACTGAGAAATATAAAAGCAAAGAACAAGGCAAAGATAATATAAAGCAAGTAAACAATATATACAAGGCAAAGCAACGGTAATATAGCAAAAAAGTTCACAAACTAAGAATTGGGGTTGACACACATGAGCATATTTGGATAAATGAACATAGCATTCTGACCTCAAGACAAGATAGATCAAGACTGAGTCAGATGTTACCAAGAAGTGGCCTATCTTATTGGCTAGGAAAAAATCCCAGCATGTATTTTTGTGATTCTGCCTATAAATTGGAGAGGGGAAAGTGTTTTGCGATGATTCCATACAAGATAGGAACCTGCACTTGTTCTTCCATAATATTCATAAAACAAATATAAATATTTGTCAACTATTTTTTTTATATCTGAGCAGATTTTGAATACCTTCAGATTTTAATGCAAATATTTTTTTTTTTACTTCCTTGTCAAAACAAATAGCAAGTTTTATTTAACCATTGAAAACAGTTTAACTTTTGTTCCTGTTAACTAGCAATGGCTTCAAGTGAATGAACCTGCTAGGTCATAAAGAAGACTATGTCATCATGTCCCATAGACTGTTTCTATAATTACCAACAAAGAGCTTTACCAAATAACAAAAGCCACATCACTTGAAGACTTCCAAAAGCAACAACAACTAAAATGGATAGCACATGTAGCTGGAAGTGGAAACAATGATATAATAAAGATGATGACTTTCCATACTACAAAGTTGAAAGGAATCAATGCTAGATAGAGTGATGATTATTGGTGACTCCCAAAGTCTATTTTCAGAAAAAGATTTTATAAATTTCGACTGATGATAATGCTAACTATTGGGTTAAAGAATGCTGAACATCTCCTGTAGGGAAATGGCTAATCTCACCATTACTCAACTCTTCAAGCAAACTAGAAAAAAATAAATATCAACTTGTAAAAAAAATGGAACATTAAACTCATCAATAACTTCAACAAGCCCAATAGTTATTTGTTATGGCAGGAAACATTTTAAAAACTAATCTATTTTTAAATGATTTATCACTAAATGACTAAAATGTTTACACTATTGAAATATTATTTGAAAAAAAGAAAAAATATAGAATTTTCTATTTCCTTCTGTAAATTCCTTGGTTGTTATCGATCAAAGACAGCATAATTATAAAGATCTTGAAAGCAACAAATTCTGCACATGTAAAACTGCTTACAAACATCTTTCATAAATATCTAATATTTCTGGCTCTTGCTTTGTAGCCTTTGGCAGACTGATTTTTCCAAAAAAATTCTTTATCAGATTGGGTCTTACTTTTCTATTAATCATGTTTCATTGTTCAGATATATGCAATCCAGAATACATGATAAAGAATCAATACAAGTTTGTGTTTTAATATAGCATTTCCTTATTGAAATGTCTGAAGTGCCTTACAGTTTTGCAATTTATCTAAACATTTTTCTGTAATTGTACAGTTTCTGAAAATATTGCTTTACATATAAATGAGCTGGAAGGAAATATGAAAGGCTGAGTATGTGATGCTAATATATTTTTTTTCTGGTTGGTTTGGTTTGTTTTATTTTACAGCATATCAACCTTAATGTGTTATGTAATTCTGACAAGTTTTTTATTGCTGGTAATATATTTTTTTACAACGTATTTCTGGTATTAAAACCTATTTTTAAACTTTCATCGTGTTTTGACCCCAGTTTGTTAGTTAACTATTTGCCCATAGCCAGATCCCTAACAGGTACTACCACCCCAAGTTTGGGTGGACCTGGGAACACCAACAATTAAAAGGTGGTTCCACACTCCTCAAAGCATCCTGATCAGAAGCCTTGCTGTTAGACACAGTTTATTGTCTTACCCACAATGCAGATGTAGTTTATCATCATACCCAGAATGGATTTTTTTTCTGTTAAAGTAATATTTGTATTGAACTTGAGCAATTCATTTTGGTAAAATTTTCTTTCATGATATTAAAAATGTTAACATGATTGTTTTTCTTTCAAGAAAGGTGTTTGTGGACATGGAGTACAAACAAGGAACATAACATGTATTGGAGAAGGACGGACACAAGTTGGTGACTCTTTTTGCAGAGCTAACCGAAGCATAGCTGCTATTAAGGTAGGTATAAGTATTTATGATTGTGGACATTAAGGAGAAGTCTAAGAAAAGAATAAGAATAGGCCAAACATATATAAGATATAACATTTATTCTATTGAGAAACAATATACAGTATACAAAATTTTTACCTTTTGTGAACGTTTTTTTTGTTATAGAATGATGAATGTTCTGCTTTTGAAAAACTAATGCATATAGTGTCAGGAGGTGGACAGATGAGTCCTTGTTGTCTGTTCACATCCTGAACGTGAAGCGAGACCAAGATCTTTTTATATCATTCCCCGAGGTAGCAGGAAGATGGGTCCTGATTGAAGGGCTTTGTGATCAAAATTTGCATAGATGTACTTGAACTTGCATAAACAGAGGGTTCAGATAGCTAGGCAAAGCCTTAAACCCTACTACTGCTGTGTGTGTGTGTGTGTATGTGTGTGTGTGTGTGTGACCCACAACTTGCTATTCTTTCTTGTTTTAAATAAAAAGTTTAAAGCTTAGATATAAAAATATATATGATGGAATTAGTATAATTTTTAAAATTATTAAATAATCTAAAATTCAGAAAGTAAGATATTAAATATATAATTTTGTTGTTTGATTTTTATGTAGTAAATGCATGAGAAATATTATCCAGAAAATATTTTTTATAAGCAACTACAGATTTTGACCATTACTCAGGTTGCTAAGTTTTTTAAGAATCAATTCTCAAATTATTTAAATGGATGCTTAAATTATTCATGTGTGAGTTTAACAGATAGAAAATAAAGACATTTTAATATAACTTAACTAGAACAGAATACAATATAAAATATATATTAGTGATAGAAGCCCTACAAATTAACACATATCTAGGAAAGACTAGGTGGATTTATACCTTTCCCAAGGAGACTTGGGCATTAAGTGAATATAATGAGCCCAACAGGAATTGGAACTTAGCCCTTTGATTAATAATTCTCAGCAATTATTCATTACACCACCTGTACATTTAAGCTTACAGTACCTGGTATTTCTAAGTGGTCACTTATTTAGGTACTGACCAGGCTGAACATTGCTTAATGTTGGTGATTGTATGGGAATCAGTGTATCAATGTGATATGGTCAGATATAAAATTTACTAACATTTTTATATTTTGTTTTATTTCTTCTCATTTAAACTTTTTGTTGGCGTTTTGTTTGTTTTTACAATGATACTCACCATGTACAAAGAACAAAATCCACTCAAAGTAAAGGATTACAAAGTAAGATGCACAGGTTGTGGGGATATGTGTTGAAGATAACGTTGGACCCTAGACTTGAACAAGTTAAGCTTGTTGTGATTGGGGAAGCATCCTCTTGGGAGTGAGTTTTCCAAAACAGCAGGTTGTGGGAAGAAGCTGCTTGGGTGGAACTTACATCTCATCAATGAAATACAAAGGGAATGAGGGTGGTTCACTAAAACATGTGCGGCATGGTGGGTCTAGAACTAAGGAATGTAGTTCATCTGAACACTTTCCATGGAAATAGCAATAGAGCAGCAAGTGACTTTGGACGTCTCATCTAGCTTAAACCGCACTTACATCAATCCTGGTGTTCCTTAAGATTTACTCAACTTTTCTTGCTCATAAAAGAGATGTTTATTAAAAAAAAATAAAGAAAACATCTAGTTTGATACTTAAATGAAAGATATCGACAAGAAGCTAAAGTTAATTTAATACTAAATACATCAGGTTTGCTATTTCAAAATAGCTACATACTTGCTTTTTTTGTGTTGTAAAAACAGATTTAGAGTATATATATTCAAATTGCATTTATGAAAAATTATTTAATAAATTAAAATTTTTCATTAGTATTGGTTTCAAATGAAATTCTTATCAAAAGCACAAATTCAGAAAGGAATATTTAACGAGGAAAACATTTTGGTTAGTTCTTGGAGAGGTGCAAATGTCTTTTGTAATTTTTATATTAGAAAAATACTCTCATTCCTAATTAGGAAAATGTATTGGAATTTTTTTCATCTAGCTCTAATTACCTGTCTATATTTCTGAGATGAGGTATTGTAATTATTTACATTGTTTGGACTGTTGTCCTCATTTTGTTTCCATATTCACAATGTTTGGGCCATTGTACAATGTAAATAGTGTAAATAGTTGTAATTACATTTAATATAGAGTGTGTGCAAAAGTATATAGTAATGAGAAATGAAATGTGCACAGAAAATGTATTCAAACATATCTATAATAACATCAATTACGGTACAATACTTACTGTATACCTACTTTTGCATCACTGTGTAATAATCTATTATTGTGAACTTTTACTTCAAATGTGATCTTTTGGGATTTATTTAATTGATAAAAACACCACAAACATTGCTTACCATATTGTATTTGAATATTATTTAGTTATTAGGTGTTTTTAACATTTTCCAAATTTTTTTTGTTTGGAAAACTCCAGACTGAAGACAGAATTTTTCTGTAATTTTATTTTTAAGTAAATAAAAAAAAAATTCTGGAAACTTTTGTACACACCTATTACTTGATGTTTCCTGACTTCATATTTTAAAGATATTCTAGAGGGTAAACAGGTGTGCAGGTGGTGAAATGGTCAGTGATTTAGAAAGAGAAATTGGTAAGCTGGGTTTGAATTCTGGCAGAGTTCATTATATTCACTTTCATACAAATTACCTTAGAAAAGGTATGAATCTATCTCTTCTCTAACTAGCTATGGGTCAAATAGCAGAGCTTCTCAGTCTATCTTGCCATGAGTTGTTGTACTTTGGAAGGAAAATGGATTTCAAAACCAGCCCGGAGAGCAATGAGCTGCAGTGGCCCTATGACCCACATAAGAACTTGGGAATTGATGTGATGCTTGAGAGTTTGCATTTAGCATCAATAAGAATATCAATAATTAATCTTTGAAAACAAATTATTTTTTTTTTTTTTTTTTACATTGTTTTCTCATAGTGAAGTTCACCTTGTACAATGCCGAGGGACATATTGAGGTAGAGGGTTATATTAAGGAGTAGTTTATACAGATAGGAGAAGAAGATAATAGTTAATTCTGAACTTCAACAAGTTAAGATTGTAGTGATCGGGGAAACATCTTCTTGGAAGTCTGTTCCACAGAATAGTGGTTCATGGGAAATAGCTGAGTGGAATTTACTTCTCACCAATGGAATATGAAGAGAATATGGGTGGTTTGCAACAATGTGAGTGGCATGGCAGGTCCTAACTGTGAAGGTAAGGTCTGGGGGGAACCAAGGAATGTAGCTTATTTCTGCACTTTCTATGGAAGTAGCGAAAGAACAGTAACTTCTGATATAAATGGAGCTTCATGTCTGATCTAGTGTGATGAGGAACTGCTCTCAGAGAGAAATTCCAAATGTATGGGCAAATCCCTTTGTGACTTCCACCCAAGAGCCAGAGTACTTTTTAAAATTGAAAGCAAATCTAACAAGCTCTGGATGCTGTCTACTTAAAAGAGAAGCAAGTGCTTTAGGCTTTTGCCGATCAGAGATAAAATTATTCATTTTTTTCTTTTATTTTTTTTTTTTAAAAACTTTGTTCTCTAATGTATAACATGACAGATTATTTCTAGAATTGGTTATAAGCTTCCCCAAATTTCTCCTATAGACATAAAAAAAAAATGTCATTAAGTATGAATTGATTAGACAAACAACTATAACCAAAATTTATAGGTAATGATTTTGCACTTTGTGCTAGTGCATTTGTAAGTCCGTTAACTGTTTTCAAGTGCTTTAAGGTTTCTTCACTGACATTTATTTGTATGAAAATGTCCAAGTTAATTTTTATGTTTTTTTATTTAATTAAATCATTACTTTCAGCCTTTTTGTTTTTTGCTTTAAGTAGTATATTTTAGCATTTATATTCATGGCTCTATGACCATTAAAAAAAAAAAATGTCCAAAAAGGAGACGCCTTTAATTGATTAATTACTTTAGGGCAAAATATTAGTCTTTATACAATTCAATAAGCAGGATAATTGAGAAAAATGTTTCGTATTTCTGCTTATTTAATTTTTGCACCAAACTTTGAAGTGTTTTGTATAGAAAGGTGGTCATGGACAGTGGAAAAGTGACAAATATTTTCTTGTCTATGCAAATACCTGAGTTCAAAAAGTATTTATTGCCCATGGCAATGCTTATTTTATTTGTTTCAAATGACAACAAAAAAAAAAAATAAAATAAAATGGAAAATAGAGCAAAAACATTCAAATATGTTATTTCATGTGTAATGACTACTTACATCATTCATCACTATCCTTTTGCCTGATAACTAATAATCTTTTTAATATTCCTAATATAGACAAAGAAAACTTGCTATGTCGGCTGTCCAGGTGAATGTGTTCTGACTAGCTGGAGTGAGTGGAGCGAATGTTATGCTAATTGTCAGGACACGGAAGGTAAGCGCTTACAACCTCAGAGTTTTCTGCTGCCATCTTAAATACAAGCACAATTAGTATTACAGTTAAAATAATATTGTTAAACTGCCTTTTAGATAGCCGGACACTTTCCTCTATGCAAAATTGGTGAAAGATAATGAAAAAAAATACCATGTAAAATATGTAGACACATTTTGTTTCTTAGGAATAGTTGCAAAAAATGTAAATATTTTCCTAAAAGTGAAATAATTCTTTATAATTATTTTTAATTAAAAAATACTGATTTGAAACTAATTAAGGCAAATCCAATCATTTTCTAAGGAAATCTTGATCAGCATTATTGGTTGGTTATTCTTGTTATTGGAGAAAGTCAGGTCAGGTTTTGACATGCTGTCCTTTTGATATTTGTCCATATCTTCAAAACAATATGATAGTGATTCATAACTTTAAATGGAACAATGGTAAAAAGAATGGCGAACAGCCAACAACGGCAAAAAGAAAGGCGAACAGCCAGCAACGGCAAAAAGAAAGGCGAACAGCCAGCAACGGCAAAAAGAAAGGCGAACAGCCAGCAACGGCAAAAAGAAAGGCGAACAGCCAGCAACGGCAAAAAGAAAGGCGAACAGCCAACAACGGCAAAAACAAAGGCGAACAACCAACAACGGCAAAAAGAAATGCGAACAACCAACAAAAGGAACAAACAACAAAAAAGGAGAGAACAGAAAAGCAACAAGTAACAAAAAGGACAAAAAAGCAAACAAGAAAAACAAAATGAAAAACAAAATGAAAAAAGTAACTCATTCAATAATTAATAAGCGGATTTTCTTCACATGCTGTTCTGGAGATAATTACAAACCTCTTTCATATTTATTTGATCCATAACAATGTACAATCAAATTGAAAATATTTAAAAATCTTAACAGCATGTTTAATGTAAACTAAACCCTTAATTTAACAAAATAACCCAAATTGGTGATAATTTATCCCCAATTGCAGAAAAAGTTAGTGAAAAAATAAAGGTGATCTGAAGATTTCAACTTTCATTATAAACAATTTGGTTAAGTCAATGTCTTTGAATTACGAAAAGGAGATTTGATAGTTATTTCAAAACTGCTCATAATATTCCAAAGAATTAATAGTTAACCTCCAAAACCTTATAATTAACCTTTTGGAATTGCAGGTTCAACAGATTACCAATTCCAATATATTTATAATCTGGGAATTGCTGATCTTTTCACCTTATTCTACGTATTTCAAGTTAAGTGAGAAAATCTAATTTGGATCAAATTTGAATATATATATATATATATATATATATATATATATCAGCAACTGTGATGCTATTAGCACCAGGTAAACAATGTTGAGAAGACTTACCTAAAATTTGAAGTGGCTACTGATTCTTAAGGAAAGTCAGGAATGGAATGAACCATTTAAAAAAAAAACATTGAGAATATAGAATCCTTAGGATTTTTATTATTCAAATAATTACTGTTTTTTTTTTTCATTAAGACAAACCTCAACTATTCATATAACTGTTGTATTGGCCATGTTGATTGAGGCAAGGGTTGAATAGCTGCAGAAGCAGATCAGGTTATTCGTGGAACAAGTGTGAGGTGTAAAACCCAAAACTCACAAGGAAATGTGAGCACATCACAGATAACTCACCTCAACACAGATTGGCTTGGCTTTCGTCCATACTCCAAAAAGAGTCATTGGGGGTGCTTATGTGCTGAGCTGTCCATCAGTCTCCTCCATCGCCTGAGGTCCTGTGTCAGAGCCTGAGTCTCCGTGAATGGTTTCTCCATCCATTCCTCAATAATCATTCCATTTTTCTTCCTGCTAATATGTTCCACCTCAGTTCCTTGAAGAACTGTCTTTACAAGACCATACAATTTCAGCTTACTTTTCTTCACTGTAGGGAGAAGGTCTTTGTTGTGGGGAGTGCGGACAGTGTTCTGCTGGATTTTACTGTGTTGTTGGTGATGTGGTCAAGGTATAAAATGCTCAGAATGTGTGATGTGTTTTTCAATTCAAAGTTTTTTAAAAAAAATTCAAAAAATAATTCAGTATATTTGTGTACAAAAATTACTTTATAATCAGACAAAATTTCGAAAGTATATTCAATTTTTGTCTGAAGTTTAGAGATGTGGAATTATTATTATTATACACTGGTTTACTTAGACTAGTGTTCTCAACAATTAAATTCACTTTTAATGCATAAATATATTATTTTGGAAGTTAACTTTTATAATGCTGATAAGAATTCCTTGTAAAATATTTTTGTATCATACAATTATGAAAATATTGATGTAGATTTTCAGGTTTAATTTTCATTTCACGCATTCATGTTTTGCTGAGCCTCAATAATGATGATTGACAAACAGCTTCCCATTTTGTTTATGGGAGGCTGTAATTTTTCACCAAGAAGTATTAAATTCAATTTAATACAAACCATTTTCAGTAAATACCCACAAAAATAAAAATTAAATAATATTTAATTATTTCTCTTTATTTGGATTTCTGCCGTCTCAGAGGCGGATTGAGGTAAAATTGTATCTCAGATTTTTTATTTTTAGGTCATGAGCGAGGAGTTCAGAGTCGGTCACAAGCCGTTCTTGCATATCCTGCTTCAAGATCCGAGCCCTGTCCAAAGAAATTATATGAAAGTCGGCCATGCCATGCCAAAAATTGTTACACATTTAAGTGGAAATACAGCAAGTGGCACATGAAACGCAGATCTGTGTGGTGTGAAAGGTCTGATTCCTTGAGAGTCACAGGTAAATTTTTTTAAAATTATAATGCTTATTTCTATATGATTACTTATTAAAAAATCAAATACTTTAGCCTGGACAATTTTCTCAATATCAATCTTTCTTATTGACCTGAGAAAGATCAATAAAAGTTACAAGTAATTTTAGTTACTGAGAATCAATTATAATGAAAAATGTGCCATCTGAACTACTAATCATACATGGCAGTCAAGAATAAATTTGGAGTATGCTAACATATGTTCATGTTTGCACAGAAGTGGCAGCATACACAGTGGATAAAAAGCAAAATGTTCTTCTCCATGATAGCACAAGACTGCATAAACCAAGAATAACACAAGAAAAGTTGGTAGGTTCTATCCCACCTGATATATAAGCCTCTGATTAGGAGGTTTTTAGGAGCATGGAACCACCTCTTAATTGCTGGTGTTCCTAGGTCCACCCTGACATGGGGTGGTAGTACCTGTTAGGGTCCCAGCTATGGGCAAATAGTTAACTATTACCAGCAATATTTTTTGAAAAAATTATTACCAGCAATACAATTTTGAAGGAAAAATATTACCAGAAACTGATTTTTGACAAAAGAAAATATTACCAGCAATAAAAAATTGTCGGCATTAAATAACCCATTGAAGTAGATATGCCATAAAATAAAACTAACCTATTGAGGTTGATATGCCATAAAACAAAATAACCCAAACCAAACCAAACCCACATGCTATATTCACCTGATCTTGAACCAGCTCATTACCTTTTTTCAATTGCTACAAAATGCTTTGATAGAAAAAAACTCTCTAAATGAAAACCTCAATCAAGAATTTGTCAAAATAAAAAAAAAATAAAAATGTTCATATCAAAACCTGCAGAATATTATTCAAAATGTTTTGTACAGGTATTCGGACAACTGCCTGACAGAAAAAGGCCCAACGTTTATATATATATATATATATATATATAGAATATTTAGATATTTTTGCTGTCATTCGAAAGGGAAATTATCATAGTATAATTTCAGTGCAATAGCAGTTTGCCTCATGTTACACACTGAAAAATACAACCAATTATTTGAATTGAGAGAAATTTTGATTCTTTACTTCCGAGTTTCACTGGCAATTGTTTATCAAACTAAAAAGTAAGTTTCAATAGCTTTAAATCTTTGTTATATTCTTTATTATTTCACTGATTTTTTTTTCTTTTGTTACAATAATAATAATGATGTTTCTGTAATAATAATAATGTTAAGAATAATATAAATGATGCAAATGGTAATAATAATCTTAAATATTGATTATGAAAACAATAATGAAACTAATAATAAGAATGATTTTATATTAAACAAACCAACGCTTGCAGACTCATGACATAATTTTTTGTTCTGGTTTGGTTTGTTTTACGGCATATCAACCTCAATGGGTTATTTAATGCCAACAAAATTTTTTTGCTGGTAATATTTTTTCCTTCAAAAATTTATTTTTGGTAATACTCTTTTCTTCAAAAATGTATTGCTGGTAATAATTTCTTTTACAAAAAGTATTTCTGGTATTAAAACCTATTTTTACACTTTCATAGTGTTTTGACCCCAGTTTGGGGGTTAACTATTTGACCATAGCTGGGAACCTAACAGGTGCTACCACCCCGAGTTAGGGTGGACCTGGGAACACCAGCAATTAAGAGGTAGTTCCACGCTCCTCAAAACCTCCTGATCAGAGGCCTTGCTATTGGACAGTTTGTTTTACCCAGGATGAGAATGTAGTTTATAGTCATACCCAAGATGAATTTTTCATTCTCAAAAACATCTTGTATCTGACGAATAGCAAGCTTCCCATCGGCACAGTTTCTTCATCACCATGAAAAGGGAAATGGAATAGTTAGCCATTATCTATAACTTACCATTTCAAATAACAGCAAAACTATCTAAATATTCAACATATAAACATTGGGCATTTGTCCCTATCAGGCATTTTTTCTATTGGGTAATTGTCCTTATTGGGCAGTTGTCCTAGAGCCATTGGAGAGATGTCAGATAAATGGCAAGAAATCATTGTAATTATTTACATATGGCCTATTGACCACATTTTTGTTATTTTTATCACAACAATTTGGCTAGTATTTACATTAGTTGGACTATTGTCCTCATCTTTGTCGCCATATTTGTCGCCATATTTGTCACAACGTTTCGGCCATTGTACGCTCTGGCCTTCTTCAGGTGGTTGGAATTTCGAACTGAACCCTTTATTTCGATCACTGGGTAGACTGTTCTAGTTTCACGTGCCATGTTTGATGGATGTCAGTTATCAGTTATCTCCTGCTAATTTTCCCTCTGAAAGTTCTCCACTGCCTTAACCGGGTATTGAACTCACACTCTTTGGGTCTGTCACTGGATCTAACCAACACCTTTATCCACTGTGCCATGTGTCCTTGAGGAAATTCCAACCACCTGAAGAAGGCCGGAGCATACAACAACCGAAACGTTGTGACAAATATGGCGACAAAGATGAGGACAATAGTCAGACTAATGTAAATACTATACATAATACCTCATCTCAGAAATATAGACAAACAAATTGGCTGTTGTACCCTCTGGCCTTCATTCAGTGTATGCCAATCTAGAGCAAATTCTGAACTCATTGCAAATAATAATATATAGTTAAATAAAATGTAAGTAAGCTTTTTTTTTTCCTTTATATAATAAAATTGATAAACTAAATTCGAAATTATACATGACCTAACCTAATAATTTGATATACATAATTCTCTAGCTTCAGTGCAAACACTAGAAACTTTATTTGAGAAGCACTAGAAAAAGTGCTTGACTAATCCCTTATGTTTTTAGGTTCTTTTTTAATACTTTTAATTCTTTTAATATGAAAAATGTTTCTAAATGAATGAAACATATTGAGCTGTCAGAAATTAGGTTCCCATTTATTTGCAAATGAAATTGTTGCCTTATGTTTGGTGATAATTGCCAGAAACAAACAGCCAAAGATAAATATGAATAACTTTTGACAGAGTCTCAAAGACATGATTCTTTAAAAATCAGAATATTTTTTCAAGGATAGAGCAAATAGATAAAATACATTTGATTTTGACTTATGCAGATAAATCTTTTTTTTTTTTTAAATTTTTTAATTTCCTTTATAGAGAAAAATTACAGACTGTTTTCAGCAAAGAGAATGACATATTGAGAAGGGAGAAAACAGCACCACAAAATATAAGGGATTTTGACTCTTTAAAGCTGGGAGTACCCCAACGTACCTACAAGTTTCATATGCTTACAATTCTAGAGTGTCAAATTGTGGACACAATTTGGTAGCAGTATACAGACAAACCTCTCATCTATGGACTCCCACCCCTCAATGGACTCCGGATGCAATGGACAAAAATCTGCAGGCAAAATAAAAAGATATCTGCAACCAAAAAAAACTTCCAAAATGTCAGTGATACATTTCAGAATTTGTGAGCTTAGCAGAATGAGTCGTATTAGTTCTCAATATGACTGCTTGGCGGCAGTAGTGGGCCTTTCAATTGTAAACAAAAATGTGTGTACAGTATATAAAGTACAATACATTAGCTTATGCGTGAGAAAGTAGCTGTGAGAAATCTATTATTTATACAGTATAGAATATATTTATTTATGCCATATATACATGTTTATAGTATTTACATTATGATCATAACTACTGGTAGTTACTATAGTGGTTTTATAACTAACAAATAATCCCTTCCCATCCCATCTATCAGCTTTAATGGACAACACCCTCCAGCTATTAGTCTGTTGTTGAGAGGTTTATATTTTAATACAGAGTGATAATATATGATCTACTAGAGGCAAGAGAAATCTACAGATTTTACAAAGTGGTAGATTTAAAGAAACATGGAGGCTAAATTTGGTATCATCTGAAACTGAAATTAATTTTACTTTCACATAATATCAACTTGTAACATTTTCATTTAATTTTTTTTTTAAAGATATATCAACTTAATTGCACTAACATCACACATACATTTTTTTTTTCACCAATTCAGCCAGTATTCCAGGGAAATTCAACTGGAAAATTCTTAAGGGCTGATACAGGTTAACTAGGCAGAAAAAACAAAACAACCTTTACTAACCCACTGCTTACAACCATATCATGCTGAAATGCTGGTTCTCGTACAATCTCCAAAGTTAAACAACATCAGTACCGAGATGGGTGAATGCTATTTGTAATGAGTTCAGAATTCCCTGTAGGTTATCTCAATAGACATACAACTGATGAAAGTTGAACAGTACAATAGCCAAAACATTGTGATAACAACAACAAAGATAAGGACTGTAGTCCATGTTTAAATAGTGCAAATAACTGGTATGAGATCTTTGGGTGGTGTAATGGATAATGGCTTGGAATCGGAAGTTGGAGAGCCGAGTTCCAATTCCAGTTGGATTCGTTATATTCACTTATGCACAAATA
Source organism: Acanthosepion esculentum (assembly GCA_964036315.1). Taxonomy (NCBI): domain Eukaryota; kingdom Metazoa; phylum Mollusca; class Cephalopoda; order Sepiida; family Sepiidae; genus Acanthosepion; species Acanthosepion esculentum. The sequence goes on along the minus strand of OZ038480.1, from coordinate 97,018,456 downwards.
CACTTTGGAAAGGTATGAATCCACCTCTTCTCCCCCAGCTATGGATTAATTAGTAGGACTTGTACCAGTAAATCATCATTATCACCAAAAATTCTTACAATCTAAAAATATTTCCTGGCTTTAAATAACCTGCAAAAGGTTAATAACCCTTAAAAAACAAGAACAAATCAATCTACTAACTTGATGTGTGGGTCTCTTCCTTCACTTCATTTGTGAAAACGTCAATAATTTATTAATGACTTGTCCGATTATGCAGACAAATTATTGCATTATGGTTAATGTTATAGGATGCAATTGATGGAAAAAATAGCCAATGGTACAATGTTGAATACATGGACCAGGTAAGAAAACTGATGAATAAGAAAAACCAGTTCACAAATAGGTAATATTGGCCCAAGTTCTGTATTAATTCAAATGTATTTTGCATGAATAAATACTTTCATTCAGCACACTATAAAACCTTCTCTAGCTCATCCTACTGCTCTAGAAAGTACCAGACTCCTCCTGCCATGCTCTATCTTGAGAAGAGTCACAAACCAAACAGTCCTTACATTCTATATTCAACAGTTCGAAAAACATTTATGTGGCATTGTGAGAGATGACTTTTCAGATACGTCACAAGCCCTTCACTATTTCCCTAGCAAATGTTCCATTCTTTAGTCCCTCTAGTTCAGACCTTTGGATGGGTAGATGCTTGAATTTAGAAATCGGAGTGTTCAGTTTGAATTCCAGTTCAGTTATTTACACACAAATAGTCTTTGAAAAAAATGGTATGAATATATCTTTTCTCCCTCTGCAACTATTAAATAGCAGGACATACCAGACAATATAGACTTGGTTGGCAACCATTCTAGGAGAAGGAAAACTGAATCAGTTGGAGAGAGCCCAACTCTCTCCAGGCTATCTTGCTCAAGACACATCATTGCTGCTATGGCTGCAGTACTTGTGTTCCTAAAATCCTAATGGGTTATGGGACTTGTGAGTTAAGACCTTTATAGCCAAGCAACACCCACCGCATTAAATCACCCTCATTCCTATGTATTCATTTGGTCAGAATATTCTGCTACTTTGTGCAACAGACTCAAATGTGGATGTTTCCCAGTATTCTCAAAGTCAAGGGTCGGCAGTTATCTCTACTGTCCTCCTCATAATCTTCACTTTCTTCCCTTACACGTACCTTATTCAGTAAACCACTACCTTGAATGGCTCATGGGCCTTGTATTAGGTAAACTTTAGCACAAATAATGGTTGATTGCTTTATCTCTAAAATACAGCAGATGTGATTAAAAGAAAGGACAGATATAACATGAAATCTTTTGAAAATTTAATGCTTGAAGTTTCCTGAAAGTTATTAGGACTTAATCTGAGGTTGACTTAAAAGTAGACTGGCAGAAAATCTTGGTTTAAAACAATGACAAACAATTAGATTGTAGCGGACTTCACCACAATAATTTAACTTTAGATTAGAAAACAGGGCTGACGCAGAAAAGGACAACCAAAAGACATTGTTACACATAAAATATGTATTTAACAAGATGTACAATATCAAACAACGATGTGAAAGAAAGCATGCATTTAAGTAAGAAAAGGGTGAATAAAACAAAAGTTGTCTCTCTTTAACTGTTATTTTAATGTTCTAAACTTCACTGGAAGAATGTTCATGAGAGTCTCTTGTAATGTTTGTTCTTGAAAGCATTTGCTGTGTAAGAAATGATTATGTGAGTGTATACAAGGTATGTTCAGCATGTGAGTGATGCATGTGTGAGAAAGTTGGTGCATGGTTTCAACTGTCGTGGATTCGTTTGGCAGTTGGATTCTCACTGGAAAGTGTTAGAAAATTCTTGCTTAAATAAGTGACTGTAGGCTCCAGATCGCTGTGCAGGAAGAATTATTCTTTTCTCCTAAAAGTGCATAAAACTGACTACATAAAAATAGAGTGATTACAAAATTCTCACGTTGCTGCTAGTTGTAAATTGTCTTTAATAACGTAGTGGTGACTAATTAATCAATGAATGCTTGGCATTGTATGTGATTTGTATTTTTGTATGTATGTATGTTCGTGCATGATATATTCGCACAAGATCACCATCATCAGTTCTATGACTGGATGTATTCATTTGGGCAGCAGAGCACCTGAACACCTCCCTCCATATGTCTCCATTGCATGACAATGTCCTAATCACTTCCATTTCCATGCAAGAAATATTTGGCATCCATTGACTGAAAATTTAGTGTTACTATCAGTTGAAATTTATAAAATCTTTTTTCTTTAGTTTTTCAGGAAATTAGATTTTTCAAGTTCACTGTTATTTCTTTTTCTAGTATTAATGGGCATGTCCTTCCTAACCTTTTGTTTAAGGTAGTGTGGAAAGCCAACTTCTTGATAATATTATTTACTCTTAGAGTTGCATGTTGTTGGCAGTGTGATATGGTTTTGTTGTAGTTCTTTGTAATTTTCTAATGCCATGCAACACTTAAATTGCAGATGACAATTAAATTTTTTTTTATTATAAAAATATCTAGCAAGTGCCGAAACCTTATATAATTATATCATAAAAATATCACTTTAATCTATTTTTAAGTTGAACTGCATAAAATCATGTAGATTTTCCACTGTTACTTGATATATAAAATATAGTCCATTTCAAGCCTTTTTAATATTCTCATATCAAAGCTTTATTTTCAGGTATGCTTATACTCTCAGCTCATTTTGAGAGCAAAAAAGCTTAGATTGCCTAAGCAAGGATTCCTTTTCTTAACATCAACTACATGTTTTTGTTTTTACATTTTTTATCCATTTTAAGACCGTAATAGAAATTCTTGAGGGGAAGTGTTGAGCTGGTGGCTATAACAGTTGCTGTTCTAAGCTTTAGGAAGAAAAAGGCTATTTAGATGTAAAAGATGAAATTTTATGCTATGATAAAAAAAAAAGAAGCCATTTTGTCTTGGCTACTGAGCTTACAAGTATGATGTATAGATTAGATAATGATTGGGGAGGAAAGATAGTTATTAGGAAAAAATATATATTTGGCTGGTAAAACTGGTTTCTTACATCTCACCAGAGTAATAGTACCCAAGTAGCAATAAGGAAAACTAGTAAGTCAGTCAACCAACCAGACTGCCAGTAGCATAAACAACCCAGCTACTGCATAATGCATTGCACTTGTAGAAAGAAAAAGAATGAACAAATCAATAATTGTGTCTCGTTTCACTTTCCGAAGCCTTGCTGATTCTTTTCCAGAGTTCATTTAACCATTTTGTTTTGTTTTGTCATTTATAATGTTGTGACTTTTTTTTTTTATATCATTGATCATATTGTGAGTATGGCTAATTTAATATATTTGAGAGCATTAACTCCTTGTATCAAACAAGGGGAATAACTGTGTCTTGTATGTGAGTATTTAGGTTTCTCTGAAAAAAATAATGTGTGTGTATATATATATTTATTTATATGTGTGTGTGTGTGTGTGTGTGTGTGTGTATATATATATATATATATATATATATTTCTTTTCGACACAGAATTGGTCAAATAAAAGGTTTAACTTTTTGTCAAGTTCAAATATATTTTTATTTCATTTTCAATTTAAAGGTTTTTGGTGTTATAGGTGAACACTGTTTTTGAGCTTATGAAAAAAGCTATATCTTTTTTTCTTCTGTAAGAAGAAAACAAAGTAACAAATTACTTTAGAAAAGTATATGAAGAAAAAAATGTGACTAAGTTCTTTGGGTATGTTAAGAAACAAGAGATGTAGACATTGACTTAAGGGCAGAGAATTTTTGTTTTTGTTTTGATTCTGCCTGATTTCATTTCGATCCTCATTTTGCCAATTTTGTTTTTATTCTCACACCAACTGACTTTTAAAATTGTGATGATGAAATCAATGGACAAGGAAAAAATATAATCAAACATACTTGATACAAATTTTTTTTACTCGTGAAGGATTTAGAAGGAAGTGAAGGTAAAGTTTTATTATCATGAACTTAACATGTTTTATTTGATTTATTTTTACATTAGTTTTAGTGGGAGAAGGAAAGTGAGAGAGCTGGAGAGGGAAGGAGGAGGAGAGAGAGAGTGTGAGAGAAGGAGAGAGAGAGGGGGAGAGAGAGAGGGGGAGAGAGAGGGGGAGAGAGAGGGGGAGAGAGAGAGGGGGAGAGAGGGGGAGAGAGAGAGGGGGAGAGGGAGAGAGGGGGAGAGGGAGAGAGGGGGAGAGGGAGAGAGGGGGAGAGGGAGAGAGGGGGAGAGGGAGAGAGGGGGAGAGGGAGAGAGGGGGAGAGAGAGAGAGGGGGAGAGAGAGAGAGGGGGAGAGAGAGAGGGGGAGAGAGAGAGAGGGGGAGAGAGAGAGTGGGGGAGAGAGAGAGTGGGGGAGAGAGAGAGTGGGGGAGAGAGAGAGTGGGGGAGAGAGAGTGGGGGAGAGAGAGTGGGGGAGTGGGAGAGAAGAAGAGAGAGAGTGGGAGAGAAGAAGAGAGAGAGTGGGAGAGAAGAAGAGAGAGAGAGTGGGAGAGAAGAAGAGAGAGAGAGTGGGAGAGGAGGAGAGAAATAAGGAATGATGCAAAAAGAGAAGGAGAATGAGGGTAAGAGAGAAATAAACAGAGAGAAAAAAGTGGAGAGCTTAAATGCTTCCAAAGTTTTAAATAAAATGTGTTTGTAATATGACGCCAAGAAACTGATCAGTGCCAAATCTCATTTACTGCCAGTTCCCTTTGGTCCATTATTTTATGAAAGTAGAACCTATTGACACATGTAAAGTCAATGTATTGCTATGTCTGACTGTAATTAATTGGCAGCCATCAACGAAACTAAACCTAATGCTCTTCTTCTGAGAAATTTATAATGCCAGACATCAAAAGAATTAGTTACAATAAGATCTACAGTTATCTCTTTTTACAGATTTAATTTCACTGGCTGTCTCATTAAATAAATCTGTCAAATTTCTAAGACATTTAAGAATGGTCTGCAACTTCTTGCATGGATTTCTATATTTGTTAGGCTAAGATATATTTTGCTGTCTGCCATCTTAGAATTCTTTTGTTTTGAAGAAGTTCACCTCAGAATAGTCTTTTGTGTACATTTCATATTGATTACTCACTAAGTATTGACCAGACACGGCTTCAGATTTATTGTTCTTTCTATTTGGCCACTTTATTCATTTAGAAGAAAGAACAAATCAAATTCTCGAACTTAGCAAAGTTATAAATCAAAATTGCACATCAATACATTTCAAGACTTAATAGCCATTGTCTATATATGTCACTAGACAAGTTAACTGGTGTTGCCAAACTTACGAAAGCCTTCAGAGTCATTATTAATCCACTATATCAAGTAAAGTATACGAGTTGCCTGTTTTATTGGAGCAGAATTTTTCTTTTTACTGTTTTAAAGAATGAAAGCAAGTTGTACAAGCTGGACTCAACATTTGTTTCCCTTGCTTCCTACACAAAAAATGTGAGGCAGATCTTTATATTAATTTGAAGGTATTTATTTTTAATATGACTGATGAGGCAGATTTTTTTCCCGAAGTAGGTTGCCATTTCTTTCTGTGGTAGACTAGTTGCCATCCAAAGCTATAGAAGCTGTTCTGTCCTGCTATTTACCCATAGCTGGGAGGAGAAGAAGAGGATTCATACCTTTCCCAAGTGTATTAGCACATAAGTGAATGTAATGGATTTGACTGGAATTCGAACTCGGCTCTCCGATTTCGCCACTATCCATTACTCCACCATTCCTCCTAATTTATTAATGAAATTTAATTTATAATTGTTTAGTTATAGATATTAAGAAAAGGAAAGAGAACAGATACTATGGGAGTTAATAGGAAGATTTTTTTACAAGAGGAAAAAAAGAATTGATCTAAAATAAATTATTATATTACATAAATTTCTTGTAAATATAATGGGAGGAGCTATGAAGAATGGTTTATTCTCCCAATTTTATTTCCCCCATTATGGGCATTATTATATCCATAACACCACCATATTTCATGGATGGAACAGAATAGCTGAAAGAAAAAGGAATGACAAACATTCTTTGTTTGCGGGGAGAATTTTATACTAAGACATACACAAAAAAGCATATGCATATTTACAGGTTTCCTATGCAAAGAATAATATATCTACACTGCAAAGGGAGTGAAAGGAGTGTCAAAACAGAGTTGTACATATATCTAGATTGTTCTGTGTTTCTGAAGAAAACATGTTTAGAACTACAGATTCAAGTGGGCTGGATTCATTTACTCTGTCCCAGGTGAGGACACTCCATGAGCATGAAACGAATCTTGAGCTTTTCTAAATTGAGGACTGCAAGCTGGAGTTTCTTTCTACATCTAAAGAAGATATATTTCCAAAGGGAAAAGGTGCCATGTTTTTATAAGATGTAGCAGGTGTTGAAGGAGGCATATTTAGCCTCAGTTCGGGCCAAGGCACCCAGCTAAAAAGGCAACCACTCGGTTTTTCTCCTGTAAAGCAAATTAACTTTACTAATCACTTCCATCACTGTATGTGACTTATCTTAACCAAAGTGTGATAATCATCTTTTGTATCCCTACACAGCTTTTTCACCTGAAATCACAAAAAACAAGGCACTATTTTGACTTTTAATAAAAGTGCTGACAAACCAACTTTTATGGCTGCAATAAAAGGGTGTATAAAAAAAGGACAGTTTTTCCCTTGACACTGCTATTATTTTAACTACCTTCACTCCATCAGCAATGTTTATTGTTTGAAAAAAGAAAACTACAATTACAGTTTTAATAAAATCCAAACATTAAAGTGAGTTTATACATTTTCTTGAGAATTTACAACAAAAATATTAAATAGCTTAGTTTGAAATATTAGATTGATTATTTGGAAGAAGAATTTCACATGCAGAACATTTTAAGAGTGCAAACCAATTAATACAATGTTTACAAATTCATAAAGAAATAAATATGAAAATAATTTTCTTTAATTCATAAATTTATTAAAAATTGTCTACAAACAAGAAAATTTAAATAAGCAAACAATGACAAGTAACTTTAATCATAATTTAAAAAAAAATAACATTTTCTGGATATTTCTTTCATGCAGGAATTCCTTGATATTTTTATAAAATTATGGCTAAAAACTCGTTACCATAGTTATAAAATGGTAAATAATAAATATTGCATTGGAGATGGACCATTCATCTGTATGAGTTATTTAATGCTGAAATCTAAATATTAAAATTCAAACTTTATAATTCAAGAAAATAACATTATTTCATTATTAAATTATAATTACTTAGCTGTATTTTTGTTTTTGTTATACAAATAATTTTACAAAATCAAACGAGAAGTGAAAACTTCTCTCCTTACAAGAAATGAGATTCATGATAGCAAACTGTTTCTTTTTCTTCTTTTTTGACAATGTATGTCATATCTTCAGTTTTGCTATAAAAATGTATTGCCAGTAATTTCAGTTCAAAATGAATTCTTGGTATTTTTTTTTTCATACAAATATAGTTGGTATTTTTACTAACACAATGAAAAAAAATGATTGAAAGTGAGAGAATATAGCAATTTAGGCTTCCTTTAAAAACTTTTGAAGATTGTAGTTGGCAGGAAAGCAAGAAGCCAGAAAAAGAGTTCTACAGGGAAAAAGTGTAAAAAGAGAAACTATCAGAATAGAACTTTCATCTAGCAATTTAAACAATAAAATGATGAGAGTGAGCTAACAATTTAGTACTGCTCTTAAATTCATGAAGTAGAGGTACCAAAGAGGAAAGCTCATCTGAAAAATCGCCATGAAATTATTTATAGAAAAGGCACAGGGACACTACATTATGGAAAAAGAGATGGAAAAGCGATTGAAGCTGAGATGCCAGGTCAAGACTAATAACACTGCAGATTCTTTGGATTTTGTCCAGAATCTCTAGATATGTTACAGAAGCACCAGACCAGATGTGGCAACAATATTCAATGCATGGTAGACTTATAAAAGATACAAGATAGATTCTGGTAAAAAAAAAAAAAATTGCCTAGTATGACAGTGAACCAACTTTCGTAGCAGAAATTAAGAGATAAGTACTGATCATTTAAGTAGTCCATGTCACATCCCAAACAAAAAAAGTAATAGAAGATAATTGAGGCCAATGTACAGATGTTGATGGGGTGAGGGCTATACTGATGACATAGGTGTTCATTGTTAGGATAAGAATGATCTTAACAAAAAAAAACAAAAACAAATAAAAAAACAAACAAAAAAAAAAACAAAAAAAAAACAAAAAAAACAAAAAAAAAATAAAATACAAAAAAAATAAAAAAACAAAAAAAATTAAAAAAACAGCCTCTATCAATTAATCCCTCAAATAGGACTGAAAATAAACCTTTCCATAACAAAAACAATGATCTGAAATGGAATTGAAATGAAAGCAGTGATCATACTTACCATGAATCCATCATGAAAATTCAGAATGTGAAATTAGTAACACTTCAGAGACATTGGTCTATGGATCAGTTATTACAAATTTAGCATATGACATAAGGAAATTGAACACAGAACACACTAAATTAAAAGGTAGTTCTTGTTCAATACTGCAAATTGCTACAAAACTAAAAAATTAACTGAAAACTCATGTTCTTAAATAACCTTGTCAAGTCAAGTCTTTCATATAGATGTCATGCAGGACACCAAAATCACTGAGAAATATCTAAACTGTCAGATGTATACAAGTGCTTTCTAAGATCAATGGTTAAAATGTCTTGGAGTGTATGTAGCCCAAGAATGTTGGTCAAGAACATACTTCTTTGAACATTGTGTAATGGCACTACAGAATCACAAAAAAAGAACTGTGCTAAATAGCAGAAATGGCATTATTCAAGGACATTTAAGAACAGTAACAAACAAAATGGCTATCACATAACTTGAAGAAAAAATAATGACATAATCAAGATATTATCCTTCCACACTACTTCAAATAAAATGTTTAGGAAGGAAACTCCTATCAATATGAGAAAGAGTGATAAGGTTTACAAATTTAAGGACAGTACTAGATTGGCAGCTCAATCTAATCATTTTACAGTTGAAATTACAAAATATAACTAAAAGTTCTATGCTAATAGTTTCATCTCTTGAACTTCTCAGTTATGGAAATCTCTTCTGGTTTCTTGCTTTCTAGTCAACTCTGGTCTTCAAAACTTTAAATGCAATGTCACTCAGTATCTTCTGTCTTCCTCATCCTTGTTCTATTATTAGTATTTATAATGTTTTACTCTTTCTCTCATTCTTTCACACTCGGTGTTTTAATGGCTTTATTGCCTTACTTGGGTTAAAATGAATAAGCAAAAAAAAAAAAAAAACTGCTACTGGACTTGAGAAATGTATTTTTTCTGAAAAATTCTTTTTAAGAGAAAGATTTTATTAATTTCAACCAAAATATCACTGGCTACTCAGTTAATGAATGCCAAATGTTTCCTTATAAGTAAACAACAAATATAAACATTTGCTTCCCTGAATTTTTTTTTTGCTCTTATCAACAGATGAAACATTGATGTCAAGAAAGCTACGTATTTTGTTCAAGACATTAGTTCATTATTCCTTGAATTATTCAAATGCATATCTCAAACAAATGATATTCTGAATTTTTAAACTTGAAAATTATCTTTAAAAATCAGTTTTTTTTTTAATTTTATTATTTATTTATTATTTTTTTTCCAAAATTTTAATAATCACTTCCCCTCTACTTCCTTTAGGTGCATGTGAGGAGAAGAGCTACCCGGGGACTATTCTTACGTGTGATCCCCCTTGTTCACGAATAAATGGCTCTGAGTGTGTCGACGTCAATATTTGTCTCTTACGAGCCTGTTTACCAAGATAAAATCCTCATCAGCTGTGGCCCAATCATAACAACCAACACACCAGTACAGACAACTACAAGAGAGAACACGTCACATGGTAAGTAGAGAAGTGAAATATTTATTGATATTAAAAATTTAATACATATCAATTTTTACAGAACACAAAAATTTAAATTATTCATAAATTCTGACCCCATCTTACAGCACTAGAATAAAAGAGCACAGCATATTCTATACAGCAAACATATGAAATGTTTACTCTCTTATTATATATATATATATTTATATATATTATGAAATGGACAAAGTCCGACAATTATTTGAGGACATTTTTATGTTCAACATTCTTTTTTATAGATACAAGTATTTAAGTAAATGCTCTGTTTTATAATAAACAGTATTAAATAACCTTTACCAGCCTGAATGTCCGAGAAATTTTCATAGAAAATATTTGCCCGCGACAGGATTCGAACCTGTATCCTATACGGAACCTTCATATAGCCTGACGTGCCTTAACCGTTTTGACCTTGCCAACCGAACAATCGTTAGTGGCCGAAACGGTTAAGGCACGTCAGGCTATATGACGGTTCCGTATAGGATACAGGTTCGAACCCTGTCGAGGACGAATATTTTCTATGAAAATTTCTCGAACATTCAGGCCGGTAAAAATGTTTTTTATATATATATATCTATACACACATTATATATATATATATATATATACACACATTATATATATATATATATCTATACACACATTATATATATATATATATCTATACACACATTATATATATATATATCTATACACACATTATATATATATATATATCTATACACACATTATATATATAATATATATCTATACACACATTATATATATATATATCTATACACACATTATATATATATATATATCTATACACACATTAA
>OZ038480.1:96788991-97001491 GCA_964036315.1 Acanthosepion esculentum | reverse complement strand
TCCTTTGTAAGGAAAAGTTCTACTCAGACTTCTTCCCTAGAGCTGCTACTTTGTGGAACAGACTTCTTTGGGGATGATTTCCTGAATATTACTGTTATATTGAAATAAAGTGTCGCTGCCAACACTGGAGTTTGAACACAGATCACCAGAGAGCAAACACAGGTGATCTCATGATCATAAATGAAATGTATATATGGGAATTAGCATGGTGTCTAAGTAATCACTATACAAATTACTATTCAGATCACTATTCGGTGGTTACTATTTGAGCGAGTATTATCGAGCAAGTACTATTAGCATGAGCGTTATTCGAAGGCATCTGACACCAGGCATTACCATAGTTGTATTTGCGATTATAAAGTCTCTACAAGAACGAGCATTATGAAAGTGACGACAAGTATTCATTGACATTACAAAAGTGGCAACGAGTGTTCGTTGACATCACAGAAATTACAATCTTAAGCGTTTAAAATCAAGAGTCAGTCATTTACTTCTCTATCCTCTATTTTCTACCACCTCTTACATTCATATCATACCTCATTCAATAACCCTCTAACTTGAGTACCTCTTGAGCCTTGTATTGGAGAATCTCAAGAAAAAGGAAATGGTCAGATTCTATCAAATATAGTCATTTAGCAAATATCTTCATCTATAAAAGTCTCAGAATGTGCTATCAAATTATCTTGTGTATTGTGTTATTCAATTTTGTTTTTGCACCAAGATTTTTTTTATATTTCCACACAGTATTAAATTTGTTTTGTATGGTCACTTACTGTTGAATAACCACATCTCAAATTCTTTTATCAAAATGGCCTTCCTGAAAACAACAACACTATAATCAATTAATCAGACAGCAAAAAAACCTTTCAAGATTTTCATTCTGACACCTAAAAAAAAAAAAAAAAAAGGGCTAAAAATACTGAATTTTTTTTTCTTTTCTTTTCAGTGGAATGTTCCGGAAAGGGCCACGTGATAGAGACAATCGGTCTCAAGGTCAGGATGCACAATCGCAGCACCTTTCAATTGATGAACAAACAGTTCAGTGCAATCATGTTCAGGCATTTGTTGAGGCTCAGCAAGAAAACAATGAAAACGTAGGTGCATGACGTAACACTTATAGATTAGATGCTATTGATCGGTCAGCTTTTTCTGCTTTTCAACCGATCTGAATCTGATAAATAACATTTTTTTTATGCATGACTAATAAACTGCAACTTTCTCTACTTTCACCCTTTCTAACATTTCATGAGTTAACTTTACATCATATCTTTAACTTCATTCTTACATTAAAGAATTGTCTTAAAAAAAATTTTTTTTTAAAAATCGAGTTTAACTAATCAAACTTTTACATTGTCAATTTCTCTAGGAGATTTAACAAAAGCCAAAGAAACGCTAAAAAAAAAGATTTTATTTTTTTATTTTTACTGTATTAACAAAAAACTGAATAACGATTCCACCGCCGAGCAAATGTTCATTTTTATTTCCTCTTATTATTTTTTTCTTTTAAACTGTTTTTACATGAAGTTATAGAATCCAAAAATCCAAACATCACTTTACTACACTGCAACCGTAAGCATATCACCTGCTCTCACTTGTGCTCACTCTTTTTCTCATCAATTCACCACAAAATATAATTTTAAAATGGGTTTCATTAAACAAGACTGAAAGTACTTTTGTCAAATGCTTTTATTAGATTTTTTTGTATGCAAACATGTTTTTTTTCCCCAAACTTAATGAATGCAAAAATGTCCATTAATTCAGAATTGTTTCAGCTAAACTATTTTTAAGAAATTTATTTATACTACTATAATAAAATGGTGTGTAAGAGCTATTGTACACAGTGTAGAAGTTGCTGAAGTATACATTATCAATTCTTGGATATTGCCATTGCATTATAGCTGTGTTCAACTGCTATTTACATTGAGCTCCTTGATAAACCCTAAAGAAAATTAGCAATATTATCAGTCCTGATCTGGCGTCTTGGCTTCAGTCACATTCCCACCGCCAAAATCTTGCCTCCCTGTGCCTTTGCTATAAATACTTTCATGGTAATTGTTCAGATGAGCTCTTCACTATGGTACCAAGACTTTTTGAATTTAAGCGTAGTACTAGATTTCCATCAAGATCTCATCAATTTACAGTTGAGATAACATAGAATTTACAGCTAATCTAGCCAAAAGTTTCATTTCCTGCATGGTGAATTCCCTTCTGGCTCCATACTTCCCAGCCAACTTTGATTTCCAAAAATTTAAAAGCAATGCCAATCATACCTACAGAACTGCTGATTACTCTCTTCTCTTTTAGTAATGTTTCTGTTCCTAATTTTTCTACACCTAGTAACCCTTTGTGCCTTTATGGATTTACTGTGCTGCTCGGGATGAAATCGATTTAAAAAAAAAGGTTATTAAGGTTTGATTTCTTTTTTTTTTTCTAACCTACTTATCGATAAAACTAATGTGATGCATACTTCTAACTCCAAAAAGTATTTAAAAGTGATGGGAGCTCAGATTATAATAAAACAAGAAAAAAAATCCTTCATATAAATTATGAACATGGTCAAAATGGACTGGCTCCATTCAGAAATTAATGTCTACTTTTAACAACTTTTAAGCTATCTAGTTGCACACCATTTATTATAAACTACTTGAAAATGACTAATAGATCAACAAAATTTTGAAAAATATTAACATCAAATTCAGAAAAAAAACATGTCCACATACAAGAAAAATATAATAAAAAAACTTAAGCAAAACAACATTCTCAATCTCATTTAATGAAATATGTATTAAAGAGGGATTGCTACCCAAATACACAACCATATATATATATATTTTGGTAGCAAGACTTCATTTACACAGATTTTATTAAATTCAATGGACAAGCTCGGTTTTAATTTTTTTTTTTACTATTTTTGGGTATATTGTTGCACATTGGGATCAAAATTGTGGATAAACTATACAAAATTCATATATTTTTCTGTTTTTGTATAAGTACTTTTGTCTGTCCTGGTCATTATCAAAAACTAAATATCGTCAGTATTGCAGACAATAGTTTTATTAGCTACACTCTGGCATTTTCAAATTTAAATATATTTATAGAATATATCATAAGTGACATCATGTGTAGAATTGATTTCATAAATTTTGGCAACATCAAAAAATGAATATATTTATATTGTATCATGAAATGGATAAGTTGATTCACATATAAAAAGTAGTAGCAATTTATTCTGAAGAATAATAGGGTACTAACAGTCGAGAACACAGTCTACTAGAATAACAGTTGTGAACTTCTGTTCTGTTCAACTTCCACTCTCTCAGTAAGAGAGTGTGTTATTTATATTTTTAGATCAGTCCGTCTCATAGGGGTGTTCCAGTACTCCACAACACACCCCTTTTTTGAATTTACTACTTCCTCTTGAAGACATATTTTGTTTTTTAGGATTTATTTGTATAATCCCTGACAATTTCCTTTTTCGTCTCATCTGGGGCTACTAAAGGCTTTGGTACCTCGAATAGGTCATTTAATAACCTTCATCAGCTCTTCCTTTTAGTTATTCATATCATTCAAGTACCCTTTCCTTATCTGATTGTGATGTCTTTCAACCATCTTTTACACTTTTACATGCCTTTAATCATGTACATCAATCTCCTGATGTGTTTATCTATGACACCATCATTCCAGAGCTCTTTACTGTACCTATATTCTTCAGAAAAAAATCTTTTCTCCTGGTGTATAAGATTTTGTAATTGTGTTTTTTTCTTTCTTTTATAATTTCTTTTGATAACAGCTTGTTGAATACAGATTTTATATTAATAAATTTGTACTTGGGTTTGATGTCAGCTGATATATTTTTAAGAATTGTAGTATCTCATCAATGGATTTGTTTCTGTCCAACTTTTTTCAATGCTTGCTTGAAAGTATCCACAAATCTTTCTGCTTGGCCTTTAGATTGTAGGCGATATGGTGTGGTAGTCAAATGAACAAGAAAATTACAAAAATCTTTGAACTCTTGCCATGAATTGTATACCATTTTCTGACAATTGTATCTGGAACACCGAATCTTGCAAAAAGTTCATGCAAAAATTTTATCGTACCACTAGACACCGGATTTTAAAATTTTATCACCTCTGGACATTTTGAAAAACTGTCAACCACAAGCAAATAGTATTGCCTCTTTATTGGACCTCAGTCAATTAGGGGCCATGCGTGATACATGCACAGGCAATCATATATCTTTCGATACATGACCTATGAGACAAATTTTTTCCCTGCAATAGGTTACCATTTCTTTCTGCAGTAGCCCAGCTGCCATCGAAGGCTATAGAACCTGGTCTGTCCTGCTATTTACCCATAACTGGGGGGAGAAGAAGAGGGTTCATACCTTTTCCAAGGGTATTAGCATCTAAATGAATGTAATGGATTCAACTAGAATCCAAACTCAGTTCCCCGATTCTGCAATCTGAGCTGCTATCCATTACTCCACTGTGACAAAATCAATATGCAGCCTTTGCTAAGGTCTGTCTGGTTTTGGCCAAGGCTTAAATTTCACCAGTGGTGCCTTTGCTGCTATCACACAACCTCAGCTCATTTTTACATTTTTCTCTATATCATTGTCCATATTTGTCCAAAAAACATAGCTTCTCATTAAAGCTTTTCATCCTCAATATACCAGGGTGTCCGGTATGAAAATCTTTAAGTATTTTTTTAGTACTTTCTGTATTCGCTGTACATTAATATTCCATCGCAGATAGAAAAATTTTTCGCCATCATTCATTTTGTAATGTTGGCTACTAATTTGCTTCTTTTTATCTTTGATATACTTGTCTATTTTTTCTTTGATCCCAAATTCCTCAAGTGTCACAGGTAATTCCCATATGGTGTTGCATAGAACGCTTTTTATTTTCATTCTTAACACTTACCACAGTTTCCTTTAATAGATCACAGTTTTTGAATTACCCTGGATAACCCATCTGCATGAACCAACCACTTTGATGGAAGAAACTCCATCTTAAAATTATAATTTAATAATATTGCACCCCATCTCTGAAGTTGATTCACGTATATGTATTAAACCCTTTTTGGGAGCCAAAAAGGTAGACAGTAATGGTTGATGGTCCATTTGAAGCATAAAATTCCTTCCATGTATGAATCTATGGAACCTTTTTTACTGCCAAAATTATCCCTAAAGCCTCTTCAATTTGGCTGTATTCTTTTTTCAGCTGGCAATAGGGTCCTTGACACATGTGCAATTGCTTTTATTTGGCTATTGCTTTCTTTGTGTAATATTACAGCTCCTAAGCCCAAATTACTAGTGTCACTTGCAACAAAAATATCCTTATTTGGATTGTAATGCACTAGACTTAAGTCTGACATTAATATCATTTTAATTTCCTCAAAAGCACTCTGCCATTACATACTCCAGTACCATTAGGATTCTATTTTTAACAAGTTTTTAGAGGAGCTCTCAATACGTGCATATTTGGGATAAAATCACCATAGTAATTTTTAGACCCAAGAATGCTTGTAGTGCCAATACATTTATTAGGGGCAACATTTTTCTTATCGCACTCAATGGGTCAGGTTTTCTGCCTGTTGCAGCTATAACTTGTCCCAAATACTTAATGTTAGTCTCGATAAATATGAATTTTTTGGTCTGTTTTAAGTCTGTATTGTTTTATTTTTTCAAAAACTTCTTTAACATGTTCAACATGTTCTTTGCTTTCACTCTTAATTAAGATGTCATTAAGGTAGGCTATTGCGAAGTCCATGTCATTCAATGATGTATCCATGATTTGTTGGAAAAATGCCTGGTGTGACTTATCTCAAATGGCACTCTGTACAGACCCTTATGCATATTTATAGTTAAATACATCACACATTCTTCATTGACAAGAATCTGGAGGTACACCTCAGAAAATCCAGTTTTGAGAACATTCTGCCACCATTCAATTTTGTGAATATGTCTTCCGGACTCAGCAGATGGTAATTGTATGTTTCCAAATAATTGTTCAATCCTGTAGAAAAATCTGCGCAAACTCTAATTTTATTATTTTTCTTTTATACATAAATGGCAGGGCTTTCCCCACTCGCTGTAGTCTATTTTGCTTAACATGCCAATTTTTTAATAAACGGTTCAACTCTTTACTAATGGAAGCTTCTGCTTCAAAGGGTACTTTTCTTTTTGGTCTAATTATAGGCATCACATTACCTTTCAGTTTGAACGTTGCTTTAGCTCTGTTGCACCTGCCAAGATTCTCAGAAAAATATTTCAGGAAATTTTATGGTTAATTCATTTTTTCATTTTTCCACTGTTTGAATTAACACTGACACTAAAGCTAAATTAATTGGTTGGTTAAGAAGGCTGAATGACTATGCAATCCATACTGAACAGGTTCTGTGTTCGTTTCATAATGAATCCTTTTAATTTTATAGTTTTGCCTATAAATGTCACATTTGTGCAAAATTCTGCTTCAGAATTTATTTTATTTCCTGTAATGCTATGAGCAATTCTTTTCATGATCAGTAAAGTTGGTCTGCCAATTTTCTCCCCAAGTTTGTTCATCTATCAATGTCAGATCTGAACCGGTATCCAATTGGAATTTAACATTTTTCTTGTTCATCTGTACGTTCACAAACTTTCTCATCATTTTTATTCTTTAGTTTTCATTGAAGTTGAATTAACTGTCTTTTCCATTCTTGATCCCTTTTTACTTTTCGGTTTTCTGCAGTGCCTAGGCTTGTATCCTTTTTTGCCACAATTAAAACATTCTTTTTTTCTAATACGAGGATTTATTTTCCGGGCAACATTTTCTTTATGTCATCTTTACTTACCTGTCTGAATATTTGACACATCATGTTCCTTTATTTTTGCCATGTCACGTTGAAGATTTTCTATTCATTTGTATTTTCTTTGACAATTTGCAGACTGATTTTTGGATTTTGTTCTAATTCAGGCAAAATTCTCATTCTGATCTCGGCATTCTCTAGAGCCATCAGTCCTTGTACAAAAATCAAGCACTTACATATCAGGAGTAAGTTCTTTCAGATTAAACTTCTGACACTCTCTATTGACAATCCCAGCAAAAGTCAAGTAATCTTCCCCACTTTTTTTTTTAAGGTTTAAACATTGCCACCTTATGTTGAAAAGAAAACTTTTCTCTCAAAGTTTTTTCCAGAATTAATTTTCTTTTCGTCCAACCTTGTAGCACAATCTTTTTGAAAGACTTCTTCATAATGGCAAAAATATGCCACAAAAGTTACCTCTTCCTCAGAATTGTACTTAAATTTGCCAATTGAATTTATTACCAAATCCCGAGAAAAAGAATTGCCTTGCTCTTTTACCTTTTTTAACATTAACAATTTGAACATTTTTTTGAACCATTCATTTTGTTTCTCAGAGCAATCCTGGTCCAAACATTGTCGTTCCTCCAACTGTTCATTTTGTTTTTGCTGGATTCTCAGGAATTCCAACATTGCTTCCTTAAAATCCTCCATATTTCTTTATAGAGAAAAAAAATTTTAACTGAGCACAACCAGATAAAATTCTTTGTTTTTACATATTTGACTTGGAATTAATCTGAGGTTGAGTAGTTGCCAAATAATTTCTTGGTATATGACTATAAATTTTTACACTCGAATCCTCAGTTCATGTTGGTATTAACATTCAAATTTTTCAATGTCAAATTAAATTTTGAATCCCTTGTTGCCAAATATTGTATCATGAAATGGATAAGTCGCTACACATGTAAAAAGTAGTAGTAATTTATTCCGAAGAATGATATGGTTCTAAGAGTCAAGAACACAGTCTACTGGAATAACAGTTAATCATGAACTTCACCTCAGTTCTGCTCAACTTCTCTCTCAGTAAGAGAGAGTGTGTTATTTATCTTTTGTTGGTGGGGTGCTCTGGTACTCCACGACTATTTAATACTTTGTATGTATTATAAATATTTTATACACATTTTAAAATGCCGTCACCTGTGGTGAAATATATTTAAATGCGAGTTTTTTATTTTATTTTGTATATTAATAGATCTGAGTATTTTGAGTTTTTCTTTCCAGTGAATATCATATAACAAAACACAAAAAAAAAAAAAAAAAAAAAAAAATCGATATTTTCACAAATTGTCTATGATACGGATGACATTTAGTTTTTAATAAAAACTGTGTTGTTACAAGTTTTAGAACAAAAAATGAACTTTGGACAGTTTATAAACAATTTTGATCTAGATGAACTACAACTAATACAAAAATTGGTAAGTTATGCTAAAACAAAAAAAAAAAAAGAAATTAAGACAAACCTTGTCAGTTGGATCTAATAAAACTTGTTTAAAACACATATTACTATAGAAATAGTTCACTTTTGCTCTTCAATTAGTTTTAGACATCACACAAAACAAAAAGGAATCATCTTGGGGCATTTTGGATGGGTGCCAGAATTTCTGAGATGAATTCTTCACAATTTATTTGCTAAAGAAACAAATGAAAATATGGTCTGTAAGAAAATGTTTAAATCATTATTTAAAAGAAAATATAGTTTGAAATTTAATAAGCATCTATATTATATTATACTGTGTAAAATGTATCAATAAATAAAATGGATAAATCGTACCCTAGAAAAAATCTCAAGTACTGTGTAAATCTTTAATCATCTTAGCTATATTAAATAGAATTTTTTCAAATAAGGTTAAAAATGTTAATATAAAAAAACAAAAAAAAAAACATTTAAAAATATATTTTTTTAATAAAGGAAATTGATCGATTCAAAAAATATTTTCAACATTGGGTAATTTGCCATTTACAAAAATTACCAGACAAAGTTTTCATATTAATATTGACAATCTAACACTGGAAACTAACAAACATTAAAAAAGCTTTAAGAATTTATAAAGTCAATCTTTTTTATGAAATATGAAAGTCAATAAAAATTAGACATTATTACTAAACAGAACACCCAATATTTTATATGATTGATATAGGCCCATCTCTAATAATTCAATAAGACACTACATTTTCTTTTTTTTAATGTGTATATGTTTTTGTTGTCTGTAACTTTAAGAAAAAGTCATTGACATATCCAACACTGGATGCTCAGATCTGTTCCTTGTATTTTGGTTACTGTCATAATGTTTCAAAAAGCTGGGGACATTAATAATAAAAAAAAAGAAAAGAAAAATACAAGTGATTTGAGCATCTGAATAATACTGGATATATATGTTTTATAATTTTGTTTTATTTTCAGGATTATTAATATTTATTGTGTACTTTGCTATGACTAATTACAAATTGAAATTGTGTATAAAGAACTGTAGGTGGTATGAATGCCAATATTTAGAAAGAAAAAATGTTTTTAATTCACAATGGTTAACATGAAATTTAATTAAGAATGTTGATCAATTTTTATAGCCACTCCCGAAGTGGCAATTATTAATATTAATTTATTTCACTTGAATACTCTCAATAAAACAAAATACTAGAATCAAAGAATATAATTGGTATTTTACAGTTCTTTGGCAATTATTGAGAAAAAGTCCCCAGTGTATTATCTTCCCTATTATTTAATCTATCAGTCATTGTAACATGTCCAACACACCATGACTGACTATGAAATATAAATCTAACTTTTGTTATCCTCTACCCAGTGCCGGATTTACATATGGGCTAGTATTGGCTGCAGCCCAGGGCCCCAAGACTAGAGGGACCCCCAAGGAGTTGGTCTTTAAATTCAATTTAGATTTTTTATATATTATATATATATATATATATATATATATATATATATATATATATATATATATATATATATATTGATGTAGCTTTTTGATTTTGCATAATTTTGTCTACTTAGTTCAATTTTACACTTACTGAATACAGACTGCAAAACTACTCAATATATTATTATAGACATGGTGTGGGTGGGGAACAAACATATGTAATGAAGGCACCTCTAAATTTTATTAGCTCAGGGGCCTCTAAAGCCTAAATCCAGCTGTGGATCTACCCATTCTTTTCAAGGGATTTATTTCTCAAAGAAATCAAATCTATGTGTGCACTTAAGCGAAATTCTCTACAGTCAGTCAGTTATGTGCCATGTGTGATACATGTATAGGCGATCATGTATCTTTTGATACATGACTGACGAGGCAGATTTTTTCCTGCAGTAGGTTGATATTTCTTTCTGTGGTAGACCAGTTGCCATCCAAGGCTATAGAACTGGATCTGTTCTGCTATTTACCCATATCTGGGGAGAGAAGAGTATTCATAACTTTTGCAAGAGTATTAGTATATTAGTGAATGTAATGGATTTGACTGGAATTCGAACTCGGCTCTCTGATTCGTCAATCTGAGCCACTATCCATTACTCCCCCATGCCTCCTACAGTATCCTTTAAAAATCTGAAAATTTCCAAAGACCTGCTTTAGATAAATAAACAAGTACTGTATATACTTGAGTATAGTGTGAGTTTTTATGATCAGGTTTTTTTTTTTATAGTAGAAAAAAGGGGGATTGCACTATTCATGCAAATATTTCAGGGGTTGCACTATACGTGAAGTCTGCTTATACACAAGTATATATGGTAGGTGAAAGAAAGAAAAGCCTAAGTTTCAATGATTTCAAAGAAAAAAAAAAAAAAAACATTTTTTCTTTTTAATGGCATTCAAGAATAAATAGCTACAAAAATTCCAATGTCATTTTTCCATGTATAAATGAAAAGTTTAAATGAACATAGATCACAAATTCTATCCTATATTTATTTTCATCACTTATTTCAACAGTTTTTCTTTTCCTTTCTTCTGTTCAAATATCTCCTCATCCTCCCACTGTGCATGATGCTAATGCAAGTTGCCTTATTTATCTTTCCTGCTCTCCCTTTTAATATAACCTCAAAAGATGAATAATTCGCTCATAGCAGAGATAGAAAAACAGAAGAAATCAGGAGCTTGCTTTAATTTTTTTTTTATTGCTTCTTTTTTGTTTTCATTATTATTTCTGCCATCTCTGCGATAAACAAAAACATTCTATAGAAAGGAGCAAAGTTCTATAATTATAATACATTGTTTTCTGTCTTCTTACACTATATTCCTACATTAATATTCAGTTACAGTCAAGGACATAGAAAATACTAAATGGAGAGAAGAAAATTGAATATTATAGAAATAATTTTATACAAAGAATTTATTTTAAAATACCAAAATTAGAAAAAAAAAAAAAATTTAGTTTTAAAATTTACATAAAACAATTGAAATTTATTAGTAATTTGCTTACAAACATTTTTTAATAATTTTTTCAGCCTGATTTTCAGATGGTATCAAAATAATTAATTTTTAGTTTAAGCTCAAATTATCTTAAATCTCTCCAATTTAGTCCTAAAGAAAAAAAAAAAAAACTTTAGAGTCAACTACACACTTCATGCAATTTTGTTTTTTATTCGAGTTATAAAATAATTTTTAACATTAAATAGATGCCAACATTTTCTATTTTGGAGTGCCCCTGCCAGTGGTAACTTTTTGCAATGTTTCAACATATGAACTTGACATCTTGCTTGATAGATGTATTGGACATAAAACAATGGCAACAAATAATACCTCTACAGATAGAGATACTCCAAAAATAATCCATCATATTTATTTTTCACACAAACCATAAAACACAGAAAGCCCAAAAGTACCATTGAATAGAGCAAATTCTCATCTACAAAACACTGTGTTTCCGACTAATGTAAATACTGTAAATAAAATAGGAGTTATTATTTTCAGAGTAAACTCTGTATATGTCTGGATTTTTCCACAAAAAAAAAAAAAAAAAAAAAAAATAGCCCAAAATAACCATTCAGTGTATAATTCTTAAAACATAAAATTTTCTTTCTCATTGTTATCCTAAATATAAAATAAATACATAAATTTATTGGGTAGTCATCCTCTGAACTCAAATATTCATACATACATCAAAAAACCAATCTTGATTCTAGGCAACACTTTGTGCATTTTATTCAAATAACATTATATCCTCTTTTAGAAAACAAGAAAAATGTCAAAGCTTATAGTAACTGGCATGTGGTTGCACATTTTTGATGCATTTTGGATTTTCTAAAATGAACTTATATTACATCACATTCAATTTGTGAATTTTTCCGTATTAAAATTGCTTGTGATAGTCTTTTGCAATTATTAATCTGTACAGTCCTAACCTTAAACTGGAAACACAACTTACCAATTACAGGTACAGTACTAAAACAACAACAAAAAATACCAATTACATTCATTTTTATTTCATATTTTAAATACCAACAAATAAGATTTGGTCTCTTAATACTGTTGAATTATAGCCCAATCCTGATCATAAATACTTATCCAGAGAATTTTTGCAGAGATAGCACAACAGCCATTCTTTGGCAGAAAAGTAGAACATGCAGATAAGAAGCCCATCATTCGAATTGAATAAATCAAGTCGATTTTTGTTTATGATTTTTGAAAGCACTATGTCTAGTATACGAAATTAAAGCAGCTTTCTTTTGTCTTATAAACTCATTCTATTATTCTAAGTTTTAGAGTATAGTAAATCTGGACTGAGGTTTTTATGTTTGTTGTTATTCTCACAATGTTTCAGCCATTGTAGCCACTGGCCTTCTTAACATATCTGTTGATAACCTTCAGATATTTTCCAACCAAACCCTTCATGTAACCTACAGAGATAAATTGGTCTTGTTCCACTGTCCATATCTAGAGATATTTCATCTTGGTTCTTTTTGACCATATTATGTGTCCCATAACCCATTAGGGTCATAGTGGCACTACATGTACTGCAGCAGTCGTTTGCCTTGGGTAAGACAGCCGGACAAAGTCTAACGCCCTTCCAGGCTGGTTTGAATTCAGAGTTCTCCTAGGTTGGTTGCCAACCAAAGTTATAGGGCCAAGACTGTCTTGATGGTTTTTGATTCATACTTTACCCAGGGCTATTTGCAGTCAAGTGAATGTAACCAACTCAAATGGAATTCCAACTCAGCCCAACATTTCCAAGCTGTTATTTATTACAGTACTCATGCATTTTTAGCATTGCTCAGTTTTTGCTTACCGTGTTGTCACAGAACCTAAGTTTGTACTAACTGACCCAGGGACTGAAGTCACAATTATGATTTCATCAAATTTCTAAATCAGCGCTTTAATCCACTATCTTCTGAGCCTTAAAGGATCAGGATTATCACATGTGACAAGAGACGAGTGTATTAAAATGTTGGTTTGTGAAGTTGGTGGAACAGTAATGATGAATTTAATCCCTGGTTCAGGTAGTACAGACTGACTCAATGGAAACATAGCAAGCAATAACTGAGCAGTACTTAAAAAGAACAAGACAAAATATCTCTAGATATGGACAGCAGAACAAAAAATAAATACTCTGCAGATTAAATAAAGAGTTCAGTTGAAGGGTTACTCAGATTGACAGACACTTGCAAAAGGTCAGAGCACAATAGCCAAAACATAAACATCCCAGAAATTCAGATATAAATCTTTATTCATATACTTAAACTTGAATCAGTTAAGTTTGTTTTAGAAATTAGTTAAGAATGCATCTTGTAGGAAAATTATAACTAAATCTAGAAGGGGCGGTGGGTAAAGTGTCATATAAATTACACAAAAATGAAAACACCGACATCTCATTTTAACAGATATATTTACCAAAATTACACAGAAATATCTTGAAATACTAGAGAGTAAATTTATCCAATAAACCATGGCCTCCAGATGACTTTCAAATCTGCATCTCTTCTAGACAGTTTCCTTGTTTAAGTTAGTGAATACTACCATAACCCTTGCCTTCAGGTCATCTTTGGTGTAACAAGGAATTTTGTTGTTCTCCTGCTTAATTGCATCCCACATGTAATAATCAAGGTTGTTGCTGTCTGGGGAGATAGGTGGCCAGATGTAAGGGGTGATTTGGTTGCAAAGATTGTGTGGCATGGTGCAGAGTCCTGTTGCCAGACATAGGGTCTTCAATTTGACCCAGGGCAGCACTACCTCCTCAGTGTAGTGTCTAAGGCCCTGTGGAAAGATGAATGAAGGCATAATATTGCCATCACAAGTGATCACTCCAAACACCATGATGTTGACTGAATATATTATCCAACTCTTTCCAAATCCTCTGCACTGTCCTCAGATTGGCACCCAAACACTCTGAAATGTTCATATTGGAGCTTTGAACATAATTGCCAAGCAGTACAGCATGCTGGTTCCAAATTTCTAGCAGTGTGAATTGCATCATGGTGCTCTTTCTCACATAGACAGTGCCCAACTGACCCTACTATACTGTGAAGTTGACAAAATCAAAAACAAAGCATATGTGCAAAATAAAAAATGGTGAAAATTTACACATCACATGCTGTACTTATGCCTTGAAATCTTTTTATTTGGATATACCTACATACAAACTTGCCACTATAGACATTTAGTCCATTTCTATCTCAGGAATAATTTGAATCCATAATCAATTTTTAGAATAAGATGGACACCAAAATTCATTTAGAAATTTTCATCGATTACTTTTATATGTTACTCAAAATGATTGGTCTTTAAGCCAAATGGTAAAATAAACCAAGGACATATTTAGTCTAATTTATGGGTATTTGTTTTGTACATCCTATTGATGAACAATGAAAATCTGTCAAAACAATGTTTTTTCTTACAATATGGGAGCTGCTAATAAAGAAAGACAAATGACAGCAAGTCTTCAACAGCAACAGTCAAAACCTGACAAGTGGCAGCACTAATCAGCAGACAGGTTAGGTTTAAGGCTCCAAGTTCACTACATAACCTAATGGATTAAAGCATTGGTTTGTGAATTTGGTGACAGTGATTGTCAGTTCAATCCCTGGGCCAGGCAGTGTGTACTTGGTCTCAGGGAAATGGGCATACAATAACTGAGAACTTAATGATATTCCTAGACATGGGCAGTGGAATGAGAACAGTCTACCCCTGTAGATTAAATAAAGAGGTCAGTTCCAAATTCTTTGCAGGTTACCCAGATCAATATATACCTGATAAAGGGCGGAGGATATGATGATCAAAATGTGATAACAATGACAAAGATGGGGAAAATACTTTGAATATAAATAGTGTAAATAACTCACTGATTTGTTTTAAAATCATTTTACCATTTTCATATTCAAGTAACTTTATTTTTATTATCTAAAATCAGTTCTGATTTTTGGGGATATTTGTTGGTAATTTCAAAACAAGAATATGAGGGACATTTCAACTGGAAGCAAAGAGAAAAATATTAAGAATACATCAAACAGAGTGTTGGATTGTTATTTTTAATGGTTCAGTGATAACGGCTCTCTCAAGGAGTTCCCAGACATATAGAAAATGAATGGTATGCCAAAATACATTCCCCACTTTATTAACAGACAATAAAACTTGGCATAAACATAGTACTTACAATATGTGATGGTCATACTGTTAAATATTACTACCTATGGGGCTGGCTGTTCGGCTTCTTGGAATTTTTCCTGTGGCATAAAAATCCATTCCATTGAGGATCCATTCTGATATGAGGGCAATAGTTTTGGGGGCAGAGTGTTTAAAGAAGGCAGAGAAAGAAGCTTCCACCATATAAGATCTGAAGCTGTCCTAGTCTTCTTTCATGTACCAAAAGATTACTACCTTTAAGTTAAGGTGAGATTGTGGGTTACCATTTAGGAATATCTTTTGTTCGTCATTGGTGTGAGTCAGGATGTTGAACAAAGTACATCTTATGTACCTTTCTCTAATTTGTCAAGGGCACTAACTCACCTGGGTTATCTGACCCCTAGGCAAGGGATTCTATCTAAATCTATCCAAATCCCTAGAAGGAAGTCAAAATTATGTTACTGAGAGCCAAAACATTCCCATCATAGGAAATGCAATTACTTATTTCATTGCATTCATTAAATAATCTTTCCACTACCATCCTATAAGTAATTACCTTAGTGAAAAGTGGCAGATTGAGGCAAAATGGGCTGGCAACATCACTAAGTGAACTGGAAGTTCCTTGATAGAGACTCAGGTATTGGCAAGCAACTGAGACATACAGAGGGAGCTGGTCACGTATTCAGCTGCAGAGTGACCCTATGGTCATCCCTGGTTATCGGAATGATGATTAAATATTTCCTTAAATATTTTCAGTTTACTTTAGTTAGATTATAGCTCTTAAAATAGAGATGAAAAATAAAGAAATATTAAAACAATTATAAAATTAAACTAAATCAAATTGTAGCTGATTGCAAAAAATGTTTTCTTTTCATGTCCGTTCAAAGTAGGTATGCGGTTAGCATAACAGTTACTGGCATATGAGCCAATTTCAAGTTCTCTCCTAGTCTGTTGTATTCCCTTTTGCACAAATGCCCTTGGCAAAGGCAATGAAGCCATGTTTTCCTTCCATCCAGTTAGGCATTAAATATCAAATCAGGCTCGTCTTTCATGTTGGTTAGCAGCTAGTCTAGGGGAAGGACTACTCTGAATTCAAAACTCAGGAAATCAATATATATATATATATCTCCAAAAGACAGGGAAATTCACAAATATTAAATAAATAGGAATCTGTAGAGAGCCATAATTCCTACATCCTGGAGGCATATAACATTAAGAAAAGAAAAAAGTAAAAAAAAACAAAAAACGATCAAATTGAAACAGTTCTTTCACTCCTCACATAAACTTATATTTTTAGATTGTCGTCTTCAAGATCTTTATTGATTAAACATAACTGTAGGAATTATGATCTCATTTAATCCCCTGCACTTAAGAGTTAAGTCCCTTAAATCAACTAAACTTAATCTACAAAGAAAAATACTCATGAAGTAATTTAAAAATTCAGATTTCAACAACTAAAATAGAACTTTATAATTCTGTCAATCATTTTTTAAAATTTTCTGTTCAGTGTATTCTAATGTAATCTATAAACATTTCTAAAATCAAAACTAAAGTAATTTTAACAAAACTTTACTCTAACCAATAACTTGAAGCATTTAGAATCTGTTGTCATTGATTTTTCATTGTGCAATTTAGCCATTACTCTGACAATTACACCTTATGTTATGAAAAAGATTTATCTGTAAATTTTTTCTAATATCCGCATTGCATAAAATTTAAATTAACTGTGAAAGTTATTTTGTACTTTTATGGCTAGTAATGGTTGCTATAGTATGTCACAGAGAATTATATATGAGCAAACCTCTTATGTTTTTACAATCACTGAAAACCAATTAAGATTTTTGGGAGCCACATTTTTTTTTTTTTCACTGATTATTTTCAGTTCTGGTTATTTTATATTTATTTTCTATGCTTAAGAATATTTTTAAAAAATATTCTGTTCTAGTTCTTTCTTATTTTTGATAGAGGGGGCAGCTAAGTTTTTCTTTTTTTCATCCTTTTTATATTTTCTGTTGCCAGTTTCTCCATACTGTCTATTTTATTCTGTTGCTTTTTGGCTCTTGTCTCAATCATCATCTATTGTTTTATGCCTTCATTTCTTTTCTGCTCAAAATGGTTCATCTGTATGCAGATTGATAAAAAAAAAAAAAATGACTGTTTAATGATCATACAGCAAATATTTTCTTTCAGGAATTTCAAGAGATTATTTGTATAAGAACATATATAATCTATCCAGCCAAGTTTTATTTATTTTAGCAAGAGAGAAAACAGAGCAGTGATCTGAGAGTTTCAAGAAAAACAGTTGAAATTAAGTGATAGATGCCAGTCATTAATTTCTGACTAAGAAATTTAATGTCATACGACAAATGCATTTGAATTGCACTCACAGGGAATATTGAATTCAAGAGAAAAACATCAAGTAATATTTCGAATTAATTTGTGGAGTGGATGGTAATGCAGGGACAAAGTGGGAAGGTAAAGGTTAAAATGTTCTTTCGAGTTACAAGAGATAGGAAGTTGTGGAGAGCCATGATTGCTTGCTTAATGAAGGGACATGACAGATTGCTTACAAATTTGCTTTGCAAAAAAAAAAAATGAAAAAAAATGTGGAAATCTTCATCATAGGAAAGGTAAGATAAAAATAAATGCAAACTAAGAATTTTACCATGAAATCGTGTGTGAAGACATTTATTGTTTTGTAATAAATCACTGAGCAGATACGGCTTTCAAGAAAATCTGAGCAACTGAATGTGCTTTAAAGGCAAATCTTACTTGATTGTGAAGTGGTTGATAACTGAGCAATTAAAGCATGCCTCATCAGGTGGTGGTTTCTCCTGCAAAGGGGGGTGCAAGCTTGAATCCTGCCAGAGAGCACATTTTCTTTGTTTTCTTGAGTATGCAGGCCAGTAGATGAAATAAATATAGTTTTAAGGTGTGCTATATTTATGGGATAAAGTGCTCAATATCAGAGATAGAGCATATATAATTTTTTTTTTTTTTTTTTAAACTTATCACCCCAAGCAAGGCTGGAAGCCACTAGCATGCAAGGGGTTACAGAAGGGTTGGAGGAAGAGCAGATAGGAGTGGTAAAGGAGAGGATGTGGAGAAAGATAGTGGATCGATCAAGGCAAGAGGGTTACAGAAGATTTGGAGCAAGAGCAGATAGGAATGAAAGGTGAAAGGATGTGGAGAAGGGAAGTGGATAGATCAAGGCAACTGGAGATGTCAATTGACGTTACACTTAAATAGAATGGAGATTGTATTTGTCAGGGAAACAGGAATAAGGAAGGGAGTTCCACAGGTGAGATGTGCGAGACATGAAGCTATTGGAGTAGAAGAGACGTCTACATCTAACAGTTTCAACGATATATATATATATATACACACACACACACACACACACACGTGTGTGCATGTGCTCGTGCACCATTTTTTTTTCTTTTTACAGATTATTTTACATAGCAATTAGTAATCATCTTGTTTCAATGTTGAGGATTTTTCACTTGAACTTTTATGCGTTCAGTATGTTACAGAACATGTTGAAGATGGACAGTGGGGAAACCATGCATAACCTACCTAAAAAGCTTGTGTAAATGAATGGCAGAACAGAATTTAGAAGAAATAGCAAAAAGACAAAATTTACTAAGTGCTACAAAGGACAGAAAATTGTGTGGAGCTATGCTCACCAACATCCTGAAGTGGTATGGCACATCGAAGAAGAAGAATCCACACAAATATGAAAATCAGATTAATATTACCTGGGTAAGCATTAAATGTTGACCCAACACTATTTTTAAGTTGCAAATCCAAGTAAAAATAGTTTTACTCTTTGTTAGAGTATTTTAATAGTTTTGCCCTAGCAAAAACCTTGCTACAGCATACTATTTTTGCTGTGTTAAGATAACACATCTACAAAATGAAATATGATTATATTTGTTATCACTTTAAATGTTATTTTGATGGATACTCTTAATTGAGTTGGCACACATTTATTAAACAGTATATTTATTTTCACCTACTGGCCTGAATGTTCGAGAAATTTTATTAAAGGAAAATTTGCACTCTTTGGCAGGAATTGAACCTGCATCCCTCAGGGCAGAAAGAGATACCATTTAGCCTGGTACACCTTACTGTTTGCTGTTATGTGAAGGACAATGATCAATCTGCATAAAGATGTTTGTCTTGAGCTGATCTGGAATCATATGTTATACTTATTTCTTATTTTGTCTTCAGTCATTGCTACATTTTTTTTCCTTTTTGGTTTCCTTGCATTAAAGCAACTCTTTCTTTCTATTTTGTCATTAATCCTTTGCTCATTCAAAATATATCATTACTGGATCCAAGCCCCCAAAATTGGAATTTTCAGTAATTTTCAAATTTTTTCCCCTCCCTCTCTGATGAAATTGTAACATAAATAAGTATGTATTATGTACACAAAAGAAAAATAATGCAGCCGTCAGTTTTGTACTGGTTCATCTTCAGACACTTTATCAACAAATGGGTAATGTGAAACTGACCGTTATACTATTACTCTCTAATATATTTAATTCATTTTTACTGATAATATAACTATCTTTTTGACACTAACACTGTATGGTAGTAAGTTGTTTATTATCAAATATAATAACACAGTTGTGTTATTAATATTAGTACTATCATTATAAAATGCATAATTAAGTACAGTAATCATATTTTTTTATACAAGCTCTGTTAGCAAGCCTTTTTACTACCTATTTTGAAAACCAGTTAACATTAACTGTTTAATTATTAGTGCCATTATATATAATTTTAAAATTTGAAGTTTTTTCCTTTATAAGCATAATTCCATTTTGTGATGAATCTCAGATTTCAACTCCAAAATATAAAATATAATCAATTAAATAATCCCAGAGGAATGATCTCTGCAGTGTTTATAAACAGTGTGGATAGAGGGATTGCATTTGTGTGGGAAACTGACAGTCGCCAAGCAGTGTTGAACCCTATATGCCCACTATATAAACGTTTCAGTATTGACCAAAAAGTTGTTATTCATGAGACTGGCTTGCCAAATATCATTCAAGCATTCATTTTAAGCATTACGACAATAAAGCCCTATATTCCGTTGTTTAATTTTAAGTATCCCTATCTGGCAACTTCAGATTTTGTCTGGTTCATATCTTGAAAATAGAAAAAGAATAGTTGAAAGGTTACACTGTTGAACACTGGCTCTCAAATGAAAAAAAAAAAAAAATATAAACAAAGAGATGTCACATCTTAAAGCTAAAATAGCAGTGTGAGAATCCAAAACCATTGTAAATAACCAAGTTTGATGTCTCTTTTCTAAGATGACCATAAATATCATCAATTCTAATTCCAATTGTTAAATTGCTGACTGAATTTGTTTCAAGCAGAGAAACACATAATAGTTTATGCAAAATATGGAAAAAAAATTAATTCAAATTATTTCTGTGTCAATATTAAACTATGAAGCAAAGGGTTAATGAAATATTTTCCTTTAAGAAGGTCTCAACAATTTTTCTTTCAAAATACTCCCCTTATAAATTGATTAGAAGAAAGTTCATGGTTTTATTTTCATCTACATCTTCCAATTCTTTTGTTTTCATAAAATTACCATGGGCTTTGAAGTAATTTCAAAATATTTTTCACAAGTTTCTTCATTTACAGCTGATTTCTATAATATAATTTTATTCTTGGAATATTCTTTTTCTTTTCTGAGAAATATTTCTCAACTTCTTTTCTCTATTTTTACTTTCTCTTTCTATATCCATTCCAGGTAATAATGGTTATTCTTTAAGTGTTACAAGATTGTAAAAAGGCATTTTGAAAAATTATTTCAAATGATGACAATGGTGAGTGATTACTTCAGAAAACACATCAAATAACCAAATTAAAAGCTTATGAAGACTTGTCTACAAACTTATGCTGGAAAAATGAAACAAAAAAAATCAAAACAAAGTTGCTTTGCATTATTTTATATATCAGTTTATACTTGCAATTGTCATATGTTTTATGAGAGGATACTGAAAATTTTAATCTGAGCCACTTCCCAAAATCTGACAGAAATACCAACCAGATATTTTTATTTTTAATCCCATCTTGATTGGGATAAGAACTTTCTAGTAATTCCTCATATGACTTATTGCAAGACTTCCCTACACGCAAGCTGCTAGTGGCCCACCAAAGGCAGTGCCAGTGGTCCTCTGGTGGCAGCCACCAGCAGGTCAACGGTAGGCCACTAGCGGTCTGCAAGTGGTAACATTGCCGAAATGAAAATGCTAGTAGGCCACCAGTATTAAACACTCATAGCATGCCACCCAGTAGCAGATTGGTGGCTTGCATGTAGGGTCACTTTATTAGATTTAAAAAAAAAAAATTAATTTAGTTATAATTTGCTATATTCACTTTTGCACAAATACCATTAAGAAACTTATAAATCCATCTCTTCTCCCCACTATGGGTTGAATAGCAGGGAAGACACAGCTCACTAGCCATGGTTAAAAACTAGTCTAGGAGAAGGCCAACTATCAATTCAAAATTATAAGTTTTATTTAAGAATTAATAATACATTAAATATTTCAAACTGATATTAAATTTAAAAAAAAAAAAAAAATTAAAAAAAAAAATCAAATGACTATTTCAACAAGTCATCAAATAATCATTAAGTGCCATGATGCGTGCCTATATGCAGTTAAATGATTCCCCAAGATAACAGTTTATAGAGAGTCCTAATTAAAACTGAATTGATTCACTCATTAAATCATCACCTTGAAATATTCCTTGAGGAAAATAAAGTTGTAACTGAAAAAGGCATTGTTTTTCAGAAACAAACACCTTTTATAATGGGCTTTGAAAAAAATCCTTCGCTCGCTAGTATGATGGGCAATTGGAAATTAGTAAAATCTTGATATATCTAATACCCTACCCATACTTTTGAAGGCTTTCATAAATTAAATTTTAGTTTAAACGTCATTTGATATATTTTTCAGAACTTCCTTTTTTGATGGGAAATCCCAAGTTACGTAAAATGTCTTTTTGTAATAACACATGAAGAATGACCAAAATTAAATGCTGGTTAGAATGCCTCCGAGTTCAATGTCTTAAGTGAGCTATCAACCTTATAGAAGATTTGGTTATTTCTTTTTCTTCAATTTGCTTTTCCCTATGATGAAAGGGATATCTATATTTGCCAATCCATGTTTGAAGGAAATCAATGTTGTTGTCAATCTGTTCACAGTCGTCCCGTCAAATAACAGGCAAGGCTGCTGTAAGCACAGTAGTGTGAACACTATGTGATCTGCGATGTTCTCCATTGTTGACACTAGATTATGTACCGTCATCATCTTGGCCATCACACAAAGTAAGTTTATATTGGCAGAAAAATACAGGAAATATATCTATATATAAAAAAGGAATGAAACACAAATGGACATGCTTAGCTTTATGGGGATGAAATTAAAATTTATTTTCAATATTCTGGAATTTAAAGAGCACATTAACATATGGCAAAGTTACTTTTAGTATTTCTGCCTAGTTAACACAAATGGATTTAGAGTAAATTTTTATTTTTATTTTGCAAATATAAAATTCAGAAACTAATCACAAGAAATTCTTTTGTCACAAAATTTTATTAATTTTTCCACAAAATTATATTAAAATTTAATAAAATTTAATTCCAATTCAATTTGTTGACTGCTGTTGCTCCTGAAGGCTACAGTATTTCTTTGTGTATAATATGAGAAATTTTAAATAAAAATTAAAGGCAGAAATGGGGAAGGTCATATTATACACAAGTATATGTTTTTCAGAAATTTTTACTCAGTTTAAATCATCTCTTATTTGAAACAATATTGCAAATACATTCACACTTAGCACAATAGATGATAAAACAAAGTAAGCAGGTGTTGATAACGATTGTTTACAAAAGGTATTTGATATGTTTTGTTCTTTGGAAATCAGTGAAATTGAATGTCTACATGTATATGGGCCCAGTGGATAAAAGCATTGGTTGAAGTAATCCAGTGACTTGACCCAAGAAGTTATCAGTTAAGTACCTGGCCACAGCAGAAGTGAATGGAAACTTGGAGAGTTGTGTTACTAAAGATAAATAACTGATACAGAGATATCCAGTAAAGGCATGGCATGTGGAACTAGAACAATCTACTCTGATGGATGAAATAAAGGGTTCAATTTGAAATTCCAGTGTATATCAACTGAAGAAGGTGGGTGTGTACAATGACAAAACATCATGAATATGACAAAGATGAGGACAACAGCCCCAAAATGTAATTAGTATAAATACTTACGATATCAGAAATTTAGACAGATAATACATAGGAATGGTCATATTATATTCAGGGATGTAATTTATTCTGGTTTTAACTTCAGAAAGATGGGATTGTATTATACACAAGAAAATATGGTAATAATTTTATGAAAGAAATTTGACTTAAATGCATAATGTATGTCAATTCTGAAGTTAGCTTAAAAGCTATAGGAAAAAATTTCAAGCACACTATCTTCTGCCATATGTGATTCACTCTTTAGCTCTTTCCTTATTTGAATTTCTGTCATTTCAAATCGATTCATTTTTATTATACATAAATTTCAAATTAACCAAATATCAAGAGTAGCAATTAAAATTCTTATTTTAAAGATAAATTTAAAAATTCCACTCATTTTGACTAACACTAGCGATCAGAAATTAATCAATGTTCGAATGTTATTTTGAAGGTGTTTCATCTCCAGACTATCATTTTTAATTATACTATTGAGTCAACTAACAGACAACCTGAACAGGAGCCAAAAATTATTGAGCAAAAAGCTGATATTAAAAAAAAAAATTGTCAAATTATAATAGATTCTACTTATTTTTTTTTTTATATTCATTGGTTTCATAATTATTCTAGTCAAATCTAGCTGATTTTTTCTAAAATATTGAAATTCTTTTTTACTTGCAAAAGTAATTTAAAAAAAAAAAAAAAGAGAAATATGAAATCATGTTCAAATATGAGATCAAAATTTTAAACTATCTGCAGTGATATTTTCACGCTTTAATCATTGGTTACAGAGTGCTATAACCTATTTCTAGCAGATGGAAAGAATTACTGCCGTTGCCATTATATAGCTCAACTGCACATGATGGAAGTTTCAGTTGTAGTTAAAGGGTTAATAACTTTTTCAAATGAAAAATGAAACACCATCAAACTTAAAATCCTTGACAATATCTTTCATTTAGTTGAGAGTATAAATTCTTTTGATTATTCTAATTAAAAACAGACATATTAAATATTGTAATAGGAAAATGAAAAGCAATGAGAAAGAAAAATATATAATTACCATAAATAAGTAAATAAAAAAAAAAAGAATTAAAAATAGCTGACACTTCACATTCCTCACTCTTGGGAGCACTATTTTGGAATAAAAAAATGTGCACACAATGATTAAAATAGAAAGGGGATCCCAAAGACAAAATTATATATATATATATATATATATATATGTGTGTGTGTGTGTATGCACATATCTCTTGCAAAGTAAACAAGATTCAGACCCAAAAGCCATTCTTTCTGCTAACAGAGAGAAGGCTGCAGGGACTTGATATACATTATCTTGAGGACTTTTAGATGGAACTCTGAATACACCTTATTCAAAATAATGAACACCTTTTTGATATCTAACTGTAATGTGTCCCCTACTTCCACTCATGAACACAGATGCATGGTTCATCAGCCACTAGAGGACATGCCAAACTGGTTATTGTCAAACCAACAAATTTGTGCTACTGAACAACATACTATTGGTTTATATTTTTTAGATGAAGTAGTATAATTATTTACACTATATTGTTTGGACTGTTTTCCTCAATTTCACTGTCACATACACAATATTTTGGATGTTGTATGCTCTGGCCTTCTTCTGATGATATTTGTTGGAATTTCGAACTAAAACCGTTATTTAGTCCACAGTGGTATTGTTCTAATTACATTGGATATCTCAGTTAATTCCCATTGATAACTCTCCAAGTTTCAAGATAAAGCACAGTTAGGATTATGTAATGACTTCAGTTGTTGAAGACCTGGATATATTGACATACTTATGCAAATCATCACATTGGTTGATCAGATTTTGGTTGAACTATGCTAAATTTCAACCTCTGATTATTTCTACCTATACAGTCAGCATCACACTATTAAAACTTTAAATAACTGATGTGGTGAAAAACCAGAAAGTCATTATTATAAGATTGAGCCGTGATGTCTATAT
Source organism: Acanthosepion esculentum (assembly GCA_964036315.1). NCBI lineage: Eukaryota > Metazoa > Mollusca > Cephalopoda > Sepiida > Sepiidae > Acanthosepion > Acanthosepion esculentum. Next base: position 96,975,824 of record OZ038480.1, on the reverse strand, counting down.
GAGGATTAGCAGAAAAATAAACTTTGAAAACCTATTGTCATCAGCTTTTTCTACTTTAACAATTCCACAGATCTTTCAATATGCAGATAATTATTATTAGTGGGAGAGCTGTATGCTAACAAAGTGATGTTTTGTTAGAAATACTTTCTTTTGAGGAACCCAGTTCACTCATGGAGACACAGTGGAGTAATGGATAGCAGCTTGGATTGAGGAATTGGAGAGTCAGGTTCAAATTCCAGTCAAGTCCATTACATTCACTTATGTGCTAATACCCTTAGGAAAGGGTATGAATCCTCTTATTCTCTCCTCAGCTATAGGCAAATAGCAGGACAGATTCAGTTCTATAGCCTTGGATGGTAACTGGTCTACCACAGAAAGAAATGGCAACCTACTGCAGGAAAAAGTCTGCCTCGTCAGTCATATATTGAAAGATACATGATCACCTAAGTGTGTATCACGCATGGCACATAACTGACGGAGTTCACTTAGAGGGTCTCTGTTTGAGGGTGTTTACAACTATCTAGATGTGACTTCTGAGTCAATTTGGCTACCTTATCCTTCAAACTAAAAAGATAAACAAAAAACCTTTTTGATATCAGACAAGCAACTCTATGCTACTGAAAAACATTTACTATCTGTATATTTTAAGATGAGTATTGTAACTATTTACACTATTTACATTGTTCAGACTTATTCTCATCTTTACTGCCACATTAACAATGTTTCAGCTATTGTACACTGTAGCCTTCTTCAGGATCTGTCTATATTTCTGACATGAACTATTTACACTCTTTACATTGTTCAGACTGTTGTCTGAATCTTTACAGTCACATTCACAATGTTTTTGCTGTTGTAATCTCTGGCCTTCTTCTGGGGATATTTGTTGGAATTTTGAATTGAACCCTTGTGGGTAGATTGTTCTAATTCCATATACCACACCTTTGGGTATCTCAGTTTTAGTTAGTTCATTTTGACATCTCTCCAAGTTTTGAAGACAGGGATTGAACTCACAACTCTTTGAGGTCATCAGTGTATGAATTTTGGGGACTTATAAACTTAATGTTGCGATACCATATTGCAGTATGTGTGGAAAGAAGGGTACAAGAGGATAAAAGTGTTCAGAAAATAGCTTTGGCCTGCCTACCCTATGTGAAGGGATTATCGGAGAAAATACAAAATATCTGTGGTCCATATAACATCATGACAACCTTCAAAAGTGGTTTGACACTTCACAGACACCTCTTCCAAGTAAGACTCCCCACCCATAGAGGAGAACATGACTAAGGACTGTGTATACTCCATCCCATGCAGCTGTGGTAAGAAATATAAATATAACAGGCTGCCTCCTTAAGGTAAGACTGCAGGAACATTGTAAAGCCATAACATGAGGTGAAATGGTAAAAATCAGGTGTAGCTGACCACATATGGAGGGAAAAATGATCACCGGCCTCTGTGGGATTAGTTTGAAAAATAGACAGAGAACATCACTAGAAATTATGTAACTTAAGTAATCAGCATAACCTAGTGTACAGATGAATACAGTATGGGAAGCAGCAGTACTAAGTGCTAGAGAAAATCAATAATAACAATAAAATTGCAATATGAGATTTGGTAAAAATAAAAAACATTTACTGAGATATTAAGTTTACAAGTTCCAAAACTTCATACACTGATGTCCTCAAGGACACATGGCCCAGTGGATAAAAGAGTTGGGTGGATCCAGTGACCCAAAGAGTTTAGAGTTCAATACCTGGTTACTGCAGGAGAAAACAGACATCTGGAAGATGCATGGCACATGAAACTAGAATAATTTACCCTGGTGGATGAAATAAACAGTTCAGTTTGGAATCCCAATCACCTGAAGGCGGCAATAAAGATGAGGACAACAGTCCAAATAATGTAAATGATTTCTAATCATTTCAGTAATATTAATATAATAAAATGTCAATATTTATTTATGAAAATTATTTGAAGTTTTATTTTTAAAATATGAAGTTTGGCTAAATGCCCATTTACAGATGGTATATCTAATTTCAACCATAATCATGTGACCAATTTTAACATAAGATGAATTCCTAAATTGTTTTTTTAGGTTATAACTCATGTCGTTACTTGATATTTAATATTTAATGTGACATCAAAATATTTCCTTTGAAGGAAAACTGATATTTTTTGAAACATTCAAACATTGACAATTTTTAATGAATTTCCGTTTTAGCTTTTAATAATCAAATAAATAAATGTCTTTAATCCAAAGACCAAAACTGTATTAAACAAAAATTCAAAAATATTCTCAGGCAACTTCTGAATTTTAATGACTCAATAGTTTTCAAACTATGACATCTTGACAAACATTTCAAATGAGCATTTGGTAACTAATGAACCCCTTGAGAAGTATTCTAGGGATTTTAATCATTAGATCATTGCCACAGATGATTCCTGAAAGCTTCTGGTTTCTCTGATTGGATGACAGCATCTCATCATTAAGCTAATCATGTCCAATTCTTGTAGCATATTCTTTTTTTGTAGCCTTTATATTGGAATGGCCTTCTCAGAATAATTCTTCCACAACTTCAAAGAGATTTTCTTTTTCATCAAAAATCTATCTCTTCATCATACATATATCTGTATATGTGTAATGTATATATGTACCTGTATACATATTTTCATAAGATGTGTATACAATGTAATATAAATGGATATGTATGCATTAATATATCTGTCTATTTGCCTTGCTTTGGTATTTTTATATATATATATATATATATATATATATATATATATATATATATATATATATATTTTTATTATTTTGTGGCTTATGGTTCAAAATTATGTGTCTGTAGAGCTTTCATTTTCAAAATCATGGGTGTTGTGTAAATTTAAAATATATGAAAGATAAGACCCTTATTCTTTATTTTAAATGTTGCAAATTAAAAAAAAGTTCAAGGAATTTTTGAAATGTGTATGAAGAATCCATGGCATTATTGGTGAGAAGGGCTTCAGCTTCTCATCACATTGTTGTTGAAACTGAGGACTAAACAGAAGACTAAAAATATATGAAAATGCTATTGAGTTGAGCTCTATAATTTGTTTAAAATGATGGCCAAAATTAGTTTTCAAAATAAAGTTAAAAGAAAAAAAAAAACCCAAAAAACCCTTCATTTTCAGGATTTATTTTGGTTCTGAAACATTAACTTCTTAAATTTCTATGTAATTCTTATAATGTTGAAAAGTCTAGAAAATAAATATAAGTGAAATGCAAAACAAATTATGTACTTAAAATAAAAATTAAAAAAATGTTGGATGATAGATCTTGAAGAGTTCATTTTATGGGCAGTTAAAAAATATAGAATGAAAATTCTTGAAGACCTCATATTTGATTTAGCACCTCATTGCTTCAACATCCCACCAAACTTTATTGATGCCATTACAACAAAAATATTATTTTCCATGTACTATATAACACATGTATATAACAAATATTACTTTGAAAAATTGTCGAAGGATATTCTGGCCTTATTGTATATTTAAATTTTCATTGGTCATTTTTTTTTTTTTACAATCTTTCTATCATTTTATAAAAAATATATAAGTAAAACTTCAGTATTGCAAAACAATATTTTACAAATAGTATCACTGGCAGATCAGATAAATAAGCAATGTCTTGCATGCAAGTGTTTGATAAGTAAATAGTATAGAAATATATGACTAAAAGCTATAACCTTTTTAATAAAAATTTTCAAAGCAAAACTTCTTTGATATTAACATAACAAATATCAAAGAGATTTGCGTTATTTATATATTCACCTGAAAAGAATAAGACAGATGTCCCCTTCCAATATTAAATGGTCAGTTATTTTGGCTTTTCCATTATGTCAGAACATTTTATTTATATATATATATAATTAATACAATTATAAAGTTTGTCACTTAGCTGATTGGGCTTACATTCAGCATCCTGACTCAAGAGTTTCATAGACTGATCCTCCAACAATTACTCAGTCCACTTATCAAGTATATTAGCAATTAACTGTTTATATTTGTTTTTATATATGCACTTTTCATTGAGTTTTTCCCCTCTTTCATAGTGTGTTTGTTTGTGTGCATATATATATTTTACACCAAGATTCCGAATTTGTGTGTAATCTCTAAGTAGCTGAAAATGGTGTATTTAATTAGAATATTTTGAATGAATTCAATCTTAAAACGTGCTAACTTAAAAATTACAAAATGAAATTATAGATTTGTAACTGATAATATTTCAGAGTCTGTAAGAGACAAATCAACAGAAGTGTGTTTCTACATGAGGATGCTGAGGATACCATGAACTGAATATGTATCAGGAAGAAATTCTGAGAGAATTAGATGTCCAACCAGGATCTATTATTGGGGGCCACAACCTTAACGTAAGACATGTAGATAGTGTTGATAGCAGACACAGAAAGGAAACTACAAGAATTCCTACAGAATGAAGGACAGCGAGAAGAAAGGACAGCGAGAAGAAAGGACAGCGAGAAGAAAGGACAGCGAGAAGAAAGGACAGCGAGAAGAAAGGACAGCGAGAAGAAAGGACAGCGAGAAGAAAGGACAGCGAGAAGAAAGGACAGCGAGAAGAAAGGACAGCGAGAAGAAAGGACAGCGAGAAGAAAGGACAGCGAGAAGAAAGGACAGCGAGAAGAAAGGACAGCGAGAAGAAAGGACAGCGAGAAGAAAAGCTAGAAGAATGGACTAAACATAAATTGCACAAAAATGGAATGCATAGTTATTAGCAAAAGAATGAGCCCAAAATGCAAATTACAATTTGAACACACCAAAATCATATAAGCACAAAAATTTAAATATCTGGAAAGTCTTCTAACAGATGATGAAAAATCTGACACTGAAATCTGAAGACACATTGGGATAGCCAAAGATGCATTCCAAAGGCGAATCGGAGTATTAAGAGACAGAAAAATTTTGTTAGAAACAAAGAAAAGAGTACTGAACTGTCATGGGATATCTGTTCTCCTATATGGTGGTGAATGCTGGACAACTTCGGCAAAGATGAAGAGACTTGAAGCAACAGAAATATGGTTCTACAGAAGGATGCTGAGGATTTATCATTTAACCAGGTAATGATTACTGGTGTCAGAGAGATAGGCACTACCTGAAAGGTAGCAAGTTTCCTTGGCTTTTCCTGAACAGCGATATCATAGGAAGCTAGAACTGCAAGAACAGCGACATCATAGGAAGCTAGAACTGCAAGAACAGCGACATCATAGGAAGCTAGAACTGCAAGAACAGCGACATCATAGGAAGCTAGAACTGCAAGAACGTCGCGATATCATAGGAAGCTAGAACTGCAAGAACAGCGATATCATAGGAAACTGGAACTACAAGAAAACTGTTCCTAACAATCAGAAAGAGACACCTGAAATTTCTGGGACATAGGAGGAGTAGGCTTGGAGAAATTGATACTCACAGGACATAAGATCAAAAGAAGCAGAGAGAAACAGTGACTAACCTGTTTAATTTTGAGTGAACAAGGACAAAGAGGGATGGTAAACAGGCAAAAGGTTATTTAGAACAACAAAAGAGAGGAAATTGTGGAGAGTCCTGACCCCCTACATCCTGAAAGGCATAAAAAGACTGATAGTTGTAGACTAATGAGCTGTGAGTTGTACTTAAAAGCAATACAAGATGAAAGAAAAATCAGTCAAAATGCTTCATATAAGAAATTCAAAGATTAACATTTAATCAATATAATGGAAACTAGAGAAAACAAATTAACACAGCTATATGGCTTATTTGAATAATGCCTGCTGGTGAAGCCTTTATTATCAGTATCACCAGTCCCATGACTGGGTGTGGTTGTAGGGTTACCACTCAACAAATTACCTGACCAGTTCCCTCCACATTGCTGGGATGAAAACTGAAAAGTTACTTGGTTATGCATAGCATATCTGCGGCGAGTAGACCTGGCAGAGTCCCTCTCACTCCAGGTTAAACACTAGCCAATATCCACCCCCTTGGCCATGGACAGATGTCCATTGATTCTGTCAAGTGAACCCTCCACCCTAGCTGTTGACTTCTGTTTAAAAACTGCCTAGAAATGCCATCTCCTCACTGCACAGGCAGCATACATAGCTGTGGTAGCCTGTCTATCCCATTATACTAGATGCCCATTAATTCTATAGATTTTGTTTTTAATCTTGCTGGGTGTCAAGCCATATTCCTTAAAAAGGAAAGCCTGGTGGGGAACTGGTTTAGTTGCTGATGATCCAACCATGTGACAAATAATATTGGGTTACATGTTACTTGTAGGATTTAGAATGACATGTGCTTTATGATAATGTAACTATGACATTATCATCATTCTGTTGGTAAAGAGAGTAAGCCAGAGATGTTGCAATCTTTTCTTGATATACTGCTTTATAAAATGTCACTTAGCTGTCATTAGCCAAAGTTCCTTTGCAGGCAAGTGGAATAATCACACAAAATTAACAGAAATAAACTGAAAGATGCTACAAGCATTTTTCACTTTATTTCTTACTTATTTTTTTTTATAAAAAATATTTCTTAAAATTAAAATTTCACTATTATGAATATTAGTTGATATTTTATAATTGATTTTAACAAAAGCCTGAAAATAAAATTTTAGACATTTTTTATGTATGGTAAAAATTTAAATGATTAACATTTTAAGATTCCATTATAATATGTCAGAAAATTTATATAAAAAAAATTAAAAAAAAAAGACAAGATTAATAAATTTAAAATTATTGAAGATTTAAAAAAATACAATAACAATATTAAATTACAAGCATTTATTTTCATTTTTGTTTCTATTGTTACACATATCAGATTTTAACTGTGTGCAAAACTGTAATATGGATTTAAAACTAAAAGCATGTTCAAAATAGAAAATTAAAAATGTTATTTTATATACTAATTTGTGCAGAATACATAGATATGAAAGTTTTCATGCTAAAAAAAAAATTAAATTGTTCACCGGTAAATAGTAAACATACATATGGGTGTGATGACCCCTCACACTTATGTCTCTTTTTAGTACTTAGTTATTTCAGTAAAATAAGTAAAACTATATTTTCATTTGCAACTTGTCTGCATGCTGACATTTCATGAACTTGCTTTACATTTCCTGAATGCTTCACTGCATGGATATTTATGGAACTAACCAACTTTCTTGTGACTATGTATGTTGTGCCTGAAGCTGTTTTGGTCATGTTTGTCTTTAAATTGCATGATAATTTATCAGATTTTTTTTTCATTGTTTTAATGATGCCATTTTTATACATGGATTAAATTATTTAATTCTTATACACAGGTAATCAATTTTGCTTCCTTATAAGGAAGAAAGAAATGTTTGGGTAAAATATATTCAATGTTTTATAAGAATGGCATAAATAAATTTAAAGAAAAAAATGATTACTTATTTTAATTGTACCTTTATTATTAAAATTAATTTTTATAAGTTCTTTATCTATGAATTTGAATATTTTAAAACAGCTGTAAGTTGGTAAAAATTTTTTCTTTTTAAAAAAAAAAAAAAAAAAAAATATTGATACTTTACTTATGAATAATTGAAACCTCATTTATATATAGTAAAAAAAAAAAATTGGAATATATTTGAACAGTATTTTTCTCTTCCTCATTGTTATTAATATGTTCACTGCTACCTTGGACATTTCAATCCTGATAAAAGAGTTACCAATAAAATCTGATGTAGGATTCCACTTTATTTGGTAAATAAAATTAGATTTCTATAACTAATGCTTATATGCATCCTTAGAATGAGCTTCCATTTTATTCCCATCATACCATGCAAATTAGTTGGGTCTATTTGTCATTTTGAAAACTCTACAAATCAAGTTAATAAAATATAAAAAAATAATTGACAATAGTCAAAATGGTATTGTATAGTTATTTAACTGTAACTTGACAAACTTCTCAAACAGAATTGACAAAGTTTTCAAACAATAAGAAAAGAAAAAATGAATAAGGCAAAATAATACTAAGAAAACAATATACAAGTCAAAAATAGGCAATACAACAGCAATAAGGCAAAAAGTTCACAAAGTAAGAATTTTGTTCATATGTAAAAAGGGATACAGACAAGTGGTTATCGTGTTCTGACTTCAAGACAAGAAAGAACAAAAAAAATGGGGAATGAAATCTAGAATTGTCCATTTTTTTTTTATTGGCTAGGAAGAAATCCCAGCATGCATCTGTAGGATTTCTTTATAATTTTGGGTAGAGGGTGTTCTTAGAAGTCATTCTTATGAATTATAACCAACAAGCATGACTATTTATATTATGTTAAATTAAAGCATAGAATAGATGTATATGTGCATCGGAAATCATGCAATAATATGTGCATTGTGTAGAAGTAATCATTTCACTTATTTTGTTAGTTCCAATTCAAAATTTTCCCCCTAATTATCAGGGCAAAACTTCAAAAAACAAAAAAAAATATAACAGATCAGAGGCCACTAATTGCTTTGTTCTGATAGAAAAGATATTTTGTTATAATAAGGAATAAAAACAAACTATTAAAAAAAAAAAAAAATCTTTGATATCTTATTGCTAATACTTCACATTAGAAATATTCTTTTTGGCAACTGATTTTAAAAATACAAAATAAAAATCAACATTATATGTAATTTTTGGAATATTTTTTATTAAAATCTTCATGACTTTAAAGCAAACTGGAAAACTGAACACAGAAACCTGGCATCTGTTACTAATTTAAAACATTTTTATGGATTTGACTTCTGCCTTACTTTTTTTCCTTGTTTACTTTTAAATAATAATAATAAAATATTGCAATAAATATCAACATTTGTTCTAGTTCAGTTTGGTTGTTATACCAGTATATCAACCCTTGTGAGTTATTTAATGCTGAAAATTGAATTTTTCATTCAATAATATTTTACAAAGTTTTATAATGCAAGAAATATTGTTGAAAACTGGTTGTATAGTTTGTCTATAGGTGATGAAATCTGGGTTAAAGTTTGGTATATAATTTAGTTTTTCTCAAGTAGATCAAAAATGTTTTTACATTACCGTTTTAGAAAAGTTTCTTAAGGCTAGTCACCTTATAAAGCTGTTTATGGATAGAGGCAAATTCGGCACATTCCATTATAAAATGTTTTCCTGTGTATGTCTCCTGGAATATTATGGATTTAAGCAGATCCTCATCTTTTAAAAAGAATGAATGTGATGTTGGTATGACCAATTCTGATTCTTGCTAAGACTACTTTTTCTCTTTGGGAAAGGCAGGCAACATTTGATATAAAAATCTCTACACTGTAGAACATTTAAATGAGTACTACATGGGAATTTATAACAGTAAGTTTTGATTAGATTTTTCTGTCTACCAAACATTAAATCTTATTTGTAATATCAAACTGGCAGGGTTATTTAAGTTGAAAAATAATATGAAGTTACAATTTTACTTATTGTGTCAATCATAGAAAATAACATGGAAAATATTGGTAGAAACAATGATTAAAATACACAATATATAAATTGAAAAATGTGGTGATATGCTACTTAGATTGTATATAAGTAAGAATGTTTCTATATTGATCAGAGAGTTATCTTTCCTTGACTACACTGCGTACTTGTGAGAACTTTACATGACACAACAACATGGCATCGACAATAGGATATTGTTAGAAGATTTTCAGTTTGTGGAGACTTTGATGAGATGTTTTGCAGCATTGGTAAGAGTTAAAAAATTGAGTGGCAGCAAATGTAGAGGAGGAGTAAATGAAGTAATGCATTTATTACTAGCATCAGCAGGTTGTGAGGCTGTGAAAAAGATCTCCATAATGGTCTATCTGAAGATGTTAAAAGACTTGATATTTGAAGAAATTGCGAACATTGTACAAACAAATGTATGTTCATAAAAATAAGCTGGTCATAGCTGAGAGGATGAAGTTCCTTAAAATCAGGCAAAAATCCAGATGAAACCATTAGACTGTACATTCAGAGACTAAAAGAAGCATCGAGGTACTGTGAATTCGAAAAGTTGGGTACAGGACTGATGTCTATAGAAGAGGAATTAATATAGTTAAGGCAAATTGAATGTTTATATGACATCTCAAGTGAGCACAAAATTTTTGAACAGCTTCAAGTCCAGAACATGAATATTGAAATGAGTTTTGAATTTTTACAGCAGCTAGCATTAGAGATTTAATATCCTTAAGACAAACATGGAGACATACAGTACTATGAAGAGTTTATGTAACTCTTGTTTTTGCAACAATGAACACGAGATGAACAATATAAATGCCCAACTTTTGGAAAGATGTTTTAAGTCCAAGAAGAAAAACCATTTCCAGTCAATATGCAAATATAAAACATCCAGTAGAAGAAGTGGAGAAGATAGATCCTCCAATGAGAAATACTGAAATTTATGAGGTAAAAGCAAAATGGAATAACTGTACTAATGCAAGTGGATACAGATAGTGATGTAACATTATTACCCAAGAATTTTGGGGAGAAAGTGGGGAGACCGAAATTAACAAGGACCAATCTGCAATTGAAACAATTTGTTTTGTCAATCATTAAAACAGTTGGTTGCTTTGAGGAGGTGTTCAAGACTAAGACTCAATTCAAAGTAATACCAATCATATTCATGGAGTACATAAAAGATCATGGTCCCCTTGGGGTTGTCATATTAAGAATAGACACCTCAAAGTTAGTTAATTGCATGAAATTAGAAGAACCTGAGATTGGACTTTTAAAGGATTACAAGGCAGGTGTTTGGCTCAAAGGGAATAGCCAACTGGTATATTTCCAGTCTCAGAGTTCCAGCTCATCTTCTGCTCATGGTTATTGTGAACTTAAAATGATTGAAGAAGGAATATTGGAGAAGGTCAGTCAGGGAGGTAGTAATTGGGCTTCTTCAATCATCGCCATATGCAAAGCAAATGGAGATTTAAGAATCTGTGGTGACTACAAATGTAGTATAAATCACCAGATAAGTTTGGATTCCTTCCCCTTGCCAAATATTGAAACAGCCTGTCATGAGTTTGGTAGCATGAAAATTTTTTGCCAAGATTAATCTGTAATCTGTGTATAATAGGATTAAAGTTGACAACCATTTTCAAGAAGTCACCATGATAAGCACTCCTATAGGTCTTCTAAGGTGGACTCATCTGCTGTTTGGAATTAAAACATCCAGTCACATATTGCAAAAGGCTACTGAGAATGTTTTGGAAGGAGTAAAAACATCATTGTCTATCAGGATGACATAGGTATTGGCGCATATACTGAGGATAAGCTAAAGAATAAAATGGAACAGGTTCTGAGCAGATTGAGTAATGCAGGGATGATAATTGAGATAAGTGTAAATTTAATTACGAGAAAATTTCATACTTAGGATAACAATTATCAAAAGATGGGATCTTGCCAAATGAACAGAATATGGAATAATATATGGAGCAATTGCTGTATGGTGGAAAGACCTTTTAAGGATTCAAGGCAAAGATTAGCAATTGAAAGAGGAGTCATATGTTGTGGAGATCTTATTGTACCCCCAAAATCATTAAGATGTTATTAAAGCAGTACACAGTGACATACATGGAGAGGATGGTCCAGACAATAAAAGTTGGATTGAAAGAATTCCCTTCAGAGAATTGCAGCCTAGAAAGTTATCTACCAAGATTGCTTTTAAGGTACAGGATCATCTCACATGTGAGCAGAACACAAACCACCTTGGCATTGATGGGAGGGCAAATTAGAGCCCGAATAACCATGTATTTCTCAACAAATGAGAATGTATGGTACAAAAGGAACAAGGATTTGAATCCTGAGAAAGCACAATTTGTTGTGCAAAAAGAATTTAATACAACAATATCAACAAAAAATGGGAAGAGCGCGTTAGCTCATATAGACCATTTTAGATTGTGAAGAGAGCCAAAAGATATTGAAATGGAGGAAGAGCCTGTTGCAGAAGTGAGGATCAGGATGATCACCAAGAATTTTAGAGTGAAGTAGAAGAGAGAATGTGTCTAGGTATAACGAGGAACATGTGGAAGATTTAAATGAAGAAAATCTGGTAAGACCGAGATCACATATAAAGAGGAATCTAGGCAATCACCATGAGACAAGTGGTAGATCTGGAGTGGAGCGGTTCATATAAGTAGCAGATCTACCAAGGGCATAAAGCCTCTAAGGTTCTGAGAGATGCAATGATAGGCAAATTAGAAGTGGGAAGTTTTCTACACTTGGAAGTGAGTTATCTTTCCTTAATGATGTGTGCTTGTGAGAACTTTACACAAAAATAAAATTTTATTAAAAGTTACCTTCTTGAAAAAATATTTGCTTCTGAATTCATAAATTTCTATAAAAAACCTTATTATAATTGAAAGAGGAATCATCAACAGGAAACAAAAAGGCTTTCTTATTTTAAGAGAATTTGAAACATTAATTGAACTGAATATTCATAATTTCATAAATTAATATTAAAATTTGGTTTTCTGAATATATTTAATCATTTTTAAATTAATTTTTGTCCCATAAAATTTTATTAAAAGTTACCTTCTTGAAAAAATATTTGCTTCTGAATTCATAAATTTCTATAAAAAAACTTATTATAATTGAAAGAGGAATCATCAACAGGAAACAAAAAGGCTTTCTTATTTTAAGAGAATTTGAAACATTAATTGAACTGAATATTCATAATTTCATAATATTAAAATTTGGTTTTCTGAATATATTTAATCATTTTTAAATTAATTTTTGTCCCATAAAATTTTATTAAAAGTTACCTTTTTGAAAAAATATTTGTATCTGAATTCATAAATATCTATAAAAAACCTTATTATAATTGAAAGAGGAATCATCAACAGGAAACAAAAAGGCTTTCTTATTTTAAGAGAATTTGAAACATTAATTGAACTGAATATTCATAATTTCATAAATTAAAATTAAAATTTGGTTTTCTGAATATATTTAATCATTTTTAAATTAATTTTTGTCCCATAAAATTTTATTAAAAGTTACCTTTTTGAAAAAATATTTGCTTCTGAATTCATAAATTTCTATAAAAAACCTTATTATAATTGAAAGAGGAATCATCAACAGGAAACAAAAAGGCTTTCTTATTTTAAGAGAATTTGAAACATTAATTGAACTGAATATTCATAATTTCATAAATTAATATTAAAATTTGGTTTTCTGAATATATTTAATCATTTTTAAATTAATTTTTGTCCCATAAAATCAAATTTAAAAAAAGTACTTTAAAGCATTTGATAATATAATTATTATTAGTAGTAGTAGTGTGCCCATGCTGTAAAAAAATGGCAGCAATTGTTAGTTTTAATAGAGATGCAATGAAAGGAAAGTCTCCAAACCTATGTACTGAGATTCAATAAAGCGGAGATAACGAATTCACAACTAAAATAGAGGCCAATGAACCATTTAATTATTCTAATTCCTTTATATTTTTTTCTTCTTAGACATTTCATGATAGCTATGATTCATTGATTACTCTTAGTAATCTATAAATCACTTTTTGCTCAAAATGCTTTCATATTAAAAATTATGTGTGTTTAATATAACAGTAAAATGGAACTATCTCTCAAAAGATAAAAATTAACAACAGAATGATAACAACAAAGGTGAAATGAGACCATCAGTAAATAGACAAAAGGTACCGAAGTGCCTCACATAAAAAGCTTGAACAAATAAGACTGCAATCTAAGAAATGTAAGAGTAAAAGGAACGAGTTAAGTAAATGGTTCATTTTGCTTGGGAACTAATTTGTGTAAATGCAGATAAATATTTTATTTGTATAGATTATTAAAACAACTACAGGAAATAATCATTCATAAATTTACTCACATTGATTTACCTCCCTTCCCATTACAGACAGTCACAAAGGGGACATGAGAGGGAAAGAAAGTTGGGGTTTCATTTCTTATTTTTGCATATTCTGTCTTGTTTATATATCTTTTGGTGTTTAATGATTGAATGGTTGTCATGCAAGGAAACTTGGTGTGACTTGAATTTCAAAGTTTAAGTGATTTTTAATTGTGTGTGTGTGTGTCTCTCTCTCTCATATATATATATATATATATATATATATATATATATATATATATATATATAAGTGATCATGGAAGTGAACACTCAGAAGCGACAGACTGTTTCATGCTAGGCACAATCAGTCCACATGTGGTGTTTTTTTCTTGAGAGCACTTTATTCCATAAGTATAGCACACCTTAAAACTATATATATATATATATAGGGTACCAGCTAAATTGTCCAATTATTAGATTAAGCTCTGAACCATCATATCTTAGAAATGATACAAGATATATTACTGAAATTCTCAGATTTTTATAACACTATTGGACTTTACTTTGAGCAATAAGAATGTATAATTACTCTCTAAGCTTAAAAGAAGTATCATGATGAAATTGATCATAACTGAAAATGACATGTTCATCATTAATTAATCATAGCTTAAGATCTGAAGTTCATGAAGGATTGAAATAAATTTCATATATATATATATATATATATATATATATATATATATATATATGTGTGTGTGTGTGTGTGTGTCATCCACAGACAGACTGTTTCACAGCTTGTCAGTGTGGCTAGACATCTGGATGCCTCTAGCTAGGATCAAAACCCGGCTGAATTAGTGTCAGTCGGAGATTCTATCCCCAAGCTGTTGGTGCATGGCAGGGATGAAGCTGAATTTAAGCGTATTTATTTTTAGATAAACACCAGTGATTGGGAGAACTCAATTTGCTTTACAAAAGAGTCTTGCATTATTAGCCGTAATAGTCACTGTTTATAAACTCACACTTTCTTCCCAGAGAGCTCAAATGAAATAAATATTTCAGGAGCATATATATTGTCATCCACAGACAGACTGTTTCACAGCTCATCAGTGTAGTTAGACATCTGGTTGCCTCTAGCAGGATGGAAACCCGGCTGAACTGGCATCAGCCAGAGATTCTACCCCTAAGCCATTGGTGCACGGCAGGGATGAATGTGAATTTAAGCATATTTCTTTTACACACACACGCACACATTATTCCAGGATCATTTTCAAACTTATTCAAGATGATCTTTGCCTTCTCTAACCTTCTGTTCTAGAGTAATAAGGTGCCTCACATGTTTCACGTATGATTTCATTTTAGTCTTCTTCCACTGCTCTTTGAACTGTCATAGCTGAAACTGCTCTCTCACATGCCAAACGTGTTATGGATTGAGTTGGATCTAACTGATCTCTTCAGCTCTTTAGTTGAAATGATGATCCCTATTTTTGTGACCTCCTGATTCAGTTTTCCTCTACTGTTCCTTCTACTGTTCTCTTGATGGTTTTTGAGTGGACTTTGAAGATGAAGTCAGAGTATGAATGTGGGAAGGATCTTTTTCCTCTCACCATTGCTCAGATGGGAAGACAAGGGTGTCTGATACAAAACAGTTTTAACCTGTTCTCTTTGTAGGTGAATAAATCAAAGGGTTTTTCACTGAATCTTATGATAAATGGTGTCAAGATGGCTAAACGTCTTATCTGAAAACCTGGGAAAAAGAAACTCAATTAGATTTTTTTAAAGATATTAATCATGTTGTGGGATGGACAATTTTACAGTTGCACTTGGGGTGTGTTTGTATATATATATATATATATATATATTTAAAGACATTTACGATATGTTTAACATTCTTTTTATAGATACATTTAAGTAAATGCTCTGTTTATAATAAACAGTATTAAATAACATTTACCGGCCTGAATGTCCGAGAAATTTTTATAGAAAATTTTCATTCTCCGACATAAAATATCTATAAAAAGAACATTAAACATATCATAAATGTCTTTAAATAAATTGTCGGACTCTGTCCAATTCAAAATGATTGTAAAAATATTGGCAGTTATTTATATCTTTAAAATCAAGATGTAACAGTGATTTTTTCTCTGAATTGATAGGAAACAAGTCATAGTTAACAATGGAATAATTGTCAAAAAAAATATATATATTTTAAAAGTAAATGCTACGAACTGTGGATTTTTACTCCAACTGTTCTTTCTCTCATTATATATAAACACCCAAACACTGAAATGTTCATATTGGGGCTACTGGCGTGAATTTCATCCTGGGGCTCTTTTTCTAACATACAGTACCCAACTGACACTACTATACTGTACATTTGTCAAAATCAAAATGCAGCAACACATATATGCGAAATTAAAAATATAAAATTGCAAAAATTTACCGATTACACCTTGTATATGCATGTGTGCTTGTTTCCTAGGATGTATAATAGTATCTGAAGCATAAGTGGAGGAGAACAGACAAAGTGGAAAAGATATAATCACCAGTTTTGCAGATATCAGTTGATCTTGGCTTCTTCAGGTCAGAATGAACAACAAAACTGTGTGTACAGAGAAAATACGCTGTGATTTATGATAAAAAGGGCTATAAATTGAATTACCTTATCAGATCTGACAACACTTTCTGGCTTCTGGTCATTGGATCTGATAAGGTAATTTAATTTATGACTCCTCTTATCCTCAAAAATCCCAATGCAGTATTTTCTGTACACACAGTTTTGTTGTTCATTCTGACCTGAAGCAGCAGAGGCTAACAGACATCATAAAAACACCTAATTTATAGGTTTTCCACACTTATTATATATATATATATATATATATATATATTTAAAGACATTTATATTATGTTTAACGTTCTTTTTATAGATACAAGTATTTAAGCAAATGTTCTGTTTTATAATAAACAGTATTAAATAACATTTACCGGCCTGAATGTCCGAGAAATTTTCATAGAAAATTTTCGCTCGCCGACATTTGCTTAAATACTTGTATCTATAAAAAGAACGTTAAACATAATATAAATGTCTTTAAATAAATTGTCGGACAATGTCCAATTCTAAAATATATATATATATATATATATATATATACACACACACACACACATGTATGTGTGTGTATGTTTAGGATATAGAATCCAAACAAAAGATAGTGGAAAATATTTTTCTTGATAATGCATTTTGCCTATTTAGGTAGTTACATACAGTTTTGTCTTTGATTCTGACCTAAAGATAATTACCTAATGAATGCAAAACATTTCAAAAAGATTTTACACACTTTATATATATATATATATGTGTGTGTGTGTGTGTGTGTGTGTGTGTATATGCACAGATATATATAATAAATCAATATCATTCACATTTATTTATAGCCATATATGCCAAGTAATGATACAGAAAGGAAGATTTTGCAAGCAATTTCATTCAATGATTGATAGATGTTTGATGTCTGCATATTTCACGTCAAGTTTCAATTGCATATAGCTTCAAGATTTCTTGCTTGAAACATGGTGTAGGAATATTCATTTGGTACTTAGATAAAACTTTAGACCTTGTTGTTTTCAGTTTTATCTACTGTCACAAGACAATATCTACTTGTTTGATCTCGAATCAATTCATCATGTACTAAATCATTACTAAAGTTCTATTTTTTTTTTAATTAAATCAACTTATTTTGGAATCTGAATTATTGAAATGACAACTAATCAGCTTATAGTAGTTTTTAACCTCATCTATTTTAAACTTTAGTGCTGTTCAAACCATTGACCTTACAAAATACTTGTAAAATCTGCCATAAAAAAATGAAAATATCTGCTAACAAAAATAATCAAACTCATAGCCTCTCTTTTTAACTTGGCAGTTGAATACCAGAGAAGTAACAATGAACCTTGTGGTAATATGCTGACTGCTCTCCTCTCTTGTATGAATGATATTCATAAAGGCTGTATACTTATAGATGTCCTTTAAGGTCATTTTATAGATATCAATAATGGAGGGCATTACGATTAGTCACCTACATATTGAACATGAACAAACTGGTTGGTGATTTAAAATTGCTTCCGATTTTATACTTCCATGAACAGAAATCAGGAATGCTGCCAAGAAATATGGCAGACCAATAAATCTTTGGTCTTCCCTTCTGTACCATCTTTGTTCTGGTGACCATTGTTCCTTGATTTCCTAAATCACAAGGAATTTCGAATCCTGTTGAAAGTCCAGCATCCTCATGCTTTCTGTGAAGAATTGGTTTCTTTGACTCTTGAGAACAATGCCATGAGCATTGATGAATTGTTCCTATCCAGATGCACTGCATTTCAAATGAGAAGAGAGTTTAGTGAAAGTGTCTGTGATGATTGAATGAGACCCTTTCAGGGGTTGTAATTTTTCAAAGGTTCCCTGAAAGATAAGAACGTTGAATTTCTTCTTCATTGTCTTCCACAGAGAAATCTATTAATCAAGTATAGGTGTTCAATTGAGTAAATGTCTATAAAAAGAATTAAATAGTTGGATCAGTTTCTTCAACTCCAAACTTATACGTTGACCATTCAAAAATCACAAGAACTGAAAGTTTCCACCATCTTATCCTTTCAGACACTAGCCAAATAACTGTCCAACAGAAAAGTTGTCATAGAAGTTCTTATTTTGCTAAATTTTCTGTATAAACAATGTCAGCTAGACATCTATTTTCTAAAGTCTTTTGTCATTTTTCTAAATCCACTTGAATTTTCTACTCTAGATATAGCCACACAGTAATGATCACAAGAGAAATATTTGAATAATTTACTAATGTTAATATATATATATATATATATATATATATATATATATATATATATACTATTCGGAATATACTTGTTGACAACACTAATATAATAGCATCATCCACTTGCAAAAAAAGGCTAAAAATAACGGAAGCCTTACTAATAAAAACAAACAAACCAACACTTAATAATATTAACTTTGAACATGGACATAATATCTTGACCGCGTTTTGAAAAAAAAATAAAAAAATGCATCACTTTATAAAATATATATATAACGAACTATTTCTATTTCTAACAGTTGAAATATAATCCTTGAAAATGGCTAAATGTATAGCCGAAAGTGGTTGGATAAAAAGAACATTCGGACAGTTTTTATATAATTTATCCTCTGAAAAGAAAAACTTTATTAGATCGCACGAGAAATTATATAAAAAACTAAATAAAAGCACCTTGTCAGTCATTTTTAATGAAATGTGCGTGCATATATATATATATATATATATATATATATATATATATATATATAATAAAAGTCAATTCAGGAAACTTAGTATTTTTTTTTTTTAACTGGTTTAAGTAATTCAGTACACTTGAAAAAATCTATTTAAACAGATTTTGATTTATTTAAATAATTCTGTAATTTTTTTTTTTGCTTCTTTCAACCGATTTGTAGTCATGTAAAATATCAGATGACAACGGTGCATATTACAAATGCTGTAGGATTTGTGGCTGAATTTTCACAAAGCAGATATAAATTCTTTCTTTACAAACAATGAATTAAAAAAAATTGACAAACGTTATAGTAATTTTTAAAAATTTTAATTAAAAATAAATAATATGGATGAAATATTTATTAAAATATACTTTAAACTGATAAAGATATCACCTTAATAATCATTTACTACAAGATGTAAACTTATATTTGAGAAAAAGTTTCTAGTGTTTTAATCTAAATTCTATAAATGTTTTTTAATCGACTATTTAACATTAAATCCCCAAAATGTTTGTAATAAATTTAAAAAAAAAAACGTTAACATAATTAAACTGCTTAGACTGTTTAAACAAAAAAATTTGCGAAATCTCAAAGTAAAGAAAAAAACAACGCATATTCCAATGGAAGTCAATGACACTTTTTTACACCTTCTGTCTCTTTTTTTCTCTCTTTTTCTTTTTATGCTTTTGGTAGATCCCCCTCCCATATCAAGATATAACTTCCGTTAACAGATTTAAAGTGTCACTGTCTAGATTTCAGCGAAAATTTAAATTTGAAACAATAGAAATGTTACATCTAACTCAATGCTGTCTCTCTACCCCCTACACTGCCCCCACTTCATTAATTTCCTTATTATTGCCTGTCGTAAATGTGTAAATTTATTTTCATTTCAACATTTGGAAATAAATCTGATGATCCAATGTCCTTTGAAAGGGCTGTGGTGAAAGTATTATATGGAACCTTAAAGTAATTTGTTTTTATTTAAAATAAATATATATATATATATTTTAAAGAAAAACAGACCACTTTAAGGCTCCATTGTAATAGTTTATTTCACCAAGGATTTTTAACTGTCCATGGATCTACAGACGTCACTTTCAAAAGGCGAAATGAAAAATGAAATTAAAATTTACACTTTTGATGGGCAGTATTAAGCTTATATAATATAGAAGGTAGCGAGGAATGGTATGAGAGACATGGTCGAGTTTAGAGAGAGAAAGGAGAATTTTAAAATTTATATTTCTTTATAATACTTAATATTGAGGAAGGAAGGTGGTTAAGGATCAGACATTGACCTATTTAATCAGTCAACTCAAAGGAAATGATATGTGGAAGGGGTGGAGGAAAATGAAAAAGAAAAAAGGGGGAAGTAAAGAGAAAAGCCGTTTACGGAGGAAGAGGGGTGGTATAGCCTTAGCAAATTAGATAAAAACAGATTTTAACGTTTGATAGTAATTTAAATGTTTAAAAACTCCATGAAGAAATTAATTTAATGCTTGTTAGCAATTTAAATATTCAACTTTTCTACAAATAAATTAGGGATCTAATATGAGTTGAATACTATATTAATAAATGACAATAAAAAAAATATAAGGGTTTACGAAAAGTAATATTTTAATATTGTGAAAGACTGTTAAGGTAACATCTTTATCAGTTTGAGTCTAATTCATGAATGTAATTTGTAGCTATTTTTAGATGGGTGATATTTCTTACTCAAAGTTTAGGTTTCAAATCAAGATGTAGTAAGATTTGAAGGTAATAGTAAAAAAAATTGTTTCTTCATATATATACCACATACATATTTATGCAAGAATCACATATACATACGTTTATGCACACGTGCAATTACATACATAAGCATATACACATGTATCGATATACAGCGGCATATATACATATTCATATACAAATATCTACACATATTTCCAAATTTCCACACACATTCATATTTATACCTATTTATACACACATTCATATTTATACCTATTTAAATTTTTTCCTTAAATTTTACATTTAACGTTAGGTGGTGAATTAAGTGTTTAAATTTAAAAAAATATATTTAATTTTAATATTTTTAACATCAAGACTAATAGTTAAGGAGTAACATATTTTAATTTAAATCTAAATGATCAATTTAAAATGAGATTATCTCCAGATAAGTAAAATTTCTAATCTTACAATTCTAATTAG
The DNA here is from genome assembly GCA_964036315.1 of Acanthosepion esculentum. NCBI lineage: Eukaryota > Metazoa > Mollusca > Cephalopoda > Sepiida > Sepiidae > Acanthosepion > Acanthosepion esculentum. The sequence goes on along the minus strand of OZ038480.1, from coordinate 96,954,496 downwards.
AAATTATTTAAGGAGAAAGTAAGAATAAACGGCAAGAGAATTTAATGTCCTTCCATTAGAATTTTCTCTCTCTATATATATATATATATATATATATATATATATATATAAAGAAAAACCTACACCCATTTATACCTATATATGCATATATCTGCATGCCACTATATCTCATACATATCACATATATGAACTCATAAATACTTACATATCTACATATACAAACACATATGCAACCCCATATACATGAATCAAAACATTTACATATGCGCCTACAATACATATATAAATGTACATATACACATAAATCTACATATCCAAGTTCATATACACACAGTTATGTAACCACACACATATGTGCATACAATCATCTTCAAATCTAAAAATAAGACAATATTTACCATCGTATATAGTTTTTTTTTTTTATTATATTGAGTTGAGATGATTTCTAGGTCTACATTTAAAAATCATATGTTGGTTCAGTAATTTATCAGAGTCTTTATGCTTTATCATTAGTATCTTCTCTTTTAAACACAGGTCACATCGGTCTCTGGAATTTATCAGAGTTCGGGCCCTAGAGACGATACTCCATTTCACTTGTGGGGTTAAGCCATTCTCCAACAAATCCCAATAGTATTTTGATAGTGCTCTTTGGTGTCTTTTAGATTTGTTTGTGAAGGACTGGCGATGGTTGTAAAAACACTGTTTCCAATTTCCCACAGATATTCCTATATATATATATATATATATATATATATATATATATATATATATTTCTTTGTTTTATATTTTCCTATAATATAATAGTTCAAAAGTAAAGCAGATATTTTCATATAGTGCTCAATATTAAAAATAGGGCATTGATAATATGATAAATTTACTTAACTATAAATATCAACATTATATATATGTCCTGGATGATAAACAAAAGATTTATTTTGTTATAAACTTAATTTTAAGATGTCTAAGTTCAAAGATTAAATAATTTCATTAGATTCTCTATCTCATTACAACATTCTAGATATACAATTTAACTGTAGCTGATGGCAGATAAGATCTTGTTTTCTTAAGATACCAAAAAATGGCTCAAAACTATTTCTCAGGTATTATATGGAAATTTGATGAGAGAAAGCACATCAATAGTACTCAGTTAACAATGACATAAGCAGTGTTTGAAACTTTGTTTTTGTAAATAAAAAAAACGTAAATTTCTATAAGTCATGGGGTTGGTTTCACACTGTATTCATATTATGAACAGGACCCCTCCTCCTAAAATGCTTTAATATATATATATATTTCACTTTTGATAAATGTTGTGTATAGTCAAAGTTCTAATGAATGATTATGTAGAAAAATGATTCCTCAAAATTTTTCTTTTAAATGGACGATTTGAAAGAACTGTACAATGTGTATGGCAACCCATGAGATTTCATAGTTGTCAGTCAAAAATGGTAATATTAGTGATTTCTTTATACGGAAACACTTTCAACATGGAGCTAGTTTCGTGTTGGCACTACTGAAACATGGAGCTGGTTTTGTGTTGGCCCTAGTGAAATATGGACAACATGCAGCTAGTTTTAGGAATATGATCGTGAGACTTAAAAATCTCACTGTATCTGTTTGGGACCTGTTGCAATTTTTACCAAATACTCCACAGCCATACCCAGTAATGACATGCATGGATAGATATACATATACAATGAACCTATCATTTTGCAGCCTAATTCACATCATGTAGCTGCCATTATTCAGACAAAAGACCCAACTAATTTCTTGCAACTTTTTATTTTGGTTGGATGATGCATAACACTGTGGTGGCATTACTGTAACATTGCAAGCAACTATTTTTCTGACCCCAAAATAACTGCTCATCCACCAAATTATTATAAAATTATAATAATGCTGTGAAGTGCTGTAGTTAAAAAAATTCTGTACTGGACAATAACATCAGAGTACTTTTTCTTCACTTAATGTATAGAAGCTATACAATTTCTGGTTTTTTATATTTTTTAATTGAAGATCACAAATTTCAAAGATGAATACATTTTCTAATAGCTTCTGGGAATATTTTATCCATTTTCTGTTATTGTAATGTTACAATACTTTATACATTTGTAGTCACATTTTGGGCAGTTTACCAAGAAAGGTTTTGTAAGCTCTATGTAAAATTGCAATAACATTGTTAACCAAAGAAATGACTATATCATAAGATAGTTGCTTCAAATATTTTTGCTATTTATTTTATCTGAAGTGACTGTTTAACAGTGTCAATCTCCCTTGAAGCTTTTGAAATTCTAGCAGTAATGAGGCTATGAATATTGGTTAGAGACTATGGCAGCAACTATGCAGTTATTTCAGTCAACAGTTACTCTTGGGTACCAAATTATATTCTCTCAAAGTGCTAGTTAATTTTTGGATTTTTTTCCAACTTGTGTCAGAGTTTATTAGTAACCCTCACCTACCACTTATTAATTTTTAACTATTCACAGACATCTTACTCAAGAAATTGCTGGAAATTTTTCTTCAATGTACCTATGGTGGGAATCCATTGCACTATAAACTCCTAGTTAACCATTACACTATAAACATATGTGTTGGATTCACTGAAACTAAACTCTGTAAACATAACATTTAAAATAAATGACAACTTACATGTCGTCACAAGTCTTTTAACCATCTCACAGTCACCCCATTTATTGAATCCTGTTTATCAGATTTTATCATTATATAGGATTCTTGCCTTTGGCTGGGATTTTTCATAGCCTTTTGACTAAGTCCAAACCAGAAAGGACTTCCCCCACAGACAGTACTGCTTCCTTGGGTTGGGGCTGGGTATATTGCCTAGTGTCTGAGGTATCAAAGAGGGAAATGCCAAGGGGGCTTGGGCAATTTTTGTGTGGTATTGCTGTTAAATCCACTTTAAACATCAGCTTTGTGTTGCATCCAGTTATGATGTGGGAACGCTGGTAAATGCCTATCAGATTTTATCATTTCCCCACAAAAATTTATTGCATTTTCTGATTTTTCCATTTATATACCCCCCCACCCGGATATTTATTTGGCATTGTAAATCAAACTTTTAATTCCAGTCTTATTAAAAAACTAAAATTTAAAAAAAAAAAATTATTAAAAGTGACCATTCTTCTGAAATAGATATACATCAGCACTCGGTGTTCAAGCCTAGGTAGAAGGTCAGTATCTTTAATGCTGATTTTAAAGGTACGTCTTTCCCAATTGGGAATAATGCAGTCCTCTTGTCCACATCCTCCACCATCATTTTGCCCTGTGTTTTACTAAGCTAATATCAAATGGAATTCAGTTAGTAAGGTATATCAGAATATTTTTTTGTCTGTAACACCCATAAATTTTAATGTCAACAGTGCAATGGAGATAGTAATTATCTCTTTTGCATTGGTGATACCAGGTAGCAGTGTCTATATTTTGACAATGGTAAATTGTTGAACAATATATATAACCTGGAAATGTAAGATAGAAACAATGAGAAAAATACAGGAAAAATATATTTAAAGATTCACATGTGAAAGCTGATTAATAGAAAAAAAAACTTAAAAAGTATGATGTAATTATTTACAGAATGGATAAACTTATCAATGAAAGATTCTATTGGACACACACAGTTTTCTATGATTATGAATTAATAAACTGATCCCCTGCTAGAAGTATTACTTAGTATACTAACTGAAAAATATATTTGAAGACTCATCATCATAACAATTCTGCTTGTTCCACTGTTAGTTATTTATCACATGCATTATACCCTGCCATTACCTCAGATAATTAAGAGACCATCCCATTTTGATTGTGAGGAGGAGGAGAAGAGAAAAAAAAAAAAAAAAAAAAAAAAAAAAAAAAAATCACACATACTGTTTGGTTTTCATTTGCAAAAAAAAAAAAAAAAAGTGGGATAATAGAGGAAATGATAATGCTCTCATGCATTTAATGTCTGCTTCAGTGAAAATGAAAAACTGTCAATTTTTAATATTTTCTGATTATACACTCTTTAAATAATGACCTAATATGACCTAAATTCACAGTTACTATTGTCATTGAAATATTTTGTTAAGCACAAATATTTAATGAGGCAAGAGCAGAATTTCCATGGGTATTTTATAATTGTAGAACTTGCAAGGAGCTTACTCAATCATTAAATTAAAAATGATAATTCACCAGAAAATTCAAATAAGAAAACAGAAATTTTCACAGGTACTGCTTATTCAAATATTAATATGAAAATATGACTCGATAGCATACATAGACTAATCAAAAGGTAAAAATCCACTTAGGATAGTTTCCTGAAAGTTAAATTAACAACATAGTATGTAACTTATATTCTAAACATTAGTATTTACTCATTTAAATTATTTTCTTAAAAAAACAAAAACAGTTTACATTTATTTCGTGCTTATCTTTTAAGAGTTATCTACTCAGATTCAGAATTCAGTCTGTCTGTTAATGACATTTACAAAAGGAAGCAAATTCATTGATATCTTAAAAAAAAACAAACAAAACAACAAAAAAACAAAAAAAAGAAAGAAAATGCTTGGCTGAAAGTCACACTATACATTAACTTTCCTAAGTATTCATCTTATTTACTTATTGTTCATATTTTCAATTTAGGCAGACTCCAGACATAAGTTATAAAATTATAGAAACATTAATTTCAATAGATATGAGTCTAGAAAAAAAACAAAAAAAGAAAAACACCAATTTTAACATTTGATGCCCTTCAAAACAAGAGAAGTGACTACAGTCAGTAGATCAGAACCCCTGCACTTTATATTAGCAGGGGGTAATGGTATTTACTCTTCCAAACTTTTAGCAGTCAGGCTATGCACAACATGTACATACATTACACTAATCTTCCCATTGTGTGTTTATCTGATGTTTCCCCAAAAAACCCCTGTCAGCCTGAACTTCAAATATATCAATGATTGGCTCATCTTCAGAAGTTCTTTCCATTTGATTTTCACCTATCCTGTCTGAACATAGCAATTTAACATCAATGATTTTAGCTTTAAAATATTCTGGAGGATAAAAGCATGTAAATTTTTTTAACTTTTATTCGCATTTCTCCAAAAGACTTTTATAATTTTTATTAATGCAAAGGTTCTAATTACCTCTTAAGAATCAAGGTGTTTTCCAAACTACAGCTAAGCCATATCTATAGATAAACATGATACTGTCTTGTTACATAGTGAAATGGTTAATTTAGTGTAAAATAGATAGCAAAGTCTGTGTAATTGGATTGGTTTTAAATGGTGATGGTAAGATTAGCTGTTTTCATATACATTCAGGATTCATTGAATGAACAATTAGCCTTACCATCTGATTGCATAGTTAAGGTTTGGAAGTAACTTGTTTTGTCTGAAAATGTTTGTTTTAGCATTTTCATGTTACTTTTATTAGCCGACTGTTCTGTGCTAAATTAGACCAACTTGGAAGAGGGTGTCATACCCAGAGACAAAAATTGGAAATATTTATACAGGAACAACTTTAAAGAAAGATTTTCTCTTCTATAAGGTGGGGTTGTTTCATGCCAGATGGTAATGGAGAGCTACTCTGCATTCATTGACGAACAGTTAGTATTATTGTAAGTTTAAATTTATAACATTTTTTTACCTTAAAATTGATTTTCAGAAAAATAGGTTGACATCGATGTGGTTTTCACCAGAGTCGAAAAGGTCAACACAGGTCTCATTTGTATCCAAGTCAAAAAGGTCGACACTGGTCTGATTTGCAGAGTCAGGTCCACTATTATCCCTTTTTGTAGAGTATTGTTTAGAGTTTCCTTGTTAACCTTTTGTTTTTGGTAATGTGGAAAATCAATATCTTGATCATATTATTTTTCCTTCTAGTTACATGTGCTACCCAAAAGCAGTGCATATGTTGGTATCTATCTACCCAGGTTTTAGTTGCTGAGTGTCGGGATTGCAAATATCTAACAACACATCTTTTAAAAGAAACAGGTTATTTTCTGAAGGAAACATAGAAGCAGAATGTCAGTTGAAATAACATTTATATATTTTTTAAGAAATATACAATAGTAATAAAATTTTCAATTTTCCTTGCCATGAAGTTAGTTTTAGGAAATAATTAAGTGCTCTTAGGATGGTGTGAAATGTGTGGACAGACTTACTTTATGATGGTCTGCCTAATGTGTTTGTGAGTTCATAGACATTGACTTAGGTGGTTGCTAGTTAATCCCTTCTATTGTGCGTGTGTTCAAGGCCATAGTCTCCTATTGTGTGTGTACGTGTACGCACATGTGCAGATCAAACTGGCCTCGGAAATTGTTGTGAGCCTTGAGAAGCAGTAGGTTTCTATTTTTATATCTGTAAGGGGATTCAAAATTTAAGTTTACATAGGTATGATCTTTTTGAATACAAGTTTTCATGTTAGAAAATAATTTCACACTGGCTCATGAAAATCTTTTTCTCAAATTTGCCGGAGTGGTGAAAGGAATTATTTTCTAAATGGTTCAAAAGTAACACATGGTAGGTTTACAACTATGTAAGTATTTTGGCAGTATTTGCCCTTGTAATGATTGTTTATCAGACTTTCTGATGGAATTTTATTAGTTGAAAAATGTATATATGAGTTAGTTTTTATACACATGTTTGAAAGCTCAGCTTTTGGTTTATCATCATTTATCTATTAAATATAAGAAATTACAAAAAGAATGTCATTTTTATAAAAAATAAAGTGAATTTAAATGACATTTCAGGTTTGTCTTCTCTGGAGTTTGCTAGCTTTCTCAAGACTGACAATAGACACAGCAATTATAGTCTGTTCTGTCTGGGATGGTAAAGTAATTATGGAAGATTAGCTTGGCCATAACCAACTTTTCTGTCTGTCAACAAAGTTGGATTCATGCCTATCCCAAATGCATTAGTGTCAAAATAATATGAGGAGTTGAAACCAGAATAATTGCAACTTTGGTCATTCATTCAGTTTTCTGGGTTGATAATAATCCTTCTGTCTTAGACTTCAATTTGATTCTGAAGCTCACTTTAATGTCCTCTCTTAGACTGGCCATTTGAATATGATCTTCACTAAGTTTTGGCAATTAAGCAATCACCACCTTATAAGGTAGAGTATTTGGGAGAGAAATGCTTTAATTTATTAACAAAGTTAAAAGGAGATTTTTCACTCATATGAATATATACCTTTCTAAATGCATTATGAGCAAATTTGTTTTGACATTTTTCTATTAAGTCTGGTTCAGCATTTCCTGCAGTTGTCACACTTAACTACAAAGGCCTCTTTTATTGTAACCAGTAAAATATCTGACAATGAGTCCATCACAAGCAATAATACCTTGGAATATGTTGCCAAATATGGGTTATCTCCCTTTAGCTTTGATGCTAAAATCATCTAATATTTTATTGTATAAGAAAGGGACTTTGTAATTTATTTTAGGTGAAATCTCATTTTAAAGAGTGAATCACAAATGATGAAACCAAGTACAAGTTCTTTTTCAATAAATTCAACTAAATTTGAAATTGAAATGTTAGAATTCATTTCTAAAAGAATACTTGTTGGTAATATAATCTATTGAATGGCATGAAATGACCATAAGAAAGTCGGGGCATTGCAAAATTTCAATGTATTTATACATTTTTTTAGGGTTACCATTTATGAAATTGGGATTTTTAAGCAATAATATTTTATTTTGAATGGCCTTGCTAAATTTTAAGTTAGATGAAAACAAAATTTAAATAAGTATTTTGAAGAAATAAGGAGATCTGATGATGGCAATTCATAATTCTCATGATCATACAGAAACATTCAGTTAAAAAAAAATGTTAAAAAATGTCCACAAAGTTTTTGGAATAACAGCAAATCAGTCAGACACAATCCATATAAATGATCGATTGTTTGGTTAATTTTACAACTTATCAACCCTTGTTAAGTTAGTTAATGTCAGATGTAAGTCTTACAGGACAAAACAAGAATACAGCAAGAATTAAGAGAAAGAAGACAAGTCCATTTTCAAAGTCAAAAATGTTTGACACTGGTCCAGTTTGCACCCCAGTTAAAAAAGGTCAACAGTTTGCACCTGTGTTAAAATAGTAGACAAGTTCAGTTTGTGCCAGAGTTTTAGAGTTTCCACTTGGAGGGTGGCCCTTTATTCATCTACAGGATAGGTACATGGAGGATTACATGGCTTTAATCATAAGAATGTATAGAGTTATCAAATAGTCACTGTGGTTAGCAAAGGCAGGAAGAATCAAAGTAAAACTTGCTGCCTTGCTTGTATAGTCAGGAAATAAGAAACATTTATGTCTTGTTTAACATTTCCTTCTCTTTCCAACTCATATTTTGATTCAAGTGAGATGAGTCAAATGTGATACAATTCCCACCCTGCCAAAAAGTAAACAAACAAAAAAGTTAAAAAAAAAAAGAAAGAAACACAAACATACAAAAATATACAAGCACACACACAAAGTGTATAGCTCTGATTCTATCAAACAAATTTTATTACAGTGAATAGCATTGAACTGAATTGAAGAAATTACCTTTTTCCTTGATTATTGATGCAGGTTATTACTTGAGAATAGTCTTACTTGAATTGAACAATAAAAATTCAAATAATAAATCACAAATCTGCAGTAGTTATTAAAACTCAAATGGTTTGTTATGAAGCAGTAAAACCAAAATAATGATGTTCAGTTGTAAGGTGCTTTTAAGTCATATCATACACACTTAGATATATGCTTTCATCAATAAGTCACACATCTTAAATTAAGACAAAAATATCTCATCAGCAATGAAATAGATTAAAGATTGGGCATATATATATATATGAAATTGTTAATATTAAAACTGAATATGTCATTAGAATAAAACATTTAAAAATATTGCATTTCTGAAGTTTAAGTGAACGGAAGAAACTGAAAATTCTTCTATGTAATAATTCATCATTGATTATATCCAATATTGATTTCTTAATTAAATACAATAACTTTTCTCTATTTTCTGTGATCAAACAAAGAACTTTATATTAATTACTGACTTCCTTTTGGTCTTTTATTTATTTACACATGCAATGATTACTTCTAGCATACCAGAAAAAGAGTATTTGAAAATTTACTTGTAATCTTATTTAAGTTTCTTACATGCAAATTCATGCAGACACTGAGACGCATCTCAGTTTAGTAGTTTTTTTTCTATTCATATTTTTTCCTCTAATTATGATTCTTACTCATGCTATAGTTTCTTTTCTGTCTTGTTCACTACAGACTGCAGCCGAACATAAAACTTGCAATGTCGGGTAGGTAACTCTCCTTAAACATTAATCTTCATGGTTCTTCATAGAAAAGTTTCCTCTATTTTTTTTTTTTCATTTCTTAGAAAACTTCTTTAAAACTGATTTGTATGTGATTATTATTTTTATCGTTTCCTTTTATGAATGTTGTTCTGAAATGTTAAAATGAATCATTTTACTATGATGACTTGTTATTTACTACAAAGAAAGTCCAAATCTATTGCAAAGATGCTCACTAAAAGCTTCTTAAGACACTAACACCGTTTTTATAAGAGGCATATAAAGCTGGAGAAAATCTCTGATTATAGATTCTTTTCAGATAAATTCAACTTGAGGATAATATGAAAGAAATTATTTTAAGAGCCTTATCTATGTTAGCTGGAATTACAGAATATTATTTAGTAAATAAGCAGTACACTCACCTTTAAGTGAATCAAAAGTTAGCACAGCTTTTATTTACAACATAAGTCAGTAAATAAAACTTGTTAAAGTTTCATAATGTAGTAAAATTACATTTTATATACACTGCATTGCAAATTATTAACAAGGTGACACTTTCATCCTATCCAAAAACTACTGGTTGGAATTTAACAAAATTATCACAGAATGATGACAATATATATAATTTACTGAATCAGAGAAATGAAATAGCTATTCTTTGCCATCATTGTCAAAAATTTTCCTTAAATAATATTTAAAAAAAAAAAATGGGAGCTAGTAAGATAGATACTTATATTTGATATGAAGAAATAATTTTTAAATAAGTAATTCTATTACATTTACTTGATTTAAAAAGAGATATAGTCTATTAGCAATTAAGAGTAAAAATAATATTTTAAAATTGTTGTTAAATATACTGTATTCTAACCCAAACACCCCTTTTAGAAAGAATCTTTAAGTATACAAGTAAGAATTTAATGGAAAAAATGCCGAAAAACTTTTTGTCATTAATAATTAAAAAAAAACAAAAACCAGACGACATGCGTTTAACGGATGTCAAAATTTGTTGAAAAATGCACCCCTACCCTCCCTAAACTTTTTCGAATGTAACTCATAATTGATACAATAGTTAAGAAAACTGAACATGCTACCACCCCTGTCTGAATGATTGGATTTCTCTGTATCCTTGGAAACAAGAAATTATGAATTATATGTGCGTTTAAAACGCAGTAAATTTAAAAATAAGTTGTTCAAAAATTTGCTTGAAGATGAAACAGAACTAATGCTTTTAATTTAATTATATAATTAAATTTGAAGTTTTTAGCTTCAGTTTTTGAAACATGGTTATTACTGTGTAGCGAAGAAACCATATTTTAAATCAGTTAATTTATAATATTTATGCTCTCCCTCCCTCTCTCTCTCTCTATATATATATATAGAGACACACACACACACACACACACACACACACACACACAGATAGATAGATAGATAGATAGATAGAAGACATCATGGCAAAGCCACATATCTGTTCATCTCAATTTAACTTGCAAAGCTAGTAAAGTTACTCTAAATATTCTTAAAGACTTCAGTTGGATTTTCAAATTCTTTTTCATATATTTTTGCCAATATGGAGATATAGATAAAAACTAATTGATTCTAAGTAACGTGAAAATTGAATAAATTTTGTTATATAAAAACCTTAATATCAATTATCAACACACCCACAATTTACTGGATCTATTTGGAAATTAAAAATAGGTTTTCTTTTCAGACTGTCTACATTAACACATTATTATTACTATTATTATAGTGGTATAACTAAAATGCTTGGAACTGGTTAACTGATTAGTCAAAGTGCTTGGAATCAAACATTTGGACTATTTCTACACTAATTTAGCTCAGAAAAGAAAACACTAGTTTGCAAATTGAGATTGCTGGCCAAATATACAACTAGATATTTTTTTTAATCATTTCACCCCAAGCAAAGTATTAGGTCATCCCATAAGTTCTGTCCGAATTTTAACTTTTTGTTAAAATGAATGAAATTTAGAGTATTTTATAATGTCTAATGGAGCTGAACATTATTTTTATGTTTAGATGCATTTAAACTGATCAAATTTTATTTCAGAACAATAAAATTAAATTTTGTTTGATTAAAACCCTGCTAACACGGAAGTACCCAAGAATCATTTGAGGCACATAATGCTTTATGAGTTCAAGAAAGGAAACTCAGCAGCCGAAGCGGCTAGAAACATTCACTCAGTTTATGGAGAGGAATGTGTGAATGAAAGAACTTGCAGAAGATAATTTGCAAAATTCAGAGGTGGAGATTTCACCCTTGAAGATGAAGATCGAACCGGATGTCCAGTTGAGTTTGATGAAAAGCTTCTTGAAGCAGCCCTTGAAGAAAATCCTGCTTTATCAGTTGAGGAATTGGCAGTGGTTCTCAGTTCAAACCATACAACTGTTCATCGTCATCTTCAACAGCTTGGAAAAGTTGCTAAACTTGGAAAATGGGTGCCTCATGAATTGTCTGAAAACAACCTCAAATCCCAAGTTGACATCTGCTCTTCTCTCCATACTCGGCAACTTGTTTCACCTTTTTTAGATAGACTTGTGACTGGCGATAAAAAATGGATCTTTTATTGAAATGTTAAACGTCATAGACAGTGGCTTGGTAAAGGGGAAGAACCCCAGCCACAGCTGAGAAGGGAACTTCAAGGGCAAAAGGTTCTTCTTTCAATCTGGTGGGATTGTTAAGGAATAATCCACTTTGAATTCTTACCACCTAATGCAACAATGAATGCTCAAATATACTGTCAGCAATTAGAGCATTTGAACCAAGCTTTGAGAAAAAAAAGACTTGCTCTAGTGAATCGAAAGTGGGTGATGTTTCGTCAGGACAATGTGCGACCACACACAGCAAGAATCATGTCCCAAAAAATCGAAGAACTTGGTTGGGAGAAAATTCCTCATCCACCTTCTTCTCCTGACCTTGCTCCTTCAGACTACCATTTGTTTCGTAGCTTACAGAATCATTTGGAAGAAACAGCTTTTGTAACACAGGAAGGTTAAAACTGACATTTGTGAGTTCTTCGAATCAAAGCCATATGAATTTTACAGTAATGGAATTAGTAAGCTTGTTAATAGATGGAAGGAAGTCATAGATAATCAGGGAAAATACATTGATGATTGAATCTGTAATTAAATGTAACATTTGGTCACTTGTTTTCTTTTATTCAAAATTTGGACAGAGCTTATGGGATGACCTGATAATAACACCACTATGACACAAGGGTTACTAAGTGTTAGTGACTGAGAAAAAAATAGTATTTTGGAACAAGAACAATAAAAAAAGAATTAAGACAGAAAATAATGATTGAAACTGCTCTTAAATTTTTCAAGATCAAATTTGATCGAGAAGCTGGAAAAGAGTTCCACAAGTGAGAAGTGCAATAGAAGAAACTGTTAGCATAGAACTTATGGTTACATTTCACCATTTCAATTGTAAAATGATGGAACCTTGTTGCTAGTCTTGTACTGTGCTTAAGTCAAAGTCTAGTTACCATAGAGGCGTGTTCATCAGAATAATTACAATCAAAGTATTTATAGAAAAGGCATAGAGAAGCTACATTATGGCAATGGGAAAGTAACTGAAACTGATGCCAGGTCAGGACCAATGACATTGCAGATAATTAAAAAAATAAAAGACATCAACTGGGAAGTTTCTGGAAGGCAATGTATTTAAAGCAATTAGTGTGCTCACTATTAAGAGATTGAACATTAATAGAAATAAATAGATAGATGAATTAATTAAAAGTTTCATTTATTTTGTCTTTGCTCAGTTTCATAAAACTCAGTTTTACAATCAAGTCTCCTGATGAGTAGATGTAATCTCTGTCAGTAGAGACAAAATTAGTGAACATTTGTATGTGCAGAATTGTTATTAAATTCAACCAAGAAAGTCTGTTTCATTTTTATTGTATATTTTCAGTGTTTGAATATGTTGTTGCATATCCACATCAAAATTGTGAATGAACAGTCCAAAGTTCAGGTTTTTGTCCGAGTATCTGTCATTGTCTTGGTCATCGTCAAAAACTAACTGTTGTCAGTATTAAAGACAAGAGTTTTGTTAGTGGCATCTTAGCCCCTTTTTTATTTTTTTGGAACATTACATTTGAAATTTAATTATATGCCTATTGTATAACTGATGTTATGAATTCTTGCTGCCTCAATATCATCTATTTATAGATATGGATCTGGCAGCAAAGCCTCTGATCAGAAAATTTGAGGTTTTGAGGAGTGTGAAACCACCTCTTAATTGCTGTTGTTCCCAGGTCTACCCTAACCTGGAGTGGTAGCACCTGTTAGGCTCCCAGCTACTGGCAAATAGTGAGCCCCCGCACCATGACAAAATCACTATGAAAGTATAAAAATACATTTTAATAATACCAGCAATACATTCTTATATAAAAAGACCAACAATACATAATCAGCAGTTGAAGGCATACAATTGTGTTCAAAATATTTAGATTTTGGCATTAAATAACCCATAGAAGTCTTGATGTGCCGCTAAATGAAACAAACAAAAATAGATAGAGAAACTATTGGGTCAACATGAAAAAATTAATTAAATTTGATTAAAAATATAAACAATGTGTCTTGGAAAGAGCACAAATATCTTTGGTTTTCATCATTCTCCAACACCCACATTAAGCATAAGTATATCAATGATGAACTAACACCTTAACATAATGAACAGAAGGACTAGAATAACGCAAAGAAATTAATTTCTAAAACTGAGACATGCTTCTAAACATTTTATATACAGTACTAGAATACACAAGTAATATTATATACACATATATTTATAATTATCACTATTTGTCCCATGCAAAGAATTTGAAAATGCATGAATGTATGCACATATATAATGCAACCAGTATATGAAAGAATGACACTTTGGGTGATATCTTTTAAACTTATTTAGAACACATGGGCTTCAATTGTTGTCCTAATTTTTGTTGGTTATCACATTTACTGTTTAGATACACCATAAATATGAAAGAGATGACATAAGATAAAAATATGAAAGTGGAAGAAAAAAAAATTATTTAAGATAGTTTACCAAGTGGAAATTCTTTAATTTTAATGAAGGCATTATCATTTCATTAATTGTGGCACCAAAATCTAAAGACACATTAGAATAGCAAAAAGACATCCTCCAAAGACTAATTCATTCAAAAATACGCTCTTAAGTAAGCGCCAGAGGAGGTCGTCAGTGATGTAATTTGACTTAGATCATCAGGGAGTTTCGGGTCTGTCAACATCATACATCCCATCACCAAGTCGACCTAATCAGGGGATATCAATCTCTGAATCCCCCTCACAATTAAACACTAACAGCTACTTTGGCCTTTTTAAAGAATTAGATGAAGAAAGACCACGTTTTCTGCACACCTAATTGGATATTTGCAACAACCAATCCGCTGCACGGACTGTCTTTTAAATGGTCCATGGTAGAGATTGGCTTCTTTTGTTCTTTTTCGGTGGATAGCAGTTTCAATGGACACCTGAGGAGTTAATCTAATGTTAAAAGTATTAAGAAATAGAAAAATGTCATTGGAAACAAAGCGAGAAGAAAGGACTAAACACCAATTACAAGAAGTTAGAATGCCTGGTTGTTACCAAAAAGAATGGACCGCCATGTAAATTACAAATTGTAGATAACAAAATCAATCAAGTACAACAATTTAAGTATCTGGAAAGTGCTCTAACAGAGAATGGAAAATGCAACACTGAAATTCAAAGGCACACTTAGATAGCAAAAGATGCCTTCTAAAAGCTAAGCAAAGTATTAAGAGAGGAAAATTTCATTATAAACAAAGAAAAGAGTGTTGAACTGTTATGTAATAGAAATCCTACTATATGATAGTGAATGCTTAGCAATTTGCTCACAGATGAAGTGGCAACTTGAAGCAACAGAATTGTGGTTCTACAGAAGGATGCTGAGTATACCATGCATGGGACAATGCGAGAAACAAGTTTTGAGTTAAATGGGAACAAAAAAGATACTTTTACTTAGAATAATAAAGAAAAGGAGTTGAAATTTCTGAGACATATGAGGAAAGAGGGCTTGGAGGATTTAATATTCACAAGGCAAGAGGAACAGTAGAAACCGATAAATATCCTACTCAACAACTTTGCATAAGTAAATGAATGATAGAGCAAAGACTGGCAGAAATGCTAAGGGAACAAACATTGTTTCTGTACTACAAAGTTGAGGAAGATGTGGAGAGCAATGACAAACTGCACCATTGCTTTAAATGTGTTTCAACAATACCACTTTATCTGGAAAACTAATATTAAATCAATGTTAACATTCTATGTAATTGGTAACATTGTGAGTGTACAATAAAGTTAATTTTATAAGATGAAAAATACCAATTGCATAGTTACTTAGATTCAACTGACATTTATTGACTATTTCAGTAAACTTGATCGTAACAGATTCAAATAAGTCTAAGCCTTTCACAAAGATAAAAATCTAACATATTTGCTTAGTTTATTTTTGTTTGTTAAGGAAATGTTTTGTTCTTATTTATTAAATTCAAAAGTCAAATTTAAATCATTTGTTATAACTTGTTAAGCTTTCGATTTCACTAGCTTTAAGGCTCCTGATTTTAACAAGAATTTCAAGATAATTTGTTTTAAAAATTTTACTTTCATTAAAATAAAATAGCAACATAGCCAAATTATAACTTTGTTTATTGAGATCTCGTATTTTTTAAATTATGCAAATTACTTTATTTTTAAGAAATCAGGGGAATTGAGAGATAAGAGGATTATCTTTATAAATTTTGGGGATTATATTAAAAACAAAAAAAAAACCCAAAAAAACAAGAAACATTTAGACATGTTCACTATTTATTATAAAATTCTCCACCAATTTGCCTGTGAGATTTTTAACTGCCAAACAATTATTAAACAATTTCCAATTTTATTTAATAATTATTTAAGAAAAAAAAAAGTTCTGAACATGGCCCCACCTCATGATCTTCTGAGACCATTCCTTTTAATTTAATAAGAATTGGCATCTTGCAATTTTGATGTAATTTGGTAGAACAACCAGAACCTGAAAATATTTTCAAGCAAATTAAGACAACCCTTTTGAGTCATTCAAAACTATAATATTAGAAGAAGGCCCCCTCCCCCAAATTGCACAAATTTGGTAAGTATTTTAATTTGTGCCTTATTTTTGTTAAGAGAACAGCCTCAACATTAATGTTGCTTGACACTTTTGCATGCTGAATATGCGCATTCAGAAAAAGGCTTTAAAATATAAAAACAAATGAAAAACAGGCAAGTTACTGCCATTTGTTATTTAAATTTCATAACTTTACAACTGCAAGCAATAACATACTAATGAAGGTTATTTGAGCAAATAAAATGCTATCTTAATAATAAAGCCTCAAAGAGATTTGTTAAAAATGCCTGTCAAGATATTAAGATAGCTGGACTGTTTGAGATATTTATTCTTCAATTATGCTCTTGAAAATTTTCAATTAAGTCTTGAATTTTAGGGTTTTTTTGTGCTTATTTTCACTTTAATTATATACAAAAACTACAAAAAGTAAGTAAATATTTTAACTATTTTAGATAAAAATAAAGGAAAAAGAAAAAGAAAAAAAAGAAAAAGAGAAATAAAATAAATGTTAGGTTCCTGGACCTAAATTTAATACTTTTTAACAGTATGATACTTATTGAAGCATTTCAAGCACAATAGAGTTGTCAGGGTTGGTGTGTACTTCTAAGCTCCCTGAT
Source organism: Acanthosepion esculentum (assembly GCA_964036315.1). Taxonomy (NCBI): domain Eukaryota; kingdom Metazoa; phylum Mollusca; class Cephalopoda; order Sepiida; family Sepiidae; genus Acanthosepion; species Acanthosepion esculentum. The sequence goes on along the minus strand of OZ038480.1, from coordinate 96,937,443 downwards.
CGAGGGAGGAGAAACTTGTTTAGAGACCCCAGACAGTGTTTTATATAAAAAAGTCCAAAGTGTGTGAATTAGGTTAGAGGTTTCCCGGGGTTCACCTAATCTATTTCTATTGAGTTAAAATAATGAATTTTAAATAAAATTTTAGAGTTTAGGCAGAGATGTTGTGTATAAGAAAATAGGGATAAAAAAAAAATAGAATGAAAGATAAAATTAAGAACAATGAGAGTGTGTGGTGGAGTTCCTGAAAATAAAAATGAGAAATTGTTTTGGTCAAATGAAGATATAGAATTCAGGGGGCAGGGTTAGGCAGAATATTAGATAGGGAGAAGCTTTTTGTTAACCCTAGAACACTAACCATGGATATATAGTACCCAGCACAAATTTTCCTATTTTTAATTACAATATTCAGTACCTGATTTTCTTACCTAAATAATATGTTTTTCAATTCCTATTAATGTTAACTCAAAGTACAAAGTTTGACGTGCCTGCATATAAAATATTTCAAATAAAGATTTATATTTAATTTTTTTTTTGTTGATATTTTCAAAATCAGTTATGATATATCCATGGTTAGTAGTGGTGTAACATTAATTGATGGTTAGTATTCTAGGATTAATAGATTGGGAAGTTATTACAAGCAAACTCTTTTGATTTTTAAATCATATTACACAAAGAAAACTAGTTAAAAAGGAGGGAAAAGAAATTATAATCTTAGAATTAAATTGAGGTACAAGGTAGGTAAATTATGAATTAATTATTTTAATTATTTTGTACAAGTCATTTGTAATAGATTTGAGAAAATTGTTTGAATCCACTCAGTATTTGAAATTATAATTTAGATGTCATTTTATTGACAGTAACTGCAAAAGTAATCAACATGAAGTCAGGTATAGTATCAATGTTTACATGTGAACTAAAATATGAACAATTATTGGAATGATAATATTAGCTGTTTCCTTATAAGGAAACATTTGGCATCCACTGACCAACAGCCAGTGCAACTTTTAGTTGAAATTTAGGAAATAATTATTCAGGAAAAGAGGTTTCTCAGGTTCACTGTTATTGCTCTTTGCAGTACTTCTGGAGGTTTCCTTCCTAACCTTTTGTTTGAATTGATATGGAATGTTAATACCTTGATTATATCATTTTCTCTGTTACATATGCTATCTGATTTAGTTGTTGCCGTTGTTGAAAATACTCAAATGATATGATTTCTATTATTTAGTACAGTTTTTTTTTGTTTGTGACTTTTTAGCATCAGTCCACAAAATTTGAAGAAGAATAGTCCTTCCTAAAATTTGCAAGCTTCATTTGCTTGAAGCTATTTTTAACCATTGATCTGATAAAGTGGTTTTATAAATTGTGTGTTGGATAAGTTGTCTAAATAACGCAAAAATGAAAATAACACTGACATCTCATTTTAATATATATTTACCAAAATTACACAAAAATATCTTTAAATTTGTTCAATGAAACCTCCTATGGCTTCAACCACAGCCTCCAGAATCTCCTGCAACTCTTCTGGGTGGTCTCCCTGTTTAAGTTGGTGAATGCTTTCATATTCTTTGCTTTCAGTTCATCTTTGATGTTACAAGGAGTTTTGTTGGCCTTTCACTCAACTGCACTCCAGTGATGATAATCAAAAGTGTTGCAGTCTGGAGAGTTAGCTTTCCAAATGTAAAGGGTGATGTGGTTGCAGAAATTGTATGACAGCCATAACTGGGTTCTCCAGCTTGTGTGGCATGGTGCAGAGTCCTGTTACCAGACATAGGGTCTTCCAGCTGCCACCCTCTTGACCCAGGACAACACTACCACCTCAAGGCACTTGATATATGCCTCTCTGTTTAGTTTGAGGCCCTCACCAACAAATTTAGGATTTTTTTTTTTTTTTTAAATCAGAACTATCAGAGTGAGCTTTCAGGGCTTCCATAACTTACCGTAATCACAATTAGACTCATACAACTCTTTCTGAATCCTCTGCACTGTCCTCAGATTGACACCCAAACAGTCTGAAATGTTTGTATTTGAGTTTCCAGTGCAAATGCCATTTGCAAATTTCTAGTAGAGTGAATTGTGTCATGGTGCTCTTTTTCTCACAAATGGTGCCCAACTGACCCTACTATATAGTGCAGTCAACAATATCAACAACAAACAATGCAAAAAAATTAAAAATATAAAATGGCAAGTTATCTATCACACCCTGTACAGCTGACAGTTCAGATATTTCTGAATGCATTGACATTTATATGAATGTCTTGATCTGATGAGTTATTTAAGAATATGACTTCAGTTTTTAACTGAATGTTTTGAAGCCATTTGTGGTGTTGAGTGATAGTAAATAAGACAGAGAGCATATTTTCTGATTAAAAATATTACTTTCTGTAACAAATGAATTTAAACTTGTTTAATGATTAAATAAAAGAAAGTTTACTCAAAGTCTTTTGACTTTGATTAAACTTTCTTTTATTTAATCATTTTACCCAAAGCAAGACGGGAATGCCACTAGTACACAGGAGGTTACAGAGAGTGATTGTGAGAGAAAAGACTGGGTATGGGGGGATTGAGGAAAGGATAAAAGCTGTATGGGGTTCCAGAAAATAGCAGATCATGATTGACATTGCATTTAAATTTTTGAAGATTGGAGTTATCAAGGAAGCAAGGAAATGGAAAGGAGTTCCACAGGAAGAAAGTGTGAGAAAAACTGTTGGCGTAGAAGTGGCATTTACATTTACCTAATTCAACAGTAATAGCAATCAAATAGTACAGTCAAACTCACATAGTCCGGGAGAAAACTTGTCAGAGCAGTAGGCATGAAAATATTTGTAGAAAAGACAGAGGGAAGCCACTTTTTGATTATTTTATTTAAATTTACTATCAGTTCATTATAATAAGTGATCTACAATAAATTTATATGTTAAAGAAAAGCATAATTTTATTTTTTATAGATATTTACATTGATAAACATTTTGCATTCCAACATTCTAAAGCAGACTAAAATATTTCAAATTGAAATAGAAATTTTTAAGCATTTTAAAACCACTAAATGAAAAGTAGAAACACTCATCTTTCCGTTATTAAAATTTGTTCAAATGGAAAAATATTTAAAAAAAAAAAAAAAAAAAAAAAAAAAAAAATCAAAAATCTATACATAAATAGCAAAATAGTTTATAAATTAATCACATTATACAGACCATTTCACAAAGATAATACTTTTGTGTCTACGTTTAGCTTACAGAAATGAAAAGAATATCTTTTTTTGTAGAAAATCTAATATCATACATTCATCTAATATATATATATATATATATATATATATGACAAACCTCTTTAAAAAATATCAGATTTGAAATATTTGTTTTATGAAACAAACAAGACTTTAAATATCTTTAAAATAAATAACCTTGAATACACGTGGATTTGTTGTTGTTTTTTTATTAATTCTTATAAAAACAATCATTTAAGAATTTGTTTCTGAATTTTATGATTATTGGCATGAAATAATTTCAGCCTAGAATAATTTAATTTTTGAGGATTCTTGTTTCTGTTTTAATTTCTGGGATGAGAAGTTATTTATATATTGACTACTGTCCTCATCTTTGTTATTACAATGTTTCAGCTATTGTGCCCTGCGGCCTTCTGTATTGATCTGGGTAATGTATAGGGAGTTATGAACTTAAAAACAGATTCAGTTGAAGCTTATTGTCAGTGAAAGTTAAACTTTATTTTAAAATAATTATCAACTACTTGCCAAAAGTAGTTACCTCTCTACGTTATTAAATTTACATGGTACCTAAGAAATATAAAACTAAAATTAAATAGATTTTTTAAATTTCTTATTCATTATTTCCTAACAGACAAAAGGAAAGAGTAATTGCAATAATAAAAAAAAAAAACTGAAATAAAAGTGACAGAAACAATAGTGAAAAAAAAAAAATTAATGGTTAGCAAGTCATCCATAATCTATCTGCCTTGTGGCATATAAGGCCTCCTAGTAAGGTTTCTGTAAGGGTGTAGTGATTGGCACCACACCCAACCTCTGTACCCTAAGGAAAGGTTAGTTTTCTGTTGGGGTTTTCTTTCTCTTAGATGACCACATGTTTCAACATTAACAAGTTCTGTTCACACAGGTTTGTGAATTTAGAGCTCTCCTTCTTGACTGATTGTCAACCACAGTTGGAGAGCCGTCTGAACTGCTATTTAACCCCTAGCTGAGGAGAGAAGAAATGTATTCATACCTTTGCCAAGACTATTTGCATAAAATGACTGGAATTTGAACTCACCCCCACTGATTTCTTATTTTGAGCTACTAAACATTATGCCACCTGCACATTCATAATATGGTATCTAAAGAAACAAATAGAAAAGTTGTCATTTTTTTTTTTTAGCTTTCTTGCTTTAAGCCATTATTAAACGATGACACTTACCATATTGAGCTAGCTTTGAGAAGGAAAAGGAAGAAAATAGCAACAATGTCTTATATGTCTTCTTTTGAACTAGTATACTCATTTTAATTGTTAATCTTCACATTTCAGGCATTCTAATCGGATTCAGTATAATCAGATTTGCTAACGTTTTAGGAATTTTGAACTTTTTCTTCCATCTAGGTTGATTGATGTCTTCACGGCTTATCAACAATTTATAGGTTATTTAAAGCCAGAAAATATTTTTTTAGATTCTAAGAGATTTTCTTTTGTTGAAAAATAATAGTTTAGTGATAAGTCTTAATAATTAACCCATAACTGGGGAGCAGAAAAGGTGGATTCATACCTAATCAGAATTTGATAAACAAGAAATTATTATGTGGATATTAAGTCGGGGATCAATTCTAGATTACAATCAATATATTAACCGATTCCTCACTTCATGGCTATGGTAATTTCTATACATTTATATGCCAGAGAATGTTAATAAATCTAAAAGTAGCTTATCAGTATTTGATTGATTTGTTTTCTATGACTTATCAACCCCTTTACATGTTATTTAAAACCAGAAATATTTTTTTAGATAGTAAAAAAAATTTTTTTAATTAATGATCTACTGATACAAGTCTTGCTAATTAACCCATAGATGGCAGGGAGAGCAGGTGTGGATTCATACCTCTCCCAAGGGGATTTCCAAGTAAGTGAATATGACAAACACAGCAGAAATTCGAAACTCTGCCCGCCAGTTTCTCATTCCATGACACTATCCATACTTTCATACAAAGAAACAAACAAGTATTTGAGAATGCAACATTATGCAATCTCCTTTCTCATTTCAATATGTGGAATTAACCTGTCAGGTTTTTGAATCATCATACTTTATATTTTTAAATTATTTCTCCTATTTTATTACCAAAAATAAAACTTTTTAATATATAAAAAGCTAATATTTTTTTCTTTTTCTCTTTCAACAGCTCACCCAGTCTACCTAGGGGTAACAACATCCTTGACATCAAGTGTGTATGATACAATTGCCTTCTGCGGCAGAGCATGGATACAGATGAATCTTGGTGTTGTCTGGCACAGTATCCATCTTTACAACCACTGGAGAGACAATACCACTAATCTGACGGTACCAGCAGGATCCATGTAGCTACAAATAACTACTGGTTAACTTGCTGATAATATTTGCTGTTGCCGCTGTTTAAAGCTGTTGCCCAGCTATCAACGCTGCCAGTACAGAGTTTTTAAACTGACCTACCAATCAACCAACTAACTGACTAATCAGTCAATCAACCAGGTTAGGAAAAAAAAAATTTTTTCTCAAACAATTCATAGAAAAAAAAAAAAAAAGAAACTAACAGAATATCAAATCGGATTTTTGGAAAAATTGTTTTTTGTGAAAAAAAAAAAAAAAAAAAAAGTTAGAGACATGTTAACCAAAAAAAGATGTATATGGAAAGATTAGAAAAAAAAGAAGAAAATAAAAAATGAAATACCACCCCCAAAAATATTTCTCAACAATGACTGAACATGTTTACGTACTACCTATCCTAATCCTCACTGTATCCTACTGTGGTTTAAAGAAAACATGCTGCTGAAACTGAACAGAGAAAAAAAGTACCTAAATATATGAAATGCAAAGAAAAAGTTATACAAACTGTTCAATGCTTTGGAAAGAAATTAAAAAAAAAAAACACAACAAAAAACAAACAAAATAAGCAAAAAAACAAAAAACAAAATCATGGCAAATTTTGAGATCAAGCTTTTTTTGATCTCACCATTTTTGTCAGGAGAGTCAATTCAGATGCAGATATATTGCCTCAAGTAAACCATAACTGATTATTCTTGATGCAGACCACTACTAAAAAACAACATTCTTGCAGATGTGCAAATGTACTTATGAATCTAGTTAATTCATAAGTAGAAATACTCATACCCAAGAGTGCTACTTGTTTTATAGGGTTGTTTTCATTTTTAAAATTTAAAAAAAAAAAAAAAAAAAAATCTAAAAAAAGTGAGCCATTACATAAGGATTTAGTTTGAAAAGAAGAAAAGACTATAAATCATTCATATTTACTAATAAAGATGGAAAAATTCTATGTTGATATACAGACATAAGTATTCATTACATTTGATATAGATGTTGCCTTTCATCTGAAAGGCAATATGGATTCTTGCCTGGTTAACAAGAGACATGAAGACAGTGATAGTGAAGTGGTTGATTGTCTTCTTTACTTTCATGAGAATCTCTGAGTCGAGGAAACAAAGAATGGTGCAAGGTCAAAGTTTTGAATAAAAGACGGGCTAAGAGCAAAAGAGGAGAAAGATGAAAAGAAAAAATGTATATTATTATTCATGTTTTTTTTCTACCATTTTAATTTTGAACTGTGCAGTGATCTGTGTTATTAATGATATATTTGAGTATATCATAGTACCACAAAAGAAAAAAAACAACAAAAAAAAAATCCCCAAATTTCAATGAGAAATCAGTCACCAATTTTTCCATATGAGGCTCTGAGAAAATGAATTGTTGGATCATTTTACAAATTCAAAATGGATGCCTGGTTGGAAAACAAAAAGCAAAGTTCATATATTTTCTTTCTTATTTTTTTCTAAAATGGAAAGAAAAAAAAAAAAAAAAAAAAGGAAAAATTCCAAATGAAGTTTTTAAAAATCAAAATAAGATTATGATTCTCATTGAAATCAAACCAAGAGGTCGTGCATTTTCCTTTTCCATCACCCATCTAAGTGAATACCATTACATACATCCCGGAATTTTATCTTTTTCTAAAACAGGAAGATCTATGTAAAACACACACACACACACACACACACACAAGAAAAAATGACAGAAAAAATTAAAAGGTTAAAATAAAAAAATAAAGAGAGGCAGAAAATGTTTGTAGTTAAAAACAAGAGTATGATGCATGGCCATTTTGGTAGCCTCATCACTTCTCACTGACCAGAATTTGTTAAGTCTGTGAAGTGATGAGGACAAAAGGAAAAAAGTAGTAATATGGATTTTAGAATAACAAATAAAAATGAAAGAAATAAAACCCATGTTACCAAAAGTGACAAAGATGAAAAAACATTTAATTCTACACCTTGACTAATGACTTAGCATTTAAAATAGATGTGGTACTAAATTTTTTGTTGCTAATGAATCATAAAAATAACAAAAAAAAAATTCTAATTTAACCTTTGGATATGAAAAAAAAGATTCAACTGTCAAATTTCTATTGAAAGTAATGTAAAAAAAGAATTTTTTTGTTTGGTGGGGGGGGGGGCAGAAATCCCAAAGTAACCCTCACCTTCCAATGATGTTTGGATTCAGACTGAAGGCTTTGAACACTTAGCCCAACTACAGTTTCTCCTAAAAACATTCATAACTACTTTAAGCACGTTTTCATTTTTTAATTTTTGAAAAGAAAATTAAAAAAAAAAAAAAAAAAAAAATTCTAGAAAATTTCAACCTGTTAACCTTGAAAATTCCATCAGCAAATTGAACACTGAATGGAGAAAAAATACACACACATTATATATATATATATATATATATATATATATATATATATATATATATATGAGAAAAAGAATCATCATTCAGGAAGAAAAAAAAAAGTATTTAAACCAAAAACTGAACACCAGTCACTTAAAAATGTAACTTTATCGGGTGGGAGGGGATCACCTTTTTATTGGTCCAGTAATATGGAAAATTACAGATGGAAAATACTAACCCTTACTCACTGGACTGTTTTGATATTTGCTCATATTTTGAATAATATAGATTCCTTTGTTTATCATCTGTAGTAGAACAACTTATTTCACTTATAATGTTCTAAGAATTCCACTCCCCTATACATATTAATTTCTTTAAAACTAATCCCCAAATTGGAAAATATTCTTTGAAGTAAGCATTCTGTTAGTATGGTTTTAATACATTTAACAGAAATTAATGAAAAATGGGGTTGAAATAAACGGGCATTTCTGAATTGTCAAGTCTGTTGTTAAATGTGAAACAACAAAGCTGATTGGCTATCATATTCTTTGACATACTGATTATCATTCTGTCAAATATATGTGAGCGTGCTTTTCAAAAAAAAAAAAAAAAAAAATGCCCTTCTTCAAGATACAGCCAGAATGTAAATTTGTAAGCCACTAACACTTAACTAGAATACTTTTGGCAGATTATCTTCAAAAGACATTTTCCAACTAAATTGTTATAGATATACCTGCAAGAAAATTGTTATAGATTAAGTATGTGTTTCAGGTATAACAATCCGACAACTATTGATATACAAGAAATCAATTCATTGTACTTTTGTAAGAAAATCAAACATTGTTTTAATGTTTGTACCCATTATATTACTCTCATACAAAATACACAAATCAATATATGCACACAAACATGTTACATATATATCAAGTATAATATTGAAAATATACTCTCTGCTACATTTGTAGAAAAGAAAGATATATGCTCTATCTGAAACAATTAAACAAAAGCATTTTTGTGTTTTGACATTTTTATAATAACTCAGATGGTATATTTTCAGTCTTATTTTTTAAAAAAGTTATTACTGGTATAGAAAAAATATAAAAAAAGTTCAATAACATCTCAAACTATAGAGATTTGTTTAACATACTACAACACACACACACATATATATATGTGTGTGTGTGTGTGCGTGACACACAACTAAACACACACTTTGCCCACTACAATGCATGCATTCAAGAATACTTCCACTTATAGATGAGAGTTACAAAACGAGGTGGGTGGGTTTAAAACTGACAGTAATTTTGTCAAACAGATGTAGATATATGCATCAAGTTTACCAGTAAGTGAATTCAGTGAATTCAAAATCATTTTTAAGGAAAAGAATTGGCAAAGCCAGTAGCTGTTTCTTTTCTATGATTATCTTCTTTTTTATGTTTTTGTTTCTACAGCAGGGTATCTCTATGATTGGTGTATATAAAAGCACACAGGAAGATTCAATGGAAGAATATCAAAGGATCAACAGTGAAGACATCAGTGTAATCCATGCATTGCAAGCCTGCAGAGAGAGAGAGAGAGAGAGAGAGAGAGTAAGAAAGAATAAACCAACAAACAAAATGACTCCTTAACTGTCATGAACTGTTACAGTACAAACGACTAACAAAAGAGTAAAAAAAAGAAAAGAAAAGTGATGACCCTTTCTTGTTTGTACATTATTCATCTACAGAGTTCTTTCAAAATATGGATGTCAGAAACAATATGTAAATGTGCTTTTTTTTTTTTGTGTGTGTGTGTGTGTGTGTGTGTAAGCAGATAATTTTGGAGTTTGTCGGTTCTGTTAAATATGATGTAAAGAGCATTCAAGATGAAATGATTTTGATGACAAATGAGTTTTTTTGTGTGAAATTTAAAGAAAAATATTAAATATATAGAAAGAATTAATTCACTTCCCATTACAAAAAAAAATAAAATTTTACATTATATATATATATATATATATATATATATATAAATAAAAAAAAAATCAGCTAATATACAAAATTTCGACAGCATAAAAAGTAAATGGTGAAAAGTAATATCTTACTCCTCTACGATTACTACTAAAACATTTAAAACTTTTCTTAAAAAAGAAAGACCCTTTGATTATTTAATAGCTATAAGTAATCTTTATATTTTTCCTCCCTTTTTTTTATATGAAAATTTGTCTGATTTTACCACACCCTCTCTTTATTGGGAAAAAAAAGAAAAAAAAGTGAATTTATTTCTGAAGTTCTGATGGTAATGCCTAAAATAGATGGCTGGTAATATAGGGGAAAAAAATTCTAACCCCACTGCAAAAATAAAATTTGAAAGAAAAATTTTTAGTGACCAAAATACATACATAAACACATTAAAATCAGAATGTCAGTATTTGTACCATATATATATATATATATATATATATATATATATATATTCCCCTATCTCTTTAACAGTCTTTTGTTGTTAATTTCTTTTTGTCCACTTTTGCTGAAGATTTAACACGGACAAAAAATAAAAAATATCTCCAATCCTGCTTTTGAGAACCAGTAGAAGCATTTACTTGGCATATTAGCGGGCCCCAAACAGTATGATGAAAATCTACTGTTTAAATCACTAATCCTGCTGAATTTAAAAGGGAAAAAAATCCTGGACATTAGTGAATAGTCTAACAACTATGTCGTTAATTGAGGATTAATGGTTTAGTGAGGATATTTTCTTCTATAGAAAGGATTCAAATGATGGACATTTTTGGTATACACTTTATTGTTCATTAAGGTGAATAGAGAATGTTTTGTTCATAAAAGATGAAGATTAAAAAAAAGAAACGAGAATCATTAGAAATAAAGTAAAAAATGTTTACATTGGTCTTTCCAAAGCCCAATTTTAGGCTGGAGACCACACACAATGAATCAACTCATATCCAATGCTACTTACAGTCTATTCTTTATAAAAATTAAAAAGAGAAAAAAAAAAAAGGTAAAAAAATACAAAAAAAAAAAAAAAGAATCCTAATGAATTTGACGGGTCTTTTTATAATGAGACTGTATGTTGTTCGTTTTTATAATGCCTTAACATTTCAAAGCAAAACAATTGCTTACTTTTCATGAATTATGAAAGAAAAAAACAAAACAAAAAAGAACCTTTTTTAACATGACAAGAAGGAAAGATAAATTTTATATGTTTTGAAACAAAAATACAGTTGTTTAAGATTACAGAGCTTTAATCTCTGTATCCATGAATTGCTACTCCAGTTTTCTTCAAAAAAAGACATAGCAGGCCTCATGGTCTTATAAGAGTTATTATAATAGCAATAGTGTTTTTGTTTGTTTCTTGATTTTACTTAAACCTAGCAGTCACTTTTTCTGCTTACAAAGTGATGGCTGGAGGGACTTAATACATTTGGCAAAAAAAGGCCAGCATCCAGGGAAAAATGCCAATTTTAAAACCCAAGTTGAATGAAACCTAAATGTGTGCGTGTGTATGTTGTGGGTTTAGTGTCAGGTTCGTTTGGCAAATTTCTCTTAGAGTGAGATGCTGTTATCTGTCTACCAATCCATGCATTATCTTTACTGTTCAACCAATGTTAAAATCTGAAAGGAGTTCTACTTCCCCACCATATTAGTTCTGTCATTTATCATTTTAAATGTCAGCACAATGCTGACTCCAGAAGCAGAACAGGTCAGAGATTGGAAGCAGGGATTAAACTGCCCATACCCATCATTATTCAGGAAGGCAGTTCAGGAGAATTTACATAAGTGCGTTAATTCATCTGGATAGCTGAACAGTTATCAAAGACCTATCAATAAACCAGATCCCATGACTAAGTTTCTCAGAATTGAGGAATACTCTGATTTTCACCATTAGAAAATTTTAGAGTTAGTTTATATTAAGTCCTTTGAGCCATCCCTATGTAATCAGAAAAATTATCTGTAAGGTTTATGTATAATTAGCCTTTCTTTATTTTGTTTTTTAACCCATCTCCCCAAGTACCCTGTAAAGTATATATTAAAACTATGATTTTTCACTAAGTCAAAGAAAATGGTTTGAAATCTAATTCGAAAGCAGAAGAAAAAAAAAGATTGTTTAAGAGAGGAAACTAAGTTATGCTTGAACAACAAAGATGTTAAGCAGTAGGCCACATATATTAATTAATAACAATTGGTGAGAGCAGGTTTGTTAGTGTTTTGGGGTTTTGAGAAAAGGTGAGTGTACAAGTCGAAACATTGGAGACCTGCTGATTTAGAAAATTTGTGGTGACAAGCAATAAACTAACCTGTCCCCAAATGTGTGATCTGATTCTTTCTTTAAAATAAATTATAATAATAGAACATTCTGAATAATTTTTTTTGCATGTACAGATGTGTGAAAAAGTTAAAGATCTTTTTTAATTTTTTTTTTTTTTTTTTAAATTAACATGTCCAGAATCAATTAATTAAACCTAACCCCTGATTTTTGCTTATTTCTTTTAATTATGGTGATGAAGGTTTCTGTACCGGTGTATGATGATAGTACATGTTTGTTTTCCCTTTAGTAACATAAAAAGTCAATGCTATAAACTAACAAATGTACACATCTATATATTTGTATCATATTGTAAAAAATTTTTTTTCCTAAGTAATGATATGATGTGCTGAATCCATAAATGCTGTCATTTTGCCAGAGAAATTTTCAAATGTTTAATAACTTGAGTTATACCTCACTTATAATATTCTTGGTTTAACATGTTGCCATGAAAAAGGTTTAGTTCCATAAAGCTTAGAATGATTTCATCAAAATTCCTAATAGACATATACAAAACTGAGACAAGCACTGGGCCAATCACAATTTATGACAAATTCTATGAGAAAGAGCTTATGAAACAAAAGTTATTTATAAGCACTTCATTTATCAATAATATGATTTTGAAAATATACCATTATAAAAAGGAAAACACAAAATGTTAGATGAAAATTCAGAACAATAGTTTCTTTAGAAATTCATATAGATCTAAAAAAAAGTAAATTAAAAAGGAAATTAAAACAAAAAATACCAAAATCAAATTGAGGATACTCACTACTTTATAAGACACAGTGATGTTAAATGAAACTGGTAAAGACTGATTCTGTTTATTTATATGTTCATTTCTGATGCTGTATTCTGAAAGACTTAATATGTGAACCCAATATCCCATCAATAAAAAAAGCCTGATTTTTAATACCAAAACCTGACAATAAATGCGGGAAGTTGAAAGAAACTGTATTATTACATTTTAACGTTCATTTATTCCATATTCAAGGGCTTTAAGCATTTTTATTATTTTATTTTATAAATATTTATTTTACATTTTTTTTTTTCTTTTTTCAGAAAGAAAAAAATTGTTTCAACACTAACTTTATAAACTACATGACCGTTATAACTATATTATTATAATGTCTCTGAGAAAATTAGCATCTGAATGTGTACATGTCTGTATAAACAAGCAGGGCCGGTGCGTACTACCCCTGGACCCCAAGCAGACTGATTGGAGGCCTTGGGCAGTGCTTTGTGACCCTCACTATCTTATCAACATTTGAAAAATTTTCAGATTTTGACATTCTGGGGGTCTTTTTTTATCTGTCATCCAAATCGGTGAATTTGTTTTGCTTATACCAAGTCTCACAAAAATACTACATAAAATTCACTATTTTTTATCCATAGTATTGCAAATGTTAAATTATTCAACATTTTAACAAGAAAAATCTCGAGTTGATGTTAAAAATTACGGAAAAACATTGTTGATTTATTTAAGATGAAAATGATCTATTATGATATGTTTCTAATTTGTATTTAAACACATTGTATTTATTTTCAATTTTTCCAGTTGAATTGTTCACCTATGTTGCATGGAATCCGTTATTGCACATAATTAGGTTACAATTAAATTTGAATTTTATATGAATATTACCTTATAAAAATTGAGAGGAGGTAGAATGTGGGGAGAATATAGATTTGGATGGGAGGCATGGAACCCTTGCACTAGCCATGTATACAAGAGATGATATTTGGCAAATGTTTAATATATCTTGATTTTAGTTTAGAGACAATATTAAATTCTAAATGAAAAAAACAAAACAACAAAAACATCCTTTAAAATGTTTCATGTAAAGCAACATAATCTAAAATTGGAATATTTGTCAAACTCTGCAACTAGTCTAAAACTAAATCACAATTTTTGTTATCCATGACTAATTTCGAATAAGTTGATTTGTTATTCTTTGCTTTGTTTTAGATATAAATAAAATATGAAAAAAAAAAAAAAAAAAAAAAATGAAAACAAAAACACACACACACACAAAAAAAAGAAAAACTATAAATAAATTCTTGACAACTTTTTGGAAATATTTTAGATTAGACTCAAGATTTTATCATTGGGTCAGTTTAGAACAGTTGTGAACTCTGTCAGTATAAAAATAATTAGAAATAAAAAAAAATATATTTACAATGATTTTTCCAAACTACACAAATTAGTAAGGACTAATAGCTGAAAAAGTATAAAAAATATTTTTTGCTAATTATCTGAAAGTCCAATGACAAACATTCATATAAAGTGCTATTAAACCCATTTTAATGGCTATAAAATGCTCAACTGCACGAAGAGATTTAGCATTTTAAAGCAGTATTCTATGGATAACAATTCCCAGTCTTTAATTTCAATACTCAAACAGATTATTTCAACAAAATTTTAAATCAGTATAAATTTAGCCAAACTAGAGAGAATTTCTAATATAGGAAATAGATATGAATTTCAACTTGTTAGATATTAATTCCAATAAAGAGTTTTTTTAATGAAATTTATTGCATACTGTAAGATAGTTTTATTCAAAAGTAGACAAAGCTGTTGATGCGAATGATTTTCAGTTATTTTAAAAAGATATAGTCTTATATAAATATTTGATTGATCCGTTATACGAATAGGATAAAAAGATACTATTAATACATATTGAAGGAAGTTATTTAGTATTGTAATTGTAAATGTTCTAATTACATGTAGGAAAACATTTTATACTTGTTTATATAAATATCTAAAAAAATTGCAAATTTGCATCACAGTATTTTGTGAAAATTGGGAGAAAAAAAAAAAAAAAGCATCCCTGTGATAAAGACATCAAACAGCAGTTTCTTTTGAGGACAAAAAATTTTCATTTGGATGAAGATAAAAAGATTTTCATTGGATAATAAAAAATTAAAAATGAACAGAACTCACATTTGACAAATTTTAAATATAATTTTTATCAATCATTTAAAATTATTTTATATATTTGATGAAATATTCAAAAACAAAAAAAAAAAAAAATTATTGGAAAGGGAGGGGAAATCCATTTTTATTTAGTTGAATTTTATTTTTTAAATAGAAATTTGTTGATGAATTTCAAATGAAGAAAAATCTTCACAAAAATTGTTTTCTAATTGCTATTATGATTATCATTAACCAATTCTGTTATACTTATAGTATCAACATTAACTCTTTTCCTTTGACATTTGTTATGTTGTTATTGATCTTATTCTGTTATTTTTATTCATTAAATGTTCTCCCAATAAATGCTTTCAGGCAGTTGTAACATAATATTGTTAATTGAGTACATATGTTTTTGGTTATCTTTTAGAGAAAGGTTATATTAAATAGTCAGTAATTTGCCTTTTAAACAAATGTATTTGTATTGTTGGAAATCACATCAGACAAAAGATAAAGAAAACAGTGAAATAGGAGTACACAATTCTGATAACATTTTATGTACACATTAGACATCTTATTTAATAGGCACAAACAGAAATTTCTAGATTTTATATTTCATAGCAATGTTAATTGGAATGTTGTTTCTTGAAAAAATTGAATGTTTGATTTTTCTGACAGAATAGGTTTTTTTTTTTTTTTACAATGATGTTCATCCCTGTACATGCCTGACAGCCACTCAAGGTAGAGGGTTACAGAGTAAGAGGAACAGTTTATGCAGATATGTAGTACATAATCATGAAACTATTTAGATGGAGAATTATGTTATATTATAATTTTGATGTTGCTATTGGCTGCTACTGCTAAATCTTATGCCTCAAAAATGTTCAACCCATGAAAGCCACCTTGTCCCTCCAACTCTTACGATCTTGGTAGAGTGTAGGAACATCCCCCCAGTGCCAAATTAACCTGCTGGAGGTCCGAGAACACAACATCCTTCTTTCCACTGGCTGTGCAGTCTGCCACAAGGTCATCTCCAGTTTGTAGATGGCTGGCCGAATGAGTAGACAATTCTGGATGCGTAGTCATCAGGTCATCGCAGGACTTGACCAAGCCAGTGATGCCGAGTGATGGTGTGGAAGATGTTTAGATCTGGTGGAAATCCTCATTGGACACGAGATCAGAACAGTGCATCCTCTTGACGGTCTGGAGTGCACAGACTCGCTTCTGGCAACAAAATAAAAATCCAGGATCCAAGTTTATTCTGAATAGTGCTGCTGGAACACCAGTTCTTGTCTGATCACCAAAGCTAAGCAACATTGAACCTGGTCAGTACCTAGATGGGTGGCCACTCAGGAATACCAGATGCTGTAAGCTTGGATGTATGTGTGGTGTAAAGGTTCGGAATGAGAAATTGGAGAGCCTAGTTTGAATTCCAGTCGGGTTCGTTGTATTCAGTTACGTGCGAATACCCTTGGGAAAGGTGTGAATTCACCTCTTCTTTTTCCAGCTATAGGTTAAATAGTAAGATTTGTATCAGAAAATCTTATCTCCAAAAATTTTTTTACAATCCAAAAGTATGTTTTGGCTTTAAATAACCCCAAAACCTTTAATAAGACATAAAAAAATGAATCAATGTGAATAGTGCTAAGTACAGTCTATTAAAAGTGTTGAGATGTATTTAATTATTATAGTTTACAAGATTTTCCAAGAGGAAAAAAAAAATATATAAAAAACCTCATCAGTATTTCAATATTTTTCCCCAGCACAAAATGGGGAATTTTCATTGACATGATGAAATAATTGAATTCACATTTCAGTTACGTGCTGTAGTTAATGTGATTTGAAACAAGGACCATTTTATTTTTAAAATGATCATTCCCTCACAAGTAGAAATACAAACCTTTCCTTTCCTCTCATTTTTATCATTTAAAATTAGAAATCACTAGCAACAATAAAATTACGTAACAGATGATCAGCCGTAAACAAATCCATTAAGCAAATTCCTCAGCACATAAGGGAAGTTTGTTTCCTTGGTTTTTTTTTCCATTTGCCAAGAATCCTTGTCACTATGTCTGAGGAATATAACCCGGTTTCATTCCTAAAACGTTTTTGTCTCCCGGAGGTACAGAATAAAAAGGGGGTCCCATTTGTTAATAAGAACCCTTATTCTATTTTCCATCCCTTAACATAAAGAGCCAACCTTGGTTTTATAAAAGGCAAAGACCAGAGTGTAACATCTGTTACCGTTTTTTATAGACATATATAGTCAAACACATGCCATCTGTGGGGGAAATTCACCTGAATTTATTAACTTTCCCCAAGAGATTATCCTTCAAGTTTTGGGATGGGATTTCTCCTTGCAATTGCTCATCTATGCCTCCAAGATTTGCAGCCGTTGCACACAATCTTGGCTCAGTAGTCTGAATCAATTTACACTCATCAATATGGTCATAGTTATTGCTCATTGGTCATCCCATAGCTTTCTGAGTATTTTTTTTTTTTTTTGCTGTAGGAAGATACACGAGTCTCAACATCTTAAAATAGACACCAGTAAGCAGCATTTTTTTTTTTTTTTTAAGCTTATCACCCCAAGCAAGGCTGGAAGCCACTAGCAGGCAAGGGGTGACAGAAGGTTTGGAGGAACAGCAGATCGGCGTGGTAAAGGAGAGGATGTGGAGAAAGATAGTGGATCGATCAAGGCAAGGGGGTTACAGAAGATTTGGAGCGAGAGCAGATAGGAATGAAAGGTGAAAGGATGTGGAGAAGGGAAGTGGATAGATCAAGGCAACTGGAGATGTCGATTGACGTTACACTTAAATAGTTGGAGATTGTATTTGTCAGGGAAACAGGAATAAGGAAGGGAGTTCCACAGGTGAGATGTGCGAGACATGAAGCTATTGGAGTAGAAGAGATGTCTGCATCTAACAGTTTCAACGGTGAAGGGGTGGGAACGGGATGGTGCTGAGGTTTGAATTGTACAGAGATATCAAAATTGAATAGGGTATTCCTGTTTCATTGTCATAGAACTTTGAAAAATCAATTAGAATTTTACAATTTTTAACATTTATCAGCTTAATAAAAAGAAGTACAACTAAAAAGAAACCTGTTTTTTTTTGTCTCCACTTAAAACAGATTTAGTAGCAGAAGTACAGATTTCCATATTTTAAATATTGTCCTTTTCAGTTGTTATATGCCACCATTTAATAATGGTATGTATACCACCTCATAGAATCTTCATTGCTGACTGTTTTAGCCATGTGCAAGTTGTCTCTTTCACCACATCATCACTGGAGAACCACTGTTCTGTGATGTGCAGCAGACACTCATTGCTCCTTCATGAATTATACAGCTCACTTTACACATAAAATAAACACTACAATAGTTTATGAAAAGGTTTAGACAGTAAATATATTGAAGAAAAGAAGAAAAACGTACTTATAACTATTTGAAATTGAAAAATTATAAATTGTTATTGACTGATATATATGAAGCATTTATTTGTTAGGTAAGCTCTTACCATAAAGAAAAACAAAATCACTAGACTAAATTATTACGGTAACATTAACTTAGGACTAGGAAAAAAATGTATTTTCTCTTGATACTGCTATTACCATATTTGAGAATTTTATTGTTTTCAAAAGATATCATCAGAATATTAATAAAGACATAAAAAAATAAAATAAAATTCCCTCAGAAAAGGAAGTCCCATTTCATTTTTCATCTTGTTGAGAAAGGAAAAAGGTAGGTTAAAAAATCCCAATTTTTAAAATATTTCTTATGCTTCCATTTGGTTAAAAAGCCGACTAACATCCAAGAAACATTATTAGTTTTATTATCAATATTTTTTTTTTTATCTCTCAAATTTCTTTCATCTGCCTACTTTTCGTGAGTGAATGAGCGAGCAAGAAAACGATATATATTTTTATATATCAAGAACAATATTGGGGAAAAATGTATGACAAAACAGAAAAAGTTTTCTTGTGATGTGTTTTGTTGTTTAGGACTTCATTGGACCAAATTCATTATGTTGGTGTGACTACACTTACGACGAGAGATGTGGTGAATTTTAAATAAAAATTTTTTCAAATTCTTTTTTTTTTTTATTTAGATTCTTTTACTTTGTTTCCATCACTTTTGCTATTAGATATTTCACACTATGATAATAAATGAGACTGATCACAATTTTGACATAAAAAAATGCTACTGTTATCAAAGGAGAAAACAATTCCCTATGATGTAAATGTCTAGAGTGCCTTGATCATAAGGTCATCCACAGAAAATTTGCACCCTGGCTCTTACATTTCACCATTCCTGGCAGAACCTACCATCATAGTTTGGGATATGTACGAGCAAAAGCGGTAAAAAGAAAAAGAATCTAAATTAAATTGGCTAGAGTAAAACAAAATTTCCAGCATCCCTTGTTTGTGCACATGTGTAGATGCACCAACATAACAAATTTAGTCTGATGAAGACCTAAAGGATGAAATGCATCACAAGAAAACTTCCCTTTATTATACATCTTTCTTCTATACATTTGTTTTTCTCATACTGTGAAAAATCCGATATGCAGCAAATGTGACATCAGTTATTTCTAAATTCTGGCTGTGGCTATTTCTGCTGCTTTAAGATTTTTGAAGTTTTTCAAATTATAAAAAAAAAAATCTCTGGAAGCATTTCACAGAATATAATTGAAAATGAACAGATGGACATTTTTTTTTTCTTTCCACATTTTGGTAAAACTAAAAAAGGTTTTTATTTTATTTTGAACCTGTAAAAAGATTAATATTGCAAAGATTAAAAAAAAAAAAAAAATTCAAGTATAAATTTGTCTTTTGGCAGGTTTATTTTTCTGTCACTATTTTTGAAGCTCTCACAGAATACTTTCAGAACATCGATGTCTAAAACCCTTCCATACTTTTAGATTCATACTATTTTATTTCTTGATTTTAATATCCGGAACTTAAACGTCAGATGCATACTTTCAGATAGCCGATTCTTTCTATATTATAGTGATCTCTTTATAAACAGGTTCCCTAATTCTAGAACTTTCATTATAAATTTTCTGTCCTGCCTATACTTACAGACACAGAAAATAACTTTTTTTTAAAAATTACATACACCTGTACCATACTATATCCAGTAAGATCAAAAATTTAAATTTAAGTGTGACCGACTGTATCAGCGTATCTCAGCCTTTTTATGCAATAGTACACAACCTAGGGGCAAATAAAAATATCACAGCATACTTAGCCAAATTTTTTAAAGGGTATACACACATATATATATATATATATATATATATATATATATATAGCTTTTTAGTGTGAATCATGTGTCTGCTGGTTTTTGCTATTTGTTCAGTGTTTGGTAGGTTTGGCTTAGTTTGGTTCATTTTACGGCATACCAATCTCAATGGGTTACTTAATGCCAACAAAATTTTTATTGTTGGTAATATTTTGTTTTGTCAAAAATCTATTTCTGGTAATAATTTTCCTTCGCAAATCTATTTCTGGTAATAATTTTCTTTAGTTGATTAATTTTTTTCCAGAAATGTATAGCTGGTAATAAATTTTTTTTTTTTTTTTTTTTTTTACAAATTATTTCTGGTATTCAAACCTATCTTTACACTTTCATAGTGTTTTGACCCCAGTTTGGGGGTTAACTATTTGCCCATGCTACCACTCCGGGTCAGGGTGGACCTGGGAACACCAGCAATTAAGAGGTGGTTCCATGCTCCTCAAAAGTGTTTGGTAGGATGTGCATTAAGCAAACCCTCATTTCTTCTTCAGTTGAACAGTCTTTCTTGCTTCTTATTTTTTGTTATTTAAGGTTGAGGAACCTAATTCACATAAATAAATAGAAAATGGCAAGAAAAAAGAAAACTGATAAAGCCTTTTTAGCTAAATGTAGAATATTCCTTTTGTATCAATATACAAAATGTACTATTGAATGTTTTATTTTGAGATCTTAAAAATGAATAGTAAAACAATTTTTTTTAAATTATAGAATTATTTGAAAAATAAAAAAAAGTTCAATAATTATTCATTTATTCAAATACTAATATTGTACCATTATTATTTACACATACACACACCATGAAAATATTTTGCATGGTGGTTTAGAATCACTGGACTATACAAATAAAACTAGTTAGTTATCAAAAAGAGAATAAGTTAGCATGTACTAGATAGTATTTGTAAAGGGAAATTCAATAATTTACTTATGCCAATACATTCAGGTCTGCAATAGCTGAACGTCTGTTATGCAACTGTTTGGGGGGTGTTGTTCCCTATCATTAAGAATGTTTCCAGGTCTGAGTTGGGTAAATTCAGGTTTTCACTTGAAAATATTAGAAACAATATGTATAAAGTCTTTACAACCCTCCCTCTGTAAACAGAAAGAATAGCTTTTAAGTCTGAATGAAATTTGCCTGAGAACTTGTTAAATTGTTTGCTAAAAAGAGTAATGCAGTAAGTTAAATTAAAGGAATGCCTTTTCAATGTGTGTGTTTGTGTGTAAAATCTATTATAGAACCTTTAAAATTCAAGGGCTACCTTGTTTCTCTAAAAATTGACTCTTCATTTAAGATTTACGATATTGATTGGGAGCTTCCAATCAAGAACATTTCTCAACATCAATACTATGCTTTTTCTCTAAAAATACTAGCAAAGATACAATTCCTAGTTTGCAGTGGCATAGGTTTATTAAAACATCTGAAAAAAGACTGAAAGCAATGAAGAATCATTGAAGAACAAAAAGCATCAGATGGACAACAGTTTCAAAGATCATACTATTGATAAGATGTGAAAATGAAAGAATATATCAATGTAGAGTGTCCAATCAAGAACCTACCAGTGAATTTCTTGTCGCTATTGAATTTCTTACCAGAACAGCATTTGGTAGTATCAGAATATATTCTTTGAAATCTCTGTTTGGGTGGCGCTTTCTTTTTCTTCAACAGTTCTTCATACACCTCAACTTGGATCGCCTTAACCTCTTTGCAGAATTATTTTACCATTCGAAGCACCACTTGAATTAGATTTTTAAATTTCTCATTGTATTTTCTTTTAAGATATCATATTGAACTTGTTTCTTTCAGTTGACGGAAGCTCTTAATTTTTCTATTACCTTCCCTTAGTCTAACATATATTTAATCACTGCCACAGCCCAACAGAACTATGCTCTGGTAACAGAAGATTTTCAGGTGAATAATTTGAGTTATTTTTTTTGGTGGGGAGCAGGGGATTATATAGAGGAAGAATTCCTTTGAGTTTTTTGGATTTGGGTAACTTGTATAAAATTGGTTGGAAAACAACTTAAGTAAGTTTGGTAAAGATTTTTTTGTTTTAATATTTTTCTGTATAGTCTAATTCCATTAATGAAATTTATGATGTTACTTGGATCAATATTTTCAATTAGGTCCCTTAAATTTTCAAATTTGTAGTATTTGTTTCATGTTTAATGAAAGTTATGACAATGTAGTAATAGTGGTTTAACAGTGTAGGATTCCTGGCATGGTATATATACTGGTGGTGGTTACTCATTTTTAAAGAGTTCCACAAGGGTAAAAAGGTTGAGAAACGCTGGTGTATTTTTTTTCTTTTAGATAAATTAAATGATAGCAATTTGTGTTTATTAAAGTGATGAAAAACATCAATAAAAGTAGGAATAAATGATTAAAGAAAGGCATTAAAATATTTTCCGATTAAAATGAAATCATTCACATTGACCCCCTCCCACCCCACGGCAAGAAGTGTTTTTATTTTTATTTTTTTCTACAAATCAAGCTCGAGATTACTTAGAAATAGAGAAAAAAATGTTTAAGATAACAGAATATCTAATTGCACTGCCTCCTCACTCTCTCTCATTTTATATATATATATATATATATATATATATGTGTGTGTATGTATGTATGTGTGTGTGTGTGTGTGTGTCTCTATGTATTTATGTATACATATATATTTTTGGCATTTACCATGAAATGCTGCACATTCTATGACTAAACCAATGCAAGCTTTTGTAAAAAAATTTAGAAATGAGAGAGCAAAATGTAAATATCACTGTTTAAAAAATTAATTAACAGGAGATATTTAGTGTTTTGAGTGGATAATTTTTATTTAAACAATTTTCCCCACTTTTTTCATTTGAAAAATAAAGATTAGGTACACCTCTTAAGTACAATATTTTTTATACATTAATAAAAGATTAAAATGTTTTTGTGTCTCGGAGAACAAATTGAAGCCCAAACAATCTTACAACTGAAAAGAACAAAAAAAACAAACAAAGCAATCACCTAAAAGTTAAAGGACTGACTGACTAAACTGCTCTTCTAAAAAATACCAATGTTATTGGTAATTGGGAACCATTTCCTTAATTTTAAATTTCAATAACTAATCTGTACTGATAAAAAAATTATCTAATTTCTTGCATAATTATGTTTCATTGTTAAATTTCTTTAGTTTCAGAATGTTTATGCCAAACTAATTGCTGGTGGTACAGAATAAACTAAAATTTCTTGATATTTGATTGTTTATGCTGTAGGATTCTTACAATACTTTTATTTGCATACAACTGTACCCACATATTATCCATGTAATTAATAGACTTTCATCATAAAAACATTCCAGAAAATACATTAGATGGATATTAAGTCTTTAGTCAATATTTCACTTTTTGGTATCATATGGAGTTCAAGATTTCATTTGTGATTAGAAGACCTTGGTTTTTGCTAGATTTATATTACTAATATTATAATAATAATATAAATATCTTAGTAATATAGTAAGACATGGACATTAATAATAGCAAGATAATGACAGGAGTTAAAACTGAAGATATTACAAAAGGTTTCCTTTTACTTTCTGAATGAAGGAATGACTTGAGTCTTAAGCTATATGCCAAGTAAATAATGCTTTTCTTTATGACAGATACCATATGAAGTCATTTGGCAGAATAGAGAAAATGGATCTAGTTATATTTTTAAAGAATAATGCTAGGCTGTAGAAAATGTAAAAATCTTACTTGGAAATATGAATGCAAATTTTAAAAGATGGAGAACCTGCAACCATATTCATAAAAATTAGCTTTAATCTCACACATTATCATTTATTACTGATTCCAGACTAATAGAAAATGTTGGTATAATCATTCACAAAATTGTATATTTATGTTTAAAAAGAATTGAATCTGATTTTATAGATAAGAACACTAAGGCATAAACTTGAGTACTTTCAAAAGTTTTCAAATAACATTTCAACATTGATATATTTTCATGAAAACTCAGGACATGTTTTAGTGTCAATTCTCATTAAATACATTTTTCATTTAATGTGGAGTGCATTTTTCATTCCTCTTAAATTGACAGAAAAGAAAGATTTAAATATTAATTTATATTAGGTCTTTCTTCTTTAATTAAACACAGGGAGATGAATTCATTGTACATTAGCACAATATTATTTGTTAAAACAAATCCTCTTAATTTCAATTCTTGTTTTAGAGTTTTGAGGTAAAAGCAATTTCTAACAGTGGCAGGTCCTTTTATATGGCTTATTACATGAATAATACACCTGTGTTTAACACATCAGTTAAGACTTTAAAAAAAGTGAACAGGTTTACATTTGTCACTTATTTTCAAAACGAATACAATTTGTATCTGAATGGAAAAAAGCACTTAATAATTCTGGTCACTTATTTTGAAATTATAAAAATCATTGCTTATTTGCATATGCTTGTGATTAAATATGTGCAAAGCTTTTGTAAATGCAACTATTAAAATCTTTATCATGGCAAACCTTTGAGATTACCAAAATAGATCATTCAAATCTTATTTCATGAGCTAATACTAAATACATTTTTTATACCAACTGTTAAGTTGCCCTGAAAAACAAAACACTAACATTGATATTTAATGTTAGAAAAGTGAATAAAAAAAAAAAAATAATGGACAGCATTTTTACAGTGATTTTAATAAAACCAAATTTTTGGGATACTTGTCTAATTCTTATCAAGATAAATTTAAAAAGAAAAAATATTAGAAATTACAAAAATGTTACAATTTAAATTCAATCACTAACATTATAGACAATATTGAAATTTGTTAAATACTTTGGGGAAAAAAATGAAATCAAGTATTTCCTATTTTGAAAAATAACAGGAAACTTAAATGTTATATAAATAAATAAAAATATTGTTTAAATTTAGAAGTCATTTGAATAGCTTATATGAAAACTGGTTAAAATTAAGAGGGAAATTTTCTTGAAGTCATATCTGCCTGGTGTCAATTTAAACTGAAGCCTTCTCTTTCTATATATCTAAACTAAAATTATTAACTAGAATTTTTTAAATGTGATTGAATTATAATGGAAAATGTCCACATTTTCACATGGAATGAAGAAAATAGAAAATTTAAACAAAATAGTTACAATATATAGAAAAAGGAAGGTGTCCATTTAAATTGATGAGGAGGATATGTGTTCAAAGTAATTGTGAAAAATTTGTTGGGTAGCATGTGTCAAGCAAGTAACCTATAAAGAGAAAATGTCAAACATTTTATAGTTATTTTAACTTTAATTTAGAAATTGTAGCTGATGTATATATCTGCTAATCATTGCAACACTAATTCCTAAGTATTTTCCTTGTAAACAGGGAAAGATGCCGAAAAGATCTACGTTTGAAAAATGAAGAAATTATCATTAAATTGCAATCCTTACCAGAGTGCCATTTAAATACAATTATATTTCAACAACCTGCTTCAAGAAATTTAAGGTAAATAGAATTTAAACAGTTAAAAATCCAGTGTTAAGTTTTGAGTAAGCATTTGAGTTTTTTGAATGTAGACAGTTTATTTTCCTTCAAGCTTTTTCTTGCATCAATGGATTAAAAATTCATAACAGGGGCTCTAGTTTTTTCAGAATTTATTGCTATAAAACATCTCACCATTACACATACCATAAAAAGAAACATAAAATTCCTTATGACTTGCTACTTTTCAGTTTATACTACTTTTGAGTATAAAATACAGTGAAAATATCGGAAGAATTCACTAACTGAAAACATTATTTGATAAAACACTAAAATATTAGCATATGAAATTTCTTATAATATAAATTGATATACTAGGTTGTTCTGATTTGCTTGGGAAGTAGAAAAAAAACAACCAAATTTTATGGAGCAACACTAACATTTATTCTTCAAAATAAAGTCCATCTGAGATGATTTTCTGCCAGTGATCAGCCAGCATCCAAATCTGTCCCAGATACTAGTCCACTGTAAACAAGCTTCCTTCATTTCATCACAAGTGCTGAATCTCTGGTTGTGAAGGAAGTGTGCAGAATAGGTCAGTCACTTCGAGCAACATTGGGACTGAATGTTGGATACGAAAGAATCTGAAGACTGTCCATCTGTTTGAACTTCTTAGTCAGCCTGGTAGTGCGTGGTCTTGCATTGTCTTGCTGAAACAAAGACAGACCTCGGCTAACCAAAGCAGGATACTACTCCTTTAGTTTCTCATACATGTAGTCTATCCACTAGCAATACAGTTTAGTGTTGATGGTGTGACTATGTGAAACAAGCGTGAAATGCAGTATTCCTTGGAAATTCTACAAGACAGAGATCAAGATTTGTTGTTTTCTTTCCATTTCCTAAGCCAGTCAGGACTTTCTGGCCAACCTAGTATTCAACTAGATTCTTACTTTTAATCTGCAAAAATAATGTACACCAATAAGAAAGTAATATAATTCTTAGCATTTTCAAAGATAACACTTTTTCATATCCAAATGCTTCCAATTTTTAAAACTTTTATTTTCCTTAAAATCATACAGAAGGTCACAATGGATGTTTTGACAGGAGAATTCCAACTATTTACACAAACATTCTTACACTGATGACAAACAGATGGCACATCTAATTTTGGAGCTATAAAGCACATGGGAGTCTTGTACTCTGGAGATTATTATTAATGAGTATGATACTCACAGGGTGCCCCATGCATGTAGCTTTGTGCCAAATCTAAGCTATGCTTACTTAATTTCTTTTATTTTAAAAAACAAAGCAAACAAAAAAAAACCTTTGGTCATAAACAGTACAAGAAAAATAATTATTTTCCAATGAAGATACCTACTGGCTAAAATTTCAAAATCATTCCAGTCCCTATTTTTCATAAATATCATCAGCCATTTTTTTTTAATGTTATTGTTTTTTTTGTTTTTTTTTACTTTTAGTATACAAGGAGGATGTTGAAAATCACTGTAGCTAACCCCACTCTTCAATAAATAAATAAATACAAATAAAAATCAGTATTCATTAGGTATCTTGTCATAAAATATTGATTTTTGGAAATCAGTCTGGCTGAGAACAAATTAGTACTTAGTCATCTTATAAATAATTTTTACTTTGCATATATTAACTGCATTAATAATGATAGTAAATTTAATGCCTACTTTGTCCTTTTATTATTTTCCGTAGGATTTAAACAAACCATATACTTATCAAATGATACATCAGCTTCCCTGTAAAGAACTGTAAAGAATTCTACACTGATTTAACAAAAAGACTATAACATTCTTGCTTGACACAGTAGCAAAAAATATTTTTAACAAAAGAAATAGTGGCAAAACTATTGGGAAAACAAACATATCTTCTTTTACTTTTGTTATTTTCATGTTTATTTCATTGCTAAAATGTTTTGGTTTGTTCTTTTTATTATAAACTTTTGCAACTTTCTTTTGTCAACCCGATTATGCATAGAAATTTACATATTTTAAATCTAATTTTGTTAGAAATCTCATTATCTCTCTTGAATTGAATACCTTATTTAATCAATGACTGAGTCAAGTGTGTCCATTATCTGAAAGAGAAAGCCAGATGTTAAATGGTCCCTTATTTTAAAAATGATACAAACAATATCAATCCTTTACAGCAAATGCACTTCCAGGAACAAATCACCACAAATTAAAGAATGATGTTTTTGAAAAAAGGAAAATGAGTAAAAAAAAAAAATATAAAAAAAAAAAAAATGGAAAAATTCTAAAAAAAAAAAGACAATAATAAAAAAAAATTAAAAAAAGAAATAATGAAAAAAAAAAAAAAATGCCCATAAACTAACTCCAAAATAGAACATTACACTGTAGAAATATTCCGAAATGTATTGACTAAACTTACAAAAAAAAAAAAAAAAAAAAAAGAAAAAAAAATACCTTTATAATTTTAATCTTCCTTTTATTTCCATGTATAAAACCATTAAATGAAAGTGTACAATGTATATGGTTTAATATGATCATTAAAATTTTAAATTAAGTTTGAAATAAAACTAACAAATTAGTTCTTTTGTCTTTGAAGTTTTATCAATTCAAATGAAAACTAATTCAAATTTTTCTCTTTTTGCAATCATGTGAAGCAACTGATTTCATTTGTGGCATTTTAATTCTTGCTGAATGAAAGTAACACAGTAAGCGGGGTGTATTTTATTTTACTTTTTTTATTTCATTAGCTCAATAACCTGGTCAACTGAAACGCCCTCTTGTGACTGTATGTGCAGTATGTTTATGCAAAAGTGTGTATGTATGTTTCTTGTATGACATGTGTATATACCTTGGCTTGGGTATGCATGTGCACAATTTTTTTTCTTTTATTCTAACAACAGTTTAACACAACCAGACACATACCAGTGAACCCTAAATTGACACTCTTGAAAAGATAGCCTCCATTAATATTCACATACATACATACGTTTATATACATACCTGCAGAAAAACTAAAAAGAGGGACAGAATATTTTTCTGTCTCGTCTCATCCCGATGTCTTCGATAAGAGTTCTGTACTGACAATCAGCTGAATTCTTAAGTCACCATGACAACCAACCTTAATTCACATGATGAGTGAATAAACCCTAGGCTCATACCATAACATTATGACTCAATAAGCATTATAAACAAAAAGATAGCACATATAGAATTTCTATATGTGGGTTGTTGAAAAGTTCTCAGTCTGACAAAGCCCTTTTAAAAATTTGATGTCTGGTTATTTGGGAAAGCAGGTCAAGCCAAGAACTTTTCAGTAATCTTCATACTTGTTATTTCATTGTATCAAACACTGAATTAACTATCAGTGGTCTCCAGTGGTTCAAGCCAGAAGAAAAAAAAATTTAAAAAAAAAAAAATAAATAAATTAAAAAAATTAAAACATTCGGAAAATTATTGTTACATTAAAAAAAAAAAAGAAAAAAAATGGCCATTTGGTCAGTGTTAATTTTTTTTTTAACTCTCTTAATGAGAGATTCCTCCTCTTCCCCAGTTTTCCCCCCTCCAAGAAGTCCGAAATATGATGTATAAAGACATTTTGTTCCAGTTTAATCTAAACATGTGTGCTCATGTTTGACGTCATTTTATTAAAATAAACAATGAAACAACGACTGCTTAAAGTGTTCTTTTCATATTATATTTTGGGATGTTTCTCATGTTTTTCTTGTAGTTTGAGTATATTCATCAACTGATCCCTACCCTCTGACCTATGACCTGCTCAATGTGGTGGAAAAACCTGCCAGTTCATCATTATTGAGCAGAACCTGAATTTTCTCTAGTCATGATAAATAGTAGTACTCACAGACTTCCTTGCTCTGAACATGAATTGGAACTCACTCCAGAAGTCAACCAGTAAGAAGAACCTTTCCTGCATGTCATCAGTATGGCTGATGTTAAAGTCCAGGGGAGCAATATTATGCCTTATTGGGTTCATGCTTTCAACTGACATTAAGTGGAGCAACTCTATTGAGTCAATTGCTTTGTCTGCTACTAGAATATTTGTCTTCAGTATTTGCATTGTGGAATTTGTTTCAGATATTCAAATTGATGATACCCAAAAAGAGAACAATTTAAAGACTCAGATAATTTTCTCAAGCAATTCATATATGCCAAACATAGATAAAATCTTATTTCAATTAGAAGATTGTATTGAAAGCATTTTACATGGCATTATATCAAAGCTTATTTTATTCCAAAATCTAAAGACACACACATATATACACAGACATGACAGAATTGAATAGACACTCACAGAAACCGTTTATTTTATTAAACAAGTAATTTATACAAATGAAGTAATTATAAATGGTCATAAATAACTAATACTTGGTTGACATCCCTTTTGCTTTTTTTGATGCAAGGACCCTTCTAGGCATGCTAGCGATGAGTTCATGAATATCATCTTGAGGGATTTCTTGCCATGTTTCACACAATAATCCTAAAATTTTGGGCTTAGAAGATGGCTTCCTGTTCTTTTTGCAGAGTTTTCGATCTAATATGCCCCAAAGGTATTCAATAGGGTTAATATCCAGGGATTGACTTGGCCATGGAAGTTTATTGATCCCATTTTGTCTCAACCAATGTTGCGTTGCTTGAGCAGTGTGACATGGAGCTCCATCTTCCATAAATAGGGAGTCAACTTTGCTCATTCTACTACTTGAGAATATTGGAAGGAGCTCTTTCTTTAATATAGAAACATATTTGGTTGAATTAATGTTTCCTTCACACTCCACAAGCTCTGAGCAACCATCACTCCAAATTGCACCCCATACCATTACTGAATGGCCCCCATGTTTCACCATTGGCTGCAGTCTTTTTAAATCAAACTCTTGACTACAGAGTCTCCATACCCATACTCTTCCACTGTCGGAAAATAATGCGAATCTTGACTCATCAGAGTAAATGACAGTGGTTCAAAAGGTTACAGGTCTCTCCACCATCTCATGAGCCCAATCCTTTCTGCGTTTGATATTGGCTGGCCGGAGAAGTGGTTTCCTTCTCGCAGCTCTGCCATAGTAGCCCAGCTTGTGAAGATACCTGACAGCTGTTCTGGGACTGACATCAACTTGTGTTGCTATGTCAGAAGCCTTGCAACGTGGATCCTGTTCAACATTTCTTTCGACAAGACGCATGGTTCTTTCAGAGGGCCCAGGGCGGCCTGGATGA
Organism: Acanthosepion esculentum; assembly: GCA_964036315.1. Classification (NCBI taxonomy): domain Eukaryota; kingdom Metazoa; phylum Mollusca; class Cephalopoda; order Sepiida; family Sepiidae; genus Acanthosepion; species Acanthosepion esculentum. Next base: position 96,906,342 of record OZ038480.1, on the reverse strand, counting down.
GGTTTTGTGCACTTCTTGCCCTCTCTGGTGAATTGTACGATCATTCTATTAACAGTAGAAAGGGGTATTGAAAGATTTTCAGATATTTTTCTTTGACTAAGACCACCTTCATGTTGGCCCACGATACGTCCTCGCTGAAATTCGGGTAGGTCTGATGCTCGTTTGGTTCGTGGCATGTTCCAGTATTGTTATCTGCAATTTTAATCAAATAATCTAAGTTAATTTATCTTGGTTATTAAAAAAAATCAGAAATAAAATTTATCTTGGTGTCTATTCAATTCTGTCATGTCTGTATATATATATATATATATATATATATATATATATATGTGTGTGTGTAATTTGGCAGCAACTTTTCTTTTAAACATGTAGTATTGAATGTTAAAGACAACATAGTCTTGGATATTTTCTTTTGAATTTTCTCATATTCTCTAATGAGACTTTATTTGAAAATGATTTCGAAATAAGTATTGTCTGTACGATGACCTAGCACTTTCGAACATCATTGTTCATCTTCAGGGTCAATATTTTTAGTCAAATATATATATATATATATATATATATATATATATATATATATATATATATATATATATTTGGTGCGATGGATAAATTGTCATCTAAATTATACAAAAATGAAAATAACACTGACATCTCATTTTAACAGATATATTTACCAAAATTACACAAATATCTTGAAATATGAAAGAGTAAATTTATTCAATAAAATTGCCATTGTCTTCAACCACAGCCTCCAGATGATTTTGGAATCTCATGCAATTCTTCTAGACTGTCCCCTTGTTTAAGTTGGTCAATACTGCCATAATCCTTGCTTTCAGTTCATATTTGGTGTTAAAAGGAGTTTTGTTGGTCTCTTGCTCACCTGTGCACCACACATAATAATCAAGGGGGTTGCAGTCTGGGTAGTTAGGTGGCCAGATGTAAGGGGTAATATGGTCACAGAAATTGTTTGACAGCCATAACTGGGTTCTCCTAATTGTGTGGCATTGTGTAGAGTCCTGTTGCCAGACATAGGGTCTTTCAGCAGCCACCCTCTCGACTCAGGGCAGCACTACCTCCTCAAGCCACTTGATTTAGGCCTCAATGTTGAGTCTGAGGCCCTGTGGGAAGATGAATGGTGGAATAATGTCACCGTCACCAGTGATCACTCCAAACACCTTTGAATCACCCAACTCTTTTTGAATCCTCTGCACTGTCCTCAGATTTACACCTACATGGGAAACGTTTGCATCTGGACCTTCTGATATAAATGCTAAGCAGTACAGCATGGCATTTCCAAATTTCTGGCAGAGTGAATAGCATCATGGTGCACATTTTCACACAAATCGTACCCAATTGACCCGACTATACTGTGCAGTTGTCAAAATCAAAAACAAACAACACGTATGCAAAATATAAAATGGCAACAATTTACCTACTGCACCATATATATATATATATATATATATATATATGTGTGTGTGTGTGTGTGTGTGAAGAATTCAGATTAACTATTAACATACAAAAACAAAACATCATGGGTTAAGATATTTTTGCATCTCCATCAATCATCTTGAAGTTACACATCACTTCACATATCTGGATTCTACCATTACTAACAACTTATTGTTTGACATGAAAATCACCAAAGCAGCAATAGTGATGGCCAAACTGAGCAAAAAGAGTATGAGACAACTGCCAGCTGACCTTGCACACCAAACTAAAATTTCTTAATACTCTGCTTTACAGCAAGCAGGAAAAATGCCTGAATAGCTTCCATCTCTGCTACCAACGACATATTCTTGGAATCACATGGAGAGACAAAGTTACCAACACTGTTGTGATGAGGCAAGCAGACTCCTGAAGCATGCTTCTTCTTTGTCAATGTTGTCTTTGATATGGCTGGGTCATGTACATTGAATAAATGACAGCTGTATACCAAAACACATTTTGTATGGTGAGCTGGCCATGAGATACTGTCTGGTAGGCAAACCTATATTATGTTTGAAGGTATGTTTGTCTGGTAGGCAAACCTATATTATGTTTGAAGGACATTTACAAGAGGGGCCTGAAAGCGTGAGTCAGTCCTTTTTGGACGTCTCGCCTATCAGGTCAAACTCTCTGCCTCTGAGGCAGAGGGGAACTCTCTGCCTTTGGGCAGAGAGGAACTCGGACGAGGCGCCGCCGAAGGGCAGAGCCTCGTTCGAGGTGGTTGACCACCCCGATCCCGTTTATACGGGTTCTACGGGCAATTTTTGCCCGAGCCTATGGGCTCGGAAAGCCCACATTAAACCGGCCTTGTGCCACATTCGACACACGTGGGCGTGTTGTTAAACATCGCCTGAAATGATTTACAAGAGGAGCCTGAAATGAACAGGCATAGTTTCTGGTAGCTAGGAACAGCTGGCAGACAATTACAGTGGCTGTCTCAAAGTTTTTCAAGGAGTCGCCATGAAGGCTGGGAAAAGGCAAAACGAACTCAACTTCAGTCACTTTCTCATTGACATGATCTGCCTTCCCTCTGTCTTTTCTACAAATATTTTCATGGAAACTGCTTTGATGAGCTTTTATCCTCTGGCGACTACATGAATACTACTAGATTCCCTGATGACTACAATCTTCAAAAATTTAAATGCAACACTACCATGTATCTTATTGAATCTCTCTCATCCTCTGTCCTTTCCTCAATCCTTCCTGTACTCAATCTTTTCTCTCACTTTCACTCCCTGTAAACCCACTATGTACTAGTAGCATTCTCATCATCTTGGGGAGAAAAGATTTAAAAGAAATAAAAGAAAGAAGAAAATGCAGAGAGAGCAATGTCAGACCTTCATCCCATATTCCATCTGTCACACCTGCAGAAGAGTGTGTCATGCAAAGATTGATATGTTAAGCCACTCCAAATGCTGCTCACAAAGGGACAATGTTTGACCAAAGAGGACGCTACCCTTATCTAGTGAAATTAATGGATGCCTACTAATACTGCTATATATATATAACAATAAAAATATTTAATGAAATTTAAAAAAATTAATAAAAAATTAAAATCTTCAGACACACTGGGTTGTAGATTAATATTCTTTCGTTTTTATTATTATTTCATTTAGATTCTTCGACTAGTTTCGGCCTACATGGCCATCATCAGGAGAAAAAATATTTCTGCTGGCTGGTAGCAGTGAACTACAGAAATGAATGTCTTGATGGAGAAAATGAACTTTTTTCTGTAGTTTTCATTTGTTTTTTTTATCTTTTTAACATGAATTTTTTCAACATTCCTTGTGTTGGTCAAACAGTCTCTTAAGTTGTTATTTGAGATAAGAGCTGGATGGATCCATACTGCTCTGAATTCCCTTGGTCAGTCTGACAGTTTATTGGTTCCTGGAGACTGTTAAGTGTGTATGTTATTTGGTTCTTAGGGAGTGAGTGAGTATATGTGTAAGCGTGTATATTGCTGTGGGTGTGTGTTATCATTAGGGAGTGAGTGAGTATGGAGTGAGTTTGATGTCTATATTCGTGTGGGTGTGTGTATAAGTGTGAGGCCTCAACACCTCCATAAGCATGTCTGTCTTGTGTGGGTGAGAAATGTGGGTAGGTTTTGATTTGTAGGGCTATATATTAATACTATCGATATTGTTAAATTTATGGTTTAGTCCGGCTGGATAGTGTGTTTTTAAACGTTGTATCCACTCATTTTCATGGAACTCTAAAATCTTTCTAATGTTATCTGCTCTAAACTTTTCTATTCTCTCAATTATAGTGAATTTGGCATGGGTTTTGAAATCGTGTTTTTCTAGCTGGTAATGTTCTACAGGTAATAATTTCTCATCGGGAGTCGACTTAATTTGATTGCGATAATTATTAATTCTGTAGTGAAAGGGCCATTCAGATTTTTCTACATCTTGTTTCTGGTATAATGTGCATTCTAGGAGGTAAATTATGTTATGACTTGTACAGTTAGAATCGTGGTAGATTTTGAAAGTAGATTTAGTGACTGAGCTAGTGAATGAATTCGTGTGTCTAATGTGGTTGCAGCATAAACTTCTTTTGTTGTTACATGGTTGGGAAAATCCTGTTGTTTTTGTTGTTAGTTTATTACAGATTACCTTGTCCCCTGAAATGTGGTTATTATCTATGATTTCTTTTAGGTTCTTAGGTCTACGATATGCTAGAAGGCGTGTTCCTTAAACAATTTTTTAAGGTCTGGTTTGAGATGTATTTCCCAGCGACTTTTGATTATTTGGGATAGTGGAGGAAGAGTGGGGTTGAAAGTGGTTACTAGAGGAATGCGGCTAGATTTATTTTTAATCTTGTCTTCTATAGGTGTGGAAATTGCTTAATTTATTTGTTCCCTGATCAGGTGTTGTTTATAGCCACATGTGAATTGATGCTTCAGATTTTCAATGTGTTTGTTTAATTCTTCATTGTTGGAACATATCCTTCTGAGTCTAAGTGCTTGTGAATAGGGAAGGTTCTCTTTGAGGTGTTTTGGGTGGGAAGACTTGAAGTGTAGATAGTTGTGGGTGTCGGTGATTTTAGTGTGTAGTGTCGTTTGTAGTTTCCTGTTTTCATCTATGTAAATGCGGGTGTCTAAAAATGTTACCGATATTGAGTCGTGCACTGTGTTAAGGGCCATGAGGAATTGGATGAGTTTGTCATCACTGCCCGTGCATACAAAGAATATATCATTGATATATCTTGCATAGAATACGCAGATGTTACCAATGAGGGGATAGATATGGGTCTCCTCAAATTTTCCCATGAATATTGTAGCATATGATGGAGCTGCAATGGTGCCCATAGCACAACCTCTTACTTGAAGGTAGTGTGCTTCATTGAAGTTGAAAGTATTCAATGTAAGAATATTCTCCATGAGTTTTATGATAACTTCTGTGGGGTGGGGGGTCTTGTTTTCTTCTTTTAGTAAGTGCTTCCTGAAGGGCGGTTAGCCCTTCGGTGTGTTTAATGTTTGAATGGAGTGACCTTACGTCCATAGTCACTAGAATAGCATTCTCTGGAACTATTTGAATGTGATTAATTTTGTTTAGTAGATCTGTTGTCTCTGATGTAGGATTTTACTTCTTTAGCTAAGGGTTGTATGTAATGGTCCACGTATTTGGAAATTTTGGTCGTGTGGCAGTTGAATGATGAAATGACCAGCCTTCCTGGGTTGTTGCTTTTGTGTATTTTAGGAAGGAGATAGTAACGAGCAGGTGTAATGTTTGTGGGTGTAAGTGTTGTGCATGTTTCCTTGTCTATTAGATTGTTGCGAAGCATTATGTTTAGTGAGCTAGTTAATTCTATTTGGTATTCGGGAAGGGGATCTGTAGATCAGCTTTTATAGGTTTCTTTGTCGGCTAGCTGTTTGCTGGCCTCTTTAATGTATTCTTTGATTCCCCAGATCACTGTGGCACCTCCTTTGTCAGCGTGTGTTATGATTAGGTCATCTCTGTGTCAGCGTGTCGAGGGCTATACGTTCCCCTTCAGTAATATTGTTACGTGGCAGCTTACGTGCTATTGTTTTGTCATTTGATACGGCTATTTCAAACGTTTGTATCGTAGTGTCTGTGTTTTGTGGGGTGTAGGTAGTATCCTTCTCTTTTAATGTATCAAGTATGGAAGGTGTGTGATCATTGTCCCTGTAGTGGGCTTTTAGCCGTATTCTTCTGAAGAAGGATTTCAGGTCCTTTGCCAAGGTGTCTTTATCAAACCTTGGGGGACTAGGGCAAAAGCTTAGTCCTTTATTTAGTAACCTGATATTGTTACTTAAATTTATAACTCGCATCATGTCTCATATATATATATATATATATATATAATAAAATGTTATATAGGAATAAAGTGTCACTGGCGACACTTGAGTTTGAACATAGATCGCCAGTAAGCAAACACAAGCGATCCCATTATTGAATTAAGTAGACCACATGGCCATAGAGGAAACGCATATATAGGAGATCGCATGACGTCTATATGATTGCATTTCTAATCTATCCTCTATTACTATTTGAATCACCATTTGTAGTCCATAGTATTTCTCTACTCTATTCACTATACTATTTCTCTAGTCAGATCAATACGATAGTTACTTTTTGAGTGTGTATTATCGAGCAAGTACCATTAGTGAGAGTGCTATTCAAAGGCATCTGACACCAGCATTATCCATCGGCATACTATCGTGGTATCAGCGAGTACAAAGTCTCTACAGCAATGAGCATTACGAAAGTGATGAGTATTTGTTGACTTCACAAAAGTGTCCAATGAATGTTTGTTGACATCGCAAAAATATATTAAATCAATTGCTTAACTTGCTCCTAGAATTTCCCATCTTACATGTTTATAAGTCTACCATTCGTCGATGCATTGAATATTCCTCTCACATCTGGTCTAGTGCTTCTGCTACATATTCCTTGATAAAATACAAAGATTCCAATGTTATCAATCCTGACCGGACATATTGGTTTTAGTTGCTTTCCCACCAATCTAACATAGCTTCCTTGCACCTTTTCTATAAATATTTTCATGAAATAAATTTTTTTGAAGTGCTTTCCTATTTGCTCCCTCGACTTAAGCCACCTAACTGCCCAGACTGCAATCCCCTTGATTATTATGTGTGGTGCACAGGTGAGCAAGAAACCAACAAAACTCCTAACACCAAATATGAACTGAAAGCGAGGATTATGGCAGCATCGACCAACTTAAACAAGGGGACAGTCTAGAAGAATTGCATGAGATTCCAAAATCATCTGGAGGCTGTGGTTGAAGACAATGGCAATTTTATTGAATAAATTGCCTCAAGTACAGTACTAGAATGGTAGCTAGGTCTCAGAATGTTTTTCTTTTTTAGCCAATTGCTTAAAATTAGCATATCAAAATATGAGCACCTTGGATTCTATCCAGGGAATTAAAGAAAGCTATATTGACTCAGCATATAGTTTGAATTCTACATATATATGGAACCATGTCGCTAGACGTCTATGCTTGCCATTTGTCCATGTATTGACTATTGATGTCACACCTAGGCAGAGGTTCCTATGTATTTAGTTTGGTTGTTTGGGGTTTTATGTCATATCAACCACTATGGGTTATTTAATGCTAGATCCAGTATTTACTAAATATATCAAAAACGTGTAGCTGGCAACATTGTTTTCAAAAACTGGCAACATCATTGTTTCAAAAACGTATAGCTGGCAACTGAATAATAAAATATGAATTCAGTAAATATACAAATACAGAAATGGGTGTGAGACAAGTATGTGCCTTCTCACTAGATATATTCAACCTATACAGTGAGGCAATTCTGATAGAATGAGAAGCCTACCAGGATTCATTAGTGCTGACCGCCATCTTAGCAACATAAGATATACAGATGGCAGTATTGATAGCACACAAAGACATAAAACTACAAGAACTTCCGCAAAAGGTAGAGAAGGGAAATGAAAAGAAAGGACTAAACATCAATTGCAACATGAAAGCATGTGTAGTTCTCAGCAAAAGGAACAGGCCAACATGCAAATTAGAAATAGCAAAATCAAATGAATACAACAATTTAAATATCTTGGAAATATTTTAATAAAGGACAGAAATTGCAATACTGAAATCTGAAGGCACACTGTGATAGTGAAAGATGCCTTCCAAAAGCTAATCAAAGTATTAAGAAACAAGAAAACTTCGTTAGGAACAAGAAAAAAATGTACTGAAATGTTATGTAATATCAATTCTCCTATATGTGAGGAGATTGTCCAGTATTCAGTACCAGATGAAGAAGTAACTTGAAGCAACAGAAATTTGGTTCCACAGAAGGATGGTGAGAATATCATAGATTGAACACATGAGCAATGACGAAGTCTTAAGAGAAAACGGAAACAAAAATAAAACATATCAGAAAGAGCCAGTTGAAAATTCTCGGTTACATAATGAGGAAAGAGGGCTTGGAAAGCACACAACCTACCTCTCAAGCTTGGGAAAATGAATGGCAGAAAAGGACTGAGATGACAAAATGTATTAAGAGCTACAAATGACAGGAAATTGTGGAGAGCCATAATCGCCAATGTCTTAAAATGGACACGGCCTGACGAAGAAAAATGTGCCGACTTCTTGCTCGAAGTTATGTATGGACATTAATATTGTTAACTGACGGAGGTACACGATGTTGCCCGGATGTACATGGCTGAAATTGTATAACCGCACCCCACTGTCTAGAAATGTCTACTTGCGTTCCCGCTTGCATGCATCATCCGTTGGTATACTAAGCTATCACCCCGCTCATCTTTTTACGGTTCGATTGTTTTTAATAAAAATAATTCCATCGAAAAAAAAGCTTCTTGTGTGGTCGTTCCTCGGGGTTAAATTGTTCCAATGTTTTAGATATTCAGCAAATTTCCTATGGCCGTAATAACTTTCAAATATTATGGCATTGTTCACAAATCTAAGAATCATACAAAAACAAGTATGAAGCTTGATTTAACTGCAAGTGCAAACGCATGAACGCCCCCATCACACATTTACTGTCAAGCTGCTTTCTTCGGGATTTGTTCCCCTTTCAACGTTTCAATAATCCTTCTCAAACAATCTTTGTATCAAAGGTTATTTGAATGCCAATTTAGGATGGACTCATATGAAGAAACTATTGGCTAAATGGCGAAAGCCAATTTGGGACCTAGTTTGTTGCTCATTTCGCCCACTTAACTGAAATTATCTAAACCAAACATTCACGCAAAACAATCTCTGTGTTATATGTAATTTACATGGCAAATTTGGAAAGCATCAGATGAAAACCAGGGAGTTATGGCCCAAAACGGGCTTTTTTTTTAAAAACAGTTTTCCGTAATTTTTCGTTATTCATGGCGAAGTGAAGAGTTCTAATATCCCACTATCTTATTTTTTTGCAATGTGGCAGTTTTTTGCTACATGTTTGAAAAATAAATAACCAGGAAGTTATTCAAGATTTTATTTTAAGTAGTACGAAAACCCGACTTTTTCAGTTTTTGCGATTTTTTGTGTGAAGCCAATGTTGCAGGAAAACTATCAAGCACTCTACATAAACCTCGTAAGTTGAGCAATTTTGTTTTGCATTAAGTGCAGGGACTTGGTTTTTGCAAAAAGTCGTACCCACCTTCAGTTTTACTGATTTTTCAGCACCCCCCCCCCACCGGAGGGAGGGAGGGGGTCTGGAGATTTGAAAGTTGGTCTTGACCTACTTTAGTAAATTTGCAACGCGTGTACAATTTCATCGAAATCGGTCGAGAAACGCACACAGACATCATCTGTTTTATAGATATAGATGAGTAAAAATATAAAATAATAAATAAAAATTCTCCCAGCACGAAAGAGAAACTGTTTCTGACGGAAAAAAAACAACAAAAACAAAAAAAAACAAAAACAAAAACAAACAAAAACAAAAACAAACAAAAACGAAAACTTTAATTCATTCTTTTCGACACTGACCGTTGGAAAGTTAAGACGTCCAACTCCTCTCTCCGGGACATTGCTTGTCATAATACAAAGTGACGACTTCTGTTTAGCACATGCACCCATAAAAAAATTATAAACTAAAAGTATATATATATATATATATATATATATATATACACACACAGGGTTTGGACAAAATAATTGAAACATTTGTTAAATTCAAAGAAAATTTATTTAATATGAAGTTGGTCCTCCTTTAGCCTCACATACAGCTTTAATACGTCTAGGAATGGAATCATACAGCTTCCTGACTTCATCCAGATGAATTTTCAGCCATTCTTCCATTAATACCTGCTCCAGCTCTTTAAGACACGATGGTCGAGGATAGTGGCTCCTAACTTGTCGCTCCAAAATGCACCACAAATGCTCAATAATATTGATATCTGGAGATTGGGGAGGCCACTCCATGTATTCTAGTTCACTTTCATGCTCTTCATACCAATTCTTAACCACTCGAGCGGTATGTATTGGAGCATTATCGTCTTGGAAGATGCAGCCACCATCAGGGAATAAAGTCTGGGCCATTGAATGAATATGATCTCCCAAAATTTTCAGGTAATCTTTGTTGTTGATTCTACCATGCAGGGCAACTATTGGACCGAGGCATTTCCATGATATGGCGGCCCAAACTATCACTGATCCATCTCCATGCTTCACTGTTGGAAGAAGGCAGTCAGGGTTGTACACTTCTTTGGGCTGCCTACACACACAAACTCGCCCTGAAGTTGGGAAAAGAGAAAAACTGGACTTGTCTGAGAATATGACTTGCTTCCATTGGTCTGCAGACCAGGCATTGTGATCTGTGCACCACTTCAACCTCTTCTGAATGTTACGAGAGAGAAGAGGTTTCCTTACGGTGGCTCTTCCATGATATGCAGCCTTATGGAGCTCACGACGAACAGTTTTAGTAGAAACTGGACTATTCAGATTATTCAACTCAGTCACTTTGGCCGCAGTAGTCCGATGATTTTTCGCCACATTGCGTTTCAATGCACGTCGGTCCCTGTCAGTACGTTTGCAAGTCCGGCCCGAATTGCTACTGTTGCTAGAGGTTTTGCCCTGTTTCTCGAATTGTGTCATAATTCTTGATATGGTAGGTCTTTAAAAACCAAACAGTTCAGCAACCTTACTGATCGCGGCTCCTGCCATGCGAGCTCCAACAATTTGCCCTTTTTCGAACTCTGAGAGGTCACGCATTTAGCTTAAATTTTACTAAATTCTAAAAATAAATAAGACAAAGAGTAAATTAGATAAATAAATGTATTTACAATAGATATAACCTGCAATTACCAAGTTTTAGTTAAAGTTCTTAATATAATAGGTCTTTGAAATATAGGAGTGGAATTTGCACCTCTTCCAATTACTTTGTGTGTGTATACAGGGGTCGGACAAACACACGCGAAAATAAGTTGTATGATTTTACAATTTAACATGCTTTAGTGTTAATTATGCGTATGTTTTTTACCCTATGTGAACACGAGGCTATTTCAGCTGCTATGATATGAGTGACCCTACAGTAACATTTCAAAAATGAACGAACATCAGTTGTCGATTAGGATGATTTAAATCACTAACAAAAAAAACAAAAAAAAACAACTTTAAAATATAGTATAGTCGAAAGATACCACACATCGAGCATTACATACATTTTAAAGAACAGAGGAGTTAGCCAATTTACTTGAAAACGAAAATACCTTTTATACATCTTCATATTTAAAACAATCGTTATCAAATGCCACTAAATATCAGATCAACATTACGTTAAAATATATGGCCTATTACACACATTCCGACACAAGGATCGGCAGGAGACATTGCAGAGACAATTAGCAATCAACCAGAGAGATCTGAAATAAATAAATAGACAACGCTCGCGACCGGTTTCTGGAAGAAAAAAGAAAATTAGTTTCACCTGAGCCGATCTGATACTGGCAAACAAAGTCAAGACATCATGTGTTCGTTCGGATAGAATAATTAACAAATCAAATGTTTCTATTTAGCTTTCAAAACCCCCAAGCCTGAGAACCGAAAACAAATAAAAAGTAAGCCGGTAACCCGAGAAAATCGGGAGCAGGAAATTTACTCGCGTCAAAAGGACCGACTAGTACAGGGCGACTTCAAAGGATCCTAGCTAACTTCATAAAACCGATAGACGTAGACACACAAACCGCTAATTGACTATCTTTCTTCCTCTCCTTCTGAACGTATGCACATGGATAAAATTCCTTATATATATATATAAGTTTGATGAAAAAATAACCGATTATTATATTTTTCAAATTTTTAGATAAGGTGTTGAGTATTGTGCTCAAAATTGTGGATAAACTGTCCGAAGTTCATATTTTATTATTTTTGTTCAAGTACTTTCGACATTCTCAGTCATGATCAAGAACCGATGTGGTGTCTGAGGTAGTTAGACTTCTTTTGACTGCATCATGGTATTCTTTGGGACGGTGGATGCTTGGAATGTTCTAGTGTGACGTCATGTTTAACGGCTCCTGGGAATGAGCCGACACAAATGATGCGATTTATTTTAATTAATAGTAATATAAGGCTCACTCACACACACATATATATATATATATATATATATATATATATATATATATATATATATATATATCAGTGAAAATATAAAAGTGGACATTGAAATCAACACGCAAAGGCGACAGTGTTTCATGCTAAACGCAATCGTCAGGCTATGTGCATTCTGTTTTTGCTCGACTATTTATATATAAAGGCAAGTAATAAAATGTGGGTAGTCTATTGCATTATTCTAACGGTTATTTTGGTGGGCGGTAACGGTTATATTTCGAGTTATTCTAGGGGCTATAGCGTGGGAATAATTGTAGAACCTAATGCAGTTTTATGACTGTTTATAATGTCAACTTTTTTAATGATTTTATTTTTGTTTGTTATTATTATTATTGTTTTCTTGTGTTTATCTTTGCGTTCGTGGTTTCTTAATTTGTTTATTATTTACTTAATTTATTTACTTATTTATTGGTTCGGATTAATTTATTATCGATTTTTAAGTAGCATAGTAAAATGTGTTTTAGTGTTTACAATTCGAGAGTGAATCCGATGAGTATTGAGTATGGAAAGCCGTTGGTATGAACCAATGACTTCTGTTACTAATTATAGGCATTTAAGGATATTTTTGGAGATTTCATAGTTTATTTTGTTCAGGTTAGGTTTCAACTGTTTTATGTATATAGCTTCAAGAATTTTTAGTTTTTGTTTATTGTTTTCATGTGTGACGTCATGAGCTGTCGTGCGATTTTCGCTTTCAGCGTTTTATATGCACGTGTTTATCGTTGCTTGGAAATCATCCATGTAAACAAATAATACTATCATCAATTTCTTGTTCGTGTATTGCATAAATATATTGTTTAATTGTCATCTTTGATAATGGCTTATGTAAGCCGAAAGCTCAGATTGGATTAAATAAAAAAAAGTATGTATCAATATTGTGATTTTCTTTCATTATTTAATGATAATGTTATTAAGATTATCAGACTATATGAAAAAAACTTACATAAAATATATAGACAACGCTTATCTATATTATTTAATGAGACATGTATTAATGAAAAAATGCTGCCTAAATACACACAATATATATATATATATATATATATATATATGCAATCCATTGTTTGTGCATAAAAAAATACCATATATACAACTTAATTTTCTCAACATTCTTGGTATTGATGAAAAATAAAATGGCTTTGTCAAAATCTATTTGTGGTCTCGAGATTACCCAGAACCACCGTCATCTAAAATACTAAATGTTCGCTCGTATGCCGTCGGTACTATTGTCTAAGAGCTCAGTTTTTCAGAATATCTAAATGGAAGATGGGTCTTAGCAAGCTAAAAACCTTTTAATTTCCTGGGAGAAGTAAGGAAAGAAATGTAGAGGGCGCTTTATTCCGACTGAAAACGTTAGTACTCAAAACCTCACAAATGAAGAGCAGTAAAATAAAGTATGCAAATCATTAACATATCGAATTTGTTGGTCCTCGATAAGGTTAAGCGGAAAATGCTATTAAAGTTATTGGTCCTGACCTGGTATTCCTGCTTCAGCCCCTTTCCTACCGCCGTATCGTAGCTTTTCTTTTGTCTTTTCTATAAATACTTTCATGGTAATTGTTCTGATTAACTTTACTCATTGGCCCTATTATTTTTGTCCCCACTTTCTTTAGTTTAATTCTCCACTTCAATGACCAGAAATGCCAGCTCTCCGGTGAACGCAGGACGCCATTTATCTTTTTCAGTGCGAGTGCTTGGTCGAATGATTGCTTAAATCATTTATGCCTCGCCTTAATTTCGTTCAGTTAACTGATGTTTCTGACACAATGTTTTTTTTTTTTTTAAATTACTGACACTTTTTTGTTTAGTTTTGTGTATACAAAATTAATCATTTAGCGGGGGGTGTCATTTTTAAAGTTATTTTTTTCACACCCACCCAAGACCAATTTTACATATGGGAACTAGTTAGGACTTCATAGACACTTTGAGGCATTATGGTGGCTGTAGTAAGAATGGCAAGTAAAAATGTGCTGTTTTGGTGTAAGGAATACTGTGGTATGATTGGGTTCGTAATTGTGTCTAGCTAAGTTTAAGACACGACAGGCTGACAACCAGCTTTCTCCATCTTCCTTTTGGCCTTGTATCATATTTTTGTATTTTTCAAAATAAATATTACTTTCCTCGTTGTGGTTTAATTTTTAAAAGTTATTTTATCCCCCCGCCCAAAACAAATTGTGCATATGGAAACTAGTTAGGATGAGATCTTTGCGGTGGCTGTAGTAAAAATATTAAGTAAAATTGTGTATTTTGGTGTAAGGAATATTGTAGTTTGTTTGGGTCAGTGTTTGTGGCTATCTAAGTTTAAGATAAGACATTGAAGACCAGCCTCACCCATTTTGACCTTGTACCACATTTTTGTATTATTACAAAAATAAATATTACTTTCCTCTATGGAACCTAGAATCCAGAAATTTAAGCGCAGTACGAGATTGGTGGCAAGGTCTCATCAAATGGCTATACCGAACTGTAAGTTCTGTGCTAATCGATAGCAGAACAGAGACTGCAAGAAGGCAAACATTGATTACAACTTCATAGGATAGGAAGTTGCACATAGGCATGGTCACCAACACCCTGAAGGGACACGGTTCATCGCAAAATGTAATGGCTTCGAACAAAGTCATTTCTGTTCCCGTTTAATTATCCTCAAAATGACACTTTAATTCTACCAGAGGAAGGTAGCGAATAACCTACTTAACGAGCTTGTGAAAATGGTCGGCATCACAGAGATTAGGAGTGATAGCAAAAAGACAAACATTGCTACAACGGAGAGGAAGCTGTGGAAAACCATGATCGTCCACATCCTGAAGGAAAACATCGAGTAAACTTTTACCGTGATTTTCATCAGACCTTTTCATTTTGTTTTACAAGACAATTTTTTAAAGTCAGAAAATGGATATCATATTCCACAAAAGAATATTCATGCAGCAAAATGGCGGTATATTAAAGAACACGCATTTTCAATTATTTTACAGACATTAAAATAGTGTATTTGCAAAAAATTATAAAATATGCTAGATTCATAATATTAATACAGTTCTCCAAAAAGAATCTGCAATGCTATCGGTCTTGAGCTGGCATATCAGCTGCAGTCACTTTCTCACCGCCGTAACGTAGGTTTCTTATCTTTTGTATATTTTCACGTTAATTGTTCTGATAAGCGCTTCTTTGGTACCACAACATCACGAATTTAAGCGCTGTACTAGATTAGCAATTAGGTCCTATCATTTTACTGTTGAAATTGTTAGACGTAAGCCGCTAACATTTTCTTCTGCACTTCTCGATTGTGAAAATCTCTTCTGGTATCCTGCCAAGTACTATTCAAAAATTTAAATTCAATGTTACTCGTTATATTTTGACTAATTACATGTTATATTTTTGTCAGTTTTTTTTCCATCTCATTATCTTGCATCGTAGTGACTTATCGCCTTACATGGGGTGAAATTATTTTTTTTTAAGTTTTGAAATTTTATTATATATATATATATATATATATATATATATATAGACAGATAGATAGATAGACAGACAGACAGATAGATAGACAGACAGATAACTGGCAGTTAAAGGGATTTATTCTATTTTTAGGTAGATAACTTACAGAACTCGCCATCCATATTATGCAAAACTCGCACGCTGAACAATGATAAATTTTCCTTGCTGAAATATGAATGCTAGAAGATCTAAACCTTCTGGAAACCAATTATCATTTTTCTATTTTTGGAATCTTTTTGAGTGCTATCCTTGGAATCTTTTCCATTCGGTATATTTCTGTTTGCTCATTGGTTGTTCACTTCAGCTATCAGAGCAACATATACACTTCACTATGAAAAGGTAACAACACATACGGCAAAAGTGTTTGGATGAAGACCATAAAAATCAAAATCTTATCAATCAGTCCAAACCGGGAATTATTCTCCACCCAATAAATGTAAGGAAACTAGACTCCAAATATAATAACTCCCGGAACTTTTCAAAAGCTATAAATAACAAATTTTGAACGTTGTTGGTCATGTTATCCGATGGATAACCTGTAATTGTTTGAAAACTCATCTCAGGATATTGATTATGAGAAATAATACTTTCACGTTCGTCTGCTGATTAATCCTCTAAGAGTGATGTCTCCAAGATAAATCAAGACTGATTTGAAGAAGTTTGGCAAGAAAGAGATAAGTGAAACGGATAAGGTAGGGGTAAATTAATATGGACAGTATGAAACGTCTATGAATGCCAGTCTACCCCCCCCCCCTTACATACAGAAATTTTCTATGACACAGAAATAGTTTTAGGCGCAAAAAGGGGTCGGAAAAGAAATTGTAATGAGTCTTGATAAAAACCTATATAAACAAAAATAAAAATAAAAAGCATTTGCGCTTTCCTTTAAAACCCTAACGCTTTCTCTAAACTTCTCAATCTACGAGAAGGCAACCCTCAACTAAAAAAAAAGGAAGAAAATACTGAATCCGGTTAAAATCACAGAAAGTTTGTAGGTGATTAGCCTACTTATTTGTTACTGAAAATACCAAAAATCAGTCAGGCTCCACGAATAACTGCCATTAAGAAAAAAAAAAGGAACACCGGAAAATAAAATAATTTTGCCAGTCAAAAAGACAAAAAAAAAAAAAAATGACTTTCGGTTAGCCGAAACCATGTTTGCGCCGCAAAATCAGCTTATTCAAAATGAGGGATGGGAGAGAGAGACTCACACACACACACACACACACACACACACACACACACACACACAAGGAGAAACGGAACAAAACGACGCTGCCGCGTAGAAACCAGACATAAGTGGCATCTGAAGAAGCAGTAAAATCATCGGCTAGTGACATTTCCGCCCTGTTTCTTGGACAAAAAGAACAATAGCTTGACACTCATCTAATTTCTCGCATTACTACTATCCCTACCATGATTTTACTTTAAAATGCTCACAGACGGACATTTCACCAAACTGCTATCGATATCAGCCTTATTAAATTTTTGCTATGCCGAACACCAAAAGACTTGCTCATCACTCCAAAGAAAATAAAAATATTATTTATTTTAAACCCTTGCGTCAATTCGTTTTATGTCCTATGTTTTCGCTAAACATCACCAAGTATATCTACAACACAATATGCCACAAAGTAAACACTCACATTCAAAATTTCAGTTTAGCGTAGGTGGATTAAATTTCTGTAAACAATATTGTTCATATAAGAAGTATGAAATTAGGCAATGTAAAATGATCACGTCACATTTATCAATTAAACAAATCACGTCAACTCTTGAATGCGAGATACGAAAAGTGGAAAATAGATGAACATGACGCTCGGTAAAAAAAAAAATTATGAAGTTAATTTTTGCAAGGAAAAATGTCATTCCACATTTACAGTAAAACTAATATATGCAAGAGCATACGTTAATTTTTTTTTTTATACCAAGGTCTTTCCTGGAATCAAATCAATTATCTAATATCGCAGTAAATACAATGTTTCTTTGAAGAGCCAAGAATTGGAAAATATATTCGGCAAACATGAACAAACGTGCCTGCAGTAACGCGTAGTATCAAAGGGACGTTTTTTCCCCATAACAAAGTGTTTTTTGTTTTGTTTTTTTAATTACCTTCACTCTTTGGCAATGTTTATAGTTTAAAAAGCGATGACTTGAGGAGCATAGTTTTAAAAATGTTTAGGCCACGAAACTTATTCCGGACTTCGTGGAACGCCGTGCTCTGTTTTGTGGAGTGATCTGCAATTCTGCTTGTTTTGTTTGTGATGTAGGCGATGAAATATCGCGTGAAGATTTTGGTGACTGTGAAATTCTTATATCTTTTGTGTCAATGTAAGCTGGTTTAATTCTGTCAATAAATACAATTTATCTCTTATCATTGCGTAGAACTATAAAATCGACGTAGAAATCATTAAAACATGGCGCTAATGGATTCTTGACAAAATCGTTGCGTACAAAAACTTTTTCGCAATTGTGAAAGTCTTTTGGGATATCAGTTTGTGTAGCCACTTGTCTGGTTGATGAAAATAGCAACCGCGACATTTTTTATTTTAATTCTTGAGCAAATTAGTACCCAAAACCATTTCTAACGGAATACATTGCAAATCTTGTTTTAAAGTATTCCGGATTGATAAGAAAATCAGTGGCAAGTTTTCTTCCCAGTCGGTTGGGTTTATCCCTAGCTTCTAACGTAGTCTTTAACTGACGATGAAACCTTTGCACCATGCCATTTGCGCATGGATGGTATACAGTCGTTTTGATTTGCTGTATGTCTAGAACTGCGAAGTCTTTAAATAAATTAGACTGAAACTGAGGACAATGATCTGTCGTGATCTATAGGTTGGTACACCAAACTGTAAAATCCATCTGTCGAGGAATGTGGTAACAACCTTTTCTGTACTTCTATCTTCGATCAGATATGCCGCAAGCAAGCCAACGTGTGTAGCGATCAAGAAGGACATAGCGATAACCTCTCGATTGCGAAAGAGACCCAACCAAGTCGATATGAACGTTGGTGAAGCGTGCGTCCAGCACTCTGAAAACTCCTATGGGAGACTTGGTGTGTCTACCGATTGTATGACGCTGGCAGGATAAACAACTTTTAGCCCAGTGCCGTATGTCAGTCGTAATACTGGGCCACACAAATCGCTTTGTGATCAACTTAACTGTTGATGTTATACTTAGATGTGACATGCCATGAAAGCGCTGAAAATCAGCTTTGCGTCATGTTGAAGGAATATAACGTCTTGGGTTTTTTAAGACTAGTGTCACACGAAATCATTTTGTCACTAAAAGGTGATGGTAAGTTAGTCAGCTAGAGTGATGTGCCTTGCATCGCTAAATCTATTGTTTTGTTTAATTTTTGTTCCTTGGCAATTGTATCGAAAACGGCTTTGTCTAAATGATGAAGTGATGTTCTATACAAAATGTTATCTTGTCCTTGAATATGCTCAGTTGTCGAGTTGAATTGTAAAATAAAACAAAATTGACGCAATTCCCTCGGTGAGCATTTGCTTGAAGTAGAACTTCATGCTTAAGTTAAAGGCTTGTGATCAGTGTAAATCACAAAATCTCTACCTTCTAATATATATATGCTGATACCTTCTCATAACTAAAAGTATGGATAGAAGTTCTTCAGAGAAAATGCTATAATTCCTTTGAGCGGGAGTCATTTTATCAAAAAATAAAAAATAAAAAATGAAATGGGTGAGAGAGATTACTTGACGTAAAAGAACAACCGCTACTCCACTTAGCGTCAATAGTCAATGTTAATTTGATGTTGTCATCATTACGCAAATAACTAAGTTTGGAGTAATTTAATAAAGCCATTTTTGCCTTTTCCACCGTTCGAGTCTGTTCGTTGTTCAATTCAATGTTTTTTATTCTTTCAATTTAACAAGGAGGTGAGCGGTAATAAAATGTCTAAACAATGACGAATATGATTCCTGTAAAAACGAAACGCCTGAGCTGTAGCACTGATGGCAGCGTTGGTAAATCAGAAATAGCGTTAACTTTTTCTTGAACAGATGTAATTCCTTCCCGAGAGATTAATATGTACGCCCCCAAAATTTCAATTGTCTGACACCAATCAGACATTTTTCTGGATTGAGAATCAATCCATTTTTAGTAAGTCTTCCGAAAACTTATCCCAAATGTGAAGAATTTCTGATTTTTCTTTACTGGCTATCAGTAAATCATCCACATATGCGAAAACGAAAGCTAGTCCTCTGACTACTTCGCCAATAAATCGCTGAAACTTTTGAGCCGCATTTCAAAGTCCGATAGGCATTTTGGTGAATTCGAAAAGGCCGAACGGTATAGTGAGTGCCGACTTGCATATATCATCTTCCGCAACTGGAATCTGATAGTAAGCCTTAACTAAATCTATTTTGGAGAAAACTGTCGCACCCTGCAGTGACGTAGTGATATCGCTACTGAATGGTAATTGATAGCGATCAGGGGTCGTAACAAATTAAATCGTCTGAAATCACCACAATCTCCAGTCCGAATCTCTTCTCGAACCAAATGAATTGAAGATGCCCAAAATTGAAGGTCGGATAATTCCTTGTTTCATTAAGTTCTGAAACTCTTGACAAATTTGTGTTTATCCGGTCGCAGTCTCCGTGGTGCCGCGTTAGTAGATTGTCCCGTTGTCTGGATGTGATGAATAGTCGTATGCTCGACAACTATAGGTTGGAATATTGGTCGGATTGTGCTCGGGTATTGGCGAAGAATGAGAGTGAATTCGTTTTTCTGAGGAAAATGCAGCAGCAAATCTGGATGTGAGATGTGCAGTGAGAATGCCAAAAGCTTAACTTTGCCTCGCTATCTGATTAGGTCTTTTCTTGGCAAATTCACTGATAACTTTGTGGAGTTTGAGTTAATTGATTAAATAGTTATGGATCAATAATTGTGGAGTAAATAGGCTGCGTGATGAAATTAATAATTTCCTCTCACATTAAAATTTCCGTATTCAAACATAGTATAAGAAACAAACATGAGAAACCAGTTTTGCGCAAAAATGAATAAAACATTTCTATAACCAAGAGGTACAAACAATTGGAGTAAAGAGGTAGTTTTAAAAGTTCAAACGTCCTTTTATGTTTGGATTGAAGTGTTTATCAAAGTTCTGGTTTGATAGATTATAAGTTGTTGAACGATCTGTACAATGAGAAAAGGTGCTTGAGTATTATTGTAAATTAAGGCAAAATAAACAGTTCAAGTTTGTACTTAAAGTAGAGAAGTATTGTTCACGACTGACTTTAAGCTTACGAAGTTGCCGCTCTTTGATTTGTCTTCACTTGTCATTTGAAGAGAATATTCTGTGTTAACAAGCTGTGTTTATGTTAATTGCAATAATTAACGTTGGGCTTGAAAGCGTCTGACAAAGATTTGTGTATCAAGATGAATGTTGTAAACTTGAGTTGATTGTTCGTGATAAAATATTGCTGTGTGAGTGAGTGTTCTTTTCAGGCCGAGATCATATTAAGGAACTTTAATGTAAAGCCTAGTGTAAATGCTGGTTGTGTTGAAAAAGTTGATGTGGCTGCGTGTTGAATAGCATTTAACAATTATACATTTTTGTATCAAGGAAAAACAATGGAAAACCGATTTTTGTTTCAACGATAAAATATATATTAAAAATCAACACATACAAAACATTTTTTGTAATGTGTGAAACAATAAGAAAGGGGAAGTAGTTTCCCTTTAACTGTTAGCCGAAAGATTAAATGTAAACAAACAAGTTTTCTGAAAGAATGTTCAAAGTTCTGTATTAGATAGAATGATGTTTTCAGAGGAACATGTAATAAATCAGTTGTGGATTATATATAACTAAAGGAGCTGTTGCAAATTGGCTTGTTACATAGAACTGATGGTGAATGATATTTAAGTTGTGCGTGCGTGCGTGCAGTGAGTAGAATGAATAGTCTGTGTAGACGCGTGTGAGTTGCCGAGTTCTGAGTTCTGCTTCTACTGTATATTTTTGGAACGAGTTCTGGTTTATATAACTATGGGTAGGCTCCCAAGACAACGACGGGAGAAATTTCGAGAGCGCACAAAAATTGTTTGATTGGATGAAAAATTACCCAATCGGTGATTTTATAACAAAAGCATGTTTGTGAATTAACAGTAGGAAAAATTCAGTGTGGTGAATGCGATCAGTAAATTGTCCTGTGATAGTATTTATTATTTGACCAATCACAGTTGAGAAAAATGTAGGCGTGTCAAATATAGTAGTAATCGCTACACTGGAACTGTGTGACGAGTTCAAAGGATTCCTATCGACACACTCTCGAGGATGAATGACGTTTCATATTTATTGCTAAATTTGGTCACGTGGTAGGCTCACAGAGGGTTGACAGATTTTGGCGGAATTATTTTTTGGTTAGGTCAAGAACTAAGTTGATGTTATTCGAACATGACTTAAAATGTTAAGTGACCAATCAGAAGTTGAGATATTCTTAAAATATGTATTAGCTGAATAAGCTCTGTGATCCACTTTTTGCACAGAAATCGACATTGATATTCGGGCATGATTTAAATATTAAGTGACCAATCAGAAGCTAAAGTTTTTTGAAAATATGTATTAAGTTTAATAAGCTCGGTTATCCACATTTTTTTGCACAGATTTGTACAAAAATTTATATTGATAAAAAAGGTGGTAGCAGGATGCTAAAACTTGTAGTCAGTGAGAAAGTCTGCACCAATAATCGGTATTTTAACGTCTGATACTATAAATACCCATTTGAACTCTCGCCTCAAATTAGATCTAACCTAAGTGTTTTTTCACCAAACGTTAATACTAGATCCATTTGCCGCCTGTAGTGTATACGCTGAAGTTGAGGAATTTTGTTTTTTAATACTAGACGTAGCTGGTAAGACACTAACTTGTGTGCCTCTGTCTATAACGAAGTTTAGATTAATAGTTTTGTCACGCAAATAATATAAGCGACTCCTCTGATGTACATTGTTTGGCGGATCCGTTTCCTTGGTAACTGTAAGGCTTCGTACATTTGTGGGCTTTATTACCAGAAGTTTTATGATACCAACATAATGTATTATTAGTGGTTTTGTGTTTATGCCTGCCGGTACTCCTGTCCCCATCTCGCGATCTTCTGGTTCCGCGTCAAATAAAATACTCCATTTGGTTGGCCAGTACGGATATCGCTTGTTTGAGTTCATGGAATTCTTGATCATTTTTCCAGTTGTCTCTCCGAAAATGCATTGAACGATTATTCTGTTACATGTATGCGATCGGCAACATCAGCAAGTTTGTTTAAATCATCAATTCCGTAATAGATGCTAGGATCTGCGTAGTGATTGTAGGTAATTTGCCCATCCACATACCTTGCAATATAGTATCAGACATTATATTTGTTCCCAGCAAGGATCTCAAAATGACGTAGCAATTGTGATGCAGTTTTATCATCCAATGCGATGTAATTGCATAAACCCTGTAGTTTGCTTTCATCAGACTTGTCAGTTTGTTTAATTATTGCCTGCCTTAGCGTATCGTACGTCTGGTCTTGCGGTAAGGATCTCATTAGACCTGCAACCTCTATAGACACTTCTGTGGATAGTTTCTCAAATACGTAGCAGTACCGCAGTCGCTGGGAGGTTATTTTCTTCGAGTTGAAGACTGCTTACAATTGCAAGATCCAAACGTTAACGTTGTTTGCATTGAACGAAGGAAGATTTAGGATTATCGCTGCTTCCGTTTGCCGTTTCTACTTTCTGCTCCATGATCAAGGAGATTGTAAAAGGAAAGTATTACGGCTGCTTTTTAAAATGTTCATCTTACGTTGGTATGTCATCACGTTTTGAGGGTGTAAACTTTCTCAGGTGCAGCTTATGGGACTTACCGATTTATAGGGCGCAGGAAATATTTGGTTCTTGCGGCAGCGGTTATTAATCATTCCCTGTGCTGCCCCAGCGTACAACACAATGATTAAGCAAGGCATTTTGAACAAGTGAATTTAAAACGAACAAGATGATAAAGATATGTTCATCAACAAAATTTATTTGGTCTTTTTATACATCGTGTAGTGAAGATAATAAAACCATTGAACAGAAGGGCAAGTTCGTATATGCACATTTAAAAGGGAAAAGGTAACATACATTTAAGCATGTTTAATAAAAGACCTTTGAAAAGTGAAGTTATGTACACACATTTAGGTGTATTTAAACAAACACCTGAAAATGTAAAAGGTACAGAGTCACACGTTGTGGTGTGTTAATTAAATCCATGAAAATAGAAAAGTTCCCAGACAGAACACACATTGAGATGTATTTAATAAAACCCATAGAAAGAGGAAAGATTCTTTGTTGAATCTACATCGGAGAAGCGTGAAATCTTTTAGTGGATTAGTAATTTGGTTGACTTGACAACGCGTAATTCATTTGCCCTTGCTTTATGGTCTATTTAAGCAGGTGCTGGCTCGCAAATAATGTCCCTCGAAAATACGAGGGAATCGCTGTCAGTGGTCGATTAATAATTTGTATTAACTTTTGAATGTTTTCAACGATACCGAAAGTGCTATGCGGAGCCTTATGCGAAAAGGACCGATTTCGGTCATTCGATTCTTCAGAAGTAAACTTCCAGTCATACCGACAAAATGTATAAATTTATTTTCATATGTTTAGATGTTTTATTACAATTCTTTTATATATTTCTTATATTTAGCGTTTTTATTACATATGATAAACATTGCCGAATAGTGGAGATAGGTAAAAATAGTGCAGGGGTAAAAAACCGTCCTTTTGACACTACGTCTTATAGCGGGTATGTTTGTTCCTATATATATATATATATATTATATATATATATATATATATATATATATATGTGTGTGTGTGTGTGTGTGTGAGAGAGAGGGAGAGATCGAAAAGATAAATTCACACTTCATTTATGGTGAGAATACTCTTCACCTTAAATTAGTTAACATCGCATCCTATTATCATCAGTTTGCTATCTGCAGGTTTCTGCTACTCTAGACAATGTGAGTGCTGCTTTTATAAGGAAGTAGCGGGCGTAATAATAAGCAAATATATGAAATAACTTTCTTTTAGCTACTCAGTCGTGTTCCTTAAAATGTTTTTATAATAATAGGGGAGTTACTATAATCATGTTTTTTTGTCGCCAAAGAAGTATCATTCTGTAAATTTTTCACAATTCAGGTTGAGATCTTGTCAAAAAGGTACGAATTTTTTGTGGAAAGTTTGCTGAATTATATTGTAAATATGGTAAGTACAATACTGCAATTGTCGTTACATTTTTTTATATGTGAATTACATAAAGTAATTGATGGAGTTTCGATTTACACAAATGTATATATAAAGAATTGATATAAGTTAGGATTCATATAAAATACAAATTTTATTGTAATCTAATTATGTACAATATGCAATATTGTTGAATAATTCAACTAGAAAATATGAAAATAAATAGAATTTATTTAAATACAAATGAGAATTTTTTAACAGATCATTCCATCTTAAATAAATCAATGTTGTGTGGTAATTTTTAACATGAACTTGAGATTTTTCTTGTTAATGAGTTGAAATCTTTTAACAAATTTAACACTATGGATAAAAAAAATAGTGAATTTTATATACTGTTTTTGTTTTCGTGTGTTAGCATGAGCAAAACAATTCACAGATTTGGACAGAAAAAGAGAACCAAGAATGACGTCAAAATCCGTGAAATTCTTCCATCTTTTAATAGTCAGAGGTTTGGATGCAGCTGGGTTCCCTTCCCAAATCGAACCCGTAGGCCTCGACCGTGGTGATGGAAAGCGGCCAGATGGCATTACCATCTTCCCTTTTAAAATGTGTAAGTCGTTGATTTGGGATGCGACCTGTGCAGATACATTTTCGGCCGGTAATTTGATCAGGTCCGCGGTTGAGCCGGGGTTCGTCGCCCGAGACGCAGAGATAAAAAAAAATAACTAAATATTCATCTCTTGTTGATAGATTTTATTTTACTCCTGTGGCAGTGGAGACTTCAGGGGTTATTGGCCCTCGTTCGATGGTGTTCCTTCGGAGGATTGGCGCGATTGCGTCTCGATTAAGGAACGAGCCTCGCGAAACGGAGTGGCTCTTGCAGCGTGTCTCACTGCCGACGGTTCGAGGTAATGCTTTCTCCATCATAGCGGCTGACAGAGGATAGAAAAAAATGTTTATAGTTACGTTGTTCTGGAATTGTCATCATTGGTCGACTGAACTTGCTTTGTTTCAATGACTTTTGTTTTGTTATTATTAGTTACTTTGTTCTATAGCCAGTTTTGCTTAGTTTAATTTGTTATATATATATATATATATATATATATATATATATATATATATATATATATATATATATATATATATCTGAGAGAGATAGAAAAATGCAAATGTTGATAAAAATACCGGTCACAAAACACTGCCCGGGGACTCCAATCAGGTTTGCCCCACCCCGGTCGGGTTGGAGGTAGTAAGCACCGGCCCTACTACTAAGTAGCATGTTATTATTGCATTCCGTCTTTTCTTCATAGTTATTTTTTTTTAATGTGTGTGTTTTAGTTAATTCGATAGAGGTCTTAAAATATCTGACAAAAAATTTGCTAAACAAAATTAATATTTTGTATTTTACTATTTTTAACAATGAAACAGTTTACACTTTGGCTCAGGCAGCATGATGTGGCACCGAGATCTTATATTAAGGCCAAAGCATACGGGATGTTTTTGGTCTTAGTCCTTTACATTTACTCAAAGAATCAGCTAACAAAAAGGGTAGCAACAAGTGATAATCGATCACTTCAAAACCTAATGGAAGAAAAAATATCACGGTAGTAAACAAAATTGAAGTTTATATGCATATTATTCAAAAGTTAATATTTTTGTAAAAAGTGTGTCTATAAATGGAGATTTAATGTATAAGGTTGTATGACAAAAAATAATTGCGCAAATACTTATACATCATTAGATAATCTTTGACATGCGAAACAGAAAAGGATATTGATTATATTAATGGATACATCTTTCTTTATTAAAAATCAAATGTACAAGCATAAAAGGTTTTTCTGTGAGCATTATAAAAGATAATATATTTTTGTGAGTAACAGTCAGCCTTTGAAAGTCAACATGAATAGCAAAATTCAAAATTCATTATTTATAGCAGTTTAGAGACTCCAGGAATGGTTATATTTGAAGTCCTACATTTTTAGTTGAAAAATAATTCTCGGTTTGTGCTGATAAGATTTTATTATGGTCTTCATCCTAACGCTTTTACCGTTTGGATTTTGGATTTTATATATATATATATATATATATATATATATATATATACATACACACACTCATTTACGGTCGCAAAGCAGTTGTTTACTTTTTATTCAATAATTTCAGTTAAATTTTATTGATTTCTTTTTTTAATCGACACTAAAACACAAGGGGTTACAGGGTGCAGACGAATTAGGAACAGGAACATTAATAATGAGCGAGAAGAGAAAAGAGTAATCAGAGAGACAGGAGATAGCGATTGCCATTGTATTTAAATTTTTGCAGATTAAAGTTGGCTGGAAAGCATGGAGCCGGAAGGTAGTTCCGCAAGCAAGAAGCGCAAGAAAAACTTAGCATAGAACTTACGGTTGCATCTAGACAGCTCAACTGTAAATTGGTTTAGTACTGAGCTTAAATTCAAAAATTC
The DNA here is from genome assembly GCA_964036315.1 of Acanthosepion esculentum. NCBI lineage: Eukaryota > Metazoa > Mollusca > Cephalopoda > Sepiida > Sepiidae > Acanthosepion > Acanthosepion esculentum. The sequence goes on along the minus strand of OZ038480.1, from coordinate 96,879,101 downwards.
ATTATAGTTATCCTACAGAACTACTGACTTCGAGCAAGGAGAGATTTAACCTACAGCCATTATTTATAATCTTAAAAGGAACATGTTTTTTTACCTTTTTGAAATAAAACACACTTAAAAATTACTATGTCTTATACGTGAAGTTGAAATCTCTTGTAAGCTCCCAACACTACCGTAGACTATAATTTTATCGCAAATGGTCACTGTTCTCTAGTCAAACTCCATATTATTTACTCATATGACATCATTAGCATAAATTATTGTGCCAAAATATCTCTGATGAGGGTCTACCAAATAAGTATGCGTGGCCACAAAAGTATCTGCCATCGTTACAGCACTTTACCGAAGCATTAAAATAAAAAAAATGGTGAAGGAGATATCAGAAGAATAGAATTTTTTATTTTACGTAAGGAAAAAAAATGCTAATAACGTTTGGAAATGTGTTACATGCCTTGTCCCACACCCTGAAAAAAGACCAAGGCAAGTGAATATTATAAAAAGCTATCTTGACTCACAATTCCATCGGGTCATTCTGTAAGTAGCTGGACTTTTCCCGAATAGATATGCATCCTATCATCATGGTGGTTACTTCTCCGTAACGACTGGCGCGTCACTTAGTGACGATTAAGGGTCACATGACCGTTCAAGCGCAGTGCATACTAATTAGGGACGAGGAAGGAAAGTTAATAGAAGCCCTGCGATACTGAAATATGTCTCGTCACACCCTTATTAACTAGATGGAAACTACAGAAGAAACGTAACAGAGAGAAAATGCCAGCAATGGTAGACCAACATCCAAGAAAATGAAAACAAAATGTGTCATACAAAGAGGACAAAGAAAAATGTCTAGTTGAGGAGGACTGATATTACATAACGGTTTAGAAAGCAGCCGAAAAAGATAAATATAACCTTTGTTATCTCGCCCAGCATGGGTTTGAAAATGGCATAAAATGTCGATGGTACATCAGAGGAATTCAAGTATTTCTATCAAATACTAATGAGGCCAAGAAATGAGCAGAGAAAAACAGATTCAATTCTTTGTAGGATAAGAAAATGCGCACAAAATCATGAATTGCGCAGAAAATGTTAATTGATTACGAAAAAAAAACATAGGACTGCATATATCTGTTATAAACATACGAAAGGAAGCTGGTTTTGGACTGGGACGAGCAAGGAACATGAAAGAAATACCATTTAACATTCAATTTTTTTTTATCACTTCAACCGTTATATTTAGTAAATATTCATATTAGAGTAGACGCAACATTTATTTATTAAACAATATATTTACTGATAAAAGCGATAAACTATATGTCGGATTCAATCTTTATAAGCTGCTTTGTTTATGTGTGGATACGAACTAAAATATGAAAATTTCAACGGTCTATGACCTGAAGGATTTCGCTTGAAGGTATTCCGACTTGCTTGATCAGCAAAAGTTCTTCGTCGAGTAAAGCACGTCCGACGTAACGAAAGAAATATACGTTTAAAGTGATAAAATCTGTCGGATTAATAAAACAAAATATATATTACTTCTTTAGAAACATTCAATATACGAATCAACAATACACTTAAAACTTTTCCTGAGAATGTGCTGGTCAAACTGAGGTACATTTTATGCTGTCAAATATAGTCATGTTTACAACAGATTTCAGAGGACTATCAAAAAAGAAATTCACCGAAAGTGGAGGCTACAGAAAAATTCACGTGTATAATATATATATATATATATATATATATATATATATATATATATATCTCCAGGTACGATGGGAACGAATTCACTACAATTCCAACGTGCGTAACATTTAATTTAAAAGAGAGCCCAATAGTTAAGCCATAAGTTCGTCTATTTGATTGTTAAACATTTTCATGAAAGTAATCCTCTTAGTAAAATATTTAACAGATACGCATTAAAACTAAGTTATAGCTGCACCAATAATCTTAAGATTATAAGTTACCCAATGATATAATTTTAAACCAGTTTAATAATCTGGATCATAATACACGTTCCAAGATAAATATTAATGTTATCGGTCAATGCAATGGTAGGAATTCTGACCATTGCACATTGATAAACAAATGTTTAATTAAATCTGTGATTTATCTTAGTACTATCTCTACAATAGAGAATCCGACGGTTGAAAAGCTCTATAATGGTAGTACTATGAATTCTTTTAAGACTAGTTGGTATCAACATATCTTGTCCTTTACCAATACTACTTACAGAAATATTACATCACTTTATAAATATTTTTGGAGTTTAAAAAATAAAACTCCTAAGGTGAAATGGAATTTTTTTTAAATGGCAAGGATATGTAGATTTTTAAATGAACCCTGTTTACTAGGTTTACATGAAAAACTCGAAATCAGATTTTTTGACAAAAATTCATTGTTAAATCAGAAGTGAATTAACAATAAATTGTAACCATAGTTTACCTTTTACCTTACAACTTTGAGATTTGATAATGCTTTTTCTTATGTTTTTGTTGTACTATATTGCACTATATATGGCTTATCTTTCTATTTGTAAGATTAATCTGGATTTAATATAATTTTGTATTAATTTCCTGGTAGTATTGGTAATAACTTGTACAGATGTATTGGTATCTGGTGGCTATTTTTGATGTTCTTTTACATTCATTGGTTAGTGTTCTTAACATCTTTTATGAAGTATCTTTATTAACAGTTGCATATTAATTTACCAAATAATTCTATATATTTAAATTATTTAATAGTTTCTTAAAGAAGCTATTGATTTGTCAACTACAAAAAATGTGTAGAAAATTCACAAAGCATTTAACTTGTTTAGAATTTTGTTAAATTACCTTCCACGCCATTTTTATTTCTTTGTTTGTATAATTTATTTAACCATTTGTATTGGCTTTAGTTTATGTCTGACTGCCGTTAGCTGCCAATCTACAGGTCATGACCCATTTATGAAAAATAATTTTTAATTTTTGCTTCTTTCCTTAAAATAAATTTAACGTAGCCCACAAACCTTGTAACTCTTTTTTTTCGTAAAAAGGTTGTATTTTGCTTTTAAATCTAAATAAATCGTTCACCCGCCAGTAATTTACAATCGCTTGATGCGGTGCATTGATACGCATTGAAACAACTGCAATTGTGTAATGATTTTTTTTTTTTTACTTGTTTTCGGTGAAATTATATATATATAATTTGGATGACAATATACATACACGCCTCCCGGAAAATTTAATTCCGGTCGAGCACCTTGGAGAGAAAGCGCGAATTTGTAAATAGTGACTACTACTGCTAATACTACAAAGAAATGAAATGAGCCCTGTCGGTCATTAGCGTGTTTATTCAAAGAATGAGTACATAAATATCCGACTTCCTCTCGACCGGGTGCTGATGCCAAATCAGTCGGGTTTCGATTCCGGCTTGAGGCAATCAGATGTCTAGTCACACTGATGATACAGCGAAACAGTCTGTGGATCACACACACACATTATATATATATATATATATATATATATATATATATATATATATATATATATAACACCAAACATTATTAATTTGAATCAATCCAATAACTTTGTTTCCTCTAGAAATAAATACATAAAAACAATTTAGGAACAGGTCGTGGTCAGTCAACTCATCTACAGAAATCTAATTATCAAAAGACTCACCGAAAAGTGAAACTAAATTCCACCTTCACGAAGTCAATATACTTACCGTTCGGTTTTTCCTGTAAACTGCGAGAAATGACATTTTCTCAGATGCAATCAACTTTTAAAAAAATAATTCCATCCCAAACAAGGCAATACAGCCACTAAGACGCAAGGTTAGTGTGTGTGAACGAATATGAAAAAATGAAAAACTAAGGCGCGAGGACAATAAAAAGGTCAGGAATTAAGACAAAATATAACGATAGACTTTGCATTTAAATTTTTAAGGTCAAAGTTGACAGGATTTGATTGTTTTGTTCTTACAGTTTATCAACCCTTTGCAGGTTATTTAAAGCCAGAAAATATTTTTAGATTGTGAGAATTTTCTGGAGATAATGATCCGATACAAGTCACACTAAATAATCCATGGCTGGGGGAGAAGAGCTGAATTCATACCTTTCTCAAGGGTATTTGCGCTTAAGTTAATATACTGAATCCAACTGGATTTGGAACGAATATCTGATTTCTTATTTCGAACCATTATCCATTACATCAGCCGCATATCCAAGCTTACAGCACATGGTAGCCCCAAGCAGTCACCCATTTAGCGACTGACCAAGCTTGACGTTGATTAACGTCGGTGATTGTACAGGATGCATCTTATTCATGAAAGCAATTAAAAGATTTACTAATTAAATAATGTCTTAGTTATTTTTTTCTGCATTTTTATGTTATGATTCAGAACAAATTTTCGGTAACTGGAGTCCGGTTTTACCAAAAAAAAAAAAAAAAAAAAAAAGATTTAAATTCTCCAAATTCTGCTTATAACATTAATCTGCACAAAAATAAATTACTCGAAATTTTATAAAATTAAATACGTAGAAGGTAACAGATGTAATAAAAATATTTTAACCAAGATGTTATAAACATACATTTCTAAAATAAATTCATTCGTTTGAGAATAAGTCCTAAAAGTTTCGTTAAAATCCGACGATTATTTGATTTTTGCAAGAATTTCTAAAATAGTTTTTTTACCTCAAAATTTCCCATACTAATATTAGGTCTCCCACTGACGCAAGAAAAACAAAACTTTCAACGTCCTAAAAAGGATAATTTAATAATGATAAAATTCTTTGGTCTTTCCTCTTAAAAAGAAATATTTTGACGATAAAACTTAAGTTCGGGGCAGTTTTTTTTTCTTCATGAATGCTCATTTTTAGATAATCTTTGATTCCTGTCAAACCGTGTAATGAACGTCGTCCTTAACGGATTCTCCTCCAGTTTCTTTCTCACGAACGCAGGTGTTCCACAATGCTCTATCCTGGGCTCTACACTGTTCCTTATCTTCATTAACGATCTTCCCGATGTCATCAATTCCCAATTAGGCATCTATTTCCTCCTGCCTCAATAGCAAATATGGTATCTCTGACAAAACTGACATTGCCTTTGGTCTCGAAAAGGACCTTCAATCGGTATTTGACTTGGGCTGGAAATGGCTGGTTAACTAATGTCTCAAAAACGAAACTGCTCTCTATTACTCATCACAGAGAACCCTCCCTGCCTCCCATTAGAATGTCTGATGCTCAACTCCACGAGAGCACCTCTTTGCGACGGCGTGGTCTCACATTGTCTGCTGACCTGAGATGGAACAAATACATTTAATCAATAGCTTCATCTACTGCAAGGAAAGTTGTTTCTCTGTGTCGCGCCAGAAAGTTTTTCTCTCCGAGCCCATCATTCACATCTATAAATCAACCATTCGCCCTTGGATGGAATACTGCTCTCATATATGGTTTTGTGCCTCTTAAGGTCCTCGACAAAATTCATAGACGGATATGCAATGTGGTTGGCCGTCTTTCACAGACATGCCGTCACCTCCATCTGTCTTTTCTACAAATACTTTCACGGTAACTGCTCCGACGAGCTATTTTCGCTAGTTCCTAGACTGCATGAATTTAAACGTGCCACTAGATCGGCAACTTAGTCCCACCCTTTCATTGTCGAAACGGTTAAATGTAGCCGTCTCTTCTACTCCAATAGCTTCTCGTGTCGCATTTCCCGTCTGTGGAACTCCCATCCGCTTACTTGCTTCCCTGACAGTTATAATCTCCAACTATTCAAATGCAATGTCAATCGACATCTCCAGATACCCTGATCTATTTTCCGTCATTCTCTTCATCGTTTCGTTTATCACGTCTCTTCACTGTTTCTCCCACTCTCTGTAACCCCTTGCGCGCGTGATGTTCCCGCCTTGCTTGGGGTGTAAAACTTTAAAAAAAGTATATATTTCCTTTTGACATTGAGGTTTTTTTTTTTTTTTTTTTTTTGTGATACGAAGGTTAAATTTTGCCCCGAAATTCTAATAACAGCGGGCTATAAGTGGTTTTACAGATCCTGGCATAAAACCCAACAACACGTGTGTCTTAAATGAAATGAAATGTAATAGATTATAAATTTGAGGTGTTAACACCTGTTGATAATGATGAATATTTCGCCCGTAAATTCTCCATAAACTCTACTCTTGAATCATCTGCAGTACCCTTCCCGAACTTCCCAATCAGAACTGAGCATCTGCTGAGTGATATGCATATAACCCCGTCAGTGCTTTCTATCATCTCTAATCTGTATCTGTATCATGCGGACCTGATGGTATCCCTTTAATAATCCTTAAGAAGTGTGCTCTCGAACTGGCTACTGTTCTCTCTAAACAGTATAATAAATGCCACGAAGCTTCTTGGAAATCCTCATCTTTTGATCCCGTTTTTAAGAACACTGGTGAATCGCCCGACCCTTCCAGCTATCGGCTTATTAGCCTTCTACCTCTTTTTGGGAAAACCTAATCCGAACTGGATTGGTTAAGCATCTCACATGACAAGGCCTTCTTTCAGACAAGCAAGATGGCTTTCGTTTCTCTAAGTCAACTGCAGAAAGACTATGAATCTCTATATAAGAATGGTGAAGCTCGGAATGTTGCTTTAGACGTCTCGAAGGCTTTCTACAGGTTTTGGTATACAGGTATTCTTCACAAGTTCAAAAGTTATTTTGAACTGATTCAATCTTATCAAACCGGGAAATGAAATTCATCCTGAATGACCACTCTCCCGGATCCTTTTTTTTTTTTACTAAGGCAGGTCTCCCCCAGGGCTTTATACTTGGTCCTACTTTGTCTTTTAATTTTCATTAACGACCTTCCCGGTGGCATTCAGCTCTAAAATTTGTATCTATGCTGATGACAACCATTTACTCTGGGTCCATATAGTAAGTCTGATCAGATCAATAATGCCAAATTGACGACTGATGCAAAACAAAAAAGAAAAAAAGAAGACCTTCATTCTGTTAACTGGGGCAAAGGATAGTTTGTTAATTTTAATAATAGAAACTTAAAAATATTACAAACTAAATAAACGCTAGATATTTGCAGTAGTACTGGAATGTATGGCACATAAATTAATCATAAAAATTATCTAAAATTCTCATAAGAGGTCGTTTCACCTAACACTGCAAATGATGACAAAACCAAAACATTAATCTGAAAACTCGTGTCATGTACTTAAATAGCCTTGTCAGGTGGAGACGTTCATAGCGATGCTCTGCATGCGTCCAAAACGAACAAAATCTACCACTGACCAATGAGCCAATATTTAAAAGTTCTTCTTTTGCATTGCCATTTCTTGGCCACTTTATTGAAAAGTCACTGTATTTTTGTTTTGATGCTTGCCATTCCTTACACGAAAAGCCAGTAAATCTTGATATTCTAAATATTGGAAATCGATCTAGTCTTGAAATACATTCCTGTAGCTCTTTGAATCTGATTTACACAGATTCTATCTTATTCGCGTCACCTTTATGATTTGCAAAAGCAATGTTAAATTTAAAACTTCGTCTTTCAGATCTAACATTGATTTCTTCTTTTCATAAATTTTTGGATTTTTTGAACAGCTTTCCTCTGATTTTAGTTTATCCCAGAAGATTCCGGTTTTGGAATTAAATTAAATATTCAATTAATCAGTACGAGGATTGCTGAAAAATTCTAGGCTCGACATACTTCCCCAAATTTGATATTTCATCCCTTTTTGTTCTAGTTGAGTATTTTCTGCACTTCGTACAAGCTAACTGTATTCCGAAATAGGAAGGCAATAATTTTCTCCATTTAAATATAAAGGGCGTGGCAGAAATACCCCCAACATAATGGTAAAGATATTAGCTAGAATGAAGACACCATTGCCACTAAAGTCTTACCAGTAGATCTCTTAATACTTCTATCTCTGACTCATGTACTATGCAGCTCTGCCCTCTTGGCAACTCTGATCCTGCGGTAGTGTCTGTAAACGTCTATTTCCGCCCCTCCAACAGCTAAGAACCACCTACCAACAGAATATCTTTCTGTTATCAATGAACGGACGAGGACTCATTCCGTGATTTCCTTGACCTTTTAGAAAGCGGCGGGGGGTAATAATCCTGTTAAAAATGCGCGTCTGAGGTTTCGTTCTGATTGAAAGGCGGCATCGATGCTTTTATTCAAGCAAGGAAATACCATGTTAAACCGCGTTCATCTCCTTGGCTCTCACCTGCATGCTTGGTCACAGGAATCACTTTATCCGGCTGTACCAGAGAGACACGTCTGATCGCAACAAACGTCTCTTGTCTCTACTCGTAACGTGTGCAAGCGTGTCCTCAAAAAGTGAACTTACTATTTGCTGATAGAATGAAACAAGGGATAGCATCTCGCTATAGAGATTACTGGCGGCTCTGCAAGAGTGTACTAAACAGCAAATTCTCAACCCCTCCCCTATTCAATCAATTTGAAGTTCTGACATATACAGCTGATAATGTTGAATGCTTTGCTCAGAAATTCTCTTTCAACTTAGCACTCAATTTATTTGGAGAACCCACAACTGATTTCCCCACTAGAACTGAGGCTCTGTTAAGTGATAAGCACTTATGAACCGTTACTGGTCTCTGACATCATGTCTAAATTAAACACCTATAAGGCAAGCGGAGGTGACGGGATCCCAGCTGTCGTCCTAAAGAAATGTACTCCCGAGCTGGATCCAGTTCTATCCAAACTCTACAACTATTGCCTCGCTGCTTCCCGCTTGTTGGAAGTCCTCTGAAGTTCCTATTTTTAAGAACAAACTTATGACCACTCTGACTATCGCCCTATTAGCCTCCTGTCGCTTTTCGGCAAAGTATTCGAGGCTTTAATCGATGCTAAATAGTTAAGCACCTTACGTCTCACGACCTACTCTGACAAACAATATGGTCCCCATTTTGCCATTCTACCGCTGATGTGCTAACGGCCATCACTGAATATGCATATCAAACACTTGATAATAACGGTGAAGCTCGAGCTGTAGCTCTAGATATCTCGAAGGTGTTTCACTGGGTTTGGCACACTGGTTTTCTACGTAAGCTCCAAAACTATGGTATTACAGTAGATACCTTCAACAATTTGGTGAAAAATGAGCATACCATGGTGAAAAAAAAGCCCCAAATTTAATAATAATAAAAACAATTTTATCGTAAAAATGTTTATGTTACCATTAAGAGGAAAGTTTATTTTAATATTTTTTTTCCCTTCTAACACGTTCGAAATGTGTTAAATTTTTGTTTTTCAACGGTGTAACAGAGCTGGTAATGAACCTTTTCGCGACAGTTTCCGGTGAAAAAACATTAATTTTGAAATTTTTTGCCAAAATCAAATAACTGTTAGATTTTAATGAAACTTTCAGAACAGTCACAAATGAATGAATTTATTTTAGAAAATCTTGCTTAAATGATTTTTTTGTATCTGTCAACTCCCCGCCTTACATAATTTCATAACATTTTCTAGAATTTAAAAATCGCCACCGAATGGTTTTATATTAGTTAAAAGCAGGACACCTTGGAGAATGTAAATCATTTTTTTTCCTGTCTGCTACCAAGTTTGCTAAAATCTGCTCCAAATCGTAACATAAAAATTTCAATAAAACTAATTGTTTAATTAGATAAGCTTTTAATTGCTTCTATAAATAATATATATTAAGAACATTATAGTCTGAAGAAAAAAAATTCGAAGAATGGTGAATTTACAAAAATTGTTTCCATTTTTCTTTAATTATAAAGTTTCAAAAATGTTTTAAATTTTTTCCAATTAGCGCTAAAGTTAGGTTATGTTATTAAGTGAAGACTATATTTACTAAACGAAAATTGAAAACTTTAATACAAATCATAAAATGATTAACAATAATTTTTTTTGTGTGAAAATGTTCTTTTTTTTTAACTGTTTTATATGCAGCATCATTGTCAGAAGGTCACGATTTTCAAAGATTGCCACCCCCCCCCCCACTTACGCTCATAAATCTTTAAAAAAAGTTTATACTTAAAAAAAAAAACTTTTTTAAAGTTTCTTTATTCTTCTTTGTGAGTTATATTTTGATAAAAAAATTTGAAAGGTATTCCTTTATTTGATTTTAAACTTAATGTTTAGTTTAATTATTTTTATACTTTATTTTATTTACATTTGAAATTCGTTTTCTTTTCTCATTTTTAATTGTGGTAGGCACCTCCACTAATCTTCGATACCTAAGTTTTAAAAATGAATTTAAAAACAAAAATGAAAAAAAAAACTTTGAAGCTTTCATTTTAGCATTAGTTGAAAGCTAAGTGTTTTACTATTTTCAGTAAGCAAAATACTCTGGCGTATTTCAAACATAAATTATGTATTAATTAGAATGTTTTTTGTCAGTAAAAGTAAGATAAAAAAGTTTCCATTTTTTGTAAACAAAAGTCAATTCTCGTTCTTAAAAGTTTTGTAAAATACAACATATGTTCTCTGAAACGGTGAGAAATGTTAGTAATTTAAAGTTAAATTAATCCGATTTGAAACAAAAAATGTGTACATCGCTGACGCAAAAACAAAAAGAAAAAAACAACTTTCCAACGTGGTAGAAAAGATTAAAAAATTAGAAGTAACAATACTTTATAAAATCTCATTAATTTAAAATTTTTTAGTATTCTAAATTTTATTATATTTCAGAAAGCATTTCCAAACATAAGGGTAAGTACCTAAAAAAAAAAATTTCAATAACTTATTAGATAATTGCTTAAAGTATTTTGACAATTTTTACAAATGATCTGGTAGTTAAACCCCCCCCCCAAAAAAAAAACAACCTGTTTTTACTTAGAATTCGTAAGTTTATGTCAATTCTAGTCCACCACATTAAACATGTCAACACCGTCGGCCATCAAGTTGTCGCTGGAGACGTGAGAATACCAAGGCCTCGTGGTCATGAAATGCTTGTATAGCAAACTTCATGCTGTAAATAATACTTGTTTCAGATTTATTTCACTTTAAATTTACAAATTTTACGCAAATATCAGAAATATATTCTATTTTTGCCAGATTTTGAAAACGGAGAATTAAGTTTTGTTTAAATTCTGGCAAAAAAAACAAAAAAAAAAATTAAAAATGGCCGTTTCGATTGGTTTTTCTTAAAAATGACTCGACTAAAAATCATTCTAATTTCTATTTGAAAGTACACCATAGTATTTTGATTTCTGGAATTAGAAAATTTAATCCTTAACTTTCAATTGAGGCTAAAAAGAAAAGTTGAAGAAAGTTCCATTTATGAAAATGCATTTAAACCTTAGGTATACCGAATTATTGGATGTGTCTATATTACAGGACGGTTATTTGATTTAATCCAATCGTTCCTATCAAATCGTGAAATGAATGTAGTTTTGTATGGGCTCGCTTCCAGATACTTTCACACGAACGCAGGCATCCATCAAGGCTCTATTCTGGGTCCTGCACAGTTTCTGATCTTCCTGGTGTCATCAGTTCCCAAGTCGGCATTTACGCAGATGACACTACCATTTATTACTGTCTTAATAGCAAATCAGTCAGAGCCGACAAAGCTAACCTGAGCAATGCTCTTGGAAATGACCTCGAATCAGTGGTTAACTGGAGCAGAAAAACGCTTCCAAAACGAAACTGTTCTAATTTAACCACAGAGAAACTTTTCTACCCACCATCAGCATGGTTGATGCTAGACTCCTGGAAAGCAACACACTGTGTCTTCTTGGTCTCACGTTTTCAACTGACTTGAAGTGGAACAAATACATTGAATCAATAGCTGTATCTACTGCAAGGAAAGTAGAGTCACCGTGTCGTGCCAGAGAGTTTATCTTGCACATTTAAAAAATCTGCCATTCGTTTGTGCATTGTATACCGTTACCATATCTAATCTGGTGTTCCTGCTATTCATCTAGAGTTTCTTGACAAAATCCAAAAAAGGATGTGCAATGTAATCGATTGGCAGAAAGACAGAGAGAGAGAGAGGAGAGAGAGAGAAAATAGGAACGATTTTAAAAGAAAGCATAAAAAGCCTTATTTTAATTAGAATTCTTTTATATATTTTCATATGGGTTCACCACACTCTCATAGGTGTACAGGGATTCGCTGATTGGCTGTTCAATGTCACTAATTAGAAAGGAAGAAAAGTTATCCCTAAACATTTATACGCGCTTAATAATAGAAATAAAATATAACTTCCTGAATGCAATATTCATTTTTATTGTTGTTTGTGTTTGAAGAAAGCTGTAAATAACTGACTTGATGTTTGTGCAAATGGATGCAGAACAAGAACAATAAAAATAAAGACGGTATCAAAGGACCAAGTATTATTCAGAGCAACAAAAGGTAGGAAGTCGTTGTGAGCCACGATCACCCACATCATGAAGATATGTAGAAGAAAGTTATTTTAATTTATAAATCTTGACTCACAATAGATTTATTACCAGGGGTATTAACGGAGTTTATTTTTTTTTTACGGAAACTCAATTTCTGACTCCATTGCAGATTTTCTAATGGCACTGGTTTCAAAACCAAAAAGCTATCAGAGAATATTACCTTTCTTAGATGAACAAACTCCCCTGAATTTATAATACCAAGACAGGAAAGGTCTTACAAAAACAAGATTGAACAAATATCCCGCACTTTTTAGGTTAAAAATCAGCAAACTACTAATACTGAACCATGATTACTAAAAGGGTTATCAAGTTCGTAAGTTTCTGGAGTATTTGTGGTACTATGACGCTTACCAAATGTGCAATGTTCTTGTTGAATATGGCAGAGGTCTCTATCAAATTATATGAAACAAATTAGAATACGTCTGAAGGTATCTGGAGAGGATCGAATGCCTCCCATAGACTAACACACCGAAATTCAGTTGTATCATGCTGGCTCATATCATATTGGATTAAAATAAAAATTTACAAGTCAAATGTCAGGTGTTCATATGATGTTAAATATTAAACAATTAAAAAACAAGGATCAAAAATAGTTTTCGTCATATATATATATATATATATATATATATATATATATATATAAAATAATCGAGTTTCAATATATTTTGTGTAGCATCCAAAATTTAAAACAAGAATAGAAATACCATCATTCAAGATATTAACCGAGATTAATATGACAGAAAGTTAAGTATGAAAAAATAGTGAGGAAAGGCTGGATGCGCGCGGAAAGTGGAATCGGCAAGCAGAGCACAAATTACGGTCGAGGCCTTTGCGTTCACACAAATGCCCTGAATAACCCCACCAATCTCGCTCCGGTATGGGTTAACTAGCAGGGCAGACAGGACTACCGAATTTAGGTTAGACAATTACGAATTTATGATCTTCCGCTATCTTGTGGCTATACTCACACATGGGAAGGTATGCGGGTGTCAATCCCGGGGAAACATCTGGAGTCGGAGTCATTATGGCAGTTTTTAGTTTAATCCAGCAACGTCGTGGTAACTCCTGCGACGACGGTGCTGGAACCATGTGTATCAGCACATATTAGTCGTGGATCATTTCAGCAGTATGAACTTACTGTATGGATAACAATCTGTACATAGCCAAGCCTCGTGCACTCAAGAGACAGCGACCGAAACATTACCCAGGTCTCAATTGCATAGTCATCAGCAGATTGACATGTGCTGAAGAGAGAAGGGTGCAAGCGTTGAGCCATAGTAATCATATGAAAGGGACTAAGAATGCCTGTTAGAAAGCAACAACAAGGAAACCACCAACCATAAAAAAAACATACCCCCTCCACAGAAAAAATACAAAAACAACAACAACAACGTAGTTAGGTTTGTACTTCGAGATCGTGATCTTGGGAACCAATTTGCTAGTATAGAAAAGGTGGTTTCTCTGATATTTCCTCTTTATCAATATTTTTATTCTAATTATTTGATCAGCAAGAAAAAAAAATGTCCATGCTATAAATCGTAAAATAAAATTATTTCAAACATTCTTTATTTTATAGAAAGTGGATATGAATTATGGCCCCTAATCTAAAACATGCAGCAAATAAACATTTGCTAAGATAAAGACACGGAAAAGATCCAACGAATACATACAGTAGCCCTATTAATATAGTAGCCCTATTGTTTTTAAACTTATGCTTACCTTAATTCGTAACCACCGACAATCACTATTTTTCTCATTCTCTCAAGTAAATCATTTAAGTATCGAAAATTACGGTAAAAAAAAAAATTCGAAGTATAATCTTTAAAAAAATTCAATTTACGGTCAGTTAGTTTCATTGTGTAGAAAAATGGGCAATCTAGGCCAAGTATACATAACGTCAGTTGGTAACAATAAGCAAAATTTAATCCTAGTTATATATAAATTCAAAAGCAGTCAATGTCAGAATGCATTTCTGATTACTGGGGCATCTCGATATATGGATCGGTAATAACAAATTTAGTATAGGAGATAAAAAATTGAACATAGAATACGCTGTATTAAGAATACATTAGCCCCAAACCACAAGTTGCGGACACATGAAAATTCTCGTTCTGAAACAGCCTCGTTTTCGTATAGATATCCTGCATGGCACCAAGCCAGTTAGGAAATATTTAATTTGCCAGCTGTATACAACCGCTTTCTCAGATAAATGGCTAAAATGGCTTTGGGTGAATAAAGCCTGTGGATCTTTGTCTTGGACAATCGTTCTTTAAGCCTCGTGGACTGATATAAAAATAACAGAAACCACCTCATTTGAGTACTTTCAACAACAGCTAAAATGGATATCACATGTAAATTGAAGAAAGAAAAAAAGTAGGCATAATCATGACGTTGACGTTCCAAACCACTTCAAAACATTTTACGAAGGAAACTCACATCAAGATTGGAAACCTATTTTCCGGAAAAATTGTTTTAAGAGAAATATTTTATAATTTTCAATTGACCGCCAATGAATTCTAAGTTGTTTCCTTATGAAAAAACGCCTAATATTCCCATTACGATCAAAATTTGGTTTCATACGATGTAACTATCCTATTATAATTTTGCCTATCCCTCCATTTGTTAGTTCGCACGACTGTTACGCCATGCCAATACCTAATAAATGATGGACTATTTTGAAGATTGGAAAGAAACTTGGTTTCAATGATATTTTATAATATATATATATATATATATATATATATATATATATATATATATATATATACACACACACACATACATATATATATATATGATTAAGCTGCTAAGAACAGAAACTAGACTTTGATCGTAGCCAAAACACCGAATGTGGGGAGCATGAGCACCCGGTCCAAAAATAGTCCAACCACGCAAGCGTCAATTTCGCTTCGTTAATACTATCGATTCGAGCACTTTAGTGCAATGACTGCAGCAGACAGCTGTTCTTCCCGAGATCGGGCACCTCTCACTGATATTTTCCGTTGTGTTCTGTCCGCAAACAGAGACACAGCTGAGAGATGAAATGTAGTTCAGCCGCTCGAGGGCACATAATACACTTCGATTCCCGCCAAAAAGCCGAGAATATATGGCGACAGCAATAAAATCGCCATTTTTCAAACGCATTATATCGCACGACGGAAACCGACAAAGGCAATCACTGAGAATCCAGTTATCATAAATAAAATAATATCGTATGCTGAATTGTTTTAACATTATTATTAAGAGAAATGCGCATAAAATAGGGAATTTGGCTAGTTAGCGTGAATGATAGTATAGTCTTAATAAAGTTTGTTTATTGATCAGATTATACAACTGTGTGAATCCTGCATATTACTGTCTGTTCATTGCTTCCGAGGTGCATTCTTTTCGAACTGGAATTACTATTTATCTATTTCTAATATCTCGTGAGCCTTGTGTAGTTACAAGTACAGACTGATCGCTCAGTGCTTAGAATAAGAAATTCTTCATCTTGCAGAGCTTCTCTCGTGATGGTGACAAGAAAGATTAAATAGCTGCCGTTTGCAAATTGTTATATCATGAAAATAATGGTTAATAGAGAGGAAGCGGTGGATGAAGTGTCTAAATTACGCAAAAATGAAAATAACACCGACATCTCATTTATATATATAAATTTACCAAAATGTCTTTAAATACGAAAGAGTAAAATTATTCAATAAAATCGCCATTGGCTTCAACCACGGCCTTCAGATGACTTCGAAATCTCCTGCAACGGTCTCCTTGTTTAGGTTGGTGAATGCTGCCGTAATCCTTGCCTTCAGTTCATCTTCGGTGTTACAAGGAGTTTTGTTTCTCTCTCGCCCAACTGCGCCCCACACACAATAATGAAGGGGTTGCAGTCTGGGGAATTCGATTGCCAGATGTAAAAGGGTGATGTTCGCAGAAATTGTCTGACAGCCATGACTGGGTTCTCTTGCTTGTGTAGCACGCTGCAGAGTCCTGATGCCAGACACAGGATCTTTCAGCAGCATCCCTCTTGACCCAGGGCAGCACTACCTCCATGTTGAGTTTGATGCCCTCTGGGAAGATGAATGGAGGCATAACGTCACCATCACTAGTGATCACACCAAACGCCTTCGTCATAACTATTAGACTAATCCAACTTTCTGAATCCTCTGCACTGTCCTCAGATTGACACCCCAAAACTCCGAAATGTTCGTATTGGATCTTCTGGTGCGAATGTCAAGCAGTAGAGCATGCAGTTTCCAAATTTCTGGCAGAGTGAATTGCGTGAATAGTGCTCTTTTACTCAGACGTTGCCCAACTGACCCTACTGTATTGTGCAGTCGACAAAATCACAAACAACGTGCATGCGCGAAATTAAAAATATAAAATGGCGGCTGTTTACCCATCGTACTCTGTATAATAGAATTTAATTATTTTTTGAAGAAAGATGTTAAAAGAAAACACCGAATTTATTTACGACTCCTACATAATATCAGTGTTCTCCATGAGAAAAAAACTGTTTTAAAATGACAATTTCTGTTGCCAGAACAAACGAAAAACTATCACGTTTGTTTAATTGGAGAAGTAATCTATTGTCACTGTGGAATTCAATATCTTTGCGGTTATTTCTTTCTCTAAAAATAACAAAAGCTTAGAGATTTAACAAGCAAATATGTGGGTGAATTGTACGATGGGATTCGGAAGTCTGGAATTAGTGTGCTCTCCTTATTTCAGGCATTCAATCATTTAACACTTAATTATTCTCTTAACTTTGTCCTTTGCCAACATCTGTAAGAAAGTGTCCTTGTGGTAATGGTAATGTTGGCTTGTATAAATTGATATTATAGCAAATAACACACTCAAATGATTTTAACCCGTTCTGACTGGACAGTTGCCCCGATACGATCTTCCTGAATTCACATAAATAATAAAACTTGATATTTCGGCTTCTGTATGAGAATCAATTTATATGGTAAACAAACCCCTGCTAACTGATAAAATTTAATAAAATACATTTGATCGATTTTTTTTTTTGTTAAACGGTATATTAACTCCTATGGGTCATTTTATGCCGAAATTTAATTTTCTTGTGAGCATGGAGAACGTATTTTTATACTTTCATAGTGTTTTGCTTTTGTGTGGAATATTTGGATATTTGTTATCTGGATTGCTTAATCTATAATTATGAAATTACCTAACCGAAATTTTTTTTTAAATTATAAGATTTGAATAAAAATAGAGAAATTTCCCTTTACTCCAGTATCTGTCTATATTTCGGAGATGAGGGATTATGTACACTATTTACATTATTCGGACAATTGTCCTCATCTTTGTCGCCATGTTTATCACAACGTCTCGGCCGTTGTACGCTCCGGCCTTCTTCAGGTGGTTGGAATGTAGAACTGAACCCTTTACTTCGCTCACTGGGGTAGACTGTTCTAGTTCCACGTGCCATGTCTAATGGATGTCAGTTATCTCCTGTTAATTCTCCTCTCATCTTTATCCACTGTGCCATGTGTCCTCAAGAACACATGGCACAGTGGATAAAGGCGTTAGTTAGATCCAGTGACAGGACCCAAATGTGTGAGTTCAAACCTGGTTATGGAGAGGGGAATTAACAGGAGATAACTGACATAACAGTCTACCCCAGTGAGCGAAATAAAGGGTTCAGTTCGACATTCCAACCACCTGAATAAGGCCGGAGCGTACAATGGCCGAAACGTTGTGATAAACATGGCAACAAAGATGAGGACAATAGTCCAAATAATATTTCCTTTACTCGTATTACAATTATTTCATTACTTCACTTAGTTTATTGATCTCCTTCTTTGATTGGTTATGACAGAAATTTCGTGATAAGAATCTCCCATTTGCTTGAGCGGTAGGGAGGGTGTTAACGAAGCCTAAATTGCAGAGACTGCAGAAGACGGATAATAGTAATGGTTGGGTAGGTCGTTCGCTAAGCACAGAATAAAGAGGAGAGTTCGAAACAAAAACAAAACAAAACAAAAACAAAAAACAAACAAAACAAAAAACAAACAAAACAAAAAACAAACAAAACAAAAAACAAACAAAACAAAAAACAAACAAAACAAAAAACAAACAAAACAAAAAACAAACAAAACAAAAAACAAACAAAACAAAAAACAAACAAAACAAAAAACAAACAAAACAAAAACAAAAAACAAACAAAACAAAAAACAAACAAAAACAAAACCAAACAAAACAAAACAAAAACAAACAAAACAAAACAAAAACAAACAAAAAACAAACAAAAAACAAACAAAACAAAAAACAAACAAAACAAAAAACAAACAAAACAAAAAACAAACAAAACAAAAAACAAACAAAACAAAAAACAAACAAAACAAAAAACAAACAAAACAAAAAACAAACAAAACAAAAAACAAACAAAACAAAAAACAAACAAAACAAAAAACAAACAAAACAAAAAACAAACAAAACAAAAACAAACAAAACAAAAACAAACAAAACAAAAACAAACAAAACAAAAACAAACAAAACAAAAACAAACAAAACAAAAACAAACAAAACAAAAACAAAAACAAAACAAAAACAAAAACAAACAAAAACAAAAACAAACAAAAACAAAAACAAAAACAAACAAAAACAAAAACAAACAAAAACAAAAACAAACAAAAACAAAAACAAACAAAAACAAAAACAAACAAAAACAAACAAAACAAACAAAAACAAAAACAAAAACAAAAACAAAAACAAACAAAAACAAAAACAAAAACAAAAACAAACAAAAACAAACAAAACAAAAACAAACTATTTTATAAAAGTATAGAGGAATACAGAGCACAGCAAAACATTGAGTCGTGAGTTGCTAAGATGTTATAAGCAAGTTTGAATGAACGTAGATCCGGAATTAGAGTATTTTATATAAATCAATCGCTCAATACTTTTGGGGTATTTTTATAAAAGAAATAGTAATAGCTAACAAGAACAGAGTAACGGAAATGTTACCGTTTGTAACGGCAAGCGCTAAAATATTCCAACATTTTCGAAGTAAATGAATTGAAAACGTACATGGCGATGGGTAACAATCTTAATCTAAAATGCGCAAATGACGATGCGTTGATGACAGGCACAAAATGAAAACTATGACCTCCGAGATTGAGAGAAGGCCGAAGAGACTGGTATATATGTTCTTAGGCTTACAAATTTTACTACTTGGTAACTGGATGGTAGCAGTAGTAATAAGGTTAAAATTAGGTACCTCCAGAGATTTTCTAAAAAAGAGAATGTCATGATAAAAAAAAAAAAAACTATCGTCAAAACGTTTATTAGAGTAAAAGACCGAAGTATTTTTTTGATTATTTTATTAAATTTTTTAATCCATTCTCGCACTTCCGAAATTTTGGTTAAAATCTTATTTTTCTTGCGTCAGCGGGTGAGACAAAGATTAATATAAGAATGTTTAGCGTCTTTTCGTCCTTGAAAGCTCACCGTTTTGAAAATCCTTACAAAAATCAAATAACTGTCGGATTTTTAATGATATTTTCAGGAATTTCAGTTACAAATAAATGAAATTATTTTATATATATATATATATATATATATATATATATATATATATATAGCTTTTAACCCACTTAGTTTTAGGAAATTTAGAGAAATTTCGGACTTCATATTTATATTAGTTAAAAGCAGGACTCCTTGGAGAATTTAAATCATGAATTTTATTTTTGTCAAAAACACCATTTACCGTAAATTTACTTTTTCACTTCTAAAAAAAAAAAAAATCTATAAATCTATGACATTATTTAATTAGAACAGCTTGTAATTGCTTTTATAAATAAAATAGAATAAGGGCACTATTTCTTTTTGAGAAAAAAATTGATGAATAATTAATTTTTACAAGAGCAGTCTTCATGTTTTTATTTTAGGAAAAGTTATTAATTTTTAAATCTTAAACACCAATATTTTAAATAATTTTGAATTTTTTGTGTATAAATGTGCCGAATTTTGTAATTACGGGCAACCATACTTGACATTATCAGAAAATAAGTGATTACTATAGTAAATTTAAAGTCAACATTTCTAAAATTCAATAAAACATTAGTTTACGAGGAATGTTTTCCTAACATTTTAAGATTACCGAGTACTTTAAATTTATATATCATTTTCATCAATTATGTTTTACAGATAGTCCCCGTAGAACTACATCAGACCTATCATCAGGCTGTCAACACATCAAGACTTGAAGTAATTTTTTTTCAAATCAGATTAATTATACTTTAAATCACCGAATATTGCTCAAATATAGTTTCAGAAAAGTATATTTTATTTTAGGAAGATTTTTTTTAATAATGATAATTACACTTCAATAGCAAACGACTAAAAAGGGTGCTAATCACCTATTTTAGCAAAAACAAAAATCTCCTTCCAGTCAATTTTAATAATTTTAATTACGTTTTTTGCTTATTGGAAATATTAAATTGCAACTGAAATTAAAATAAGATTCAAGAAAGATTGATCATTTTTAATGAATTTTAAATCGTAGGTATCGCGAATGTGTGGAGGTACCTCGTCCAACGTTTACATTTTGTTCGTGTGTGCATGAGCGTTTATTAACAATTTTTTTTATTTTGATGTGTAACAACTTAAAAATTGAAAGAAAACAAAACAGATACAAATATGAAGCAGTCCTTAGTTCAATTTAAAACCAATTGTTTAAATGAATTCTTAATGCCTGTGTAGGATTTGTATTTTCCTTTACTGACGTATTTGCCCACTTTTAAATACTTTTAAACCAGGGCCGAGTAAAGGGCCTCATTGTCCCCACCGGATTCTCCCACATCTAATTTTTCATAAAAGGTGGTATTAGTATAGGTTATCGGCCACACAGAGTTTGCCGACTATTTTGTGTCAGGAAGAATAACGTGTTTTAGCATTCCAGTAGCACACCGATACTAATATTAGCATTAGTGTAGCCATTGATACAGTAACACTGAATGCAAATATAGAAAGACGAAATACGCGAGCGTAACAAACATTTAACAAAAAAAAAAAAAAAAAAAACACACCAGCTATATGGCCTTTGATAGTCCACAGATAAGTGAATAGAAATTACTTTTTTTTCTTTCGCTAGGCCGTGCACATGTTGACCACTTTCCACGTGTGCGGATGCCCTGGTGGTCAGGAAGATAAAGAGGCCGTGGATTTACTTGACCTCCCACAGGGCCAGGTTGTGACACAAGGTCGGTTTTTAATGTGGGAAAGGAGGGGGGGTTGACCAGAGTGTTTTCACCCGGGTCGCTGGTCTTCGCTGGTCATAGCTTGTCCAAGCTGGTCATAGCTAGTCATAGATGGTCTTAGCTTGTCCAAGCTGGTCAAAGCTGGTCAGAGCTAGACGTAGCCGCGATACTACTAGCGCAGGGACGAATCCCCGCGACCGGCCTGTATCAGTGATCGAATCTCAGACAAAAGGCGATCATTCAGCGAGTAATCTGAGAACAGATACTACACCGTGGCCGTGGATTTACTTGACCTCCCACAGGGCCAGGTTGTGACACAAGGTCGGTTTTTAATGTGGGAAGGGAGGGGGAGTGGACCCGAGTTTTCACCCGAGCCGCAGTGCTTTGGCTTTAGCTGGTCTTAGCTTGTCCAAGCTGGTGATAGCTGGTCATGGCTGGTCAGAGCTTGTCAGACGTAGCCGCGATACTACCAGGGCAGGGACGAATCCCTGCGACCAGCCTGTATCAGAGATCGAATCTCAGCCAAAAGGCTATCGTCCAGCGAGTAATCTGAGAACAGATACTACACCGTGATCTTAGCCTTGAAGCCGAGACGCGACCGGTCAGTACCGACCGCGAGCGGTCGGGATCGACCAGAGATAAAGAGGCCGTTCCTCAAAAAACGGAAGCAAGAACTAAAAAAGGACAGAAGAGTTCTCCTCTCTAAATGGGCCAAACCCCCATTATCTCAACCCAAGGGAAAACAACTGTGGTCTCCCTACAGTGGTATTCATAAAATACAAATTTTATTGTAAGCTATTTATATACAACAATAGATCATATTCAGTATAAGTGAAAAACTGAAAATAAATACAAATTATTTAAATACAAATTAGAGACATGCCATAATAGATCATTTTATCTTAAATAAATCAACAATGTTTTTTTGACAATTTTAACATTAAAATGAGATTTTTTGTTAAAATCGAATAATTTAACACTGTTAAAGATAAAAAAAAAGAGTGTGAAATTGTCCATTTTTTGCACTCACCCCCGTTTAAAAATAGACTATTCCAACAGAGCTAGTTTCAACCAATCGACACCACACATTGTGAAACTCAGTTTATTATTTGTCGAGACGATCCCAGAATGTGTATCCATCGCCAAAAATTTGTCTTACCGCCAAACTTCTCCGAGTAAATAAAAGGACAAATTTCAGCCCAATTCACTAGTCAGGGATTCACCTTCAGAGAGATTCCACGCGTGTCTACATTTTTACTAAAAGAACTTTTCGCGCGTCAACACTTGACTCAACTTTCAACCTCTGTCTGAATTCGTTACACATTTAAAAAAAAAAAAAAAAAAAAATAAAGTGTTATCTACACTACTAAATAGAAACTAATTCAAGCATAAGACAAAAAATACAGTCCAGGGTGAATAACTGTCAAAACAAGAACAAAAAAAAAATCAACAAAAATCTCGCATTACATTACTTTCAAATTTATCCCTCGATAAATTTTCCTTAATATTACATGTGAACATTTTCTAAACAAAGGAACATTCTTGAACTGTAACTCATTGAGATACTTATTTCACATTTCGTCAAACATCCTTATAACCAAAACAAAGCTTTTCCAAATTGTATATAAATGTTCAGTGTTTTTCTAATTGAATTCATGACTACCGTTGATTCTTTGTTCAATTTTGCCTTGAGATTTATTCAACTTGTATGTCTATACTTAATATTGTTGTGATTAATATGAAGAACATGCTTTTCACACACATTTCATAGCAATCCCAACAAGAGAATTTTATGTAGTGTTTTTTGAGACTTAGAATGAATATAAAAAAAAAAGAGAAAAATAAATTCAGGGATTTAGACACCACCCTCCCCACAAACAACAACGAACCAAAAACAACCAACAAACCAAAAACAAACAAAAAGCAAACACAACAAACCCAAAAAAACAAACAAAAACAAAGCAAAAAAAGACAACAACAAACCGAAAAAAACAAACAAACCGAAAAAAACAAAAAAAACAAAACAAAACAACCCAAAACAAAACAAGACAAGACAAGACAAAAACAACAACAATGGTAAATTTACAATCTCATTAACATTTTCTTAAATATCCTTTTGTGACATGCTTAAAAGGTTAATTTTTATGTTCTGATCTTGCATTTGGATATTATCAGACACGACTATTAGTCACACCATATCGTGTTTTGAGTAGTAAACTAATAGTTGATGATTAAATTTAGAACATTATTCTATTGTTTTTTTTAGTGGTACTGGTAAAAACCAAGAAGAATTAAGCCGAATAGTAATAAATGAATTAACAGGACAAAAAGATGGTCACAAACGCGGCCCTGCCAAGATGGTCATGAACAAATTGCATACAAGCAAGTGAACACTCATAACAGAAAAAGAAATACTTTGCCACATAGGCGTGGTCTAATTGTTGGCAAGCTTGTCTTGCTAGAAGAGTTACGACTGAATAGTGAGTTCGAACCTCACTGGGTACTCCATACTTTCGGCCTTGTACCACATCTAAGCAGAGCTTAAAAAATCGCCAGAAAAAGAAATACTAAAAAGCTGGAACGAATACGTTGGAAAACTATTCAGCGACGAGAGAGTAAAACACGCTACACAGAAAATTCCGAAAAAAATTTCTTGAAATTATTTGCAGAAAAGTCACCGGGAGGAAGGTTTACAGCGGCGGGAAAGTAACTGGAGCCGAGAAGCTAGAAAAGGGCCAAAAATATTGCTGATTCTTTGCATTTTGTCAAAAAGATCTAGATGAATAGCAGGAGCACCGGACCACTTGGGTTTTATAGATTACGCAAAAACATGGCAACGTACGACACGAGGATCTTGTTGAACAGCTAGAAGAACTATACTCTAACGTCTCCGCCTAAACCGAAATGGATACTATTATTGAGTTTCCAGTTCCTTCTAAAGTATTTTCTTTTTCACTTCCAGTAACCACATCGCGTCTTAGCGGCGTTATCACCTTGCTTGAGGTGAGCTGATTAAACAAAACAAAATCTCACTGTGACATAAAATCTTATTTATAAAAAAAAAAAGAAGGAAGTAATTTGAGTATAGATTAAAATGCAAAATAAGAATATTTCAGAGTTTAGGCGGAGACGTTAGAAGTACAGAACTAAAATAGAATTTAGAAGAAATCGGAGACGAGCGATAAGCCTATGTCCCTGTTCAAAAGACCGGGGAGAAGTATAAACCGGACGATAGGAGAGTTTGATTGCCTAATAAAATCCGACAGTTTCAAAACAAATTATCAATATTATTTTAAATCAGGAAAAGTTGAAAACTTTTACATTAGCTATATATATATATATATATATATATATATATATATATATATATATATATAGCTAATGTCAATTTTATTATGGGAACATCAACTTGTATATCTTACGGTGCGTGTATGTAGTTCACCAATGGATATCAAATATTGTTGAATATTTTTTTTACTATTTAATTATTTCGACACATCAGGAAAGTGGGATCGGATAATTTGATATTCACAGGAAAAATTGATTGTAAGATGGGCAGAGGGAAGTAGCGAGTAACCTATTTAACGTGTTTATGCAAATAGATGGCAACATAAGGACCGAGTTAGCATCGCCTCGTAACTTCGCTAGTTTCAACAAGTCGCTGTTAAACGCCTATAAAAATGGGCACTCCCTGTCTTCGTTCTCATATCTTTTTATCAGAGCATGTTGAAGTGACAATATCACCAGGACCATGCTTCCGGCTATGGAGATATCACCCCCACTACCTTAGAAACTGAATGTTTTAATAGATACATACATACATACATACATACATACATACATCAAAATGTATCGTCAACAAATTTCCTAACTTTTAATATTCTTTCTTTTGCATTCACTTATCTCCTTACACTCATCTTACTTTGTTCACTCAATACAAGGCTCAAAAGCCACTCAAGGTAGATAGTTACTGTGTGGTGTTGTATGAGCGTAAGAAAGGGCAAGTAGTGACGTTCTTGCGGCTATGAGAGAAAGATAACGGCTAACACTAGACTTGAAGAGGTCAAGATTTAATTAGAGTTCACTCGAAGATATTAGAAGTGTAACGCGGAAGTAGACTTTAGAAGAAACCCAACCCTAAAAGAAAATGAGGGATAAACCTCTACTCCTGTTCAAAAGACTGTGGAAGAGTGTGAACTGGGTGATAGGCGGACCTATTACTCCTTTTAACACACAATAGTTAAGAGTAAGTAACGAAATATTAGAGCGAATAAAGTGTTACGGTATGTAGTCAAGTCACATATTATCCTTTAAGTGGCGCCCCCGCTTCATTACAAGATGTTTAGGGCTATAAAGAATAAGTTGATTATTATCGTCCACATTCTAAAGGAACACAACGCGGAAAAAAACAAACGAATTGATGTTTCTTCGCATTCTCTCTTAAAATACGGTCGTTAAGTGAATAGAAAAACAAAATTAAATTATAGATAGATAGATAAGCATGTTTTTCGGAGTTACTTATTTTCCCAATTCGTATATTTCATTAGCTTTCACCGTTATTTTACTTTGTTGCTTAGTGATATTTTTGTGCAAATTTAGAAGGGGTTGATTTATTTATTTATTTTTAATGTCTGTTTCTTAAAGAGAATTATTCCCGTCGTAATCGCCAATCCCTAAACCTCACCAAACATTTTCTTTGTTCTAAAATGTCATATTCCCCGCATTCCACCCGTCATGTACCCGTTCGCTCAATTCCTTACACTTCTGTTTTTACATTGAGCCACGTTTCTTCGGAATGTTTCTTCGCTTCAATTACCCTCCAGACATTTAAGACATCCATGAAATTCATGTAAAGCCTCCTTAAATCTACGACTGCTTGTTAGGTGAAGAAAGACTAAGTCGTTAATGTATATTTTTTGTCTACTTAAAACCTTACAGCTTACCATCGCAGCCTAATATGCTATTTAGCAACCAAACCTTATTCATCATTAGCTTAACATATAGTTAAGTATCAGCCCCATGTAACTATAACCGACAATTCTGTAGGTTTGGAACTTTAAGTAATCTACGTGTAGTATTGCATTAGGACAGTGACAAATGAAGTGTCGTGTTTGTTTATTTGAAAGAGGCATATGGGTAATAACTGTATTTGTTTATCTCATATTATAACAGTAACACCAATACAGATCGAATGAGAGTAAAAGGGGCGAAGAAGAGGTTTAGCTATAAAAAGAATATGTTATTAAAGATGAGCTTAAATTTCCACCACTGAAAATTCCGTCATCTTGTCGGGTTATTTCCTCGTAATTTCCGAAACTGTTCCTAGGGGACGCTTTCCAACACTATAAATACTTGTCGATATCTTTTCTCGCAGAAGAACGTGATCTCTTTTGGGACAGACATGAACATTACATACGCATACACGTACGTACGCACGGACATTCTCTCACAAGCCATACTTTGGACCAAAGTTTCCAGATTAATTTGTTACAATACATTACATACATGTCCTACTTTTTTCTTTACACTTGTTTTAGGTGGACTCATACTCCGAGTTCACCATGCTTGTTGTGGGCATTTCAGGAAAAACGTTTATCTCTCAACGCGTATACCGGCCAGCAACAATCTTTCGAAATTACCGAAGTAAAAACAACACAAAATAACACCACCACCAACACAAACACAAAACACCACAAGACAACAACATAAACAAAAAAATAAATACAAACAAAAAAAAACAACAAATAGAACGAATCTTTTCTATTAATTTACCCGCAAAAATGTAAAATTACTTACCTTAAAATAAATATTAATTTACTCCAAGAAATTATAAATCAGTTTTTTTTTTTAACTCTTCAAATTATAAATCTAAATTTGTTTAGCTTGCCTCGCAACAACCCTCAAAATAAAAAGTACCAAAAATCAGGGAGTTATTCACCTTTCGTAAGTGAGGATGATATTCGACGTACTTCCAAGCATTTTTTATAGTTTAAAATAAAAAAAAAATTAAAAAAATATGTTTTTGGTTTGTTTATCAGGGTGAGCGCGAATGTAGACCCCACAGTTAGAAATAGAGCACCCCGGTTCGCCCACATTTGGAGCGATCGCAAATGTCAACCCAACCGAAGGTCTCGCTTTAGGAGAATTAGCCGCGAATTTTCGTAAATATATATATATATATATATATATATATATATATATATATATATATAATTCATAAGGTACATGTTCGGTTGGCAATTAGATATTGGGTTTTATTAAATTTGGTTCGTTCAAAAGATGAAAACTTCTAAACTTTCTGTACAGTTTTCAACAGACTTATAATGAATAATTTTTTTTCTTGGCAACCGTTCTCACGACAAATATCACAGGATAGTAATTGACCAAAATCTTCGTAATTAAGGACAAAAGTTACAGGTAAAATTTCCAAGTGGTGTGTAGCCGTCTCTTCTACTCCAGTAGCTTCATGTCTCGCACTTCTCGCCTGTGGAATTCACTCCCCATTTCTTGTTTTTCTGATAGCTATAATCACCAACTATTCAAATGTAATGTCAATCGACGTCTCCAGATGCCCTGATCTATACCCCTAACCTTCTCTTCATTCTTTTCACTGTCACTCCTCTTTGCTCTCGCTCCAAATCTCTGTAACCCCCTGCATGCTAGTGGCTTCCCGCATTGCTTGGGGTTGAATGCTCAAAGAAAGAAAAAAAATCAGCCACAAATAAATCGGCAATCTTTGACCTTCCTGTAAGAAAAAAAAACTAAAAACAAAAGCAAAAAAAAACGGAAAACAAAAGACGGAGTGTCAAAACGGACGGTTTTTCACTTGAAACTGATATTATTTTAATTACCTCCACTCCTCAGCAATATTTGTTTTAAAAAGCGATGATTAGAATTGTAACAAAACCTGAAAATATGATCAAAGTAAATATGTACATTTTTTGTTCTTGAGAACCTACAAGGATATTAAACAACATTTATTCGACTGTTTATTTACAAGAATAATTTTATATTCACGTCATTCTAAAAAACTAATACAATTATATTAAAACTAATGAAATACAATATTTATCATTTTGTATTCAGATTTATAAACGTTTACTAATTTAAATATATGAATCAATTCTAAGGAAATTTTATAGAATTTGAATCGATTGGCAATTAACCAACAGTTTTTTTTTTTTTGCTAACCGTTCCAATTAACAACAGTTTTTATTTTTGTTAGTTATCAAGAACAAAGAAAATGTATAAATTCACTTTCATATGTTTAAGTTTTATTAAAATTCTCAATTTTTGAAACCATTGCTGAGGAATGAAGGTAGTTAAAATAATAGCGGTGTCATGGGAAAAAACGTCTTTTAGATTTTTTTTTAGCGTGCGCGAAGATCCAAGATTGCCAATTAATCTTAGAAACAATTTTTAAATTTCAAATATTAACTTTGCTTAAAAAAATAAAAATATACTGAAATAGAAAAACAGAGACAAAAAATAAAGTGAGATTTATTAGAATTTTACGTGACATGTAAAACCAAACAAATAAAAGCATACGAAAATTAAATTATATTAAACAAAAGTTTAAAAAAAAAACACCCTTAAAAAATAAAACAAAAACAATCTTTTGCAATTGTTTTAACATGCACAGAATCAGTGTGCCGGATTAACCTAGTCGCAAACGTGACAAATGCTTACGGGCCTTACATTAAAAACGTTCAATGTGTCTCGCGAAATAACTATATTACGAGGCTACATTTTTATCATTTCAGGTAAGCAAAATCTACTGGAATATTGTATTAAAATCACTTCATATTTTTCAAAAGATTTTTTTTCAACGGTGTTCAATAAGGATCGAGGGGCATGTTATGAATAATCAAGAGTGGTCTCCCCTTGCTTTGTTACTCTCCTCTTTGAGAGAGCTATTTCTGTTTACTGGAACTATAAAAGGACACTATACGCGAACATTTTATTCTCGGTTAAATATAGCTTTATTAAAGCATATACTTGCGTACTTTTGTCATTACAGGGAACTCAAGGTAGATAGAAGTTAAATATTTACTTATTTCAGGCTCCTGTAACTACAGCAGTTAATAATTCATGATTTAATATTTGTGGATATTTTTTCCTTTAAGGGATAGTATATACTTCAAGGCCCGCATCAGCTTAATATGGCGCAGCATGCGACGCCAGTTTCAGTGAACCCAAACAATTTTGCATTGAAAATATTTCAAGTTTAACAATGCTTCGAATGGTTTTACAGATTCAAGTAGATGTCTATGCGATTATCATCATCATAGACATTACTATTATTCTTATTATATTAATAGACACTATTTTATCAGTGTTATAGACACTATTTTATCAGTGTTATAGACATGCGAGATGTTTATGCGATTATTATTGTCATGTCTATGCGATTGTAGGGGAACCAATTTAAAGTTTTTAAAAAAATTACACGATTTGATGAAGATTTTTATTTTAAGATTTAATTCAGTACATGTGATAATAATGATAATAAAAATAATAAAAATAATTTCCAAGGTGTTCAAAGGTGGGTGGTACAAAGTCGTTATCCTGTAAAGCAAACATACTTTTCTAGATTCCGTAAATTCTGGGTAAGTCAGATAATTAACATTTTGAAAGGAAACATTTAGAATGACGTTCGGTTCGCTAATTAGGAAGATAGAAAATTCCACGCTGTCATAACGGCAGTTTATTAAAGAGCACAAAAAATGTCTGTTTTTTCAAGAGCCCAAGGAAATATTAAGGGCAGAAAGATAACAGTTACATAAAGCAACTTTTTTTTTCTTTTAACACCATTATAGAAAAGTGAAATAAACTCCAGGGAAGCCAAATGTATGTACAGAAGCGCAAAATATTTACGATCTAAGTAATCATCATCTCAAGTTAGATAACGTTACAAAGCCACTATTTCGCCTTTTCGCAGTAATCCTATCAAAATTGATAAGTTCAAATTATGAAACAGGAATAAAACCTAGGAAATTATTTCAATTTAACCATCTATTAATAGCGTGTGCTATTTGGACACCCAGGAAAATGTTTTCTTTATATTTTTAGCGAGTGGCAAGTCAGATTTTCAGGATTAATCAAATAGTTTTCTGAATACTTCTGTTAAGTAATTGCAAGGGATAGGGCCGGTGACATCCACCGAATATATGATTCGCCCCCACAGTATCAATGAAACGGGGCTATCCACTCAAAACATATCAATTTCATATAAAATACAAATTGTATTGTAAGCTTATTATGTATAATAATACATGAAATAAAGATGAACAATTCAACTACAAAAATCGAAAATAAATCCGAATTAGAGACGCCATAAAAGACTATTCTAACTTTAATAAACCAACAATGTTTTGCGGCTGTTTTTTTACATAATCTTGAGATTCTTCTTGTTAAGAAAGTTGAATTTTAACACATTCAACATGGATAAAAAAAAAAAAAAAAAAAAAAAATTGAATTTTATATAAAGTTTTTTCGAGACAGTCTGAGCAAAGCAAATTCACCGATTTGGACGACGAATAATATATATATATATATATATATATATATATATATATATATATATATATATATATATATAATGACGTCAACATCCGCGAAAACGTTTTATTCTTTAATAAATTGTGCTAAGTTCGGTTTGTAATGTATTTAAATGGAAGTAGTAAAAAGCAAATGTTGGTAAGATAACGAGGGTTATAAAGCACTTGTGGGGGCCCCCAATCATGCTTACCTACCCCTGGTCATGCTATTCGTGCGTAGTACAGAGAGTTTCCTTGTTTTAGTAATATTTGTGTGACTTGCGAGAAGTATGTTTAACGGAGATGAAAATTTAATTTTGCGTTATTAAGTTTTTGAAACTTCCAAAATTCATGTTTAAAATTGGCCTTTAAATTCGGTTTTGAAAATACAGTCATTTGTTTTTGTGTTTTTTTTCATATTTACTTTCCCTATAAAAACACGAAAGAATATATAACACGAAAGTGAAGAAATGATTTTTTTAATCAATTCAACCCAAGCAAAGCGATAATGCCACTAAGACGCAAAGGTTTACTGGGAGTGAAAGAGAATGAGAAGACATTAGAAGGAACCGAAAACTCAGTCATAAACAGTGAGAAAGAGATAAACCTCTACTCCTGTTCATATGATTGGGGAGGAGTGTGAACAGGACGCTAGACGAACCTATCTGCTCCTATAGAAGAAACAAGGGATAAAATATTACTCCTGTTCAAAAGGCTAAGATGGAGTGTGGACTAATGGCGGCTTAACAAATACGTGTCTACATAAAAATAGATGAAGTATTTAAAAAAAATGTACAATATACATTTTATATCCAATATAAATTAAATTTATGACTGAAGCATATCAGGAGATCCGAAAGGGAATTTTCGTGAGATGTATCACTAATTCTATATACGCAGTAAACTATACAAGCAGTATGGTTTCCGCTTTGCCCGGTCTACTGCCGACGTGCTTACGGCCATCACTGAATTTGTCTACCTAGCTATCCATAGTAACGGCGAAGCCCGTGCCGTGGCCCTTGACATCTCCAAAGCATTCGATAGGGTTTGGCATGCCGGCCTCCTTCGCAAGCTCCGGGGTTATGGTATCACAGGTCGATTGTTTGACCTAATTCAATCGTTCCTATCAAACCGGGATTTGAAGGTTGTTCTCAGTGGATTCTTCTCCAACTCCTATCCCACTACCGCTGGTGTTCCTCAAGGCTCCATCCTTGGCCCTACTCTGTTCCTCATATTTATAAACGACCTTCCTGACGCCATAGACTCCCAAGTCGGTATCTACGCTGACGACACTACTATTTACTCCTGCCTCAAGCACAAATCTACTGAGGCGGACAAAATTAACCTGGCAGCTCAAATTGAAAAAGACCTCCAATCGGTTGTGAACTGGGGAGAGAAATGGATGGTCAACTTTAACGCCTCTAAAACAAAACTGCTCTCCATTAACCACCACAAAGACTCATCCCTGCATCCCATCAGAATGTCTGAGGACCAACTTCTCGAGAGCTCCTCTCTGCGGCTGCTCGGTCTCACGCTGTCCGCTGATCTGAGATGGAACAAATACATCGAGTCAATTGCACAATCCACCGCAAGAAAAGTTGGTTCCCTGTGCCGAGCCAGGAAATTCTTCTCCCCGGAATCGATCCTCCAAGTCTATAAGTCTATTCGACCTTGCATGGAGTATTGCTGCCATTTATGGTCTGGGGCCCCTGCGTGTTGCCTCAGGGTTCTTGATAAGATCCAGAGACGGATATGCAATGTGATTGGCCCTGATCTGTCATCTCGTCTGCAGTCGCTCTCTCACAGACGCGATGTTGCAACGCTCTGCCTTTTCTACAAGTACTTCCACGGTAATTGCTCCGAGGAGTTGCTTTCGCTTGTCCCTAAGCCTCGTGAATTTAAGCGTTCTACGAGGCTGGCATCTCGTTCCCACCCCTTCACCGTTGAAACTGTTAGATGTAGACGTCTTTTTTACTCCAATAGCTTCATGTCTCGCACATCTCGCCTATGGAACTCCCTTCCCTATTACTGTTTCCCTGACAAATACAATCTCCAACGGTTTAAGTGTAGCGTCAATCGTCATCTCCAATTGCCTTGATCTATCCACTTCCCTTCTCCACTTCCTGACATCTTTCATTCCTATCTGCTCTCGCTCTATATCTTCCATAACCCCCCTGCCTTGATCGACCCTCCGTCCTTCTCTTTATCCACATCCCTTCCTTTACCACTCCTATCTGCTCTTCCTCCAACCCTTCTGTAACCCCATGCGTGATAGTGGCCACCGGCCTTGCTTAGAGTGATACGCTTAAAAAAAAAAAAAAATTATATATATATATATATATATATATATATATATAAGTGAACATAGAAGTTAACACTTAGCGGCGAGAGTGTTTCATGCTAGATGTAATCGTCACTCCTGACGATTTCATCTAGCATGAAACAGACTGTCGCCTCTAAGTGTTGACTTCTATGTTCACTTTTATATTTACACACGCTCTATCTTTGATATTGAGCACTTTATCCCATAAATATAGCACAATTTAAGACTATATCTTTATATATATATATATATATATATATATACACGCACACACAAGAACTGTCTGAAAAGTAACGGGTTTGAGTGCTGCGTGAGCTACAGGCAAAAGAGGAATCCGTGAATTATGTTATTTATTGTGATGTCTTGGCGGTATGAAACTAATCTTAGCTTTCTGCAACCATGGGATTTTTTCCACATGCTTTCATGGCAAGACAAATCGTGGCTGCTTCACCACGACAATGCGTCTGCTTACAGTGCCCTGAGCATCTGGCAGTTCCCGGCCAAGAAGAACCTTGCCGTAATAGAACAACCCCCCTATTCGGATGATCTTACTACGTGTGACTTTTCTTTTCTCAATGATCAAGAGGATCATCAAGAAAACCAGTTTTGAAGGCGTGAAGCCATAACGATGGCCATAACAGATGGAGCTGAATCCTTCCAGCAGTGCACTGAAGCGTGGCAGATGAGGATGGAAAAGTGCATTTCACTCGAGGGGGAATACTTTGAAATGGAAAACATCTATTTCGCTGTTTGGAATGGAAATAAAATGTTTATGACACCAGTCCCGTTACTTTTCAAATTCTCTCTCTCTATATATATATATATAATAAATAATTTTCCTTATAATAATAAATTGAGCTCTCATTGGTATACATCCAGCCGAATTACTTCAATTTCAACTTATTCACAAACTGAATAGGCTAATTTTTGGCTACCGCGCTGACGAAGAAAAACAAAACAAAAAAACAACTTTCGAACGCTCTAAAAAGGATTAAAGAAATATAATTTAATAATAAAAAATCTTTGGTCTTTCCTCTTCACAAAAAACAATTTTGACGATAAAACTTTGTTTTTATTAAGTTTAGGTCATTTTTTTCATCAAAGTATGCTAATGTTTAGTGGTACTCTGATTGGGGACTTTTTCGTCAGAGTTACTTTTAACATGTACCAACACGGATTAGCTAACAGAAAGCAATTTAAATGCCTTTGAACTTAAAATTTTGGTTCTATTTGAAAGATAATAGTCTAAATCTAATCCAAAATTTTTAAAATCATTTCTAAATATAGAACTTTTAAAACACGTGTCTTTTCCGGCACTCATCTAGCCGCCATTGTATGCGAAAAATGTAAAACACAAATTTAAAATTGTCATTAAGATCCAATATTTGTCAATAGATAGGTTTCGAATTCTATTAGTAAAATTTAAGGATAAATTAATTGGATTTTCTAAAAATAATGTTTACCATCTACTTAAAACAGAATGGAAATAACGTTTTATTTACGCACGGTAGCCTGTGAGCTTAGAGGACAAATAGAAACAATAATTCTACCCGCCCCCAAAAGTAAAATAAAACCTATAGGAACACGGAAGACCAGCAGTGCAGTAATCGCGAATGTTATTTATGTTTAGAAATACATTTTCTTCAACCTTATAGAATATAATATTTTAGTTTCTACCTCTTTATTCAACTTGGCAGAATTAATAAATTTGAAGGCATTGAGGAGCTATCTGAACAATTATATAACGTAAAATGCAATTTAGGTTGTCGAGAAAAACATTTATTTTAAAAGAAAATTTTATAAATATTACAGAATAAAGTATTCTTTTATGCGAATAGAACATTTTCGTCATAATTCTGGAAATTTTCTTGGTGGTGAGGGGAAGGAATTGTGCAGAAACATAAGATTTGATTTTAAAATAAAATTTAAACTTACGTTTAATTACTGAAGTAAATATTGGTTCTTGTGTATGTAGGGAAACGGTCACGCGAGAAACAAAAAACGAAATACAAAAACCCAACACCCGTAACAATCGATCGGAAAACAGTGGTTTCAAAAACACAAAAACTGACAGAACGGGAGATATGAAATTAGATTAATATCATAATACTATTCCGATAATGAATAGTAGTCTGTAAATGCAAGATATTAGAATTGTGTCCTTTTTGTACATTTATACCAAAAATAATCTAACCGTTGCTAAAAGAAAAAAATCCTTTTCAAAGGTTCGCTCGAAAATGGCATTGAACCTTTATTTTTTTTCTATCTCCAAAAAGGTCTTTATTTAATAAAAGAATCTAGTGACGAACAGCAACGGAATAAATTTAAAAATCGCAGTGTAGATTTTTTTTTTCTGTCCAGACCGAAAGAAAATATCATTTTTTAAAATTAAATTATGTAAGCAATAATTTTCAAAAAATATACTGAGAGTTTTATTGAATTATTTTTGTTAAGATGCGAACCGAACTTTCCGTATGTACACACTTGAAATTGCATCTTTTTTTTTTTACTGAAAAAAGATATCTTCAGGTATTTCTTTAAATAATAAAAAAATAAAAAAATCCCAAGTATTTTTAATCAAAGCCACTATTAAGTAAGATATCCGTTCATTAATGAACGAGTACTGAAAGTTTCGTTTTATTTGGACAAAACAGGGGAAGCAATATTTTGCTTTCATTTCGGAAAAATAATCATCCATTTTGGGGTTGCCAATCATTTAAGCATAACAAAAGGATCGAAAGGTTTCCTTTATTTTCCTGTAGGCATAATCCGAGTTACTGGTAGACTGATTAAATATTAAGATTGCATACACAAAATGAGCACTTCTTCAGGCGACAAAGTATATTCAGTTCTAAAATATTAAAACAGAAATGGTTTGGAATGAAGAAAAAAAAATGAAGTGTTTTAACGGATTAGAATTAAATTTCGTCAAATATCAACTATTTATTGAAGTAATAAAGAATTACTATCTTAACTTGTTTTAGATTTCCAATATATTAATAATTTAAAAAAATATCTATTGTTTTAAGTAGACATACATTTTGACCGGCTTTTTTTAACGCGTTCGTCTTTCACGTCATATTGATTTTATGATTTGCAAGAAGGAACAGCATCCGCCATTAAAATGATATTTTAAGCTGAAATTACAAAACAATTTTCACTGCCTCCGATCCTAAAGATAAAAAACATGTACAAAGATTGAGGCGAATTCAAAATTAGTCGGAAGCTACGCTCATTTTTTTGATTTCATGTTAACTTTAACAGTTGAAGATGAACGCGACCGTTCACATTTCAGTAAAAAGGAGGGCGGAAAAGTCGCAAATAAAAACGAGACTTACCTTATTAACATTTCGAAATCAGTTCTCCACATAAATCAAGGGTCTCAAAGCGTCGACGAATATCACGTGATTCAAGTCACATTTCCAGATTTTGAACAATACTTACTCGGAACATTTTCAAACCGACCCCCGCCTCCCATGCAAACCGCAGGGTGGTCCGAAAGTTTTGTTACCACCACATAATATAATTTTCAGACTGCTGATACAAGTTCCTACACGAAAATGGTGTTTATAAAGACCTTCTTGATGTTTGACAGAGTCAATAAGAGTAAATAAACTGATCTTTGTATTACTTGTTTTATTGTTCTCACTACTTTTCGGTACGAGGTGACAAAATTTTCGGACCACCCTGTACTTGAGCCTATGGTAGGCTTCGCTATGAGCACGCAAATAATCTGAGATTAATTTTTTTTTTTTATCTAATTCGTAATCTATAGTAAATTGATGAAATAAAAAAAAAAAAAAACGCCAAATTAGGAATTCAATTTTTTTTATATTTTTTTTTTTACATTTTAAGAAATCACATCGTATGTGAATATATATTTTAGCTTATTTGAGGGGTGGGGTGATCAATTTCAAATAGCAAACTGGACCTCCTATTAATTTAACAAAAATTAATAAAAAAATTATATTCGATCACGAGTGCCTAATCTCTTGTAATATGTAAATGAAACAAATGATTTTTGGTCGCAGTGTCTATTGCGTAACCGAATAATGAAATAATTAGAGAAAAAAAAGCACTTACCTTGATTTGACGTCAGTAGATGAGTAAAAGCATGCGGAGATGCACAGTAGCTATATATGCGGCCATCTTTGATTTTTTTTCCCCTAAGAGAGAGGGGTCCCGCTGAAAGAGTGACAACGGAAAAACTCCATAGATTCTCAGTGTTACAACAAAGTTAAAATTGTAAAAAAAAAAAAAAAAAAAAAAAAAAAAAAAAATAAAATAAAAATAATCACACAAGGCCGAAAACTGGGACAATGGACAATGCCGACCTTGATTATATTTACATTGACTTACCTAGTCGCATTTATTGACTCCAAAATTCTTCATTATTCCTTTCAACATAACGTTACATTTTTTTTTTTAGAGAAAATCTGGTATTATGGGGTCTATATTATATCTGAGAACTGTAAATGTTAAATTTGGCGAGAGGAAATATATTCGAAAGAATGGGTTAGAGCCCATGTCTCGCAGAAAAGGCAAGATTCCCATTCATAGGCCACGTGGTATATTTTTTATTTTTAACATTACTTAAATATTCATAACGTCGCATTTATTGTAAATCTGTAATGTAGCAGAATTCACCAACATATATCATTGTCTCTGTAAATTCTAAGATCCATATTTAAAATTTCAAATGGAGAGAAAAATGAAACAAATGACTCATATTTTAATATAAAAAAAATATCTCTTGGTGATTTGAAAATGATAGGAAATATTTACTATATTTAAAAGAAATAAAGAATGCACAGGTGAAACTCCTTTACCGTTTATAATATGGCAGAAAAAGGACATTAACCTGTGCTATTTAATAACATCCTCACATAAGTCAGATGTGACACGAAGTCGTTTTTAGTGTACGGTGCCCAGTCTCCGCGATCAGTCTTGCTGGTGTCTGTACTCAATCCATACTTCCTGTTGTGTGTAATGAGGAAAGTGCTGCCACCAAGTATCCCTCGAAGCTTTTCAGCTAACTACCAGAATGCAGAAACAGAGTAGAAAGTTTAATAACAGATTCTACACGTTGAACCCAGGCCGAGAAAAAGCGTTACTGGCCCAAGAAAACTAACCAGCACAACAAAAGCCCAAACATTAAATGGAGTATATTATGAAATCTAAAGACTAACACAATAATCGCGAAAACGTGTAGGCTATGCCAAGAAAAACAAGCTATTGCAAAGTA
This sequence comes from Acanthosepion esculentum, assembly GCA_964036315.1. Taxonomy (NCBI): domain Eukaryota; kingdom Metazoa; phylum Mollusca; class Cephalopoda; order Sepiida; family Sepiidae; genus Acanthosepion; species Acanthosepion esculentum. The sequence continues at coordinate 96,840,414 of OZ038480.1, read as the reverse complement.
TAAGGACAGCACTGAATTACTGAACGTTAAGAAGTTCATCTTCGGTTTATCTGATCCCGGATAAAGTTAAAAGATTTAAAAAAAATTTTGTATACTTCCGGTTTCGAACGAAAGTGCTTAAGTTGTAGAGGTCGTTGCTGAACAAACCACCTGAGGAGACAGTTGTAGTCGAAACCGCAGTAGTGTTCTGGTCAGCATTAATTTTTTTAAACATTAAACTTCCAACTTGATATTCAGCACTTTTAATGCGTACGATCTTCACAGATATTTTACTGTTTGTTTACTCTGGCGAATCTCTCTTTCTCTGTCTGTCTGTCTGTCTGTCTGTCTCTCTCTATATATATATATACACGAAATGTTCTCATATCTTTGAAGAGATTTATTGTCTTTCTTTAAAAAAATCATTTCACCCCAATCTATTTTACATATTTATAAGTCTACTATTCGTATTTGCTTTCAATATTAGTACCATATTTGGTCTGATGCTCCTACTATATATTTAGAGATTCTTGATAAAATCCAAAAAAGAATCTGCAATGTTATTGATCCTGATCTGGCATTTCAGCTTCAGTCCCATTCCCATTGCCGTAACGTAGCTTCCCTGTGTCAACTGATTTTCAAAAATTTAAATGCAATGTCAATCGTTATATTCTGTCTTTTTTTTTTCTTTTTTTTTTTAAAGCAAATCACCCTTGGCAAGGCGGGAGTGCCACTAGCACGCAAGGGGTTACAGAGAGTGAGAGTAAAGAGGAGTGTTTGGGAAAAGATAAAGAGAAGGGCGGGGATCAAAATCAAGGTATCAGAAGATGTCGATTGACATTGCATTTGAATATTTTAAGATTATAGCTATCAGGGAAGCAAGTGATAGGAAGGGAGTTCCACTGATTGGAGGTGCGAGATAAGAAGCTGTTGGAGTAGAAGTGATGGCTACATTTAACCGTTTCGATAGTGAAAGGGTGGGACCGAGATGCCAACCTAATAGCACGCTTAAATTCATGCAATTTGGGAACTAGTGAAAGTAGCTCGTCAGAGCAGTTGCCATGGAAATATTTGTAGAAAAGACAGGGGTAAGCCACAGCATGTCTGTGAGAAAATGACTGTAGACGGGATGCCAGATCAGGACTAATCATGTTGCATATCCGTCTCTGGATTTTGTCGAGAACCTCCAGATGAACAGCAGGGGCATCAGACCATATGTAGCAGCAGTATTTCATGCAAGGACGAATGGTTGATTTGTAGACTTGAAGCATAGACTCAGGTGAGTAATTTTTGTTCTTTCCTTGTTCTCACTCCTTAATAGTAGTTTTCTTATAGCCTCTAACACTTAGTACACCCATAGCATCCTAGTAATTTTATTGCCTTGCTAGGGTGAAATCGATTTGTAAAAAGAAAGCTAAGAAGTAAAGAAAAGAAAAAAAAGAAATAAAGAGAGAATAAAGAAATCGAGAAAAAAGAAAGCAAGAAATAAAGAGAGGAAAAAGAAAGCAAGAAATAAAGAGAGGAAAAAGAAAGCAAGAAATAAAAAGAGGAAAAAGAAAGCAAGAAATAAAGAGAGGAAAAATAAAGCAAGAAAGAAAGAGAGGAAAAAGAAAGCAAGAAATAAAAGGAGAAAAAAGAAAGCAAGAAATAGAGAGAGAAAAAGAAAGCGGTAAAATATATGACAGAACTGTTGTCTTCATGCAAATTAAATAGGCAAGGACATTTTTAACGAAGTAGTCATGTGTCAATCTTGGAAGATTATAGTCTACTAGGGTGGCTAGCCAATCCCTGTTGAAGACGCCTGCTCGTGTGCATCTGTGTTTCTTCAACATCGACAGAGACGACCTGCGGTTATACTGCATCTATATCGAGCAGTATATATTTACAGTATCTAGCAGAGAGCACATAATCTGGCCTGATCAATAGTTGAACAAGACTATCACGTTCAAACATTCAGTGAAGATGTCTTGTGACTCTGTGTTAGCATGACCATCGGCGAATTCCGATTACCCAATTTCAATTAGCGTGGTATAGTCTTCAGCCATTATCCACCGATTTTCAAGGCCGATATTATCAAAAAGTCACCACCTTGATAATGGTGAGATTCGAACTCAGGACTCATAGACTAAAACCCATCATCGTAACCACTCTGCCACGCGCCCATTAGATTAGATTAGCAAAATATCAAAACATAATAATTGCAAAATCTACTTAGACAATTTCGACAAGCCACAGACATCAATATGTAGTCATGATCCGTACTCTTTTAATGTAATGAGGGGGTTACTCAGTAGGAAAGAGACCTCCGATTCTAAGGCTACAGTTATTTTATTTTTCTTTGCTTCAAGACCGGAAAAATGCAACGATTTAATATATATATATTCGTAAAAAGAGTAATCAAGTCCTTAAATGCAACGGGTCTACATTTTGCTTTCTACCTCATTAATCTGAGACTGTATGTTCTGCTTGTCCAGTTTTGTAAACAAGTCAGCCGCTTCACAAGACTGGCATTTGAATATTATCGCGTGTAGCTATCATCCATAACAACGTCATCGTTTTCATTTCCCCCGATGATATAGGCTCACTTTGTTGTTGCTTCTGCTGTTACCATCGCCACCACAGCAATGTCCAGACTCCTCTTCCATAAAAAAATGTTATTATTACGTAGGAGTTGTTCGGTCGGTCAGATGTGCGTGTTTCTTGCAAACTGCAGATCTCCGTTTTTATCCGTGTACATTTGCTTTCACGGCACCATTTCCCATATTCGATTGTTAAAAAAGGCGGTTTGAATGTTTTCTTTATCAGAGACGCCTCACAATGAAGAACAAGAACAATATTTTCAAAGAAAGTATAGCATTATTCCATCCTAAGGGACACTTGAACAACTTTAAAATACATTTTTTTTAATCATTTCACCCCAAGCAAGGCGGAAATGTCGCTAGTACGCAGGGGGTTACATGGAGTAAAAAAGAACACTGACAATAAAACGGATTGAGGAAATGAAAAATGAATGGCTTTCAAGAAAACACAAGATGGGGTCTGACTTTAAATTTTTGAAGATTTTAATTATTATAGAAGAAAGGGAATGGAAAAGATTTCAACATATGGGAAATGTGAGAAAATAAATTGTTGAAGTGGAAGTAGCGGTTGCATTTAGCTATTTCAACAGTAAAATTGTGGGACCTACATGCCAATCTAGTAGCACGCTTAAACTCATGTTGTCGGGGAAACATGTGTAAAAGCTCGTCAGAGCAGCTGTGAGGTCTTTGAAAATACCACTAAATATATATACAAAATATATTTTCAAATTCAATCCATAACTAGACTTTCATAACATATAAAAGAAGGCACATAAAATCGAACAGTTTCGTCGTGCGCCGACGTAATATCAAGTACACCTTGTGACCTTTTTAACCAATGTAAAAAAAACAATGTAAAATTTTCGAGCCTATCTCCGCATATAAAAAAAAACGGACCTAAACGCCACTCGAGGAGAAAACAAGGCTGTCGCACGGCGTGCATTCTCCGCTCAGATGCTCACGCAAGGATTAACTCCCACCACATCGAAGAAAGCCTCCCCATTTAGGCACTCATGCCACATCGAGAGACCAACACGAGTGCGATCAAATACTCGCTCAAACACACATCTCCGTCGGTTGCGACAAGGAATCTCCTGGGTTACTCGTACCTATAAATATACAGGGTGTATCAAAAATACTTTTACAAACTTTGGGGGCGGGTTCCTGACACCAAAGCAAGGTAAAATATTCATATAAACATATGTGTAAAAAGCAATGGTTGTACTTCAACACAGCAACTCATAACAAATGTTCAAAATGTCCCCCGTTTGCTTTTACACAACATGCACCTGTCAGAGCCTTTCAAATACTCCCACACAGTGTCGAATGGTTTCGCAGACCCCCATGACACGTTGATGAAGCGTATCTGCATTATTAATGTCTGCTGCATAAACCAATTGTTTTAGGTGTCCCCACAGATAAAAATTCAAATGACTGAGGTCAGGGGAACGTGCAGGCTATGGAACCGGTTCTCTCGTACCTATCCATCTTTCATGGTAGATGTCAGCCAGTGCTTCGCGAAAAATGGGGCTAAAATGTGCTGGAATCCCATCAGGAATGAACCACGTGTGTCTTCGTATTATCAGAGGTACATCTTCTAGCAGGTCTGGAAGCGTGTTCGAAATAAAATCCCTGTAGACAACTCCTGTAAGACGTACTGGGAGAACTTATGGACCTACTAGACAGTAACCTACAATTCCTGCCCACACATTAATCGTAAACTGATGTTGATGTCTAGCCTGTATTTTATCATGAGGATTCCGATCCGCCCACAAACATTGGTTGTGTAAATTTGTTATTCCATCTTTTCCAAATGTTGCATCATCCGTAAACAAGACTAAAGAGTATCTGTCTATATTTCTGAGATGAGGTATTATGTACATTATTTACATTATTCGGACTATTGTCCTCATCATGTCGCCATATCTATTACAACGTTTCGGCCGTTGTACGCTCCGGCCTTCTTCAGGTGGTTGGAATGTCGAACTGAACCCTTTATTTCGCTCACTGTGGTAGACTGTTCTAGTTCCACGTGCCATGTTCAATAGATGTCAGTTATCTCCTGTTAATTTCCATCTGAAAGTTCTCCCCTGCCTTAACCGGGCATTGAACTCACACTTGTTGGGTCCTGTCACTGGATCTAACTAACACCTTTATCCACTGTGTCATGTGTCCTTGAGGTGTCTACCCCATTTCTTTTCTCACGCTTCTTGCTTGTGGAACTCTATTCTGGCTCCATGCTTTTCAGCCAACTTTGATCTTCAAAAATTTAAATGTCAATCGTTATCTATTGTCTTCCTGATTACTCTTCTATTGTTTCCATTCCCTCATAATGTTTTCTGTTTTCAAACACTTGTGTTTCGTACCAAAGATAATCCCATATAAGTATAAACATTTTTGGATTCTTCTTGTATAACACTGTCACGCAGGCATTTCATTTGTTGCTACTTTAGTAAATTAAAACAAGACTTTACTGTTGTGATAGACAATCTTTCTCTCCAGAATCTATTTTACACATCTATAAGTTTAAATTTGTCCATGCTTAGAATTTTGCTGCCACCTATGCTGAAATGCGCCTGCTATATATCTAGAGATCCTTGATAAAATATAAAGAAACAGCAATATTAATGGTCCTGTTCTGGCGTCTCAGCTCCAGTTTAGTGATGACTTATACATGCACAGAAAGTGTGAAGAAAATATCTTAATAATTCTTTTTTTAAAATCCCATGTCTGTCCAGGACATAGGCAATCATTGCTCTCTACAGATTCTTCTTCTATTATATGCCTTCAGGATGTTGGCCATCATGGATCTCCACAATTTCCTTTTCTTTTGCAGCTCTTGGTAATTTCTGTCGTTTTGCTATCAAAGGAAATGAACCACAGGATATACGCACATGATGTCGTTATCATCATCTGAGAAACCCTTCTCTGCCTTCCATCAGCATGGATGATGCTAGCCTCCGGGAGAGTGACCCCTTGCACCTTCTTGGGCTGATGTTCTCAGCTGATATAAAGTGGAAAAACTATATTGAATCAATTGCTAAGTCAGCTGCTAATAAAATTGGTTCACTGCGTCAGGATAGACAATTTTCCGTTCCATAATCTATCTTACATATTCATAAGTCTACCATTCACCCATACTTAGAATATTGCTGTCACTTATGGTCTGATGCTCCTGCTATTTATCTAGAGATCCTTGATAAAATCTAAAGAAGAATCAGCAATATTATTGGTCTTGATCTGGCGTCTGCGTTTCGGTCACTTTTCCATCGCCGTAAAGTTGCTTCCTTGTGCCTTTTCTAATAATACTTTCATGGTAACTATTCGGATGAGCCTTCTGCTATGGTATCTAGACCTTTTGATTATTTTGCGATGCCAACGAATACTCGTTGTCACTTTCGTAATGCTCGTTGTAGTAGAGACTTTGTAATCGCAGATACAACTATAGTAATACCGTTGAACGATGCTGGTGTCAGACGCCTTCGAATAGCATTCGCGCTAATAGTACTTGCTCGATAATATTCGCTCGAATAATAACCACCGAATAGAGAAATAGTATAGTGAATGGAGTAGAAAACAGCGATCCGTATAGCAATAGAGGATAGACTAGAAATGCAGATCAGTTAGACGTCACGCTACCTTGCATATATGCGTTTTCTCTATGGTCACGTGGTCTACTTAATTCAATAATGGGATCGCCTGTGTTTGCTCCCCTATAGATCTATGTTAAAACCCCAAGTGACGGAGGCGACACCTTATTCTTATATAACAGAATTTACGCGCAATACTAGACTGGTTACGAGATCTCATCAAATTAAAATTGAGTTTGCTAGATGTAACCTTAAGTTCTATGCTAACAGTTTCTTTTCTCGCACTTCTCGCTTGTGGAACTCTCTTCCGGCTCCATACTTTCCAGCCAACTTTAATCTTCAAAAATCTCAATGCAATGTCAATGGCTATCTACTACCCTCCTGATTACTCTTCTTTTGTTCTTGTTCTTTAGTAATCTTAGTGGATTTACTGACTTGTTTGGGGAAAACTCGATTAAAATAAAATTATTAATATTGAGTTTTCTTAAAAAAATATTTATCCATGATACGATGATAGCTCTGATGATGTTGCATCGCTCTGCCTTTTCTACAAGTACTTTCACGGTAATTGCTTTCGCTTGTCCCTAGGCCTCGTGAATTTAAACGTCCTACGAGGCTGGCATCCCGTTCCCACGCCTTCACCGTTGAAACTGTTAGATGTAGACGTCTCTTCTACTCCAATAGCTTCATGTCTCGCACATCTCGCCTGTGGAACTCCCTTCCCTATTAATGTTTCCCTGACAAATACAATCTCCAACGGTTTAAGTGTAGCGTCAATCGTCATCTCCAGTTGCCTTGATCTATCCACTTCCCTTCTCCACATCCTTTCATCTTTCATTCCTATCTGCTCTCGCTCCAAATCTTCTGTAACCCCCTTGCCTTGATCGACCCTCCGTCTTTCTCTTTCTCCACATCCTCTCCTTTACCACTCCTATCTGCTCTTCCTCCATCCCTTCTGTAACCCCATGCGTGATAGTGGCCTCCAGCCTTGCTTGGGGTGATGCGCTTAAAAAAAAGAAATCCCATCCTCCTCCTCGATAGTTTAGATGAAATGAATATATATTTTGTAACCTTGTTAAAGCAGAAAACATGTCTTGGATTCTGCATACGAAATTGTACCACTGATCTATGCTAACAGTTTCTTCTCTCGCACTTCTCGCTTGTGGAAACCTCTTCCGGTTTCTTGCTTCCAAGTCAACGCTGAACTTCAAAAATTTAAAGGCAATGTCAAGCATTATGTTTTTTCTTCTTAATTCTTGTTCTTTTATTGGTCTTTCTCCTTAATTGGAATTTTTTATATTATTTAACACTCAGTAATCCCTTGCGTCGCAGGGGCTTTATTGCCTTGCTTTGTGTGAAATGATTAAAAACAAACCCCCCAAAAAACAAATAAAAACATATGAAATTGAATTTGGTGTGAGGTCGTTTTTAACTGCTGTTGAGAATGTCATAACACCCCCTTATGGATATGATACGAAACTTGTGGGTTTTCCCCACATAGCTTGCTAATTTTGTTAAAATGTCATTAGAAAGCACGGACAAGAATCTATAAAAACGGTACATTTCCTGTCTTTAAGTCTTATCCTTTCAGCGTGCTGGATTGACAAACCGACCGGGACTTTCCGGGGTCTATTTTTCCCTTCTGAACTTCAGGGTGGTCCGCGAAGGTCTTGTCATCGCCTACGAAAAAGTAATGAGAACTATAGAAGAATAAGTAGAATTGTAATACAAAGCACATGTACTGGATTCAGTTTATTCAGTTTCATTGAAATATAAAATATCACATTGGTGAAATACTTCCATTTCCCTACACCCGTCATTTACATGTGCAAAATACTGTTGCCACCGCTTTTTGTATAACTAGGAAATGTGCCTGCAATGACAGATATTTTGAAAAATAGTTCTCCAACACCAATCAGACTTCATGATAAGGGACTAAAGTCAAAAGGACGCCCATTCTAGCAACGATGACTTCAAAAGGATGCTAACAAAACGAACAAAAAAAATAGGAAAGATTATTCTGAATTGATTTTTTGAATCATGCAGATCATACAATTTGTTAAGAGACATCATATTTGTTAATGCACTTCCAGCCAGACAAATGCAGGTTTTTATTCGTTACAATAGACATGCATTATCTTATGCAAGATTCGCATGCGCATTCATTCAAATACATGCAGTCAGAAACAAGAGCAATATGGAGATGGAAGGAGACAGATAAAGACTAATAACCAATTATATCATTTTAATTAAATCGATTGCAAGATAAAATGATAATCAAGAATCAGAAAGATAAAAGAACCCTGAGAAAAGAAAATATATTGAATAAGAAAGAATTTGAAAGAGAAAAATATAAGAAAAGGAAACTTCGAAGAGATGATCGGTTATAAAAGGAAGGGAACGGAAGAAAGGGGAGGTAAAAAAGAACGAATATGGATATGTGAAGCAGAAGGAAGGGAGATAATTAATCAAGTTAGGGAGCGAAAGATCTAAACAGAAAAAAGCGACAGATAATTAATAAAAGTTAGGCAATAAAAAATGGTAAGTGAAAGGAATGGAAATGAAAGAGGACAAGATGTTTATAAAGAAATAAAAAGCCCCCTCCCACCAATTAAAAGAGAAAGCAAAGGAAAAAAATGAAAGAAGCAGAATCAAAAGGAAATAAAAGGAGGAGAATCTGTCACAAACCCACCATTTATTAAAAAAAAACTTTCTTTACAGAAAATACGTGAAAATAGGATGTTTTACAAGGTATTGGTTAATAACTGACGGGATTCACACTGGGTGAACTAATTCTGTAACTTTTTACCAAATTAAGCTAATCTAACTAAAATAAGCCTGAAATATGGCTGAGATATTTGCAGATTTAGTAAAGCTAACAAAAGCCGTTGTTCAAGCCTCTGGTAAAAATCAAGCTTTCCAATGCTAATTTTCAAAGCAAGCAAGAAGTTTATTCGTGAGATTAGGGAAACATAATCTTCCGATTCTTATATGGTCTTCTGCTTTATAAATTTCTTGTCTCCGCGTCTAAGATCCGCCATGCCATTTACATAGTAGAAAATCACCCACACTCCGTATATCAGCGAGAAGTTCCACTCAAAGAGCTTCTTCCCCCGAACCACGGCACTGTAGAACAGACCCCAAAAAGATGTTTCCTCGATTGCTACAATCTTAACTGTTCATGTCTAGAGTGAACCACTACTTTCCCCTCCTATCCATATAAACTACCCCTTAACAAAACCCTCTACTCCGAGTGGCTCCCAGGTCTTGTACAGGATTAACTCTACTGTTAAAAAAAATAAGTAATTTAATATATGTCAATAAAATAAGAAAGCTAAGGAGTATACTGTATATTTCGAAAAGTTACTATTAGTATTAAGACAGAAGAAGGCCGTAAGCTGATGTAGTTGAAATGTTAAAAACCAAAAATTATCGTTAAAACATGCCTTGCTATTCGGACCAGCAAGTTCGCTCGTTCGAATAGCAAGGAATATTATAATGTTAATTCCGCATCTGAAAAATTCCGATAAAACTTATTCATATAGGTAAAAAAGAAGATAAACTAACAGGAAAGAAAAAGACTTTAAAATGTAATCGAAACGAGAAAGAGGTGTGGGTAAAAGTGAAATAATAAAGGATAGAGCGAAGAAAACAGTTTCGTATTAAAAATGAGGAGGAAACTTAAAAAGTGGGAAAAGGAGAAGAGACGATTTCAAACAAATCTTATTAGAAAAGCGCTTTGAATGTTTCTGTTCAATTCAGAATATTTTATTTGTTATTTCTGTTCGTTAATAGTGAGAAGTATTCATAAAACCTGAGCTAAAATACGCCGTACGAGTCAATACAAAAGAAAGAAAAGGATAGAACATTTACACCAATAATATGTTCGTGTATTCAAAAACAGAAAAAAGGTTGTTTGCAAATTTCCTGTTAAATAAAAAGACAGAGTTTAAGTGATTGAAAAAAAAAACATGGAAAAATAAAACCTTAATCGTATTAATATGAATAAAAAGGAAAATTTAAGAATGTTAAAATAGAAAAAAAATAATATTTTGTAAAAAACTATCTTAATAACAGAATCATGGAAAATTGTGAAAACTATAGCTTAGAATCTGATGAAAAACAAACAAACGACTTTAAAACGCGGAACATTACCGTGTAAATAGAATTAAATAATAATGTCTTGTGTTATATTTTATGTCAAGGGAAGTAGTTTTTAAATAGAAGCTATCTATATACACTAGTTGATTTACTGGTTTCAGCCGAGTGCAAAAACACTTTTATTTACAGGGCTTGTTTTCACTTCCATCAATTTATCTCCTTAGAAAAGTCACGATTTTAGTTTGATGTGTGTAGATAAATTCGTCTGGGTAACTAATGATTCCTAGAATTGCTAAACAATTACCTTTTTCAGATGATTTCGAAATATCTACGTGAAAACTTGAACGGGGAGTGAATTTAAAAATGGGCCTTACAGTTCAGCAAAATTTAAAAATAATCATATTCTCGTTAAATTGGAAGCAACCAATCGTATACACGCCAGGTCCCTTCAGGACCTGGCCGATCATGATTCTTCACAACTTCCTATTCTTTGTAGATCTTAGCAATGGGTGTATTTCTACTTTCCCACCCACGCCCTGTTCTATTACCCATTTACACAAGCTTGTTAGATAGGTTTCTCTGTCTCTCTTGCTGTCAATATTTCATGTGAATGTCAAATTTTCCAAGCCTTCTTTCCTTATGATGCTTCTTAGAGAACTCAACTGTCTCTTTTTCGTGCTAAATATAACTGAATTTTCCATTTTCTTTAAAACTTCCTTACATGCTCCATACATGGCATTCTCAGTGTCCTTCGTAGAACCACATCGCTATTGCCTCAAATCTTCTCTTTATTGTGTTAACGCCACTTTACTTTGGAACTGACACAAATAAGAATAATACGTTATCAACATGTAATAAAGATATTTATTTACACCTAAACATGAATACAACGGTTAAAATAAACACAATGTCCTTTCCTATATATGGAGAGAATATGTCAGGTGGACTCACCCATCTGGTGGAGTGAAATAGGGCTAGATAGCTTGTACCTTTTAAACCCTCGGCAACTGGTATCGTTGGCGGCGGAGAGAATTTTTGTGAGTTGCTTCGGAGCAGGTCCAGTCCCTTCTCTAGTGGTGGTCAGCTTTTTCTGAACCCATGTAGTTTTATTAACCAATGAGAGACCGCCTAACATTCATGTGACCAATATCTCTATATAGGAGCAGACGGATTTTACATACTCAAAATCTTTATCTGTGAGGAAACTGTTCCGCATTCACTGCTATATAGGAAGATTTATATTATACAGCAGTTCGCTTATACTTGTTTCTAATGAAATTTTCTTAATATTTGTTTTAGTTTTTGAAAGGCATCATTTGTTGTTTCGATGCCCCTTCGGATTTCTGTATCCCATTTCCAGTCTTCTCTACTGGGAAGCGATTTTTTTTTAAGCTTTTCAACCCAGGAAAGGCTGAACGCCACTAGCACGCAAGGGGTTACAGAGGATTTGGAGCGAGAGCAAATAGGAGTGCTAGAGGAAAGGATGTGGAGAAGGATAGAGGATAGATCAAGGCAACTGGAGATGTCGATTGACGTTACACTTGAATAGTTGGAGATCATAGTCATCAGGGAAACAGGAATGAGGAAGGGAGTTCCATAGGCGTGAGGTGCGAGATATGAAAGCTATTGGAGTAGAAGAGACGTCTACATTTAACAGTTTAAAAAGTGAAAGAGTGGGAACGGGATGCAAGCCTCGTAGGACCCTTGGATTCATGAAGCCTGGGAACCAGCGATAGCAGCTCATCGGAGCAATTACCATGGAAGTATTTATAAAAGAGACAGACAGAGAGGCGACGGTGCGTCTGTGAGAGAGAGACTGCAGACGAGAAGCCAGATCAGGGCCAATTACATTGCATACCCGTCTCTGGATCTTATCAAGAATCTTGAGGCAAATAGAAGGGGCTCCAGACCATATATGACAGCAATACTCCATGCAAGGGCGGATGGTTGATTTGTAAATTTGGAGGATCGATTCAGGGGAGAAGAATTTCCTGGCCCGGCACAGGGAGCCAACTTTCCTTTCGGTGAATGAAGCAATCGACTCAATGTAGTTGTTCCATCTCAGGTCAGCAGACAGCGTGAGACCGAGCAGCCGCAGAGAGAAGCTCTCGAGAATTTGAGCTTCAGAAATTCTAATGGGACGCAGGGAAGGATCCCTGTGGTGATTAATGGAGAGCAGTTTCGTTTTGAAGGCGTTAAAGTTAACCAGCCAATTCCTGCCCCAGTTCACAACCGATTGAATTAACTCTTTATATTAGTTTTTCTAATTTCAGACAATCCCAGAGTAAAATTATTTGTGTTTTAAGTTATTTTTTAAAAAAAACCTAAGCTATAGTTTTTACGTTTACGAATTATTAGTTTAGTAACCTTGTTTGCGTGTGCAATGTAAACCTTGAATAACCACATCTGGCGTGTATTCATCCATGAAAAATAGGTCAAAATTCTGACATCATAATATGGAGCGCCATAGCTTATAACACTGGCTTTCCTTTGGTGTTTGGGAAGGGAATTTTGAATAGGGTAATTATACATCCAGAACATTTATACAACGCTTTCTGTCGTCATTCCTGCAGTTGTTTCAGAGGCTGCTGGTTGCTTTTAGGTAGAAAACACGTATCTCCTAGTATATTTTTCCCCACAACAATTATTGCGGACTCGAATGTGAGTCCGGGTAATAAATTATAAAGTAACAACAAAACCATATACAAACAAAAAAAACAACAACGTATGTATTGACAAAAAATACACACAGACAATAAAAGATTGTTGCATGTGACAAAAACAATGAATATGAAAGAAGAAAACATAAAATAGAGAATGTGTATGTAATTTGTGTAGAAGTGAGAGAGAACAGAAATTGAAACTGAAGTAAACGTGCATTCCCCGTTGGTGGGGGGCACATTTGTACCTCGTGTGGCTACATCTTATCGTCTAAGAGAAAAATAGAAAAGAGAGAGAGAGACTGAAAATGTCATTGCCTATTTATAGGCTTAAGGAGCGTCCCCTAGCGACGGTTTCTTTAGTAAAGTTGAGTGAAGTAACCCCACACAACAGGCAATGACCTACCCAATACTCTTTGCAATATGTTCGACAACATCCGTGACAGGCACAATTGCCAGATCTTTCTCAAATTATTCACATATGGGACATGGTGGTATGGGATGGTGTTTAGTGTAAGTTTAAGGTCTCTCAAGGCAAGCTGTCTTTTCGAGGGCATTGCTTGTTTCCAGCAAAACTGACACCTGACTGTTCAAAGAAGACTTCAAATGTAACTTGAGGGTATTCCAGTTTGATTTTCCGTCATTGCATATCTATATACCAAAGGGAATCATTAAGGCTACAGATTGATCCAATTATTTGAATTTTTATCTGAACTTTTCACTGTAGGACACTCGATGTCTGTGATTAAAAGTGACGATTCCAAGAAGGGTTCGTTGTCAATGGAATGAACATTCGTTAGACTGACGCAGCTTCTGTTTTGTTTTCCTTTTATGCTAAATAGATTTTTTTTTTAAGCGTATCACCCCAAGCAAGGCTGGTGGCCACTATCACGCATGGGGTTACAGAAGGATTGGAGGAAGAGCAGATAGGAGTGGTAAAGGAAGGGATGTGGAGAAAGAGAAGAACGGAGGGTCGATCAAGGCAACGGGGTTACGGAAGATATAGAGCGAGAGCAGATAGGAATGAAAGATGAAAGGATGTGGAGAAGGGAAGTGGATAGATCAAGGCAACTGGAGATGACGATTGACGCTACACTTAAACCGTTGGAGATTGTATTTGTCAGGGAAACAGTAATAGGGAAGGGAGTTCCATAGGCGAGATGTGCGAGACATGAAGCTATTGGAGTAGAAAAGACGTCTACATCTAACAGTTTCAATGGTGAAGGAGTGGGAACGGGATGCCAGCCTCGTAGGACGCTTAAATTCACGAGGCTTAGGAAAAAGCGAAAGCAACTCCTCGGAGCAATTACCGTGGAAGTACTTTGTAGAAAAAGAAGAGCGATGCAACATCGCGTCTGTGAGAGAGCGACTGTAGACGAGATGACAGATCAGGGCCAATCACATTGCATATCCGTCTCTGGATCTTATCAAGGACCCTGAGGCAACACGCAGGGGCCCCAGACCATAAATGGCAGCAATACTCCATGCAAGGTCGAATGGTAGACTTATAGACTTGGAGGATCGATTCCGGGGAGAAGAATTTCCTGGCTCGGCACAGGGAACCAACTTTTCTTGCGGTGGATTGTGCAATTGACTCGATGTATTTGTTCCATCTCAGATCAGCGGACAGCGTGAGACCGAGCAGCCGCAGAGAGGAGCTCCCGAGAAGTTGGTCCTCAGACATTCTGATGGGATGCAGGGATGGGTCCTTGTGGTGGTTAATGGAGAGCAGTTTTGTTTTAGAGGCGTTAAAGTTGACCATCCATTTCTCTCCCCAGTCCACAACCGATTGGAGGTCTTTTTCAATTTGAGCTGCCAGGTTAATTTTGTCCGCCTCAGTAGATTTGTGCTTGAGGCAGGAGTAAATAGTAGTGTCGTCAGCGTAGATACCGACTTGGGAGTCTATGGCGTCAGGAAGGTCGTTTATAAATATGAGGAACAGAGTAGGGCCAAGGATGGAGCCTTGAGGAACACCAGCGGTAGTAGGATAGGAGTTGGAGAAGAATCCACTGAGAACAACCTTCAAATCCCGGTTTGATAGGAACGATTGAATTAGGTCAAACAATCGACCTGTGATACCATAACCCCAGAGCTTGCGAAGGAGGCCGGCATGCCAAACCCTATCGAATGCTTTGGAGATGTCAAGGGCCACGGCACGGGCTTCGCCGTTACTATGGATAGCTTGGTAGACAAATTCAGTGATGGCCGTAAGCACATCGGCAGTAGACCGGGCAAAGCGGAAACCATACTGCTTGTCTGAGAGCAGATCGTGGGATATCAGATGAGTAATCACTTCGGTGTTGATAATGGTCTCGAAGACTTTGCCGAAGAGGGGAAGGAGAATGATAGGACGGTAATTAGAAGGGTTGGAGGGGTCGCCAGAGTTCTTAAAGACAGGAACAATGGTAGAGGACTTCCAGCAGTCAGGAAAACAGGAGTCCTTGAGGCAGCGGTTGTACAATTTAGAGAGGGCAGGTGCCAGTTCAGGTGCGCATTTCTTCAGGATAATGGTTGGTATTCCGTCGCCACCGGTAGCCTTGTGGAGATCTAAGTTAGAAATAATGCCCAGTACCGACGACGGGGTTATGTGCAAGCCGTCCAGTAGGGCCTCAGTTCTGGGAGGGAAGTCGGGCAAGGGTACCGCAGAGGAGTCAAGCATAGACTTGGAAGAAAACTTCCGAGCGAAGCATTCGGCCTTGTCGGCAGAGGTGGTCAGGACCTCAAACTGATTGAACAGTGGAGGAATGGAGGGTTTGTTACTATTCAGAACGCTCTTGCAGAGGCGCCAATAGTCCTTGGAGCCAAATTTGCGGGATGCAATACGTTCCTTCATCCGAGCTGCAAATAGTGCCTTGGCATTGTCAAGGGTACGCTTACACTCATTGCGTGCAGAGGTAAATAGACGTCTGTTGGAGTCGGACATGTCACTACGAAAACGGTGGAACAAGTGGTCCCTATGGGCAATGGCGGCTGAGCAAGCAGCTGTGAACCAGGGGGAGGAGCGCGGTTTGACCTTGAATTTCCTGGAGGGGATGAAAGCTTCGATACCGGCTTTGATCCAGGAAGAGAACTCAGAAGCACAATCATGAGTGGGGAGCTTAAATACAGCATCCCAGGGGACATCGCGGAGGAAGTCCCGAAACGAGTCCCAGTCAGCCCGTTGGTAGCAGAAAGTGGTTCTGGTGGTAGGAGGTTCTTTGCAGGGGGTGGGGCTGAAGGAGATACTAACAGACACGACAGCATGATCGGAGTTACCGATAGGACAGAGCTGCGTGGCACTACAAGACTCAGGGATGGAGATAAAACACAGGTCGAGGAGTGAGGCCTTACAGTCACGATTGTAGGAAAAACGCGTGGGGAAATCGATTATCTGGGTGAGAGATTGAGAGATTGAAAAGTTGAGAGTATGTATGCCAGCGAGGTCAGTGGTAGCGTTCTGTAGCCACTGGTTGTGATGGGCGTTAAAATCACCAAACACAAATATGTGAGCGTACGGATGGACAGAGAGGGCCTTATCTATGCTGTCAGAAATGACATCGAGTATCCCGCAGTCCTGAGAGGATGGAGAGCGGTAGAGGAAGAAAAGATAGCTTACAGCATTGAGAAGAGATAGACGGAGACACAAGTAGGAATGATCCGGCGATTCGAGAGAGGTCTCTCTAGCCAGAGGGAGATTATAGCTAAATTAAGTTATATTACTTTAAAACGATTCCAGTAAAAATAATTCATAACAACCGGAAAACCAACAATCAAAAGAAACAATTCAAGAATGCAAGGCAGTAATGAAGGCAAACAAAGAATTTCATCCACTTCGCGCCTACACGTAACTTGTCATCAACCTATCACACGTGTTTAGACCAAAGAATTCACAGCGAATAATACTTTTGGCACGTAAGAATTATTTTGTACAGATAACGTTGGAACAGTGCCGAGCCACTTCCATTGTTTTTCTGATAGAAGTTTGTTTTTGACAATCGTCAGTATCTAAATAGTATGAAGTAAAAGGAAGAAAAGAAGCTCCCCTTTTCTGACAATGGTATATTACAGTATGACGTCAATGCATTCTTTTAGGACGAGTCGCGAATTAATTGATGAGCTATACGGTGGATCGTCTCAGTGTTTCTCGGGGAGTTCTTTCGAACAAGCTTGCAGCGTCTGGGCCCAAGAATTACTTTCTATCCCACTAGACACACCAAAACAAAAAAGCTGGGATAAAATAAAATGCGAGGCCAATTTTACTAATTTGAGGCTCTCATCTGGATCAGCATCGCCTCGACTGTCCACAATCTGCTTAACCAAGTAGTGGCGCCTGGCTCAATGCAGTGCCCTTTTCATCTACCGGCACCCTTCTAGATAATGAGTGCACTCGGGTCGGAGTCGCGATCCGTCTTGGACTCAAATTATGTGAGCGTCTCAGATGCAGATGTGGAGCTTCCATCGATGAGTTTGGTTTGCATCCTCTCTCCTGTCGCCGTAGTGCCGGCCGCTTTCCACGGCATGCAGCAATAAACGACATCATCAGAAGAGGTTTGGATGCAGCTGGGTTCCCTTCCCAAATCGAACCCGTAGGCCTCGACCGTGGTGATGGAAAGCAGCTGGATGGCATTACCATCTTCCCTTTTAAAATGGGTAAGTCGCTGATTTGGGATGCGACCTGTGCGGATACATTTTCGGCCGGTAATTTGATCAGGTCCGCGGTTGAGCCGGGATCCGTCGCCCGAGACGCAGAGATGAAAAAAATAGTTAAATATTCTTCTCTTGCTGCTAGATTTTTTTTTTACTCCTGTGGCAGTGGAGACTCCTGGGGTTATTGGCCCTCGTTCGATGTCGTTCCTTTGCAGGATTGGCGCGATTGCGTCTCGATTAAGGGACGAGCCTCGCGAAACAGAGTGGCTCTTGCAGCGTGTCTCACAGGCGATGGTTCGAGGTAATGCTTTCTCCATTATTGCGGCTGGCAGAGGATAGCAAAAAAAAAAATGTTTATAGTTACTTTGTCCAAACTTTTTTTTCAATAAAATTTTGTTTGTTAAAAAGAAGAATAGTAAGAAAAAAGGAATATGTTGGAGTAAATACATTAACAAGAAAGTGGGTGCTATTAAATATTACTTGCATAGCATAAATAAATTTTTAATGTTTTGAGTACTACGCGCGTGTACATACATATATATATATATATATAAATATGGCCGGTTTAAGGGTCTCATGTCCTACCGAATCTATGATACGGGTTCCCCACTCTAGTACATCACAATTTTCATAAGATATTGTTCATATAAAGCATAAATTTCATTGTAAACTAATTATGTTCAATAATGGACCATATGCAACATAAGCGAGCAATTCAACTAGAAAAATTGTAAATAAACGCAATGTATTTAAATACAAATTACAGACATGCTATAGTAGATTATTCTATCTTAAATAAACAAAAACAACAAATAAATCAACAATGTTCCGCGGCAATTTTGAACATTCAGATTTTTCTTGTTAAAAAGCTGAACAATTTAACACATTTATCATTATGAATAAAAGATAATTAATTTTATATAGTGTTTTGTTTCTTTTTTTAAACTTAGCATGAACAAAATAAATTCACGGAATTGGACGAACCATAAAGACCTCAGAATGACTTCAAAATCTACGAAAATATTTCCTCCTTTAATAACAATATCAGTTGTGCTTAGTTTAATCTGTAACGTATTAAAAGACAGGTAGAAAAAAAAGCAAATGTTAAGACAGCGAGGGTCACAAAGCAGTGTCTGGGCCCCCAATCAGGCTTGCTCCCCTCCTCGTTAGGGGGGTCGTACGCGCCATACATACATACATATCTCTCTCTCTCTCTCTATATATATATATATATATATGTAGGTATATATATGAATATATATATATATATATGTATATATATGTATGTATATATATATATATATATGTATGTATATATATGTATGTATATATAGATATATATATGTATATATATATGTATGTATGTATGTATATATACATATATATATATATATATACATATATATATATATACATAAAACATATATACATAAAAAAGCTATATACATAAAACAGTTGAAACCTAACCTGAACAAAATAAACTATGAAATCTCCAAAAATATCCTTAAATGCCTATAATTAGTAACAGAAGTCATTGGTTCCTACCAACGGCTTTCCATACTCAATACTCATCGGATTCACTCTCTCGTGGTCATGTGTGACGTCATGAGCTGTCGTGCGATTTTCGCTTTCAGCGTTTTATATGCACGTCTTTATCGTTGTTTGGAAATCATCCATGTAAACAAATAATACTATCATCAATTTCTTGTTCGTGTATTGCATAAATATATTGTGTAATTGTCATCTTTGATAATGGCTTATGTAAGCCGAAAGCTCAGATTGGATTAAATAAAAAAAAAAGTATGTATCAATATTGTGATTTTCTTTCATTATTTAATGATAATGTTATTAAGATTATCAGACTATATGAAAAAAACTTACATAAAATATATAGACAACACTTATCTATATTATTTAATGAAACATGTATTAATGATATATATATATATATATATATATATATATATATATATATATATATATATATATGTATATATATATATATGTATGTATGTGTATGTGTGTGTATATATATATATATATATATATGTATGTGTATGTGTGTGTATATATATATATATATATATATATATATATATATATATATATATATATATATATATATATATGTCCTTGGAAATCAGAGAACGCATTCTTTTAAAAGGGCCTTTTTCGTTCAACACTTCTTCAGAAAGATTCGTTGAAACAACAATAATCAAACAATTAAACTGAAAAATGTAAACACGAGGGTCAAATAAGGAGCCACAACTGAAATAAATTTATTATTAAAAAACAAAAAACAAAAAAACAAATCAGTGTAAATAGGCTCCTAGTGAATATAAAACAAAAAATTACTAATTCATTTATTTTAGTCCTGGTTCCTTATTTACTTCCCCCCGTGTTTAGTTTTCAGTTTCGCCTTTTCGATTATTGTCGTTCCAACGAATATTTCTGAAGAAGTGAGGAGTCAGGTACTTACTGTTGAAAATATAATAAAATATCTAAACATTACTGCTAACTCATTGTTTCCTTCTTTCATCACCTCACGTGTTGGGAGAAATAAGAAAATATAAAATCCTACCTGTTACAGCTTAAGGATCCATAGGTGAAACCGCAGTTGCGGTAAAGTTTAAACTTTTTAATAACTATATTTTAGACTGCTTGCCTTACCATTTTACATTTTTTTTTACGGTAAGGTTCACCCCTACATCGGGGGCCACTCTAGGTAGAGGGTTACATTAAGTGTTAGTATATATGGTTACGAGGGGAAGATAACGGTTGGTTCTAGACTTGAACAGGTTAAGATTTTAGTAATTGGGGAAACATCCCCTTGGGAGTCTGTTCCATAGGCAGTGGTTTGCAGGAAGTAGCTGTTTGAGTGGAACTTAGTTCTCACCGATGGAATACGAAAGGAATGTAGGTGGTTTGCTACTATGTAAGTGGCATGGCGGGTCCTAGTCGTGAAAGTTAGACTTGGCTGAACCAATGACTGCAGTTCGTCCGAGTTCGTCTGCTCTATCACTACTTCCATTGAAGTAGCGATAGAGCAGTGAGAGACTCGCCACATTCCGCCCATGAGAGAGAGGTTGGCGTCTGGAAAAATAATTCTTCTCCAACAAGGACTCAGAAACGCTTTTGAACTCTATCAAAACTGGAAAGTGATGTCTGGGCAACTCCTGCTCAAATATAACAAGAGTACTCCATTTTCAGCCTGATCTGGCTCTTATAAAGGTAGAAGATATTTAGCCAGATATTTACTGAAGCGGTACAGGGAGCTGATCATTTTACCTGCATCTTTAGCGATCGATCGTATATAGGAATTCAACTTGAGGTCGGGTGTGAGTCTGAGGCCCAATATCCTCTCAAGACACGGGGCCTTCTCGAGGGAACATCCGTTCATTGTGACTGGCGGTAGTTCTGCGTTTGATCAGCGGTGATGGAATGTAACCAGTTTGGCTTTAGAGGCATTGAATGTAACCAGCCAGTTTTTCCCCCACTGGGAAGTTAGTGTGAAATCGGAAGAGAGGTCAGCTACCAATCTCTGATCATCAAGACTTTTAGAGGTACTTCCGTATATTGTCGTATCATCGGCATAGACATTTATGTAAATCAGAAAGAGAGTTGGTCCGAGAAGTGACGCCTGCGTTGACCGCCAGGGCCTCAAAGGGCTGTCGATTTCTGTTATATCTAATTACACACACACACACACACACACACACACACACACACACACACACATATATATATGTGTGTGTGTTTATGCGTTTAGAATTAAGAGATAAACATGGAACGGCAATCATGCGTTTGCTGTCACCTAAATTTGTATGAGAATAGAAACAGGTTACGATGAGAGTAATTTTACACACACACATATATAGTGTATTTAGGCAGCAATGTCTTTTTATACATGTTTCGTCAAAGATGACTAACAAGGTAATGCGATTAAGCTTTTTATTTAATTTTTCTTGTGTTCGAACAAGTGTTTTCTTTTCTGGACACAAAGTGTGTCAAGACTGTTCAAAACTTCTGCATATCCGAGCACTTTCGGCTATTCTTGACGATGTTTACTTTTTAAAATTTTTAATTGAATGTGTGTTTTTATGTATATGTTTGAAGTTATAGGGATGTTTTATTTTCAAAACATGGTCAGGACATTGTGGCCGTGTTCGTAGTTAATGTAATTGAGTGTTAACTTTTTATTTTTATTAATAAATAATAATAATAATAATCATAAAACCTTGTCAGTCGTCTTTAATGTAACACACGCGTACACACACACACACACATATATATATATATATATATATATATATATATATATATATATATATACACATATATAGTTTTATCAGTTTGTAACTGGAAGGGATAATTCCGAGGAGGATATAAATCCAGGGAGTGCTCAATGTAGACTACAGAGCATTATAATGATAATAAGAAGATGGAGACTTTAATTATCCATTTCGATTATAATTTATTTCGTGAACGCCGAGGTTTTCAACTCTTCAGTTCGAAATCTTCTCCGTAAAATATCGGTGTTCACCTCCGTCTTCTTATTATCATTATATATATATATATATATATGTGTGTGCGTGTGTAATACAAATCAATAACGCCTACAAAATACGTGAAATGAGTAGAATTTCAAGGCGAGCAGAATGTTTGCCAAGAAAAAAATACTGTGGGCAAGAAAATCTCTCTTGCTCTCAATATGGCTTGTGGGAATGGGTGACGGAGCGGGGCCTTAGCAAAAGAAAGAAGGTCAGCTGAGGGCCACAAGTGATGTGAAGTTGTGGAGAGCCATGATCGCCTATATCCTGAAGAGAATAACATTTACTTAAGCACTACTTAATATATCTCGACCATTCTATTCTGTCCATTTTTTAAACATTAAATATATGTAATTTTCACTATTGATGAGTCAGTCAGTTATGTGCCATGTGTTATACACGGTGAGGCGATCATGTTTCTTTCGATATTTGACTGACGAAGCAGATTTTTCCCGCAGTAGGTTGCCATTTCTTTTCTTTTTGATAATATGAAGACGGAGACTTTAATTCCGATTATAATAGACCAGTTGCCATCCAAGTCTATAGAAACCGACCTGTACCGCTACTTACCCATAGCCGGCGGAGAAGAAGAGGATCCATACCTTTCACAACGGTATGAGCACGTAAGTGTGTGTAATGGATTTGACTGGAATTCGAACTCGGCCGCTATCCCTTACTCCATTGCGAGGTGACTTTTTTTTGTACAGCCGTTTAAATTATAACATTACATTATACTGATTATATGCCACACCAGAATTTTAAAAAACTCGTCTCTTACTTAATTCCTTTTAGGAGGCGTGCGATCAAATGGCAGATGGGGAAAATAAACATACCGGCTCCACCTCCAAAGACGTGTTTCATATTTCCGTTTCAGACTACTGGTGGCAGCCTATCAATGAAAATCACAATAGCACAGAGGATACATATCATTTTTCTCTCTGCGTGTCTCTCACGCACTCATATATCGATAAGAGTTGGGTTATTCAGTTTTGCTTGGCAAGGAGCCATAGATTGACGAAGGTTGAGTTACTTTCTAAGGAGAGAATAGAAACCGGTTGTTAAGGTCAGTAATTTTTTTTTTTTACCGAGTAGCAGGAAAAATCTGTACGGAATTTGGTTCACCCGCTGATCAAATTCAACGGAAGTTAAATATCAGTGGATAATACCAAAATACTATAGAGCACTCAATACAAAGAAAAACTCAAAAGCCCAGAAGCTATTATTATACAAAATTAACAAACCACATTAATCAAAACATCTTTCGTCACAGGGGACGCGGTACCTTAATGTGCGTATGAAATATTTAATATGCATATAAAGAAAACGACAATAGAGTCCATTATTTTTAGTGGGGACTCGCCTTGCACCCTTAACCGTTGCATATGATGTCAGCGAGAGCTGTTTTAAACTAATATCAGGTTGTAGCCAACGGAATCTTGCCTTCCACAGAGACACCACATGAATTTTGAAAATGACAGAGACAGACTAAAGCACTTAAACAAAACAACATGAACTTAGGCGAGTTTATCTACAAATTAGATCCATATAGACAAGAACTTATTTGATAAATTGGATAAATAAAAGGGGTTCCAATAACTTGGACCGATTTTAATGTAAATTAAGTTTAAGCGTCTAATGATTTTTTTATTTTTCTTTCAGATTTGGGGGATTTTTTTTTAAGCTTATCACCCCAAGCAAGGCTGGAAGCCACTAGCACGCAAAGGGTTACAGAAGGTTTGGAGGAAGAGCAGACAGGAGTGGTAAAGGAGAGGATGTGGAGAAAGATAGTGGATCGATCAAGGCAAGGGGGTTACAGAAGAATTGGAGCGAGAGCAGATAGGAATAAAAGGTGAAAGGATGTGGAGAAGGGAAGTGGATAGATCAAGGCAACTGGAGATGTCGATTGACGTTACACTTAAATAGTTGGAGATTGTATTTGTCAGGGAAACAGGAATAAGGAAGGGATTTTCACAGGCGAGATGTGCGAGACATGAAACTATTGGAGTAGGAGACGTCTACATCTAACAGTTTCAACGGTGAAGGGGTGGGAACGGGATGCCAGCCTCGTAGGACATTTAAATTCATGAGGCCTAGGAACCAGCGAAAGCAGCACATCGGAGCAATTACCGTGAAAGTATTTGTAAAAAAGACAGAGCGAGGCAACGTCGCGTCTGTGAGAGAGCGACTGCAGACGAGATGACAGATCAGGGCCAATTACATTGCATATCCGTCTCTGGATCTTATCAAGAACCCCAAGGCAAACAGAAGGGGCTCCAGACCATATATGGCAGCAATACTCCATGCAAGGGCGAATGGTCGATTTATAGATTTGGAGGATCGATTCCGGGGAGAAAAATTTCATGGCTCGGCACAGGGAGCCAACTTTTATTTGGGCGATGTTATTTTTCACACATAATTACCATGACTTAAATAACATGATCCAATAGAGAAATAAATCGTCACCAATAACAATGATTTATTTACTGCTGACTTTGATTCAACTTAATGAAACACCCTTATATATAATCCGTCTTAACAAACATCCTTTACAATAAAAAATAACAGATGGCCCTTATCGGTTGTATCTGATCAAAATTGTTTATATATATATTAATCGGTATCACCCTCATGCAGGGCAGTAAAGTCACGAAGGGTTACAGGGTGTGGAAGAATTAGGAACGGGAATATTACTAATGTGCGGGAAGAGAAAAGATTAATCAGGAGGACAGTAGACAGCGATTTATATTGCATTTACATTTTTTCAGATTAAACTTAGCTGGAAAGCATAGAGCCGGAAGGGAGTTCCACAGGCGAGAAAATAAACTGTTAGCGTAAAAAAAATACGGTTACATCTAGCCAGCTCAGCTGTAAATTTATGAGATCTCGACACCAGTCTAGTACTGCGCTTAAATTCAAAAAGTTTAGGAACCTGTTCAGTTCTAGAGTTAACCGTTATCTTTCCTTCCTATCCATAGAAACTACCCCCTAACGTAACCCTCTAACTCGTGGCCCCTGAGCCTTGTACAGAGTGAACCTTACTGTAAAAAACAACACCAAACCATAGTAAAGAGCTCATGCGAGCAAATACCATGAAAGTATTTATAGAAAAACATGGAAGGGCAACCTAACGGTGGTAGGTAAGTGACTGAAGTGGAACCGCCAGATCAGGACCAATAATATTGATGATTTTTCTTTGTATCTTATCACGGAGCTCAATGTAAATAGTAAGTGTACCGGACCTTATGTGACAGTAATATTCTAAGCATAGACGAATGGTAGACTTATAGATATGTAAGATAGATTCTGGAGAGAAAAACTACCTCGCACGACACTTTGAACCGACTTTTTTAGCATCTGACCTAGCAATGGATTCAATATAGTCTTTTCACTTCATGTCTGCTGGGAACGTTAGCCCGAGAAGGCGCAACGAGTCACTTTCCTGGAGGTTAGCATCAGCCATGCTGATGGAAGGCAGAAGCGGTTCTCTCGATTAATGGAAAAAAGTTTAGTTGTGGAGGCGATAAAATTAACATCTTTACGCGCGTGCGCGCGCACACATATATATATATATATATATATATATATATATATATATATATATATATATATATATATATATATATATATGAATAAAGACAAAAGGCGCGCGCACACACATATATATATATATATATATATATATATATATATATATATATATATATATATATATGAATAAAGACAAAAGGAAACCTTATATTAGTCGACGTGATTCGGCCTCTGAGGCAAATGTAAGGGCTTTATTTTGCGACAAATATTTATATGCAAGAGCAAAAATGTTATTGATTTTTCTAAATTTAATTCAATGCTTAATAAACGAAAGTGGGGAGGTGATTATATATATATATATATATATATGTATATATATATATATATGTGTGTGTGTGTTTTGGTAGCAACCATTCTATCAAAGATTTTTCATTAAATACTGCTTACAACGAAGTTTTAATTAATTTTTAAAAAATTGTTCCAGCATCCCCACGTTTTTCCGTTTTGTAGGAGCAAAAGGATATGGAAATTTTCTATAATTTTCATTCTTCCAAGCGGTTTCGGCCATTTCTTTAGCTATTTTTCACGGGGTTTTGTTTTGGGTGTACTTAGTTTTTCTTCATGTTTTTGACCGAGTTGTATTTTATTTATTATTTGTTTTATAGGAGCGTTTATTTCGAGCCTTCGCATGTCGAGCGCGGCTGAAATTCGCGTGAGTATCTTTATTTGTAAGAATAATATCGCTAGAAGTACAATGTCTTGCAGATATATTAGTAAAATACCATTTATATATCTGAAATAAGCAGAATGTGGTGGTAAAATATTTTTGAAAAGGACCACTTTTCGGAATCTCCAAAAAAAGAGATATTTTTAAATAATTCAGTTCTTAACTTCACTTATTAATTCAAAATGAGTAACAGAATTCTCCTTTTAGACATAATGTGGTCAACAGAAGGTGGTATCTATACGATCAAAAACGCCTTCAACAAAGCGATACAAAATAAAATAAAATGCACCATAGGTTAAAATTGTATGAAATACTCATTCCTTAAAACCGTCCTAGGTAGGAAAAAATAGACAAGCCAAAACGCCGCTGAGAGCAGATTCCAAATCGGTAAATCAAATTTTTGTCTATAAAAATTGTTATCAAATGGGAAAAACATTAAATGGTGATTAAATAGCACATAATTATGATTTTATGTGTAGGATCAGGTAATTTCTTTTCTTTTAGTTGTCAGTGTCTTTAGTAAATTTAGATATTTCTTTACAGCAACATTTGTGTACAAAGATTTTGTATTTAAACTAGTCATATATTTGTTTCCGATGTCTATGTTTTTCAATTTATTTAAAAGATCCCCAGGGGTTTTTTTTTATTATCGTTAATTATACCAAGAAGAGGGGTTAAAATTTTGGTTAATGTGTTGGCTAGTTTATGCGAGGCGTGGCTTATTTCTGATGGATCTCATCGGGATGTCCGGTATTTTTGGCCATCCGTAAAGTGTACAAGTTTTCTGATGGTGTGTGATGAGTTTAGCCAGGAATTGTCTTCATGTTTTTAGTAATTTTTTGGTTTAGTTTTTGAAACTTTGTGTCTCTTTCATGATCTTGTGTTCATTTATTTTCTCGTAGATATTGTCGTCATCGAGGTGTTTTATTTTTAGCAGATAAATGTGTTTGTCCTTAATTACAATTCCACCGCCATTTCTCCCAGCGGTAAATATGAAAATCTTTGTTACTTGATATTTCTTCTAAGGCTTTTATATATCTGCGGGAAGTGTGGTTTCATTTGTTTTGATTTTTTTTTTCGGGTGTAGCTTTAATTAACTCTGAATGCATTCTTTGTTGAAATCTGAGTCATTGTATTCATATCAGTAATAGGCAATCCAGTGGCAGATTTTAGACCGAAGTTAAAAGCTTTCATTTGTTTATTCGTTGGTTTAAATTTGGATAAGTTTATAATTAAGTCCTTTCTGACGACTTTAGAAGATTTGCTTTTAGAAATCAACGTATTTAGTTTTCTTTTGTATGTTACGGATAAGCTTATTGTTGTGACTGTAAAAATTTCTTAATTCACTCCCTTTATGTTTATGAAGATCATTTCCTATTTTGTGGTCTTATCAAAATATGCTGCTTCTTTTTCTTCTAATCACAAAATTCTTGTCACAAAATAAATATCCTTACATTTGCTTTGAAAAAGTCCCTCAGAGAATGAAACATGTCGGCTAAGATATGTTTTTTTTGTCTTTATTCATATTGTCTTTTCACAGATATACTCCATCTGAAACATTTACACACACTGACGTATATGGTTGTAAACCAACTAAATTGCTGTAAGATTGTTTTCATTTAATATTTCTGTGATTGAGACCATATTTTTGGTTTCAGGAATAATTTGAATATACGTTGTCCAATGTCATGTGAGCACTTTCGGTTTCCTTAAACAATAATGAATTTTTTTTTGAGTTGATCAGGTATACACTTGTTGTTTGATGTTTTTCGTGTCTTTAATCGTCAGTAGTTATTATGTCAGGTTTTAATTTTAAAGTATCGTGTCTTCACCCATCTTTTTGAACTGTAGTGTCACTTTTATTATTATTATTATTATTTCCTTGTGATATACATACACTTTTTCTAAATTGATTGGACTTTTGTTGATGTTGCGTTGTCTAGGTGTTATGGTTAAAGCCTCTAGTATTTTTAGTCGTTTTTTACATTTTATATGGTAAAGTATTTTGTATTAATGATGAGGATTCATCCTATTTCTTGTTGTATTTAGTAATATGCAGCTCAGTTGAGCTAGTATTGGAAAAATGGCATCTAACCTGTGTGATAATACTGCGATTGTATAAGTAACGTATATGTTATTTAGTGTTAATATTCCACCAAATCAGTGAGGCCATCACAGCTAGGACCCGTCATGCCACGTACACAGGATCGACTCATCCTCATTCCATTTGTATTCCATTGATAAAGAGGAAGTTACACTTAGACAATTACTTTTCCAGAACTGTTACATTGTAAAACAAACTCTCTCGACAGTGCTTCCCTGATCACTACAAACTTAACCTCTTCAAGTCAGTAGTTATCTATCCTTGTATGTTTCTTACCTACTTTTACGCACTTACAACAACTTCATCCAGCACCACTCTATCTTGAGTGACACTTGGGCCTTTTATTGGATGAATATTATTATAGAACTTTAAAGAGCCATTCTCTAAGTGGGTAAGGAAATTCGGGCACAACATTAATTTATTGAATTTCTTTGTTTTACTTTTGGTGGTAATCGTGTTGGTGTTCTTATAGATTTGGTCGTCTGTGATCGTTTTGGTTTACAACTGATATGTAAGGTTTCTTGCCATTTATTCGTCTCGTTTATGGTTTATCTTATGAAGGTATTTTTATGGTTTATCTTATGAAGGTATTTTTATGGTTTATCTTATGAAGGTGTTTTTTGTAGATTAGTCTCATGGTGATTTTATGTTATAATTATTTAGGTTATTGCTATATTTGCATTTTAATTTTTTATCCAGTTAGAGAAATTATCGACAATGTTTTATATCTCTGAGTTCGTTATAAATGTAGAGGATATTAAATTTGATCTATTTATTAAGTTACTTACAATAGCTACTCTGCATCAGCACTGGCGTTCAACGATAACGTTGAATAGGAAAAGATTAGTACTGTAGTGAGTTTAGGCCACGGACTGTAGAGGAGATACAGAGTTGTAGTTATTGGCGCTTTTATAAACACATACTTTATAAAGAAATTCTATTTTTATTCGCCGGCGCGTAAGGTCACATACCTAACGGGAAGTTCTCTTCTTTAGACAGTCAGTAAGTAGTACGTTTTTCTGTTCAGGGATATAGACTTTTGGAATCGGACTTTGATTTTAATGAAAGGTGAATAGCTTTTCACAACCAATCTTTTATTAATTTATTGCTGTTTTAAGGAACGTTTGTTTGCTTGACGGCATATGAACTCCTAATGGGTCATTTAATACGGAAATTTAATTTTCTATTACTGGAAATTCTTTGCTTTCACTATTAAAATCTATTGCTGGAAATTTTTACTCTAAAAATGTATTTTTATACTTTCCTAGTGTTTCAATCTCAGTTTGGGGGTTCACTATTTGCCCATAGCTGGGACCCTAATATGTGGTACCACCCCGGATCAGAGTGCACCTCGTAACAACAGTAATTAAGAAGTGGTTCAACTCTCCTCAAAATCCCCAGTCTCCCGATCAGAGTCATTGCTGCCGGATGTAGTGTATCGTCCTACCCAGGACGGTTTTAAGGAATGAGTATTTCATAAAATTTTAACCTATGGTGCATTTTTATTTTATTTTGTATCGCTTTGTTGAAGGCGTTTTTGATCGTATAGATACCACCTTCTGTTGACCACATCATTATGTCTAAAAGGAGAATTCTATTACTCATTTTGAATTAATAAGTTAAGAACTGAATTATTTAAAAATATCTCTTTTTTTGTTTACATGGTTTGTATGTTTAGTCAACATAGATATATCAGCGTTTCCGGTGTAATTCATTGGTTTCCGGTGTACTTTAAGGATTTCTTTTTCTAAAGTTAACATCGATAATTCTGATAGCGATAAAGGGTTAGGTGAACCGGTATAAGCACTATAAACTTGGGTGCATATACTTCGTAAGTGGTCATTAAAGTGAACATAGGTAGCGATTTTCCAAACGTAGCTTTGATGTGTCACAAGGCCGAAAGTATGGGACACCCAGTGAGGATCGAACTCACTACTTATTCGTAACTGTGTTAATGAAACAAGATTGCTAACCATTACACCTCCCTGGGGTGCCCAAGTGAACCTATGTAGTGTAGGCTAAAAGTTGTTTCCAGAGATTTCTTTCATTTTATTTTTGAAATTGATAGTATAAAGAAAATCTTACTTCTTCTCTCCTACGCCTTTTCATTCATAGAAATCTGGGCTGATTTTATAATTTGCTCGTATGAACAATGACGCTTTTCAATGCTTTGTAAATAAGACGTCATTAGTTTTTCGTCCAATAAAAAAAAATCCTAAGTGTCCATAAAAGGGAACTTGTATAGTGCAGGCTATTAGCTGATTTTCTGAGAATTTTCGGTTATATTTTTACAGTTGGGATTGGAAAAAAAAGAAGCGAGACCACAAACTGACGTGCAAAGGTGCTATATTTGAAAAAAAAATCATTTTTTTTTACTAATTTCTGTGGAACTTTTTCCTCTTTTCTCGCGGATTGTACATCTAATGAGTCCTGAAGAATGGATCAGTGGAATCATAGTGTGGACAACATCAAGCAAGCGGAGAAGAGATTCCAACAAAACAACAGTTGTCCGAACAAAACTAGAACGTAGCCACTAATTCAAAATCGATTTTGTAATCGCAACCAGCACATCTTGTTCATAAATCACGTTAACTTGTCATGGCGTTTGATAATGCGAACAATTCAAAAGGAAGTAATTCATGTCGTTAGATTTTGACAGGCAGATTTCTTTTTCGTTTCACTTTTTTCTAAATAGATCGCTGATTAAATCCGTAGTTATCCGGTGAGCATTTTTTATTTTATTTAATAGATCGGATCATTAATTGTTATTCAATTAGACCAGAGCTTTGCGTGACTTTAACGAATGCCACCTATCCAACAATGAATACCTCGATATATGAAAAAGTATTAAGCCTCACGCACACGAGGGAACCTTTTCCAACTGAGCTGAATACACACTCAACGGCCATTTTTTATTAAGTATAATTTAAAACCGGTTTGGATCATTTTTACCTTTGAAATCGTTTCTTTTTCGTATGGATTCGACGCTGTTCTGAAGCACTCTTTCGAAATTTGGATTCAAGATGCTACTATGGCATCCCGCGATTCTTCCCATTTAGTTCCAGGATTTGAATCTTCCTTTCCAACACATCCAAAAATTGCTCCATGGGATTGGAATCCAGTGACTGTGGAAGTCACTTTAACACAGAAAACTCAATCTTATCTTCCATAAATCAATGTATCTCTATTTTGGATTTGTGACACAGTGCATTGTCCTGCTGGAAGCTTTTCTTTCTTTTACAGTAAAGTTCACCCATTACAAGGCCCGTAGCCACTCGATGTAGAGAGTTACACTAGGAGGTAATTTGTGCAGATAAAAGTGGAAGATAATGATTGACCCTAGCATTGAATAGGTTAAGATTGTAATGATCTTGGGAGTTGGTTCCACAGAACAGTGGTTCTCGGGAAGAAACTGTTAGAGTGAAACTTACCTCTCACAGATGGAATATGGAGAGAATACGCGTGGTTTTCTACTATGTAAGTGGCATTCACCAGAACATGTGTGCATCGTTTTCTTTTTAAATCATTTAATCACAAGCAAAACGACCACGCCACTAAGACATAAGGAGTTACCGAGAGAGAAAAAGAATACGATTTTAGTGATTAGAAAGGACAATAAAACAACGGATTTAATAAAGAGAAGATAACGATTGGCGTTGCATCTATTTTTTAAAGTTTATAGGTGGCTGGGAAGCAATAAGTTGGAAAGCGAGAAAATAAACTATTAGAATAGAACATACGGCTGTATCGAGCTAGGTCAACAGTAAAATGGTGAGACCTAATTGCCAATCTAGTAGCACGCTTAAATTCATGCAGTCGAGGCATCAAGGGAGAAAAATATTAAATTAGAGCAATTGTCATAAAAATATTTTTAGAAAATACAGAGGGAAGCCACTTCATGTCGGTGAGAAAGTGACTGAAGTCGAGATGCCAGGTCAGGATCTATTACATTGCAGACCCTTCTCTCAACGATAGTAGTAAATTGAGGCATGTGGTTAACCACAATACCTACGTAAGCTTCGTAGTTTAATCTATCTTGTATTGGTAGCAGTGGTACCAGTGTATTACAAGAAAATATTCCCCGTACCATGACACAATCACCACGAGGCTGAACCGTCGATACAAAGTAGGTTGGTTTTGTTTTATTTTGTTTTGTTTTACGGCATATCAACCTCAATTGTTTTTTTTTAAATCCTAGCAAGATATTTTATTGCTGGTAATATTTTTTACAAAAATCTATTGATGGTAATAATTAGTTTAAAAATGAATTGTTGGATATTTTTCCTCAAAAAATCATTGCTGGTATTAAAACCTATTTTTACACTTTCACAGTGCTTTGACCCCAGTTTGGGGGTTAACTCTTCTCCCATAGTTGGGACCCCGGGTCAGGGTAGACCTGGGAACACCAGCAATTAAGAGGTGGTCCCACGCTCCCCCAAATCTCCTGAATAGAGACCATGCTGTCGGATGTAGTTTATCTTCATACCCAAGACGCAAGGTCAGTTGGATCATTTTTGCCAAATTCTGGCTTTATCAACCGAATGTCGCTGCAGAAAGTGAGACATCAGAACTGGCGAAATTTGTCCAATCTTCTATTGTCCTGTTTATGTGATTCTTAGTGAATTAGAGCCACAGTTTCTTATCAGGTAGGAGTGACATTCGGCACGGTCTTCTGCTCTAGCTCACCTCCATTGTAAAGAGTGATTAGTTGAGCTACTGCGCCTTTCTCTCAGCTTGGATGAATCTGGCATTTCTTCCATTACGTCTTTCATCAACAAAGGATTTCCACACACAGAATTACCACTCATGTGAATTTCTTATCTTTTTATGACCATTCTCTGTAAAACCGTAGAAACAGTTTTGTATGAAAATCCTTACAGATCCGCAGTTTCTGTAATAGTC
The DNA here is from genome assembly GCA_964036315.1 of Acanthosepion esculentum. Classification (NCBI taxonomy): domain Eukaryota; kingdom Metazoa; phylum Mollusca; class Cephalopoda; order Sepiida; family Sepiidae; genus Acanthosepion; species Acanthosepion esculentum. The sequence continues at coordinate 96,807,068 of OZ038480.1, read as the reverse complement.
GGACAAGCTTGCCTGGCAACAATGACGATGCAGTGTTCAAAGTCACTTACATCGACTTACCCATACTATTGAATGAAATGAAATTCAGTCGGTCAACATGACTATTTTTAAATGCCTATATCCATTACATTGCTGCCACATCATTGGCCGATTAGACAATTGCAGAAAAGAGCATTTTTTCACGTGTGCTTGATGAAGCGGTTCGGGAAAGAATCTGGTCTGTTTCAATGTATGACTTATTCTAAATGTTTTGTTTTATATAGTCGTGCTTATTAGTCGTTGATGGCCAAAAAGATTATATGCTGACAGAAAACTGATGTTGTTAGATATCTCTTATCTAAAACATCATAAACATCCACAGAGTTACAGACATAAATACTTTGGTACATGCGGTTATGAAACTAATCACAGAATCCTTTCTTTAGTGTAGTGGGTTCGATCTCCTTTGGATATCCAAGCTAAACTTATATCCCTTATAGACATTTTTCTGCTATAAAATCGGGCTTTAGTCCAATATAAGTCTATGTGAGAGATATAAGTAGCAATCGAAAATATAGTATACTAGCAGTATAACCCGACTTCCATCGGGTGTTTCATTACTGGGAATTTTTGCCGCTCAATTGGAGCAGTTTAAGTTTAAAGTTATCCCGCCCGAATATCAATATTAATAACAACGATTGGGTGCAACTGAGGTACATCCCCAAATGGGAGGTGGGGGTTAACAATTTGAATGGGGCGTGGCCCTGAAAAGGGCTGTTTTTGAGTTCTCAATCTTGCAAGGAAGGAACCTCTTCCATGGACCGCCATAATAATAATATACGATAATTTTTATTTACAATATATTTTTTTTATAATTTTAATAATCTTTTGCATTAGATTTCAATTCTCTTAATTGATTGTACACTGTTCTTTTTTACAGACATTAAATTTTCCCTTTGATTTTTGCGCAAAGTGTAAAAAATCAGTTTGTCGAGTTTTCACCTTCAAGGTTGTAAGTTTTTCCAGCCAGTTTGGACTCAAAACCAGCACTGAAGAATTATCTATCAAACAAAAAAAAATTCTATCGAAATCGGATAAAAATTGTGGAAACACACACACACACACACACACACACACACACACACACACACACACACACACACACACACACACACACACACACACTTTGAGAATTGTATATGGAGAATAACCTTCTGATATACAAGACATGAAGACTTGTTAGAAAGAAAGTATTGTGTTATATAATAAGCAAGACATCCTGTTTGAATTTCTAAGGTTTAGTAGATTAATTCGAATATGCATTTTCCGCATTTAAAGCAAACTATAGGCTCAGAGTTGCTTCGTAATTAAAAACTTAATATTTTCTATTAATTATAGAGAAAAGACGAAAGAAAGCGACGATTACCTCCCTTCTGACAGGAATAATTTATGTCTTAAGTGGCTCTTGAGATTCATGCGACAGTCTCTTGGAGTGAATATTCAGCTGCTACTTGACTGTCCACGAACGAAGTCGAACAGTTGCTATTTGGCTTCCCACGCAGGACAACGCACAACCTATGCGTTTTAAAGAGAAACTAATGATATACCACAGGACTGTACCGTGTTCCTTTTGGGGACGTTACTAATAAGACTTTTATATTCGCCCAAATTCACACGATGCTCGCATTTTTATATGAGCTTTAATTGGTGCTACTTAAGTATGTGATTTACGTGCATTATTCTTCTTAAATATGTGATCTACTCCAAAGAAAATTACCTACATGCGCAGCTTTACTTTAAGTAACACCTATGTAGCAAAACGTTACAATCTCATCTAGATTTCATTGCTGGAAAATTATGCAATCCAATGCCCAAAATGTATTTATTGCATTTCTGAATGATGTTCAAACTATTTACAGACGGTGATAGTATTAGTTAAAATAATTTCCCTTTTTGTATCACATGGTATTATTTGTTTAATATATTATTATAGTATATTAAATAAGGATTACTTCTTTTTCTTGTCTTATCCCGTATATATCTTTTTAATGTAGATAATTTTCTCAATACGTACATTCCATACTTTGTTCTGGTATATATCCCGGCAGTCTCCCGTGGCGTGGAATGAGACAACTGTTTCTTTGTTTCCTGGAAACTCTCCACAGACGATGGTACGCATACCACACTTTGAGTTACACAGCCATAACCTATTATCGTTGACGTAACAATAGGAGCAATGGCTAAGCCTATGGTAAGCTGGCTAGACGGAGTTCATTTAAATTTAGAGCTGTTCTATTTTTTATCATATATAATATTATAATGTATTAAGTAAAAACTACTTTTTCTTATCTTATTCCGTATATATCTTTTTAATGTAGATAATTTTCTCAACTCCTACATGCGTTATTCTGGTAGATCATAGTCGGAAACAGCACCCTTTAATTTTTCTCTGTGGGGTAATCTAGACTTATATAGATCTACTGCATGCTAAAATGACATATTTTGTATAAAATGTTTTCCTGTTTTATTTTTGGAGTTCATTTCTTTGGGTTTTTTCCGTTTTTAAAGTTGTTAGTACATTATGAATATACTAATGCCTATAGTGGACGTTGGAGAAGGAAGAAACCAACGTATTTCTTCTATATTTTCAAGCACTCTATTAATATGATTCCAGCGTTTTAACTTTGAAAAATGTCACTCCTTCACGATTTATAAATTTACAAGCATAATGAGCCCTGAAATTAAATTTAAAACCCCTTAGTTTCGTATCCAGTGTTCGAACTATTTAGCTATTTTTTATAATATTACTCGTTTCACAAAATAATAAAGGAAGCAAAATAATCACTTGCACTCAGCGGTGATGGTATTCAGTGCAAAATTCCCGATGCGCTTGTATCAAAAGAACTAGAATTGTTCATCTTTGAACTGTAAAACTAAATTTAAAGAAAGCGTAAAGGAAATCACAGTTTTAATAAAAAATTGATTAAAATTAACTATTTTTAAAAGAATAAAAAGGAAAGAGTAGAGGAAAACCGATTGTTTTAATGATTTCATAGAAATTACATTCCCCGATCGATACCGCGGAACTCTGACAAAAAGGACAGTTTGCTTATCTATGAGAATATGAATCAGAAAGAGACAGCTGGAAATTCTTGGACATATGAGGAAAGAGGGCTTGGAGAATTTGACACTTACAGGGCATATCGATGGCAAAAAGGTAGCAAGCCACCTACTTCATCAGCTTGTGTGAATGGATGGCAGAAAGGTGGGAGGAGGAATGGCAAAAGGACAAACATTACTGAGTGCTGCAAGGGATATTAAGTTGTGAAGAGTCATGGTCGTTCATGTCTTGAAGTGAACGGTACATGGAAGAAAAAAGATGAGAGCTTCCATGATATAGAACCATCATGTAGTGGCAAACTCAGACTTAATTAGCTTGACGCGGATATTTGAGAGCTAGGATATCTTGGCTATAATTCTAAGCCTCGTATTGGTGCGATTCTATAAGAAAAAACGGAGAAGAAAAAACTTAACATTTCGCCGACCAATCTGGCACATATAAATTTTAAGATAACCAGGTTCTATGAATATCTGCTAATATGTCTGTAATTAGAAGAGAAATAGTTATATTTTTTCTTTGATGAAAGTTCTTGGCCCAACCAAGAAGCTAAAAAAAAGTTTTTTTTTGGTCAGATCTGGGTCGGGCCAAATCTTTTGTCTTCTTCTATGTACAGTGTTCCTTCAAGACATTTGCAATTATAATTCACTAAAATTTCCTGTCCTTTGTAGATCTTAATAAATTTTGTCTTTTTGCTGTCCTTCCCAAACGCTGCTCCTCTATCCATTCACTTAAGCTGACCAAGTAAATGTGTTTCCGCCCTCTGTCTTTCTTACCTTTAATCTATCCTGTGATTTTCAAAGCCCTGTTTACTCATTATGTACCCGAGAAATTTAAACTTTCTCTTCCTAATGTCTCAGTACCATCTTGTATAATAAATATTTTACTGTGGAGATTTCGACCTATTTCTTTAATTTTAAACGACAATAATTTGCCATATAAAATAATAGACACAGAACTATGTAATAAGAGTGAAGATTTTATTCACTAAAAGCCTGTTGTCAATGAGAATGTTCTTTTATCACATGAAGCATTATCAGTTTTTATTACTGTTTTGTAAATATTTCTTTCATATTTTCATTGTATCTCTCAAATCGTCATTCCAGGGATCGTTAGTAATCACCTCGGATAGGAAATAAGTAAGTCCCTGGCTTATTTTTATCAGTTAGTGGTTCGGCTTTTAGTTAAAACTGATTCTTATTCTAACATCTCTGAGGATAATTATTTAGAAAATTACTGCCGAACGATCTTGAAATTTATTATTAATTTTTCTAACGATAATAAAATGGCAATCTGAGAGTTGCGATCAAAGGAAAGAAATACTAGTAAAACTTATATCCTTTAATATAAAATATAACGTGGCTATATATTTATTAGTCACCCCCCTGATTTCCTTTATTTCATTATAATGAGATATTTCGTTGTTAAGGTAACACATGCATCACTTGATTTTATAACAACGAAATCGGTGATTGAAAATATGTCGTCATGTATTTTACTTAAACAAGCAAATCAAAAAATAAAACAAAAACAGAATTCTTTTAGATTTGAAAATTACATGCGGCAATAGATTTAATTGTACGGATAAAATCACAGATTACTCAGGCTGAAAATATCCCCGGAATTAATTTTATAAAACATTCTCAAATGAATTTCGATCACGGTTCGAATGGAATGATCAGCACCATTGTCGTCTGCTTGTGTCATTCGTTAAGAAAGAAGGCAAGAGAGCTGTTGAAGAGGACATTGAAGTTTAGAAAAGTTATAGCGAGAGAGAAAAAAGAAAATCCGCGCGCGCGCGAGAGAGAGAGAGAGAGAGAGAGAGAGAGAGAGAGAGAGAGAGAGAGAGAGAGAAAGAGAAATTAACTAGTGTGTATCGTAGCGCCTTCGGTACTACGTTCACTTGATCAAGGGCAGATGTTATATATCTTCATGACCTTGTCCTTTTCTTCATTGCGTTGTCCCACTCCCTTTAATTTAATATAGCAAGTTCATTTAGATTTATAATAAACCTAATGTCTTTTTTAGTTGTTTCAGTATTACGAACTTAGTCTGAATACATTTCAGGAATATTTTTATACTTTTATACTTCGTAGCAACTTTTATTTTATTTTATTTTTATAGATTTTACTTACTTTGCAGAATGTTATTACACTCCCTTATCAACCCGGCGACTTCTCGCTGAACGAGGGAGGAGGCTTTCTCTTCCTCCCTTGTCGGGCTCTCTGCATTCGAGCAGAGAGGAACCCAGACGAGGTTTTGCCGAAGGGCAGAGTTTTGTTTGGGGAGGTAGACAAACCCGACCCCGTGTATACGGGGTCTACGGGCAATTTTGCCCGAGCTTACGGGTTCGGAATGCCCGACGTTAAAAACTGGGCTTGTGCCACATCTTGCCTCGTCGGGAGGTTGGTAAATAGAGAGGACGAGGAGGAGGCGAAATGCAGGCTCCTGGTCTTTGTTACCAGGGTCCTGGACGGGTTATGTATTGAGTTACGTGCTCATTTATTTTTGTCCTTCCAGCTGGACGCTAGTTGGGCTTTCCTATCCATTCTTACTTTTGGCACTCTTAATCTTTATTATTTCTGGCTACAGCAGACTCTTACTTCCGTCATTCCTGGCCTTTATTACTTCCGGTTACGTAATCTTCCCTACTTCCGCCATCTCTATCTCAACCTAACTCAGCTGGTTGATCGGCGTTAATGGACCTGCTTACAACGGCCTTGAACCTTCGGTTACGCATAGTTCTCTGCTTCCGCTCTTTCCTGTCAACCTAAGTCAGCTGGTTTAGGAAACTGCTGCATGCATATCGTCCAGACTCAAACAATCTATTCCGTACTATTCGGCTAAATACTACGGAAGGTTCATCATTGAACTTAACCAGCAACTACTCAATGCCAGCACCGGACAGTACAGCTATTTCAGCCTTGCTTCATCTATCAACCTCCAGTATTTCCTGCCAACTTAACTCACCTGGTTTAGGAAGTTGCTATATGCATATCGTCCAGACTTCAATCAATTTCCGTACACTACGGAAGGTTTACCATTGGACGTGACCAGAAACTACTCAACGCCAGCACCGGACATTTAAACTGAACTTTCTTCTTTTTGGCTATATCGTCCAGATTTCAAATAACCGTACACTTTGATTAAAATACTACGGAAGGTTCATCATTGGACTCATCGCCAACACCGGACATTTAAATTGAACTTTCTTCTCTTTGGCTATATCGTCCAGACTTCAAATAACCTACTCCGTACACTTCGATTAAAATACTACGGAAGGTTCATCATTGGATTTAACCAGCAACTTTTCAACACTTTCGCCGGACATGTGAACTGAACTTTCGTACTGTGGACTTAAATGCCAACTTAACTTACATGGACTCTACTTTTAACATTTAGCCACAGTTATATTATCTAGATCTTCTAATCGGTCAGTATTCCTCCATTACTCGATTCATTGTTTGTTCATGTTCCTTTAATCCAAACATATACTTTTGTATGTGATGTAAATAAATTTTGTGTTAATTTTGTCATCCTCTTGTTGACCTGTCAGATTCACGTCTTTTATTTTTAAAATGCTAGTGACATCTTTATTTGGGCGCACAAGCCAAATTATATGGCACCTCCTCCGGAGTGTCCGCTACGTATGTCATCTAAAAAGATATAGTGTTTTACTAAGCTTAGCTTAGCTTAGCTTAAATGTAGAACAACGCTGAAGCAATCAGGGAGGATCGAACTCACTACTTGTGTAAATTGATCTAGCGAGACAAGCTCGTTAAGCCTTACACCACGTCGAATGATATGAGGTGAATTTCTGAGATTTTCCGCTTTCAAAGAAAATAATTCATATATATTTCATCTAAGAAATAAATAATAAACAAATATTATCTTTATAAGAAAGATTTTAGTTTTGCAGAAACTACTCCTGTTATCGGAAAATAACTTTTAAATGTAAGCATTTTATCTTGTACTTGTGCCCCTTTGAAACCCGGCGACAGTAGATAAGTATTAACAAATTGACATACTTTACATTTAATATAATATTTTTCCTTGTATAAAATATATTAGGGATTTAAAAGCAGAGCAACTTTTATTATCCCAAATAAGTAAATTTCTATTCTTTCATTTTTTCTTTCTTTCTTTCTTTTCACTTTCTTTTCGCTTTTTCTTTCCTTACTTTCCTTTCTTTCTGTCTTATGACTCTTTTTCTTTCTTTTTTCTTTCCTCTCTTTCTTATCAGTCTTTCTTTCTTTCTTTTCCCTCTTTATATTAGTGTTACTAATTAAGTGTTATATTTTAACTCTTTGTCTGTTTCTTTCTCTTCACTCTTTCCTTTTCTTTTCACTTTCTTTCTCTTGTATTTCCATCTCGCCAATATAGTAAAATCATCTGCTGCAACTTAAAAAGATACTCCATTGTTTTAGCAATAGTGAATCGGGTGTTATTTATTTAATTTCTATTTAATACTCTTTTAATATTAAACAAGAGACAGGGGAGCGACATATAACGAAGATGGACTTGTAAATTAACTAAAATACTTTCTGCTAGTACGGATAAACAATTTATTTATGAACAACAAAGAGAAAATTATGAAGAGCCATGATCGCTCACGCCCTGAAAGGAGTAAGCATATAAAACAAATATCACCGATTTGCGTTTACTATATAAAGAGGCGCTAGAGAATATATATATATTCTGCTGAATTTGAGAACAGAACTCATAATGTTCCTATAGTCTTCTGGTCATTGCAACCGTTTAGCTTTAGATTCCGTATTTCAAATATACAGCTGCGTTTCTTGTATAATTTCTAATAAACTATCCTGAAAAGAAAAGAGATGATCAAATAACAAAAAATAAAGAAAATGATGTGAATAATTTATGGGATGATAACATTGTTCTTCTCGGAAATTCAGACAAAAATGTGCTACGTTTTGTGTTCGCTTTTACTGAACAATCGAGTCTTTCTGATTTTTCGAGGCGTCATGAAGCTTACATTTTTCTTCATGGATAACAGTTAAGAATTTCTCCATCATCTCAATTTATAAAGGAAACACACACATACACAAAAAAGACTTAAAATATTTAATTCATTCATTCTTTTGTTTGTTTACTTTCATAAAACGTTTATTAGTTCTGTGGGGCATTGTCACAGCATTAGTGACATGGGTTTTTGTTATGGTGAAACACACCTATTCTCCCACCTAATATAAGTAGGAGTAGTAAGAGGAACGAGGGTCAGTTGTTCGTCGAACGACAAACTGAACGGTTGATCGCTTCTCGGCCTTTTGGCTAAGATCAAAGTGTAGTATCTGTTCTCAGATTACTCGCTGAATGATCGCCTTTAGGCTGGGAGCGGTCACCGATACAGGCCGGTCGCAGGGATTCGTCCCTGCGCTGGTAGTATCATAGCTAGACTAGCTAAAGCCAAAGCTAAAGACCAGCTTGGACAAGCTATGACCAGCTAAAGCCAAAGCACTGCGGCCCGGGTGAAAACTCGGGTCCATTCCCCCTCCCGTCCCACGTTAAACCTCGACCTTGTGTCACAACCTGACCGTGTGGGAGGTCAAGTAAATCCCCGGCCTTTTGGCTAAGATCAAAGTGTAGTATCTGTTCTCAGATTACTCGCTGAATGATCGCCTTTAGGCTGGGAGCGGTCATCGATACAGGCCGGTCGCAGGGATTCGTCCCTGCGCTGGTAGTATCATAGCTAGATTAGCTAAAGCCAAAGCTAAAGACCAGCTTGGACAAGCTATGACCAGCTAAAGCCAAAGCACTGCGGCCCGGGTGAAAACTCGGGTCCATTCCCCCTCCCGTCCCACGTTAAACCCCGACCTTGTGTCACAACCTGACCGTGTGGGAGGTCAAGTAAATCCCCGGCCTTTTGGCTAAGATCAAAGTGTAGTATCTGTTCTCAGATTACTCGCTGAATGATCGCCTTTAGGCTGGGAGCGGTCACCGATACAGGCCGGTCGCAGGGATTCGTCCCTGCGCTGGTGGTATCGGGGCTACGTCTGACAAGCTAAGACCAGCCATGACTAGCTAAGACCAGCTTGGACAAGCTAAGACCAGCTAAAGCACTGCGGCCCGGGTGAAAGCTCGGGTCCACTCCCTCTCCCGTCCCACGTTAAACCCCGACCTTGTGTCACAACCTGACCGTGTGGGAGGTCAAGTAAATCCACGGCCTTTTGGCTAAGATCAAAGTGTAGTATCTGTTCGCAGATTACTCGCTGAATGATCGCCTTTAGGCCGGGAGCGATCACTGATACAGGCCGGTCGCAGGGATTCGTCCCTGCGCTGGTAGTATCGGGGGCTACGTCTGACTAGCTATGACCAGCTCTGACCAGCTTGGACAAGCTAAGACCAGCCATGACCAGCTAAGACTAGCTAAGACCAGCTTGGACAAGCTAAGACCAGCTAAAGCACTGCGGCCCGGGTGAAAGCTCGGGTCCACTCCCCCTCCCGTCCCACGTTAAACCCCGACCTTGTGTCACAACCTGACCGTGTGGGAGGTCAAGTAAATCCACGACAAACTGAACGGTTGAACTCTCTGCCTACGGGCGGAGAGGAACCCGAACGAAGCTCCGCCGAAGGGCGGAGTCTCGTTCGGGGAGGTAAACCGGCCCTGAACCCGTTTATACGGCTTCAAAGGGTATATATTTTTGGCCGGGCCCACGGGCCCGGGGATCTCACGTTAAACCGGCCTTGTGCCACATGATACCCTCGTGGGGGGGGGGTGACTAAATATTAGTCGATGTCGGACGACTCGGCTAGACGGTCGAACTCAGAGCCTCGTTCGGGGAGGTTGACCAACCCGATCCCGTTTATACGGGATCTACGGGCATTTTTTGGCCGAGCCTACCGGCTCGGGAATACCCCACTTTAATCCCGGCCTTGTGCCATATATATCCCTCGTGGGGGGGGGGGTAGTAAATACTGTCGATGTCGGACGACAGTTAGTCGAATACGAAATTAGTCAACGACCGCAACAAGATTACTTTGCGTAATACCTATTATATCAAGTACCTAACGTTTGATACGTCGAAATCATTTAGGACCGATTTTAGTACAAATACAAGCCTCCACTGCGAAATAACTCCACAACAGTTTTCAAATACACCATTTAAATAAAGATGTATCATTTAGATTTTCATTTTCTTGTTATATATTGTCTTAAGTGTTCTTTCTAGTTTTATATGGTAAATAAAAAGGAAAAAGTTTTTTCATTTAGAAAAAATCGCATTAAAAATTAATTTATAAGTTTCAAAAATTCAAATATGCAAAAAATAGGTTTCATTTTATTTTCGGTATGATCGTTTAAAAGAAACAGTGAGCAGTTTACGTTACCCATCTTCAACTGTTTCAGTTTTGACCCCTTTTCAACTGTTTTTCACATTAAAAGAAATTATCTAAAAGTTACTGTAACTAAAAGAAATGCCTTTCAGTTACTTGATTGAAAGCTACTTGACTAATCATAAAGATTTGACACATCACTTGCTGAATATTAACAGAAAACATTTTGGGCGAGTGTTTAAACAACCCACAGTAGCAACGGAATGTTAATCAAGAAAATGCTATATTCTGAATATTTTGATGAATTATGTCCCCTGTATAATATTTGTAAATATCAAAATTTAAAAAAATATACAAAAAAATAGGTGTCATTTTATTTTCACTAAACAAATGAAACTGCTTGTAAATTCTACAAATACAGTGTAACCCGAATATAAGAGAGTTGTCGGGGCCGGAGAAGTCTCTTATATCCGAGTTTGGTCTATTATATATACATTAACACAGGCTCTAATTTGGGACCAGAGAAAATCTCTCTTATATCCGGGTTACACTGTATGACTCAAAGCAGAGAGATATTCAGAAAATTAATTGACTAATCATGAAAGCCTGAAATGTAACTTGCTAAATATTAATGGAAAACATTTTGGAGAAGGGTTTTAAAACCCCCACAGCACGAAGGGCTAATAAAAAAAAATCTATATTTTGAATACAATTTAGTGTATTTTATATAATATTCTGCTTCTCGATCTAGTTGCAAAAGATAATATTTGATTCAATTGTCTTGACTTAAAATGTCCACTTGCTCAAGAACCAGAATATAGAAACTTTCGTCGGATTTGTATTTAACGTGACCAGAGTTAAGCAACTAGAAAAAAATTGAATCCCATAGATCACTAAAATGTAATGTAAGGTGTCAGTTTTCTTTTTGTTTCCCTTTTCTCTATTTAATTCGTCGTTGCTCACATCTTCGGGTCATGGTATCTTCGGCATCCTTCTGGAGAACCACATTTCTGTTGCTTCAGATCACTTCTTCCACTTTGAAGAGATTGTCCAGCATTTATTGTCATATAGGAGGACACATATTACTGTTCAGTACTCTTTATTTCAGATCGAAATTTTTATCTTTTGTTGCTCTAATTAACTTTTGGCATTTTACCATCATATTTTCTTGTTTTTTTTTCATCTGTTCATTCAGAGTCGGACCAGGTAGAACATTTACCTTACTCTTTGCTTCTCCTGCCTTCAATATTTTCTGTGGGTGTTAGATGCTAGAGAATCTAGAGCCTCTTTCTGGTGTCCCAGAAATCTAGAGCCTCGTCATCTTGTGTCCCAGAAATTTCACTTGTCTTTTTCTAATTGTAAGAAAAACTGTAAGAATAATTTTCCTCTCGCTTGCAATTTAACGTGAAACTTCTTAGTTGCTGCCATGTTCTGTCTATGATATTCCACGCATTCGTCAGTAGAAGAAAATCTGTCGCCATATGTTTTTTCTTCCTTGATGAGGAATATTTACAGCATTCGCTACCAGGAATAAGCTCTAACATTCCCATAGCTGACATCGTGAGACGTCTTTTCGTTAATAATACTGCATTCTCTCTCTCCCCATCTCTCTATTTTTCCCTTTCTCACTCTCACTTAAAATGAAACAAATAATGATTCTTGTTCTTATATATATATATATATATATGTGTGTGTGTGTGTGTGTGTGTGTGGTGTAACGTTTATCGGCAAGGTAAATATAAACGCCGAGACAAGTTCAAATTCAGGTCGATTCTTTTTGTTTAATTTCCACTACAGCCTTGGAAAAAGCAAGAATCCATCTTTCTCTACTATAAGTTGGCTAAGCTTGCTTGCCTTGAGTGGCAGCCAGACTAGGAGAAAAAGGACACTGAATTCAAACCAGAAAAGGGCTATTTAAAGATTTCGTGGCACACTCTGAACCATTTCTCAGTTATCAGCTTTCTTATAGTCAATAGTCCTTTCTTCTCGCTTTCTTTTACTATCTTATCTAAAGTCTTTCAGTTTTCATTTCTGATTCTTCTATCAACGCAACATAATGCATTATAAGATTAAAAATATTCTTGCTGTCTAGATTGTCTTGAACATATCAGTTTAGTTGTTTGGCTTAGTTTGGTTTATTTTCTTTTACGGCATATGAACAACTCAATGGGTTATTTAATACCGACAAGATTTTTAGGCTAGGTTTGTATCAATAGAATATGTATTCTTTGTAAGAAATCAGTTTGTAGATCAGGTTTCATTGACATATTTTTGTAAAGAGAGATTTTGTCGAGAGTCAAATCTATTGCTGGTAATAAAAAAAAATGTTTTCTTGGTATTCTTATAGTGTTTTGACATCATTTCTTGGGGGTTAACTATTTGCCAATACCTGGCACCCAAACAGGTGCTACCACCCCGGAAACGGGTGGACCTGGGGACAACAGAAATTAAGAGGTGGTTCCCTGCTCCTCAAAACCTTCCGATCAAAGGCTTTGCCATCGGACGCAGTTTATCGTCATACCCAGGACGGTCAGAGTTTATTGGTAAACTTAAAATAGAGACGAAAGTGAAATAATCCAGGTTCTAATTTGAATAATCGATTATACAGCCCAGTTACAACAAATAAAATAGAACCAAATTGGCATATATTTTAAAGCCAAATAAAAAACTAAATACATGTAAAATCTGCTACCCGCAACACAACTTAAGACCTCTTCGACTGTGCCTTATATTTGTTAATGGGACCCCATTTAAAGTGAGGCGTTGTCATTTTGAACAGTTCATCGAAATTTTATTTACTATTAAAACTTTATAAGACAATTTCAGTCAAGTAGATTGCAGGCGTTAACACTTTAAGTAATAACTTCTAGATCCATCTTCAAGTGCGTCATAAAGAATACTGGCCGACGTTTTCGGAAGGCACCGTTAATGACTGGCGCCAAATATTTCTAACATAACCGGTGAGAGGATGGGATTGTCTTTTAATGCTGGCGGCAAATTAATAACGCTTAAATAAGTTCCGTTTGCATGGTCGACATTTTCATCTTTTTATTCATTATTATCTTGGCCACTACTCAGATTCTGGAAATACCAAATTCACAAGTGTGAGACCTATTATCCTTCCCTCTTGTAAAGAAAAAAAGAAATCAAAATATGTACTTAGTTGCAGAGAGAAATATACCTACATATATTAGAGTTATTATTGCAATTCATACAAGCTTTCTTATGAGATATATCTGATGGCTTTTACTCGATATTAAATGACACTAAGTCGCCTTAATATTGTCGCATTCTTCCAGTATACGTGCTGATATTAGTAAGTTTATTCTTTGAATATTTTATTTTTAATAAGGTTCAACCAACAGAAGGTCAAAGAGCCAATCAAGTTAGAGTGTTACTGAAAGAAGTGCATTATATGAATTTAAGAAGAACACTCAGAAAGTAAAGATGGCGAAATATATGAAGAATAAATATTGACCCTCGACTTGTAGAGGTTAAAATTGTAGGGTCTCTGGTGAGTATCCACGCGGGAGCTTTTTTCCACAAAGTAGTGGATTTTATGAAAAAGCTGCCTAAGTGGAATTTACTTTTTACCAACGCAATCTGAAGTGAATGAAGATTTATTTTTTAAAAGAATCTGTCTGCTTCACTTTTATGTTCTTACTGAATTGGGATAAATGCTTACATTTATAAAAGAAAAGATAGTATTTTATTAATAAAGTAATTGATTCTTTGGTGTATCATCAGTGAGTGGAATTTTCTCTTGACCAAAGCAATCAGCGGGGAATGAGGATGATTCGACCCTGTGACATGGCGGGTCTTAGTTATAAAGGTCTGGAATGGTGAAACTAAAGAATGGAGACCGTCTGAACATTTGCCATGGAAGTAGTGATAGAGTAGTGAAAAGCTTGCGACATTGCGTCTGTAGGAAAATATTTGATCGCCCCGGAGTAAATTTCTCTGGACTCTGTTATCGCAAAAAAGTGAGGATTTGGCAACTCTAGCCCAGATATAAAAGCAAACGTCCATTTTTGGTCTGATGTGACTATTGCAAATATAAAGCTTGCCTGTAGGAATCAGTTACTTTCTGGAATGGGACAAGGGGGAGCAGACTTTTTGTCAGCCTTTTTTGCGATTTTCTTTCTAATATTTCCGATAACTTTAAATAAGTGGTCACTTTTTCCGGTGCTTCTTCCCTAACATTTCTTAGTATTCTTTTTAATATTTCGCAATTGTTATTTTGGATCCAACCCTCACTCCATTTGCATTTTAAATTCCAAATCGTACAGCTTGTGGAACCGACTCCCAAGAGGATGTTTCTCCGATTACTACAATCTTAACCTGTCTAGGATAAATCCTTATTTTCCCCTAATATTCCCACTTACTTTGTAACCCTTTACCTCGTGTGGCACTTGGACCTCGTACAGGGTGAACAACTTGTAAAAAAACAGCCAAAAATAAAACTAGTGGTTTGCATCGCAGCTAATCTTTATTTTGTATTCTGTCCTTATAGTTGTTTTCAATAATACTGTTGTCAACATAGTTTCAATTTTTTCTCGGATTCTCAGCTCTTTTTTACAAATACTTTCACGGTAATTGCTCCGATGAGCTGCTTTCGCTGGTTCCTAGGCCTCATGAATTTAAACGTCCTACGAGGATGGCATCCCGTTCCCACCCCTTCACCGTTGAAACTTTTAGATGTAGACGTCTCTTCTACTCCAATAGCTTCATGTCTCGCACATTTCGCCTGTGGAACTCCCTTCCTTATTCCTGTTTCCCTGACAAATATAATCTCCAACTATTTAAGTGTAACGTCAATCGACATCTTCAGTTGCCTTGATCTATCCACTTCCCTTCTCCACATCCTTTCACCTTTCATTCCTATCTGCTCTCGCTCCAAATCTTCTGTAACCCACTTGCCTTGATCGATCCACTATCTTTCTCCACATCCTCTCCTTTACCACTCCTATCTGCTCTTCCTCCAAACCTTCTGTAACCCCTTGCGTGCTAGTGGCTTCCAGCCTTGCTTGGGGTGATAAGCTTTAAAAAAAACAAAAAAAACAAACTCTTTAGGACTTTTCTCAGTCCGCCAACAATAATAGGTACAAGTGCCAATCATTTGTTCAGAAATGTTTTTATTTATGTTATCTTGCGAGATCCACATATTTGCTAAGCTCGTTCTTAAGTTTACTTATCATGAAGTTGTTCATTTCGCTTCGCATTAAAGCCAATAGGAAATCCATTGTTCTTAAATTATGAATTAAATCGGTGGGTAAACTGAGTAACTATGACTGACAGCAAAAGGGGCAGAGTTAGATGTGGACTATGTATTGGGAACGTCAAATCTGCATATGTTTTCAGTTTTTAACTTTCTTTCGATTTTCGTCTCTGATCTGCCGGTACAGCAAAATTAACTTACATATCTACTTTTCCTTGTTTACGATAATTAAATCTTTTCTTCTGGTTTTGGAGTCTATACAGAAATTTGTGCAATATATTCTCTAAAAATGAGTATAGATTTAATATATTTCGTAGTTGTTGCTGCCATTTTGTTTGCAACTGTTGTTCATTTTTTGATGTTATTACTATCATTGTCACGTAAGTACATCAATAAATTCGTAACGTAACGATGAAAAAAACCATCGACATATCAATAGGTATGTAGCATAATGATAACTCGTCAGCTAGGCGGGTACACTAGATTTTCTAGCCATGGTTGCCGCTAATTTAAGAGAAGAAAACATTGGAGACGGCAACGTGAAATCACTCCACAATCCTTCCCAAGAATTCATGGAAATTCCAAGATAACAAAAAGAGGAACATGAGGAGAGTTATGATCTTCTTTGCCCCGAACAGTCATTTGAATTTCTTTTGTTTTTTGTATTGGTGGCTCCCATGTTGTATTGGGATAACAAAAACAAAAATGTGGACATAGCCCGAATGTAAATAGTGTAAATAATAACTTCTCATTTCAGAAATTCAGTCAGAAATTATTCAAATATGTTGCATTAAAATTGTATTCTTTAATTTCGAATAATACATTGAAAGCTAACCATGCCAGATTAGGACAAATTATTTCGATAAATGTGATGAAGGATGATAAATGAACATAAAACCAATGTGAGTTTCTGCGGAAAAGGATTGAAAGTTTTGTGGGCCACCAGGAACCTCTTTTCGATACTGTCAAATGGAGAAAAATGGCATAGTTTGGACACGTTACAAGGCGCGACAGCCTGTGCAAGATCATCATGCAAGGCACCTTTTAAGGTGGACATAGGAGAGGACACAAACGCAAAAACTAGTTGAACAATGTCAAACAATGGACAAGTATAGCTATAACAGAACTGCTGATGACTGCCGTTGATAGACTGTTGTGGATGAGATTCATTGTGATTTCTGCATTCAGACCCCCCCCTCTACGATTATAAAAGTCAAGGGGAGGAGGATGATGATGATGATGATGAGGATGATAAAGGTTGAAAGGAAGAAATTTTTGGAGTTTTTGGGTACCTCCTATGTGCTAGTGAGACAACCAAAATGAGCTGACTCATTTTATAGTTCACCAAGAGAAGAGTTAACCAATCAGAAAGCTCAAAATATTCAATCCGACGTGTATAAAGGCAGCCATTTTGTTTTTTTCTCCGAATATATTCACTGCCAACCTCTGATATCGAAGTCTGAAGAATTATTGAACAGATTACGTACTGCACTGGATGCTATATTCATAGACTACGGTGAACATGGTCAACAAAAATAACATCAAATAAGATTTCGTTGGCATCACCAGCTTTTGTTTGATTTGAGGAACTCAGTGTCAAGTAAGTGGTAGGGTTCGTCGCTTATAAGTCTTTAGAATGAATCTAAATATTTTCTTTTTTAAAAAATAATATCATCTACAGTAAGGCGGTGTTATCACGAAGATGCATGTGGTTATTTGTAATGGGTGGTGAAAGAGAATGAGAAAATTTTAGTGAGGAGAAAGGACAATAGAAGAACAGGTTTCAGGAAAACAGAAGATGGCGACTGACGTTGCATTTAGATTTTTGAAATTGTAGGCGGCAGGAAAGCAAGAAACCGGAAGAGAGTTCCGCCGTTGAGAAGTGCGAGAAAATAAACTATTAGAATAGAACATATGATTACATCTAGCTATTTCAAGAGTAAAACAGTGAAACCAAGTTACCAATCTAATAGTAAGTTTAAATGCACGAGGTCCAAGTACCAAGGAGGAAAGCTCAATAGAACAACCGCCATGAAAATGTTTACAGAAAAGAGAGAGGTAGCCACGTTACTGAAGTCGAGATGCCAGGTCAGGACGGATACAATTACAGACACTTCGGATTTTTTTCGAGAATCTTGCGATACATAGCAAGAGAACCAGAACACATATGGCAGCAATGTTTAATTCACGTGTGAATGGCAGATCTTTAAATGTTCAAGATCGATTCTGACGAAAGGAACTGTCTGGTTTGTCAAGATAAACCAACCGCCGTAGAAACGGTCCTATTGATTCAATATAATCGGTCCACTTCATGTCAATAGAAAACGTGAGACCAAGAAGTCGTTGTTCACCTGGAGGTTAGTATCAGCCATATCGATGAAGGGCAAAAATGGTTCTCTATAATTTATTTTAAAGAACGAATGTATTCAGGAAAAAGTGTTTTAAATTGGCCAAGAGAAATTGTGTTAC
>OZ038480.1:96688991-96783991 GCA_964036315.1 Acanthosepion esculentum | reverse complement strand
TAAGAACTGTTCGAACTACTAGGTAACTTTGACATCATTAGATAGTAAAATACTCTAGAACAGGGATTCATGAACCCCAAGTTAAGAATGTAATGTTTATGGAATACAATAGTTATGCTCAAAATGGTATGAAAAAGAGCAATACAAGTGCAAAATGATGTATACCCATATTTTCGAAGCATGAGATTAAGGCCATCACAGAACTGTTGGAACTTAGGTAACCTTGACATATTTAGGAAGGATATTAGAATACTCTAGAACAGGGATTTTAACCTAGGCTTCATGGAGCCCTTGGGAGTACATAGATCGGTTTCAGGTGATCCGTGGGGATCAGATTCAAATTAACATTTATATTCCTTATACTGCATTTGTCCCAGTCAACTGTTTCTCATTGAAAGAAATAAAAGAAAATGCATTCTCTAACTGCTTGAAAGAAATCGCACCCAGCAACTAGTTACAGTGCCGACCACTAGGGGTCACTTGACTAGCTGTTGGTTCCATCTTTACCATGTAGACTTGTGTCATCATTCTCAGATCGACCGCTATCTTTGGCCACTCCATAAGAGGAAGTGATAATTCTGATTTTCCACGGTTTATCACAACTGTAGTATCTGCATGTCTACCCGTCTATTAAGGAATTGTTCTTATAGCGATCCGTGAATCAAGGGGTCTGTGACTGAAAAAAGGTTAAGAACCTTTGCTCTAGAAGCTATAGTGAAAGCAAACTGCCAATATAGGGATAGAAAAAGTCAGTAAATATCCAAAAAATAGATAGAAGTGTAAGACAAGGATGTCTCTTCTCACCGGCCTTATTCCATCTATAGAGAGAGGCGACTGAATTAGAAGTCCAACCAGGATTCATTATTGGCGGCTACAATGTGAAGAACAAGATATATGCGGATAGCACAGTATTGATATCAGACTCAAAAAGAATGTTATAGGAACCTACAGAAAGTAGTGAAGGAAAGCGAGAAGAAAGGACTAAACATCAATTGCAACACGAATAAATATATGGTTGTCAGCAAAAAGGACAACTCAACAAGTAAATTACAAATTGGAGATAACAAAAAACAAGGAAGTGCAACAATTTAAATATATGTTAATTGTTTTAACAGATGACGGAAGGCGCATTAGGATAGAGAAAGATGCCTTCCAAAAGCTAAACAACGTATGAAGAAACAGGAAAAGAGTTCTCAACAGTTATGAAATATTGGTTCTTCTATATGGCAATGAATGCTGGAAAATTCCATCAAAGATGAAGAAAACATGTGAAGCAACAAAAAGGTGGTTCTGTATATGAATACTGTGAAAACCCTGGATTAAACGTGTGGGCACGACAAAGTTATAGATAAAATATAAATAAAAAAGACATTTATCATCAGAAAGTGACATGAAATTTCTACGGGACATAACGAGGAAAGAGTGCTTGGCATTTTGACACCCGCAGAATATATTGAAGGGAAGAAGACCAGAGAAAAAAAACGCATCACCTACCTAACGGGCCTGTGTAAATAGATGGTAGAACAGTGTTTAGATATCACAAATACAGAATCTATTAAGAGTTACAAAGAAAGATGTAGAGAGCTGTGATCGCCAACGTTCTGATGAAAGATGGCATACAAAAAAGAAATTCCGGATTTTTAAAATAATTATTTTTTTAATATTTGCCTATGCAGAGTGTAGTATTCATCTGGATATTGAATAATGATGTTTATGGAAAGCACATACTCCTTCTTTGCCAAAAGACATTGGTCCTAACCATTCCCTTCATACAAGCTCGTATTATTTGTGCCAAGATATCTCTTACATTTCCTGCTTCATGCGGTTACATACTTAGAGCAAGTGTATTATAATAAAGAAACAATACAGTAAGAATAAACAAATATATTCAATGATTACACTGTTAAATACGATTTTTGTCCTTGGGTAGCAACTGCTATTTTTTTATTGCTTCCGCCTAGAAAGTATGAAAATAACTAATATTTCCTTCAAACTTAGTTTTTGTGACTAGGATAATAATGTTTCTGAAATCTACCTATTCTCATTGGGAAAACTCGCGAATGTGAATATTGTTATTCACACAAAGTAGGAGCAAAACGACATATTGATTTTCTAAGCCCGGCTTAGATGTGGCACAAAGCCCGAAAGTATGGGGCATCCAGTGAGGATCGAACTCACTACTCAGTCGTAATTGATCAAGCAAGACAAACTTTCTAACCGTTACACCACGTCGAGGTGCCAAAAGAGGCAAAACAACATATGATTGAAAAGGAGCATTTAGTTATACAAGAGAGTCCACAAACTAGTAGTTTTTCGCGATTTACGCTTATAACGTAAATTACTTTCACGAATCAGATTCGAAATAAAGTCTCCGAACATGTTTTCCTCATACGAGCTTTGGTTGCGGCTTTGAAAGTCCAGTTTATCCTGTTGGAAGCGCTCATATTGCTCTTGGAAGGGTCCAAGCGTTCTCTTGGAATTTAACAAGATGAGCGTCAAGGATATGGAATTTGAAGGACATTCTGCCGCCCATTTTGCCGTAGTTTTTCATTAGGGTCGCAACAAGCATTCGGCCTTGTGCTTCTTCAGGAAGCCGCGAACCACTGCGAAAAATCTTTTCCACGCTGCTTTCTCCGCCCTAATGAGCTTCTTGGGAAATTTCTTGAATTTAATCATCTTCTTTATTTGTGGCCCGACAAAGGTTTGGTTTTTGCCACAGAGAGCTTAGGGAAATCTTGGAGGTACTTGAAGGCTGCAGACTCCTTATCTAGAGCTGTGATAAATCTATATCTATAATTCTCAAAATGTATGTGTGCATGTATGTGTGTGTGATCGGATGCTTATGCGTTTCCACAGTTTTCATTCGATTCCGATAAAAATTTTCTGTTTGATAGATAAGTCTTCAGTGCCGGTTTTGAGTTCAAATTGGCTGGAAAATTACAACCTTGAAGATGAAAAACCGAAAAAACTGATCTTTTACACTTTACGGAAAAATCAAGGGCAAAATTTAATGTCCGTAAAAAACAGTGTACTATCAATTTAGAGTTGAAATCTAACGCAAAAGCTTATTAGAATTATTTAAAAAAATATAAATAAAAAATTATCGTATATTATTATTATTACGACAGTTATTTCCTTGCAAGATTGAGGACGCAAAAACGGCCCTTTTCAGGGCCACCCCTCATTCAAATTGTTAACTCCCCGATGTGCCTCAGTTGCACCCAATTGTTGTTACTATATTGATTTTCGGGTGGGCTGACTTTGATTGGAAAGCAATATTCTAAGCATGGGCGATTTTCGGGTGGGCTGACTTTAAACTTAAACTGCTTCAACTGAATGGCAAAAATTCCCACTAATGGAACACGAAGACGGGTTATACTGTTAGTTGTTTCATAAGGCCTAATTTAAGTACAATAGAGGAAACAATACCTCCTGGGGGTCCAACAGTGGATCCTATTTGACGTTGTTCCTCCCTACACTGAACTTGATCCGCTGTGGCCTGTCCCACCTGTGGTAGTGTTCCGCGGTATCCCTGCTGTCCCAAAGGCAAAGATAACTCGGAAACGTGGTAAAGCCGCCTTGGCAAACCATCAGAAAGGCCACCATTTTGAAATCTCCGATTATTTCCCAACCGTACTCTTGATATTTCAAGACATCTAGCAAAGATCTTGATACTGCTGTATTTCTTCTGAGATGTACTGAGTGAGCCAGAGGAAGATGTGAACACGCATGTCACTGTTATGAAGCAGTACGGCTTTGAGGCTCTTGGATGAGCTGATGATGAAGAGACACCACTCGTCGGGGTTACAGGCGATTCCAATTGCCTCCTCGAACAAACCGATCATTTTGTAGCAGAAGCAAAACCCGTCTTAACGGATGAAAAAGCTCGAAAACACTGGTGTCGCATTTCTCTGACTTGCGACTTGCACATTTTCATCTTAGAAACTTCACTACTTGGATCTCGACGTCAAAATCTCGGCATTGGACATTGTAAGGCCAAGATCCCTGACAGAGATGTGTTTGCTTGGGATAGTATGAATTTAGCTCCTCAGCTGCGCCCCTGTAATCTTGATCTATGACTTCATCCTCTTCTGAATTGCCAGTCTCTTCTGAAGACGACTGCTCTCTCTTTGGAGAAGTGGCTACGGGGAGCTCAGTGTAGTGTGACACTGGGGCGATGGATGGCAGATGGTCTGGATATATGATAGCAGCGCATTCTTGCTAGCTCGATGTTTGGAAGGGTCCACTATGCAGAAGAAACAATTGCTTGAGTGGTAAGTTGATTCCCCCAAAATTCGTTGGATTTCGAATTTCATGGCAGATGTTGCCATAGTGCAATTTTTCGCTCTTGTCTTGATAAAATGCGTCTGCCGGATGCTTACAACCGCTCGAGGTCGTCTGTGTCTAATACATCTATCAACGACCATTTGTTTGCAGTTGGACAGTTAGAAGTAAACTGAACTGTTGAAGTTACGTTCCCTGTATTTATACTGACATCTCTCTTGCCAGAACGTGCTTGAAAGTTCTAGAAAATTATCCTTTAACAACTCAGAAACGAATCTGTCTGGAATGTAACGGAAAATAAATTAGTTTCAAAACAACGACGTCCAAGTCATAAAAACAAAGTTTGAAGGGAATAATAGTTATTTCCTTTGATTTCTAAACAGAAGTAATTACGTAATGTTACTTACTGACCAAAGACAAAACTAGTAAAACATTTATTATACAGTGTTATCAATTCAATTCAAAGGAAACGCAATTACAAGCAAACTGGAATGATTTTAGTTATTCTATTTGAAATACGTATTTAAAAAAATAATACCATGTTTTTTCAAGGCATAGGTGATTCCTTATCTTTGTGATCTGCAAACTGACATTCGTCCTATGGAAATATAGTGTAGCGGGTTTTCGTTGTCTTCATCACGGTTTGGAATTTAGAATTTTTCTATTTTCGGCAAGTTGTCTTCTAAAAATTAGAGTCTAGGCTACGTTGTTAATTAACTCATGGATGGAAAAGAAACAGATTCATGCTATGCCGAAGGGCATTGGTGCGAAAAGAACTAGCCTGGAATTTGAACTCGGCTTTGTGATTCAACTTTCCGCGCCGATATCTGTTACACTAACCGCGCACGCGAACTACATACAGATGTTTAACACCTTAGATTTTGCCCAAGGACATCTGCTTTGGAGAACAGATTCCCGAGAAGATGCTTCTACGATCACTACAATATTAATCTCTTCACGTTTAGGGTTAACCGTTTTCCTACAACACTTCTTCTTGTCTCTTAAGCTCATACATCACCATGCAGTGACCCTCTACCTTGAGAGACTCTTGAGCCTTGTATTGTGTAAAGATTATTAAATTTATCTAATATAGATAAATATTATGTTGTTAGTTCGACCGGAAGCAGCGAAATTTCATTTTTATATTTAGTAAAATGCCGACGAAATATCGGTGATAAAAATCTTTTCTCACTGACTGGAAATTATATAAATCATTTTAATCTGAAATGTGTACACATCCATATGACGAATTATCTTCTCGTTTTTATGTGGAATTCTTAGAAATTAATGCACAAATACGTATACACAGAGTTCAATACCTACATTTCCGGAGACAAAAACAACGCGGCCTATTCAACTGTGTAAGCAGAAATATGGCTTCTACACCCGGCTCCAGCCGGTTCTAAATAGATGCATGTATCACTTGACAGGTTAGTAAAAATGAAGCGCCAAGTTCGAAAACTTTCTCTTCCGCGCGAACTTTTAGCTTGACAGGTGTATATTAACTCTTTAAGTCAAGACGTCTTTTCTACAAATATTTTCACGGCAACTACTCTGACTAGCCTTTTTTTCCCTATTGTCCCGACAACAAGAATTTAAGAATGCTGCTAGATTGGCATCCATGTCTCCGCCGTTTACTGTAAAAATAGCTAAATGCAACCGCCAATTCTACACCAACAATTTCTTTTCTTGCACTTCCTACCTTCAAAAATTTAAATGCAACGTCAATCGCCATCTTCCGTCTTCTTGGACCTTGTTCTTTTTTTTTGTCCTTCCCACAATCCTACTTATTCTCTGTCTTCTCATTGTCTTTCACTCCATGTAACCCCCTGCGTACTAGTGATATTAATGCCTTGTTTCAGGAGTCCCTGTTTCTCAGGTATAATTCTACCTAGTCAGGTTCTAAGGTCATTACCTGGTGCCTGAGGAATCCACAAATGTAGTAGAAGTGGCGGTTACATTTAACTATTTCAACGGTAAAAGTGTGGAACCTAGATGTCTGTCTAGTAGCACGCTTAAATTTATATTATCGGGGCAACAGGGAAAAATGCTCTAAGATTTCCATAGGTGGCGCGATTACGCCATCTTACCAGGACGAATAAAGATTCAATACGAGCTGCTCTTTCTTGCATTTAATCAACACCATGTTTAGTAGTTTGGCGGGTTTCTGGGAACCCTCTTATTCAAACAATTCTAAATTTAACTCTCCAAACAATTCCTGAAGTATTAGGACCATTAAAAAGCATTAGTCTGATAGAACTATCAAATAAACTGGACACAATTGTAAAGGTAGATGTCCCATTAAAAAAAAACGAGAAATTGATCCTTCTACATAGACAATTTTAATAATAGTTATTAGCTTAATAGTTGTTTCATTTACACTAATATTATTCATAATCATACAACCTCGGTTGAAAAAGCCAAGTAATAATGAACCAATGAATTTGCGCAAAATATTTGAAGAAACAGAGGTAACTGCTACCAACCAACAAGAAATCACTCGAGAGCGTCAAATGGAAATGGTACCAATTGCTGAGAACCCAACACTACAATCACCAGCCAACCAAGAAGGACCACTACGATTGCCACCATTGGAAATATCCCGTTTAAAGAACTCTAAATTATGGACACAACTATAAAAATTGGATTATTGGAATTGAATTTTTTATTTGTGTTTGTTATTATGAACTTTCTCAAACTGTATTCTTTCTCAAGTGTTGTTGAGAAAAAGGTTTTTTGCAGGATAAAGTATTAATGCTTGCTAATTCGAACAAAATGGACTTATACATCTATTCCCAAGCGGTCACCCATATAAGTACTGGCCAGGCCCGGCGTTGGTGATCGTACAGGAACCGGTTCTTCAACGTCATGTTGTCGTAAGCCTAGCCCTTTGTTCTTGCCAGAATCTATCTAACATATTTATAATATACCATTCGACCGTGTATAGAATATTACTGCCACATCTGGTATGGGGTTTCTGCTATGTGTCTAGGGATTCTTGAAAAAATCCAAAGAAAAAACATAACGTTAACAATTCCGATCCATTATGTGAGATAATTAATTGGCACCTAAAAATTATTACGAAGAAAGAAGAAGAAAATCTTTTCATTTTTTTCTGACAAAATTCTATCATAAATAGGATTTTCTTTAAAAAAGCATTTTCTCGTGATTCTGTTATTTTAAAGGTTATTGTGTTTAATAAGTTTGAGTCTGTCAAAATTCAAGACACCTGTTGTTTATTTGTTTTGTTTCGTATACAGAATTATCACTAGAGGTTATGAGTTCAAAAACTATCAAACTTCGTAGCACCTGCATAAGTTGTATTTGACCTAATTACAACAACCTGGCTGCCTTCAGACTTAAAGGTCAATAAGAATGTAATAAATGTGAGCAATGTCCAATCAGGGATTTGGAAGGGGTTTCCGTATATTATAACCCGAACTATTGTTGGTTGACCAATGAGAATATGACACGAAACGGTCTGTAATTGGATTACCAATTAGAAGAATTTTGGTCGGAAAATTTCGTTCATCAAGGCTGAAACACTGAGTTCTGCAAGTAGACCGGAGACAAAAAATCAAGAAACCTATCTCTCCATTAGACATCAGTTTCTCGCCAGCCAGTAGAAGACATTGGGAAGACCCGACTCATCGAAGAAAATCCCAGACTCTGAACCAACTACTCAAGTTGCGATAACCACATGATGAATAGTACAAGTCCGTCATGCCGACAAAAATTCTCACCGTGTCTTTTTTTCTCACCCACTTGGCGTCATTAAGGTCTGTTGTAGAGTAGCTAGCACCCTTTTAGCACTCTACCAGACGGCTCGGCTCATAGCCTTAAGTAGTCTACGATTAAGGACTTCAACAATTGATTAATAAGTTGATACTAAGTTGATTAATATTCGGACTGATCTTACTTCGTTTGGCTATGCAGCATTTGACCCTCCTTTATTCCTTGTAAGTTGTTGTTAATTGTTTTGTAACTTATTGTTCTGTGTTTTTTGTATGTATGCGTTACAACCGGATACTTGTGCTGAATAAATATATTGAGCACTCATTCTTCTCTGTATCATTCACCCCGACGATACAGCAGGCCTATTGAAAAATACTATTTTATTCCAATAAACGGCTGGCAGAAATTATTTCTTCTATTCTTTATGTATTATTTGACAATAATGTTCCAGTAAATATTTCTGCTTTTTGTTAACGGAGAATTTCTGATTCTTCTAGCAACTCGTATCCTGACCGTCAGAAGAAGTTCCGGTCGAATTGTATCATCTCCCTTCGGTGGATCTTTCAAACACAGCATGGACGCAGAAGGAGTTGACAGAACAACTAGTCGGAAACGCATGTGGTACCCATGGAACTAAGACCACATCTAGTGCCGTGGCTAGTATAGAACCACAATTATCCATTACATCATCCGCACATCGAAGATCACAGCACCTGGTATTCCCAAGTTGGCGCCCATCTAGGTACTGACCAGGCTCGACGATGCTTAACTTCGGTGATCGTACGGAAACGGTGTTTCAACGTGATGTAACCGTCAGCGTAAACGAAGAGAAGATTAACAAATTACTGATTTAATGAAATTGATTTCGGCTGTTAATAAAAAGTTTGATGGTTGCATCAAAGGCTGAATGTTCCTGAGAAAATTTTAAAATTAATACTAATTGGAGGAAAACTGAATGCAATATTTTTATCGGATAAAATATTGGTAATAAAATTCACAGTTTTGAAGGTTGTTTTTGCTACACATTTACTCTTAAGCCTTACGTTACGGTGGAAAGTTCAATGTTCGTTGGATGTGTTCCACTTGTCTTTTGGTTTTGATCACACCAGGCCCATGCCCCGGTGTGGTCGTAGAGTCGCTGCACAGTTGAGCGCCTGAATAATTACCTTTTACATATCTGGATTAAAAACCGGACGTATTATTTCATGCGTTGCCTGTCTTGGGCATGTAGAACTGGCGGAGCCCAGCTCTCTCCAAGCCAAAGCTCAGATTATGTGCTCCATGAAACCTTGTTTTGGTCACATTTATTCTATCGTGAGAACTCTCTACTTTGGTCGTTGACCTCAGCGATACCATGTCATCACTACAATGGCTGCATATATAGCAATGGATCCCAGTTTACCCCCCATTCTAACAGATGGTTGTTGGAGGTCTATCCGCCGTTTACTGGGTCATGTTTTTAACGATCTGACTCGTAGTCTTCTTTATTAAAAAGATAAATAGTGACTGGCAGCTTGCTGAGGATGGCTATCTAAATCCTATGGTAGACGTCTGCGCAAGCTTAGTTACTTCAGCCCATAGAACCAGTCGGTGGTTTATGCTATAAATACGTCAGCTGTATAAAACCACCTCCTAAGATCAATAGTGAAAAAAAACGCTTTGAGCGAGTAAAGCCTGGGGATCATCGAAAAAATCATCCTGCTTTGAATATTGAGGGCTGGCGCTACAGAATCACAAAGAATTGTATCATAGAACGTAAACCACATTGCTTAAGAACTACCAACAGCAGCAACAACTAAAATGGATAGCACATGTAACTCAAAGAGAAAATAATGGCATAATCAAGATGTTAACATTCCACAACACATCAAATAGAAAGTTTGGAAGAAACCCTCATCGATACTGGATAACAGCTGTTGAGCTTGAGGACTATGTTTTCCTTTTTAAAAAAGTGATTTAAGAAAAAGATTTTATAAATTTCAAACGAAAACAGTACTGGCTACTCGGTCAATGAATGTCAGATGTTTCCTTATACCGAGCAAGGTTAGTTACAGTATCTGGAGGAGAGTTCATAGTCCGGCGTAATAAAACGTTTTGAACAAGACTAGTACGCTCGAACCTTCGGTCATGATGACTTGTCGTTTAGTGTTAGCCTAACAGGCGGATTACTAACAGTTCTGTCTTCTAGTTTCACTCACAAGGTTTGGATAGACTCGACCTTTGAGTATGAGTCTGAACACTGTGATCGCTCCTCCAGACCGATGTCACAATAATTACAAATTGACCATGGTGAGAATTAAGCCCCGATCTGAAGGTAGGAAGGCACACTCGCCTACTTAAAGAAATAGCACGGTTGTTAATAATATTGGTAACATGTACAGAGTTTAAATGTATTCAGCATAATTCTGTGTATGTTAGACATACAGTAGGCCATACATAAATCAGTCGGGTTTCTTTTAAAAGCAGGTTATGATACAAACTGATGAGGTAACAATATGAGTTTATAGTTTAATTTGTATTTGCAAGGTATTGTAATAATTATTATTACTGACATTATGGATCACCGAAGTTAGGCAAGCATGGTCAGTAACGAGATGGGTAACTGCCACGTGCTGTAAGCTTCCATGTGCAGTGGTGTAATAGATAACGGCTCGGAACTGGAAATCAGAGAGCTGAGTTCCAGTTGGGTTCGTTATATTCACTTATGCACAAATACACTTTGGAAAAGTATATAGCTATCTGTTATCACCCCAAATATGGGTTAATTAGTAGGACTTGTATCCGCAAACCATTATTTATCTCCAAAAAAGTTCACGATCTACAAATAACATTCTATCTTTATAATAACTTATAATAATTTGAAAAAGGTTGATAAACCGTAAAATCCAAATTAAACAATGTTAGTTATATCAAACGCAACAATAAATTAATAAATGAAAGTTTTTCAGAATTTGTTAAAAAATACAGTCCCTGATACACAGAACAACAGAAAAAAACGACAAGACTTTCGACATAAATTATTACTATGATATCACTGAAATAAATTTAATAGTTTTAGCAACTCATATATTGACTCCACGAATAACACTTAATTTGTCAAAAGGGGAAAGCATTATTGATAAACATAGTTAAGTATTATGAACTGCTTACATATTACTTCAAGAATGTATTAAAAATATACTAGTGGCTAGTTAATCCTTGTTGCAGACGCCTGCTCAGACACATATGTGTTTGTTCAGCACCCACAGAGCCCGCCTGTGGCTTATACTGCGACTATGCTGAGCAGACCTTACTTACATTTTCTGAAAGAGTGCGCGTTATCTAGCGTGGTCAACAGAACCGTATGCTTCGACGGCTGCCAATAAGTTCCGTCGATCCAGTTTCACTCACAACCCGTGGTATGTTTTTCAGGCATTTTTCAAAGTTTTTCGCATGCTAGAATCGACTCCGCCAGACCGATAGCATCAAAAATGTATACATACATACAAGATTAGTTTTAAGATTATAGTTTTTATATTATCACATAAATTTCTATTGAGACAATGAACTGATATTGAATTGTGAGAATCCTGACCGAAATGTTCCTGGAGTCAAGACATAAATCCTATAATGTTCCGCCCAATTTATAACTGGCAAGTGATAACAAACAAGTGTAAATTCACGTATAAAATTTCCGTAATAAACAAACGATTTTTAAAGAATTATTCAGATTATCCATTCATTCTATGAAAAGAGAAAGAAAAAAAGAATCGCTGACATTGATTTTAATGGAGGATTATTTGTAAAGTTATGCTTCAGTAACTAAACCTGATTTCAAAGCATTCATTTGGAAAGATCGTTCGGGATAATTAGTGGAAAGAAATTAAAGAGGCTTAAAAAAATAGAAGCAAACTATTTAGTTTTGAAAACAGCAGCAGCGTAAAATCACACAATAGAACGACAATGTTATGTACATGAAGAATTCTACATTTTATCCAATTTATAAATTCTGTTAAACTGATTTTCATTTCTGAACATAAACGAACAGACTGACGTGCATTTAACACGCATCATTTTATGCATATATAATTCGTAAAATCGAAATCCATCTAATAACTATGCCAGACTTATTCATGCAGACACACACACATATATATATATATATATATATATATATATATATATATATATATATATATATATATATATATATATATATATATAGAGAGAGAGAGAGAGAGAGAGAGCGCGGAGTAATGGATGGCGGCTTGGATTGAGGAATTGGAGAGCCGAGTTCGAATTCCAGTCGAATCCATTGCATTCACTTACGTGCTAATACCCTTGAGAAAGGCGTGAATCCTCTTCTACTCCCTCCAACTATGGGTAAATAGCAGGACAGACTGGGTTCTATAGCCCTCATATGTTGAACTCGACGGAAGAGTCGATATATAGTTTCGCATTGTGACTAGACGTCAGATTGCTTCAAGTAACAGTCCGGGTTCGATTTTCAGTATTGAATAGGCATTGCTGATGAGTCACAAAATAGGATGAAACGGCCGTCCAATGCTTCCTGCTTTCTAGAATTACTTAATTATGATTACTCAAATCCCTCTAATAATTTATATATATATATATATATATATATATATATATATATATATATATATGTGTATATATATATATATATATTTGAGCAGCAAAGTTTTATTTAAACGTCTTTCGTTAAATATAACAAACAAGGAAAATTTAATTTTTTATTTAGTTTTTCCTGCGTTCTCACATTTTTCCGTTTGGTGAGAGTAAGGAAATACAGAAATCTTCCATATTGTCTATTGCCCCAAGCGCTTCCGGCTACTTCTTGTTTTAGTTATTGTTAATTTCTCTTGTTTTGACTGTTTGAGATGCATTTCATTTTTGCGTTGTTTTGAGCGGTGTTTATTCCGAGCCTTCACATGTTGAGCGCGACTGGAAATCGAGTGAGCGCTTTTTTCATTTAAAAAAATAATTAACACTCCATTACCGCTGTCTGTCATATTTAGCGAAATACATACATACATACATAAATACACATTATATATATATATATATATATATATATATATATATATATATATATATATATATATATATATATACACTGGCGGGGAAAACTGGTGTTGCTCGGAAGATCTCTGAATATTAGTATATTATTGACAATATATTAATATTTTTCAGCCATCTTATGGAAAATAATTTTTTATTCAATATTTAAAAATAAACTACAGTGTAACCCGGATATAAGAGACCCGGATATAAGATAAAACCGGATATAAGATAAACCCGGATATAAGAGATATTTTCTCTGGTTCCAAATTAGAGCCATACTTACCTAAACAAAATAGACCAAACCCGGATATAAAATAAACCCGGATATAAGAGACTTTTTCTCCGGTCCCGACAACTCTCTTATATCCGGGTTACACTGTACATTGTTTTTTGGTTTGTTAATGTTACAAAATAACTAAATTTAGGAAAATACCGCACTGTCAATATCACACTGGAGGGGGGGGGCTCTTAGGGGGCTGAATATTCTCATATTTTTTATTCAAAAAGACGCTTTATTTTTCGATTTAAATAATAACATAAATATTCTGTTATTGTTGTTTTCAAACAAATCAAACTTAGATAAAAGTTCATTAACCTTTTTTCAAATTATTATTAATAAAAAGGTTAATAAACTTAAATTAACCTATATTTAAACATATTTAGTTTAATCACTTTTCAAGCAAAAGTATAGCGAGCCCTACTTTTTCGAAAAATAATTATTAACTATTAATTTTTTAGGGGAATTTAGATTTTTTTTAAGTAAATAAAGTTTTACTTTTAAACATTAATTACTAATTAATTTAAAAAAGAGTAGAAGCAACTTACATTGAGAATTTAGTTTTGAAAAGCAAGTAAGTTTAAAATTAAAGTTATATTTGTATTTGAAAAGTAAAAAAAAACTTTAGTTAAATAAAAATTAGCAGAGACAGACATGACTTACGGTCAATATTAGTTGAATATTTGTTTTACGAATTTATCTATATTATATTGAAATTAATTTTCGAAAAAATAAGTCTCGCTATAGTTTTTTACTTTAATAAAACTTAATTTACATTTTTATGTTAGTTACAAACAAAAAACAATGAAGTTCATTTTTTAAAGATGAAATAAAAAATTATTTTCCATAAGATGGCCGACATCTGCCTTTTAGGGTGTTACTGAGTCTGTATATTTATTTTGTAGCCGAACGAACACGAACACACACACACACGCGTGCGCACACACACACACACACACACACACACACACACACACACACGAATATTTGAATAAATAAATATTAAACTTTTTGTCAAATAATTGTACTTCATATTCTTTTTTTTTAAATTTACTTTGTTGTTTTAATATTCATTTTTTGAAGTTACGCTTTTATTTACAATAGATGTGAAAATAAATTCAATAGAATAGAAATTAAAAAAAGTACATACATTTATAGCATTTAGCAGAATTAAAAAGTAAAAACGAACAGTAATCCTAATCTGGAAATAAGAATTATTACCGTCCGTTTTTACTTTTTAATTCTGAGTATTTCTAATGCATTTTAATTTTAAAATATCTTCGTAAATACAAATCATATGATGATATTTTTTACAAAAAACTGGCTTGGGTGATAATGAGTTTGCATATATATATATATTTACTTTGTCATAAATTACTGTATTTGTTTTAGTTTTAGCCGGACACGCACACACAAACACACACATGCAGACAACTGAACTATATATATATATATATATATATATATATATATATATATAGTCAGCAAATGTTCTTTACAGCAAGTATTTTTAAAGACAACAGACATATATATTGATTAATTTTACAGGTCGACATTTCCAGAAAACGAATAATGCTTATCAGTCAAGGAGGAAATTCGGAAGATAAGGACAAGAAATATGGTCAAAGCTTTCGAGAAACAGTGGAAAACAGGAATTAACCTACTTAACGTGTTTGTCCATGTGCTGTCACCCATTTGCACGAAAATGCATTGCAAAGATTCAAAGGTTATTTACAGCAACAATAGATAAGAAATTGTGGAGAGCCATGAACGTCCTCATTCTGAAAGAACACGCCAAAAAGTAAGAACGGACAATCTCTAGATATGTTCAAAAAGGTTATCATCACTAAAACAATGAAATCAAGACTGGGCAACTCTGACTGAAAGAATCGGAAAAGACTATATAACTTCATACCAAGTATGTTCCAGTTTCAACTAGTATTAGTAATTGGGCTTTACAAGAGAGGTTTTCATGATACTTCGCGCATGCGTGTTTACTTGTGGACGTATGTATGTTGTCCGATGACGATCGACATCTTGATTGGCATTTGGGCAAACAACACTCGACTCTCGTGTCACTGTTATGGCAGTCGATTTCGCCATGAATATTCAACGTTCCGTGTAAGGGAGAAGCGGAAATATTTGTTCTGAATAGATTTTATCGAAGCCGGTAAAAATCGGAAATTGTCTTATTTGTAATTCCCCAGGCATCTATTTTAGCGAAAAATAAAATTCATCTTGCAAACAGAATTTGATTTATGCGTTCATTTTGTTGTGGCTCTTTTGTCAATTCGCTTATAGATTTGTCTGCACCATTTTGAGGCCGAAAAGAGTTTTTACATCTGAGATAATAGTTAATGCAGCTGTATTTATTATAAATATTATTACTTGCATAATGCCATGTCCATTCTGGATTTAGGCGATCATAACTCTCTACACGTTCCTTTTCTTTATTATCCGTGAACTGCCCTGCATTCTCGGGAATCACAATGGAATGGATTCTCTTCTCCATGGTTTTCTTAAACTATTCATCACGGAAGGCTATAGAACACTTCTATTCAATCCATAAGCATGGGTCTTGAAAAGAGACGGAGTTATGCATTTCACAAGGACATTACATTGAAAGTAAATATAACAGGCGAGGCTTGAATTTGAACTCGACACGCCGACTCCAAATTTGGCGCTGATATCCGTTACATCACCTGTACACCCTATGTGCAGGCAGAGTAACCATTAGCATGTTTGTTAACAAATAAATCATTATTTCGTTTGTGTATTCTTGTATTATACTTAATGTCTAAAAGCTATGACATTCGAATTTTACACATGCAATATATGAGATATATTTGTTAAGATGAGAATATTGCTGACACATATTGTCCGGTACCCCTGCTATGTACCTTGAGCTCCTTGAAAAAATCCAAGGAAGAATCAGCATTATTATAGGTCCTGATCTGGCAGCTTGGCTTCAATCCCTTTCCCATCGCCCTAAGGTTGCCTCTCTGTGTCTTCTCTATAAATACTTTCATAGTAATTGTTCGAATGAGCTCTTCAATATGGTACCTGGATTTTTTTTTTCATTTAAACACAGTACTAGACTGGCCTCGAGATTTCGTCAATTTACAGTTGAGCATTCTAGATGTAACCATAAATATGCTAAAAGTTTCTTTTCTCGCACTTCTCTCTTGTGAAACTCCCTTCTGGCTCTATGCTTTCCAGTCAACTGTAATCTGCAAAAATTTAAATACAATGTCAATCACTATCTACTGCCTTCCTGATTACTCTCTTCTCTTTCCGCTCATTATTAATGTTTCTGTTTCTAATTCTTCCACACACTATGTCTTAGTGGCTTTAATGCCTTGCATGAGGTGATACCGATTTAAAAAAATACAGCTTAACTTTCATTGGAATTAACTTTGTTTTCGTTCTTCCTGATTTTAGCCTTTTCAACTGTAAAATGATGAGACCAAGCTGCCAGTCTAGTACCGCACTTCATAAAGTTAAGTACTAGACACTCTACTCGACTCCGAATTGGTTAAGTATCTCAACTCGCAGGTCTTCTATATGACAAACGATACGGTTTACGCTTCTCTACGTCAACCGCGATACATTATTCTTGAAAGTCTCTGTCAAGATTTAGATAAGAATAACGAAGTTTGGGTTGACACTTTAGATATTTCTTTTGTGGCATGTGGTATTTAATCAACTGCTAATTTTGCTCCTCGGAAAGTTGCTCCATTATGTTGCAGTAGATATTTGTTTGATTTGATTGGTTCGTTTTCTATGGTTTATCAATCCTTTGCAGAAAAAAAAGCCAGAAAATATTTTTTAGATTGTAAGAATCTTTTTTAGATAATAATCATTTAGTGATAAAATTATTAATAATTAACCCATAGCTAGAGGGGAAGAGTTGGATTCATACCTTTACGAAGGGTATTTGCGCATAAATGAATATAACTGGAATTGCAACTCGGATCTCTGATTAGCAACCCATTATCCCATTCGTACATCAAAGCTTACAGCTCCTGGTATTCTGAAGTGGTCACCCATCTAAGTAATGACCAGTATCGACGTTGCTTAACTTTAGGGATCGTACAGGAACCGGTGTTTAAACGTGATGTAGCCATAAGCCTAGTGATGTAATGGAATAACCTGTCACCGCCATAAGTGACTACACTATAGGTAGTAACTGCCTATAAGCATCTATAAGTCAACGGACTACAGAGTCCGGCTGAAATCTTTTCAGCTGTGATGGTTGAACTCTCTACTTTCGGGCAGAGAGGAACCCGGACGAGGCTATACCGAAGGGCAGAGTCTCGTTTGGGGAAGTAGACCGACCCGATCCCGTTTATGCGGGGTCTACGGGGATTTTTTGGCTGCGCCTACGGGCTCGGGAACCCCACATTAAATTCAGCCTTGTGCCACAGGTGACTGCGTGGGTTAGTTGCTAAGGCAGTCTCGTCTCGGAAAACAGCTACCCGATCCCGTTTTACACTGGTTCTACGGGAATATTTGGCTGAGCCTATGGGCTTGGATGTCCCACATTAAACCCGGCCTTGTGCCACATTTGACCGCGTGGGGAGGTTAGTAAATACCCTAGCTGGGATCTGTTATTCAGCTCTTAGCTGTTGTCGAACTCTCTGCCTTCGGACAGAGAGGAACGCGGACGAGGCTATGCCGAAGGGCAGAGTCTCGTCCGGGGAGGTAGACAGATCCGAACCCGTTTATGCGGGATCTACGGGGAATTTTTGGCTCAGATTGTCCCACATTAAACTCAGCCTTGTGCCACATCCTACCTCGTCGGGAGGATGGTAGATATTACTAGCAGGGATCTGTTGAGTACGACTCAGATTTACGCGAGAACTACCGACGTTCCAATAGTAGCACTCACTACTGGATTGACTTGCGACGACCTTGTGCGTAACTGTTACCTTTATTCTTATTGTACTGTTTTTTTTTAACAGTAAACCTTTACTTAATTTATCCACCTAGTTTTTTTAAGTATATATTACTATTAACATGGAATAAAACACCTAGTCATCGCCAGAATCCATCTAACACATTTATAATATGCTATTCGTCAGTGTATAGAATATTGCTGCCAGACCTGGTTTGGTACTTCTGCTCTGTATCTAAGGATTCGTGTCAAAATCCAAAGAAATACCATAACGTGCGCCATTCTTCTTTGGATTTTGTCAAAAATCTCTAAAATAAGGCAGAAGCACCAGAACAGATATGGCAGTAACGATCGATATACGGACCCAGTCCTGATCTTGCGTCTCGGCACCACATTCCCCCCCACACCGCCAAAATGTAGTTTCCCCATGCCTATATAAATATTCTATAAATATTTTCACAGTAATTATTCTGAAGAGCTTCCCTTGTTGAAGCCTCTCCATGGCGAATTTAAACACATTACTAGATTGGCAGTTAGGTCTGATAATTTTATTGTTGAAATTGCTAGTTGTAACCATAAATCCTATGCAAATGGCTTCTTCTTCCGTACTTATCGCTTGCGAAACTCTGTTCCTTCTTCCCAGTTAACTGCAATCTTCAAAGATGTAAGTACAATGTCAGCTGTCATCTATCTCCGGATAACTGTACTTTTACTGTCCTCTCTGTTTCTCTCACACTCAGTAACACCTTACTTTGTAGTGGCTTTTATTACCTTGCTTGGTGTGAAATAAAAAAAACAAAAATTTAGACAATATATATATATATATATATATATATATATACAATGATTCTCCAAGCGTAGCTCTCTCATATATATATATATATATATATATATATATATACAATGATTCTCCAAGCGTAGCTCAGAGGTGGCACAAGGCCGAAAGTATGGGGCTCCCAGTGCGAATCGAACTCACTACTCAGCCGTAATTGTTCTAGCGAGACAAGCTTGCTAACCATTACACCACCTATATATATATATATATATATATATATATATATATATATATATATATATATATATATATATATATATATATATATATATACGCTAGAACAATTACGGCTGAGTAGTGAGTTCGATTCGCACTGGGAGCCCCATACTTTCGGCCTTGTGCCACCTCTGAGCTACGCTTGGAGAATCATTGTGTGTATATATATATATATATATATATATATATATATATATATATATGAGAGAGATATTCACTTTGGACTATTTTAATTTAAAAGTTGTCAGTTTTTGTTAAAGGGTACTTACAAATAAAATTTTCTTAATTCAACACACATCTTCCATACTAACATCGAACAGACAGAAGAAATAAATTAATTGTTTTCCCCATTTTTTAGTCTTGTCGCTTATGAACGAGCGCGATGAGTCGAAAACAAAATACCAATACTTTTTAAATACCAACAAATAAAAGTAGAATTTAGTAAGTAGTGAAGCGATGAAAACTGAAGCAAATATCCCCAAGCAAAATCTACCTAGCACTTAGTTATTATAAAACCTTCGAAATTTTATCATTAAAAAAAAAAATAGAAGTTAATTTCAAAATGAAAAAAGACAAAAATGTATTAACTGCATCCAAAGATACTGAATTGAACATGTCACTTCATAGTTATATATTTTCTGGTTCTCGTTCAGTCATCAAAATGAAACGATTTTCATGCTTTCCCTTAATTGGATAGGCCGTTGGTAAACACGTTACAGCAACGTTTGTCGTACTGTATGTTGTTGTTGATACTAGCATTCTATGCGCTGCTTACATTAAAAAAAGGAGCAGGTAAATATTATATGATCACATGAGGAAGGAGGTTTTGGTGAATTTAACACGCAAGGCATATTGATGGCAACAGAATTAGGGGAAAGTTACCCGGCTCAATGATTGGCAGAACAAAAACTACAAAACAAAGATAATTAGTAAAGTTTTAGAGCAACAAAATATAGGAAGGCATGGTGAGAGATAATCGCTCACATCCTGAAAGTATATTCCATATGAAATCAGAACATGACTGAGCGATCCAAGAAGATCGGCAAGGCGGATCTTATTGGGTTCGTTGATTTTTCTTTAAATTGCTCAAAAGTGAAATAAATGTAAGTGCTAGCAATGCTACTTGTTTATTTTTTTTTTATTAAGACGTGAACAAATTTCGCGAAAAATAACTGAAATTTATGTATAGAAACTATATACGCCAGGATGAACAGTTTCGTAAAGATGTGATATTTAAGAAAAAAAAATGTCCCGCGGAGACGCAATATCTGAAAAACAATTAGACCGACATAACAATAAAAAACACGTTGGACAATTTATATTTAATTACCTTATTTTACGGTGTATAAGACACACCCCAATTTCAGCAAGGCTAATCAACAAAAAAAAAAAGAAGAAAAAACGTAATTAGCAAAATTAGTAAAATTATTAATAAATGGTACAGCCGAGGCCATATTTATGAGGTATTATTTTGGTTAAACACGCCATGATTAAAATTAAACAAAAAATAATAGGAAAAAAGAATACGAGCCTATAAATTATATGATATGTACAACCTGTGTCTTGTAAAGGTCTTATTGGTATAACTAAGATATAAAAATTCTGATTGTACTTATACCAATGCAATCGGAAGTTATCACAAGAAAAATATTAATGAAACAAATATATTTTACAAATATATCATTTGAATTTATTGTATATAATTTTAGTGAAACAAAATACTCATATTAAACGTGATGAAATTAATATTATCAATGAAAACACTTTTAATCTGCATAATAGCATTTTAAATAATGACAATAGGTGTATGAAAGTTACTCTAAATGAAAGTCTAAGCTAATAGGAGTTGTCAGGTAGCTAATTTCGGCCGACTATCGCGAATTTAAAAACTATACATGGCATATAGGACGCAGGGGAATTTTAAAAGATATTTTTATTTAAAAAAAAGTGTGCTTTATATGCTGTCAATTACGGTATATGAGATTATAATATATAAATTTTTATATATCGAGAACAATATGGGGGGAAAATGTATGACAGATTGGAAAAGGTTTTCGTGTGACGCGTTTCGTCATTTACGACTTTATCGGAATAAATTTGTTATGTTGGTGCGACTACACATGCGCACGAACGAGGGATGCTGGGAATTTTAAAATCAATTTTTTTTATATAATCTAATCGATTACATCTAGATTCTTTTTCTTTCCATCACTTTTGTTATTAGATATCCCACAGTGTGATAATAGATCTTACAACAGTTCCCCATTCCTGGCAGATC
This sequence comes from Acanthosepion esculentum, assembly GCA_964036315.1. Taxonomy (NCBI): domain Eukaryota; kingdom Metazoa; phylum Mollusca; class Cephalopoda; order Sepiida; family Sepiidae; genus Acanthosepion; species Acanthosepion esculentum. Next base: position 96,762,405 of record OZ038480.1, on the reverse strand, counting down.
AGGCACAGAAGATAGTGATTGATGTTGCATTAAAAAAGAATTTCGATTGTATTTATGAGGGAAGCAAGCAACAGGAATGCTGTTTCACCGGTGAGAAGTACAAGAAAAGAAACAGAATAGAAGTGGCAGTTGCTTCATCCTAGTTCAACAGTAAAACGATGAGACCAAGTTGACAATCTACTCAGTTATGTGCCATGCATGATACACGCTTAGGCGATCATGTATCTTTCGATACATGACTGACGAGGCAGATTTTTTTCCCGCAGTAGGTTGTCACTTCTTTCTGCGGTAGACCAATTGCCATCCGGTCTGTCTTGCTATTTACCCATCATTGGGTGGGAGAAGAAGAGGATTCATACTTTTCCCAAGGGTATTAACACGTAAGTGAATGTAATGGATTCGACTGGAATTCGAACTCGGCTCTCCGATTTCTCAATCAGAACCGCTATCCATTGCTTCACCGTGCCTAGATTTCTAAAATTCACTGTTATCGTTCTTTCCAGTATTGATGGAAGCTTCCTTCCTAAAATTTTGTTTGAAGTAGTGTGGGACATCATCATCTTGACTATGACATTATTCTGTCTTCGAATTATATATGCTATTCATTTTAGTTGTTACTGCTGTTGAAAGTCAGTTATCTAGTTATTATTACTTGGTATAGTTCATTGTTTGTGATTCTGTAGCGCCAGTTTCGAAGGAGGACGGTCTTCGCCAAGACACATAGATTTCACGCAATCAAAGTAATTTTTTACTATTGATCTTAGAAGAACTTGTTTGGTTTAGTTGATTGTTTTTAGCGGCATATCAACACCTCCCCCATTTCTCAGTCCGAGCCGCTATCCATTTGTCCACCGTGCCAATCTAGTAGCATGCTTAAATTCATACAGTCAAGGCGCCGGCAAATGAAGCTCATCAGAACAGTCGCCATGAAAATGTTCGTAGAAAAAAGAGAGGGAAACCACGTCATATTGGTGAGAAAATGGCTGAAATCGAAATGTCCAGTCAGGATCAATTACGTTACAGACTATTCTATGAATTGTGTAAAAAATCTCTAGATATGCACCAGAAAATATGGCGACAGTACTCAAGCATGGACGAATGGTTGGCGTATAAATGAGCAAGATAGATTTTAATGAGAAATTAAAAAAAATTCTGGACCAACACACTGACCGAACCTTCTTAGAAGTAGACATAGCAATTGTTTCGATAAAGTCGCCCAACTTAATATCAGTGGAAAACGTAAGCCACAAAAAGCGCAAATCGTTGCTCTCCTAGAGGTGAGTATCCGCCATGCTGATGACGGGCACAAATGGTTCTCTTTGGTGATTAAATGAAAGCAGTATTCATTACAATAATACATTGAATTACAATGTGAGTCCTGAAATAAAAGGAGAACAGTCGATATGATTTTCATATACAGGAAAAATGATCTTTAGTATTTCATTGCCGAGATGATTGTCAATCTTCTTGTATTATTTAGAACTATTTTTCTCATCTTGGTTGAATGTGAAGCACCAATTCACGAACAATAACTAATAGCAAAGGGACAAAATATCGCAATAATCAAAATATATCGCCTAACAGCCAAATCAATGAACACATGATGATGACCACAGCGTACTTTGTCGAATCGTTGTGTCTATAAAAACAATCCTTATAACATATATATCAACAAAGATGAAAATGCAAGAATAGTGCATAGAGATGTACCTAATTTTCGTTGTCCTCAGAAAGGCTGTTGACCCAGTCAAACAACGAACGCTGTGAAATCACATAGGAAAATTAGGGGTCTAGGAAAGCCTTGAACAGTTGCATGGATGCTAACGCAAACATCAACAGTGCACTCACAGGAACCCATCCATCTAAAGAATGGTGTCAATCAGGGAGGTATTTTAGTGTCGATTCTGTTTTCTCTGTTGTTTTTGTTGGAATATTTTCTGTGATCGCGGAATTTATTTACAGAAACACAGGAAGCATTTCTGACTAAGCCGCTTAAATGCAGATTCTCGTGCTGTGCTACAGCTTATACATGATCTGTCTTATTTCAACGAATGTGACCTTGTGCACATACTGACGGGAGCACTCAGTACTTTAGGGATTGTCTATCCTGATCCCGTTACGGCCATAGTACGTTGAAACACCGGTTCTCGTTTGATCTCCTGAGTTAAGAAAAGTTGAGCCTGTTTATTACCTAATTGAGTGACCGATTGGAAATGAGAAATCAGATAGCCGAATTGGAATTACATCGAATTGTTTTAAATTCATTTACACGCAAATACACTTGAGAAAGATATGAATCCATCTCTTCAATCTCCGCCTCCAGCTATGGGTAAATAGCAGGACTGACTAGGTCCTATGACAACCAGTCTGTGACAGACAGTAACGGCAACCTACTGAAGGAATTCCCTTGCCAAGTCAGATCATCTGAGCGTGCATCACGTACGTCGTCTAAATGTTGGTTGGTTGATTTTGTTTATCGGCATATCAACCTCTATGGGTTATTTAATGCCGAAATCTAAATATTTTGAAATATATGTCTTCAACTAAATAAATTTTCAGCGCAAATGTATGCCTTCAAATACAGATAAAATGTATTGCTTGTCATTTTGCTATAAAAAAGTATTGTTCGTAATTCTGTTATAAAATGTATTATTGGTAATTCTGTTACTAATTGTTGGTAATTTTCACTTTAAATTGTATTGTTTATAATTTTTTACTATAAATTGTGTTGTTGGTAACTTTTTACTATAAAAATATATTGCTGGTATTTTACAACCAAAATGTATTTTTATACTTTCATAGGGATTTGTTTTTGTTTGGAAGTTCACTATTTGCCCATGTCTAGGACCTTAACAGATTCTACCATACCGGGTCAGCGTGGACCTGGGAACAACAGCAATTAAGAGGTAATTCCACACTCCTCAAAACCTCCTGATCAGAGGCCTTGCTGTCGGATGTAGTTTATCGTCATACCCAGGACTCGGTAACTAAAGATGGATTAGTTTAAACGCAACAGGTTATGTATTAACCAGCGTCTAGCAAACCTTAAATCCAAAATTCTGTTTCAGTGAACTGGAAAAGGCTTAAGTGTTTTAAGAGGTATTCTATTGACTATTTTAGCTTTACGCATGCGCAGCATAGACGCCACACGAGCAGCCTCTAAAAATCATAGCGCGATCTCACCAACGTTCTTTGACGCATATTCTTAGCATAAACTAGTCGGAATATACACTAAAATTGAAATCTTCCAAGTGTTGAGCGCTTGCTTAATAAACATGGGCATATTACTAATATATATAAAAAAAAACCAGTCCTTATTCTTCTCAAGTCAAAGTTCTATTGAGGATTGGAAAATGTGTAATTCTGAATGAATAACATAGAAGACACCAAAGACAGGATATTATATAGATTAAATATGTACCGACCAAAGGCTGATGACATTTAAAACTAAAAGTCACTTATTCTGCTTACAGAGGTTGTATTAGTTGATTTTGCTTAGCGCCTATCAACCTCTATGGGTTATTTTATGCTGTAATCTAAATATTTTGAACACGATTTTATGGCCCCAACTACATATATACTATAAATCGATATCGTTAGTAATTTTACTATAAATAGGTATTGTCGATATATATATATATATAGTTTACGAAAAACTAGGTAATCTGTATGGGAAGACCCAATGAGGATAGAATCCAGAGAGCTCAATGTAAATCAGAGCTAATAATTTAAATAAAAACAGATTGCTTTAAGGTTCCATATAATAAATTATTTCACCACAGCCCTTTTAAAGGACAGCGGATCATCAGATTTATTTCCAAATGTTGAAATGAAAAAATGAAAATAAATTTACACATTTATGACGGGCAATAATAAGGAAACTCAGGAAGTGGGGGCAGTGTAGGGGGGTAGTTTATTTTATAAGGTGCTAATATTTAGTTTACGAAAAACTAGGTAATCTGTATGGTATTTTATAAGGAGCTAATTAATCTCTACCCCCTACACTGCCCCCACTTCGTGAGTTTCCTTATTATTGCCCGTCATAAATGTGTAAATTTATTTTCATTTTTTCATTTCAACATTTGGAAATAAATCTGATGATCCACTGTCCTTTAAAAGGGCTGTGGTGAAATAATTTATTATATGGAACCTTAAAGCAATCTGTTTTTATTTAAAATATAAATATATATATATATATATATATATATATATATATATATATATATATATATACTTTCATAATGTTTTATTTTTGTTTGGGGATTCACTATTTGCCCATAGCTGGGACCCTAACAAGTGGTACCACCCCGTGTCAGAGTGGACATGAGAAGAGCAGCAATTAATAGGTGGTTACAAGGGTTGGGATGCAATACCAGTGCTTCTATATGGCAGTGAATGCTGAGCCATCCCATCACAGATTAAGAAAACATTTGAAGCAACAGAAATGTGACTATACAGAAGGGTACTGAGAATACCATAGACTGAACACGTGAGCAACTCCGAAGTTTTAGAGAAAATGGAAACAAAAAGGACACTTATACGTAGAATCACCAAGAGAGAGTTGAAATTTCTAGGTTACATAATGAGGAAAGAGGGCTTGAAAAATTAGGCATATTGAAGGTAAGAGGTACGGGAGGAAAACCGCGTATAACCTACCTAACGAGCTTGTGTAACTGCTTAGCAGAATAGGGATAAGGAGATATAGAAAATAAGAACTACAAAGGACAGGAAGTTGTGGAGAGCTATGATCACCCTCGTTCTGAAGGGATACGGCACATAGAAGAATTAAAAGAAGAATTACAATCGTTATATTCTTAAATGACAAATATTATGTATTACGTTGGTTTCAAAAGACACTAAGTCTAAGTTTAATTTTCATTGCGTGACCAAAGATCAACATATTCGAGTCCTTCCTGTCTACAATCGCCCTTTAAGTAGCCTCACTGCTTATTGTATTGATATCATTATCCTCTTTTCTATCTCTGCTATGAAATGGCTATTCCTAAGGCTATGTGAGGTAGGATTCACGGGAATTTTGGCTTGTCAGAAATGATTTGAGAATTCTCTTTACAGCTGTCCTGATTTTGGTTAGGAATACTGTTTTTTCCAATATCTAGAATAACTTAAAAAACACATTGTTCTATCTTAATTAGTAGACTACCAGACGTATTCAGGGTATTCAATGTGCTAATAATTTTTAAAAAGAAAATCTTTGTTGCTACTAGTAATAAAGTCTTTTAAATTAATCTTGACAATATAATAAATACGGATGATAATGCTGATGGCAGACTCAGAAGCCTTTCTTTTTATGTGCCGTGTCCCTTCAGGACGTAGGCAATCATGGCTCTCCACATCCCCCTATCCCCTGTAGCTCTCAATAAGATTTGCCCACTTGCTACTTTCCCTAGGCTATGTTCTGTCATCCACTTGCTCAAGCCCACCAGGTATGTCATGCGTTGCTTTCACTTGTCTCTCTTTCCCTCTATTCGACCTGTGAGTGTCAGATTCTCCAAGCTCTCCTTTCTTATTACGTGTCCCAGAAATTTCAGCTGCCTCTTCCTGATGTTAAATATAAGCTTCCTCCTCCGCTCCAAAACCTCATCGTTGCTCACACGTTCGGTCCATGATATCCTTAGCATCCTTAAAACAACAAAACTCAGAGACAAGGTAGCAAAGGAAACCGAGAAAAAAGGCCTATTTACATTAAGTGGGCAGAATGTACGGTCATCAGCAAGAGGCAACCAAAAGTGAGACCTTCGGATTGGAGACACAAGAATGAATCAGATCCATACATTTAAATATCTGAATCGTGTATTAACAGATGACGGACAGTGTGACACAGATATCCGAAGGTTAATCAGAATAGCGAAATTTGCCTTTAAGACAATAAGCAAAGTATTAAGAGATATGAACTTTTCGTTATAAGCAAAAAAGAGTGCTGAACTAGAATTACTCCTGTACGACAGTGAACGCTGGACAATTTCTTCAAAGAAGCGATAGAGCTGTAGCCGAATGCTTAAATTACCATTTATAGAACAAACAAGCAAGGAGGAAGCTTTGAAGAAAATAAGGATAAAAAGAGTAATTGTATTCAAAATCAGAAAAAATACCGTGAAGATTTCTTGGACACATCCTGAGGAAAGAGGGCTTGAAAAATTTAAGTCTCACAAGAAAAAGTAAGAGAAGATATGGAAACAGCAAGAGACCTACCGAATGAGTGTGTGTAAATGGATAGCAGGATAGGGATTGCAAATGGACAACCATTGCTTAGAGCTACAAAAGACAGTTGTTGATTTGTTTTACGGTTTATCAGCCCTTTGTGGATTATTTAAAGTCGAAACATTTTTTTGGATTGTAAAAATAAAATTAGTTTTTTTTTTGTGACTGAATGTATTGCAATAACAATTTCTTTGAGAATAACAATAATTTTTTCAGATAAAAAGTTCAGCTATTTTACCAATAGCTAAGGGAAGGACATGAATTCATAATTTTCTAAAACGATATTTACGCGTCCGTTAATCTAACGAACCAGACTTGAATTCGAACTCTGCTCCAGAAGTTTTGGAGAGTCAAAGAACACGGTTTGGTTTGGTTTGGTCGAGTTTGTTTAACAGCATAACAACACCTTATGGGTCATTTAATGCAGACATTTTATTTTTTAGTTAGCTTTTGCATTTTTTTTTTTCCAAAAATGTATTCCTGGTAAATTTTATTTTATTTTTTTTACTATGAAAATGTATTGCTGGTCATATTTTGTAATGTAAGTTTGTTTTCATGTTTTGACCCCAGTTTGAACGTTCCCTATTTGCTCATAGCTGGAACCCTAACTGGTGATACCACCCTGGGTCACAGCGGACCTGGGAACAACAACACTTAAGAGCTGGTTCCACGCTCCTCAAAACCTCCATTTATCGTCATACCCAGTATGAAAGGGACACGGAACATAAAAGAAGATTTTATCTCCACTTGATTCTTCTTTTATGCACCGTGTCTCCTCAGGACGTAAACGCTCATATCCCTCCACATCTTCCTATTCCATATAGCTCTTAATAACTTTTGTCTGTTATTTCTCCAAAACCGTGTTCTAACATCCATTTACTCCAGCTCATCAAGTAGAGAGTTACTCCCCCCCCCACTTAGTCAGGTTGTGACACAAGGTCATTTTTTAACGTGGGGACCCGAGTGTTTTCATCCGGGCCGCTGGTCCAAGCTGGTCTTAGTTTGTCCAAGCTGGTCAGAGCCGGTCCAAGCTAGTCGTAGCCGTGATACCACCAGTACAGGGACAGAGCCCTGCGCCAAGTAAGTATCCTCCAGTTCATCAAGTATGTTACGCGCTGCTTTCGTCTGTTGCTCTTTCCCTCTGTCCTGTGGGTACAAGATTTTCGAAGCCTTCTTTCCTCATTACGTGCCCCACAAATTTCAACTGCCTCTTGCTGATTTTAAGTATCAGTTTTCTGTTTGTTTCCATTTTCTCTAAAACCTCGTCGTTGCTCACGTGTTTGGTTCATGGTATAACCAGCATCTTTCTGTAGAACCACATTACTGCTGATTCAAGTCTCTTCTTCATCTCTGACGAGACTGTCCAGCATTCGCTGTCATACATGAAGACAGATATCACGTAACAATTTAATATCTTTTCTTTCTCGATTAGAGGCGCACACAAGCACACAACTATCTCTGCCACCATGCAAATTTTAACGGATATCAGAGATAACAAGGGAAGGAAGAATATACAAGAGAGTAAGGGAGAAAAAACAGGTAAGAGTCAGGAGAGAAGATATAGAACTGAGCGAACGACATAGATAAGACTCTAATAGACACCGAATCATTCTGATGCCGTTATGTTCGCTCAAGAAAAAAGAAAAGAATCCATTGAGTGTGATTGAGAAATATCCCGCGACGCCCCAGGGAATGTGCGAGAACATGTTATCAATACGAAGGATTTTAAATGATGCTAAGTCGGAATCGGCCGTGAGGCATATCGATTATTATTATAATGTGGCTGATCGGAATTGCAGTGAAGATAAAAAAGACGACATCACTCATTGAAGCACGAGGAAGAAAATGGCTGAACGAAGGTTTAGAGAAACGCTAATTTTTCCACCAACCATTTCCAGAAATAAGAATGTCCTATCAATATATGAAATCGAAGTTTTAAGCAATTTCTTTTTTTTTAAATTATTCAATTATTCTTCATTTTTTATTTCATCCAATAAAATTTAGAGGTGGTTATTTATGGATCATTACAATACGATTGTATATTTTCTTTTGTTAATATTCAAGGATCTTATCTCGTAACTTAGACTAATGAGTGATTCAATCTTCTGTAACCAATTGCAAATTCTCTCAATCCATGAAACTGACGCTTGTCATAGTTCACGGCTTTCTAAGCCAATCCTATCATTCATATGTTCTGTCCATTCAGAACGTAGGCGATCATGGATCTCCACAATTTCCTGTTATTTGTAGCGGTTAATAAAATTTGAACTTATACGAAAGTAAATGGTTAGCATTGTAATTTAGGAAACCTTTCAAAATGTTGTTAGTGCCTGAGCGTTATGACCTTAAGATAATCTAAGATTGAAAGATAAATGCGTCCGACATAGAGTAATCTTTTTCTATGTCCCGCATCTCTTAAGGACATTGGAGATCATAACTCTTCACAAATTCTTGTCCGTTTCAGCGCTTAATAATTTTTGTCTTTTTGTTATATCTCTCCTGGTTCAGCATACTATTTACGCAAGCTCGACAGGTAGGTTATGCATTGTCTGCCTCTGCTTTCAATATGTCCTGTGGGTATCAAATTGTCCAACCCCTCTTTCTTCATTGTGTGTCGCTTCTTCATATTAAGTATATATTTATTTCTCTTTTATCTAAAACTTCATACTTGCTCACATGTTCGGTCCATAGGTATTCTCAGCATGTTTCTGTAGACAGACATTTCTGTTGCTGCAGTTCTCTTCTTTAACTGTAGAGAGATTTTCCAGCATTCGCTGCCATCTTCCAAAAGCTATGCAAAGTATTAAGAAACAAGAAAAAATTGATAGTAAGAAAGAAAAGTGTACTGAACTGTTACGTAATATTAATCCTCCTATTTGGTAGAGAAAGTCGGGCAATCATTGTTTGAGAGTGAGGGAATTAGTCACCAGAACTAATGTATTACGTTAAAAGACTGGCTATTCGAAGAGGCTTCCTTATATTGCAAAACTGTACGAACTTTAGTGTGGCATTCGTTCACACACACACACTTTATATATATATATATATATATATATATATATATATATATATATATATATATATATATATATATTGCTACACAGGTAGGTTTAAAAGAATTACTTAAAGCCAATTCTATTAAAAACCGTTATCACAAAAATCCGAATGGAATTATAAACACTCCTTTAATAGAAGCAGCCAAACAACTAATCAATAACAATAGTATTGTTATCCGACGAGCTGAAACTAATACTTTCATTAATTGTTGTTTATAGATATTTGAGTGACGTAATTTAATGGAAATATAGTTTGAACAAAGTAACTATAAATAAAATGAGTTTTTTTTGCTATACTCTGCCAGCTGTAATGATGGAGAAAGCATTACCTCACACCATCGCCACTGAGACACGCTGCAAGAGCCACTCTGTTTCACGAGGCTCGTCCCTTAATCGAAACGCCATCGCGCCAATCCTCCGAAGGAACGACATCGAAAGAGAGCCAATAACCCCAGAAGTCTCCACTGCCATAAGAGTAGTGGTACCTTTTATTTACTCCAATCCAAAATTAATTAATTATAATTATGTGTTACGTTCTTGCCTCTTTTCAATATTTGGGCAACTCTCTTAGTTGCAGTAACATATAAGTATTGTTTTATATATTATGAGTGTGTGTGTGGTGGCGTGTATGTGATAAAAATATAGGTTGAGGGTGTGCTATATTTATGGGTTAAATTGCTCAATATCAGTGATCGATCGTATGTAAATACAAAAGTGGACATTGAATGAAGTGAATTCCACAGGTGGGAAGTACGAGAAATAAGGTTTTGGAGTAGAAGTGGCGCTTACATTTAACTATATCAACGGTAAAATGGTGAGGCCATAATGCCAGTCTAGTAGCACGCCTAAATTTATGTCGTTGGGGAACCAGGGGAAAAGATTGACAAGAACAGTAGCCATGGAAATATTTGTAGAAAAGACAGAGGGAAGCCACACCCCGTCTATGAAAAAGTGACTGGAGTCGAAATGCAAAGTGAAGATCGATTACATTGCAAATCCTTCTTTGGATTTTGTCAAGACACTTGATATGAACAACGGAAGCAGCAGGTCAGATATGGCAACAGTACGCAATGCAGGGACAAATGGCACAATACAGTGAGCCAACTTTCCTTGCAGCTGGTGCAGCTATTGATTCAACATAATTGTTCCACTTCAAGTCATTCGAAAGCGTAAGGCCAAGAAACGCAGAGAGATACTCCTCTGGAGTCCAGCATCAAGCATGCTAATGGCGGACAGGGAATTATCTCTGTGGGGGTAAATGAGAGCAGTCTCGTTTTGGAGGCATTAAAATTTACAAGCCAATTCCTACCCCAGTCAATCACTGATGGAAGGTCTGTTTCGCGGCCAGGTTGACTTGTCATCGCTTCCGGGTTTACTACTGAGACTGGAGACAATGGTAGTGTCATCTGCATAGATGGCTTCTTGGGAACTGATGACATCAGGAAGATCATTGATGAAGATCAGAAACAGTGTAGCACCCAGGATAGAGCACCGAGGGACTCCCGCATTCATAAGGAAGGATCTGGAAGTATATCCGTTCAATTATATATATATATATATATGTATAATATGTTTAACGTTCTTTTTATAGATACAAGTATTTAAGCAAATGCTCTGTTTTATAATAAACAGTATTAAATAACATTTACCGGCCTGAATGTCCGAGAAATTTTCATAGAAAATTTTCGCTCTCCGACAGGAATCGAACCTGTATCCTATACGGAACCATCATTTCGCGTGATGTGCCTTAACCGTTCGGCCACAGAGGAGCGTCTGGTTAGCAAGGTCGATTTTACTATCTTTAAACTTAAATCTTCCATGAATCTCTTCTATTCATATCTGCTCTAGCGTATCAAATGTATGTATCTGAATGTCCGAGAAATTTTCATAGAAATTCAGGCCGGTAAATGTTATTTAATACTGTTTATTATAAAACAGAGCATTTGCTTAAATACTTGTATCTATAAAAAGAACGTTAAACATATTATAAATGTCTTTAAATAAATTGTCGGACTATGTCCAATTCAAAAATATATATATATATATATGTGTGTGTGTGTGTGTGTGTGTGTGTGTGTGTGTGTGTGTGTGTGTGTGTATAATTAAGCATCACACAAGTTCGTACATTTTTCGGTGTTCTTGAAAAGGAACTTGACTAATTATGTGTTATGTTTCTAGCACTAACGACCATCGTTGGTTGGTTTCAAGAAAGGATGTTAGAAAATCAAGAAGCAGCCAATTTAGCAATTTTATTATAACATATGAATGTTATTTAAACAAGATATTGCTATCTTTTAGTGTAAAGAGCCTCCGAAATTTGTAATCGTTAGTGCAACTTCCTTTATAAACTTGTAGGATTCTACAAAAGGATGTTAACAATACCATAGACCGAACGTATGAACAAAGACAAAGTTTTAAAGAAAATGGAAACAAAAAAGAGACTTCTTCTTAACACCAGGATGATAGAGATGAAATCTCTAGGACACACAATAAGGAAAAAGGACTTGGAACATTTGATACGCACAAGATAGAATTAAAGCAAGAGATTCAAAGGAAAACACCGCATAACTTATCTAGCGAGCTTGAGTAAATGGATGGCGGAACAAGTAGTAGGGGTGATAACAAAAAGCACAAGAAATTATGGCGAGCCATGATCGCCAACGTCCTGAAGAAAAACGGTATTTTTTTTTAAAGCTTTTCACCTCAAGCAAGGCTGGAAGCTACTAGCACGCAAGGGGTTACAGAAGGTTTGGAGGAAGAGCAGATAGGAGTGGTAAAGGAGAGGATGTGGAGAAAGATAGTGGATCGATCAAGGCAAGAGGGTTACAGAAGATTTGGAGCGAGAGCAGATAGGAATGAAAGGGGAAAGGATGTGGAGAAGGGAAGTGGATAGATCAAGGCAACTGGAGATGTCAATTGACGTTACACTTAAATAGTTGGAGATTATATTTGTCAGGGAAACAGGAATAAGGAAGGGAGTTCCACAGGTGAAATGTGCGAGACATGAAGCTATTGGAGTAGAAGAGACGTCTACATCTAACAGTTTCAACGGTAAAGGGGTGGGAACGGGATGCCAGCCTCGTAGGACGCTTAAATTCATGAGGCCTGGGAACCAGCGAAAGCAGCTCATCGGAGCAATTACCGTGAAAGTATTTTAAAAAAGACAGAGCGAGGCAACGGGATGACAGATCAGGGCCAATTACATTGCATATCCGTCTCTGGATCTTATCAAGAACCCTGAGGCAAACAGCAGGGGCTCCAGACCATATATGGCAGCAATACTCCATGCAAGGGCGAATGGTACACAGAAAAATATATTTGTTACCATGTTTCTAGCCATTAGACTGTTGGAATTGGTTATAACATTTACTATTTGCAAGATTTTTTTTTATTGCTGAAAAGGTTTTGAGGAAACTTTTTCTGATGACATTTTTGTGTTATTTACTGGCTTAATATTTAGCACTTTTCATCCGATACTTTATTGGTGATTTGTGTTAAGGTATTGGAACGTCTATTTATTATTTATCAGTAGGTATCGTTAATTCATTAGGCCAGAGATTGAAACTGGAAGAAGGTAAAGAAACAGATAATTGTCAAGATCTTGTTTGATAATTGCAAAATTGTTGACTATGAAATTAAAGGTAATGCGAGAATTAGGAACATACTGAATATTTGAAAGCTCTGCTGACTCTTCATTTCATGAGAAGATAACCGGGTGCTTCTAGTGCGAAAATTTAAATACAGACGAGAAGAGGAGCTCATTAATGATAAAAAATAATGGGAACGTAATGTAAGGAAACGCTGCAAGAACTAGAAATCAAGTTAAGAGTTCTTTCATCCTACAGAATTAGTAAAAAATTGTAAGATTGCTAAGAGAGCTAGAGTACTGTTTTCATTAAATTCCTCTCTATTAATTGATTGATTGATTGATTGATCTCTTTTTTACGACTTATCTACTGTTTGCAGGTTTTATTTAAGGCCAGGAAATATTTTAGATTGTAAGAATTTGGTGGCGGGGGGTATAATAATTATTTACTGATCCTATTACTTAACCCATAGCTGGGGAGAATATGTTGTTTTGAGTATTTCAAACACAGTGGAAACCTGCTATTCACTTAAATACCTCTGTCTTGATTGACTGAATCATTTGTTTTTTAAGGGTTATGTCAGTGGGAATAGGTGGAGATTAGTATATATTAGCGTGTCTTTTATTATAAAGGAAGTAAATAACGTAGCAATTGTAAAAGAGGTTCTGATATACGTTTAGCAGGTTATTTAAGGCCAGAAAATATTTTAGATTGTAAGAATTTGGTGGGAGGAATACAATAGCGATTTACTGATGCTACTAATTAACCTGTAGTTGTAAAGAAGAGGTTATTTTGAAGATATTGAATACAGAGAAAACCGGCTGTCACTTAAATACCTCTGTCTTGATTGGCTGATTGATTTGTTTTTTACGGCTTATCCACTTTTGCAGATTATTTAAAGCCAGAAAATATTTTTAAATTTTAAGAAATTTTGGGGGATATAATAAAGATTTACTGATCCTACTAATTAACCCATAACTGGGGGAAGAGTTGTTTTTGACTGTTTTGAGTGCTGGAGTACTAAAGAAACCTGCTGTCACTCAAAATCCTCTGTATAGATTAACAGATTGATTTTATTTTTACGGCTTATCCATTTTTTGCAGGTTATTTAAAACCAGAAAGTATTTTTAGATTGTAAGAATTTTTTTGGATACAATGATCTACTTATCCTACTAATTAACCCATAGCTGAGGAGAAGAGGTGGTTTTGAAGGTTTTCATTGCTGGGGTACTGAGAAACCTGCTGTCACATAAAGTCCTCTATTATTGATTGAAAGGCTGATTTGTTTTTGAAGGTTATTTAAAGCCAGAAAATATTTTTAGATTGTAAATAATTTTTTGTGGATATAATAATGATTTACTGATCGTAATAAATAGCCTTTATCTGGCGGAAAGACGTGGTTTTGAAAGTTTTGAATGGTGGTGTATTGAGGAAACCTGCTGCCACTTAAAGCCCTCAGTATTGATTGACTACTGATTTGTTCTTTTAAGGTTTATCCACTTTTTAAAATAATGATTTTCTGATCCTTCTAATTAACCCATAGCTAGGGTGAAGAGGTGGTTTGGGCGGTTATAAGAGAAAAGGCAGTTTAAGCCGTCTCACCGCGAATACAGCGGGAAACTTGGATGTCTTTGGGAATTATAATCATAGACTTGATATGGATAGCGCACTAGTTACTACCTTCGAAAGGACCAACAAAGTAAGCTTCAATGGCCTTCTGCAAAGCCATAACAGCAGCGCTCAGGAAACGGAGATCGGACTTGAAATTCTGGGCGATTTCACGTATAAGACATTGGAAAGGCAGCTTCTTAATGAGAAGCCCAGTTGATATTTGCGCGTAAGTGAATAAAACGAGCCCAACTGGAATTGTAACTCGGCTCTCCGATTTCAGTTTCCGACCCGCACATCCAATCATATAGGACCTGGTTATTCCCAAGCGGTCACTCCTCTAGTTACTGACCTGGCTCGACGATGCTTAACTTCGGTAAACATAAATCACCGTTGTGAAAAGGTTACAGAGAGAAATACATTTTTTCCGAATTAGATGATGTTTTAAATGAATTAGAAGGGTATAGCTGGAGATTAGTATATATTAGCATTTCTTTCACATCAAAGGAAGTAAATAACGTAACAATTGTAAAAGGGGTCCTGAAAAACGGATCCAGGTAAAAGCACAACGATGAGATATGAAATTTCTTTTTTTTTAATAAAAAACAGTAACAATATCTAGAAAACTAACAAAGGAAAAATTCTATATTTAAAGGTAAAGAGTTTGCTTGACGATCGCAAAAGCGTGAAACCCAGGGTCACAAACTCACATCAATCCAACTAAATATGTTAGCTCTATCTCTGATATTGAGCGCTTTCCAATAAGTACCGCATATTATATATATATATATATATATATATATATATATATATATATATAGGAGGGTCATTCAATAAATAAGGTGAATTTTTCGGTATAAGGACTTCTAATACAGAGAGAAGCGTACTTTTTTTTTCAACGTAGTCTCCCAGCACTGTCACACACTTTTCCCCTCTGTGCACAAGCTTTCGTATTCCCTCAGCGTAAAAATCTTTGGACTGATGTCTCAGCCAGTCGCTCACAACACTTTTGACTTAATCGTCACTTTTAAACTTCGTGCCTCTCGTGAACGCTTTCAAGAGACCAAACAGGTGAATGTCTGAAGGGGAAAGGTCTGGGCTGTAAGGGGGATGAGGGAGCAGTTCCCAGCCCAGCTCGTTGATGGTCTGCACCGTTTGGGCTGCTGTGTGAGGCCTTGCGTTGTCATGATGCAAGATGACTCCTTCTGACTGATGACCCCTGCGTTTGTCCCAACAGATAAGCTCAAAGTCCTTGCAATGTCATCCACTGTCACCCTTCTGTCAGACTGAATGAGGTCTTTGACTGATCCGATCACCTCAGGAGACCTCACTTCTGTAGGCCTCCCAGGCCTGTCGTCATCCTCAACACTGCTCCGTCCTTCTTTAAACAATTTAGCCCACTTGTAGACATTTTTTGGCTGAAACATGTGGCACCATACACAGTTGACATTCTCCTATGAATTTCAACTGGTTTGCACCCTTCAGCAACCAAAAACTTGATAACTGACCGCTGTTCAATACTGGAGGATACTTCTTGGTCGGCCATCTTTGTTAATCGCCAAAACTGTCAAAGTTTTTTTTTTTTATTCTGCAAAAGAAATTAAATCCATGTGAAAAAGAAGTAAAACAAAAAAATATAAAAAAGAGTAAAGCTTCTATCTGTATTAGAAGTCCTTATACCGAAAAATTCACCTTATTTATTGAATGACCCTCGTATATATATATATATATATATATATATATATATAAGTGAACATTGAAGTCAATATTCAGAGGCGACAGGCTGTTTCATTTCACGATTGCGTCAAGCATGTAACAGTCTGTCGCCTCTGAGTGTTGACTTCAATGTTCACTTATTTACAGACGCTCTATCTCTGATATTGACCACTTTATGCCATAAATATAGCAAACTTTAAAACTATATTTCTTCATATATTTATATTTATATACATACACTTTTCATATATTTAAAGATAAAGAGGTTAATGAAATCAATAGAACAAATATCGAATGAAGAAATAATCGAATTATAAAACGAGATAGGATAGAATGGATTAACAACGACGAACAGAAATGGAGAGAAGCAGATAAATAGAAATGGAAGAAAATATACGTTAAAGATTTCTAAAAATAAAAAAAAAATGAAAATCCCCAAGAGCAGATAATGTACCAAAATTCTGGTTAAATGCTTTTCCATCTATACGCCAACCATTAGACAATGTTTTCTAATGCTATCAATAGCCTAGAGCTGAAGGCAGATTGGCTATCGGCAGGGATTACTTATTTAATATCCAAAATCTGTTGACATAGCATCCCCACCCAAATTATCGATCATTCTCATGTTTATACGCTACACAGAAAATAGATAGTGAAAGAATATACAGATTCCTTGAAACTAATAAAATTATACCTGAACATCAAAAAGAAGGCAAGAAAGGTTTTTTTTACGGTTGCATAGATCAATTGTTAATGAAAATATCAGTGGAAAGCTACCATTCAAAATAACCTCAGCATTACAAGGTTGGCTGGTTGGTTGTTTTGTCTTATGGCATATCAACCTCAGTGAGTCAACAAAATTTCTGAAACAGATTCGTAGTGATAGTTTGGTAAAAAAGGTGTGTTTATATATATTTGTCAGCATTACAAGGAGAGAATATAAAACTTTTGATCTTATCTTGTATGATTGGATAATAAAAATCACTAGAATTAATGAAAATTTCTACAACACTTATTATTTTTTTTCTAAAAGTCAGTATGAAAAAAGTAAAGATAATGGAATATTAGCCGATTCCTCTGACAATGGTAAAATTAGATGTGACATTTTCGAACTCAACATTGTGATATTTCAAGGAGACTCTTTTTCACTCCTGCTAAGTCTACTTAAACTTTATACTTTCTTTTCATTCCTGTTAAATTTTACTTCCAACGTCTCAGCCTAGAGTAGGTAGGTTCACCTAAAGTCCGGTTCACACTCCTCTCGCTCTTTGGAACAGGAATAGAGCTTTATTCCTGGTTTCCTGTTTAGCACTGGGTTTCCGGTTCCTTCAAAAATCGACTTCAATTCTATACTTATAACGTTTCCGCCTTAACTGTGAAATTTTATTTACTATTTATTCATTTATTTTTCTCGTCCGGTTCACACTCCTCCCGGGCATTTGAACAGGAGTAGAGGTTTATCCCTTGTTTCCTATTTAGGATTGGGTTTCCAGTTCATTCTAAAGTCTATAACTCTATACTTCCAACTTCTCCGTCTAAATTCTGAAATTTTATTTACTTTTTTTTCTCGAATGGAGTTGGTAGGTCCGCCTATTGTCCGGTTCACGCCCCTCCTCGGTCTTTTTAAGAGTAGAGGTTTATCCACGTTTTCCTCTTTAGGATTAGGTTTCCAGTTCCTTCTTAAGTCTTTTCATTCTCCTTCATTGTCAGTAGACGCTTGCGTCTTAGTGGAATTATCACCTTGTTTGTGGTGTATTGTTTAATATCTCATTCTCAAATGAACTAAATAAAACACGTCATGGACATTTCTATGTTATTTCTCAGCCAATACAAATCCCAAGAGCCCCTCAAGGTAGAGTATTACTAGATGAGGCTGTTGTACGAGCGTAAAAATAGGTAAATGTATATTATGAGTATATATAGAATTGATAACGGTTGACCCAAGACTTAAAGAGATTAAAATTGTAGATGTTGGGGGAAAAGAATAAGATTGTAGTGGTTTTGGGAAGCACCCTTCACAAAGGAACAGTTTTGGGGAAGACGCTGTTTGGATGTAACAACTTCTTTACAACAGGAATATGAAGGGAGTGAGGATGAGCTGATGTCGTGTATGTGTTATAGCGTACACTGGAGGAACTAAAGAATGTACCGTGTTTGAACGTTTGACATGGGAATAGCGACAGAGTAGCCAGAAGCTATCAACTGTTCTCGCTACTGATAATGCCTCGGTCCGAGGCACTGACAATATCCGTCGATAGAATCACATCAGTATCTGGGAAGTGTTTTAACAGCGGACGGAAATCTGAAGGCGCATTTGGATAGCCAAAGGTGCCTTCCCAAAGCTAAGCGGAGCATAAAAGAAAAGGAAAAACCTCGTTAGAAACAAAGAAAAGAGTGCTGAACTATTACGTGATATCAGTCCCCCTATATGGCAGTGAATGTTAGACAAGTCTCTTCTTCATTCTGTTAAGAGATTGGCAAGGATTCACTTGCTTTATAGGAGATTATATATTACATAGCGGTTTTTGTTTCTAACAAAATATTAATATCTCTTAATACCTTTAGTTTCCTGACGATATCTTTCGCGACTTCGAAACGTCCTTTGAGTTCCATGCCACATTTGGCTTTCTCTGTTACGACGCTACGCAGATAGTTAAATGTCTGTTATTGCTTGATTTATAAACGTACCGAATATGTAACTCACATGCTGGTTTGGCTCTTTTGCCGATAATCGTCCATTCCCTTTTCTTACAGTTAGTATTTAGTCTTTTCTTCTCGCTTTCCTATATTCGTACATTCTATAAGAGTTTTTTTTAAATCTCTTCCGAGTCTGCCATCCATGTAATTTATCTTATTTTGTTAAGATTAATCCAGTGGATAATAAATCCTGCAATGTATTCAAGTTCTTTTAGGATCATCTGTAAAGGTTGAATAAATTTATTTGAGATACAGTGTTGATAGCAAACACATACAGAAAGCTATTAAAATAATCCCACCGATGGCTTCGAAGGACAGCCAAAACAAAGGACAAGAAAGGATTGCATGGTTCTTAGCAAAAGAGTCCAAAATACTAATCGGAGATACCAAGACCAAGCCAGCACAAAACTTTAAATAACTGGGAAGTGTTTTAACAGAGGACGGAAATCTGAATGCGCATTAGTATAGCCAAAGATACATTCCCAAAGCTAAGCAGAGTATTAAGAAAAGGGAAAACCACTTTAGAAACAAAGATAAGAGTACTGAATTATTACGTGATGTCTGTCCTCCTATATGGCAGTGAATGCTGGACAATCTCCTCATACATGAAGAAGAGACTTGTGTTCCTACAGAAGGTTGCTGAGGAAGTTTTCGAGAAAATTAACACAAAAAAACAATTCTACTTAGCATCAGGACGATAGAGTTAAAAACTCTAGAACACATAATGAGGAAAGAGGGCTTGGAAAAGCTGATACTCACAGGACAGATTGAAGGCCAGCTGGGCAAAGGAAAACAACGCATAACATACTTAGTTAGCTTGAGTAAATGTATGGCGAAACAAGGTTTGGTAGAAATAACATAAGGACAAAATTTAATAAGAACTACGAAAGAGAGGAAATTGTAGAGAGCCATCATCGCCTACAAGACATAAAGAGAAGAGACACCATATATGAGCTATTTGCCATATTAGTAAAACGTTGATATTCAGAACCAGGAATAGTTACTGAAAAGTCATATTTTGGAAGCCAAATGCCATGATTGAAATAATCTTACAAGACAACTTTTCGCTAGGACTTGTTCAAAACCGTACAAATGCCACCCTCATTTCTTGGGACATTGGTCTGCTTCGCAAGCTCTCAACAATTATGGAATAAAACAAGAAATAATTCAATGCAGATATCCCAGGAGACTTTTTCTTCGCAGCTTCTGTTTGTAGATGTCCGTTCTGCAGTCTGTCGGCTGAGATCGTTAATCAAAGCTAATGAGACTGGCCTCCGCCTCGCCTTTGGCTCAACGGCTTTGCCCTGAAGGCAAGGCGACTGAAACGTTTCATGTAGTGCCGGCGGTTCTCTAAGCAGATAACTCTGCTCCAAGTCGCTAATCACCGCGTCGAGAATCCTAATCACAGGTCACGAACTATTTCAGAATTTTCTCAATAAATTTCCTATGGGACATGCACTGCGATTACTTAATACAGGCGTAAAACGAATAGGTGGAATAATTAGGCGTTAATTGCACGCCGTCATCTAATTTGTATTGATTGACCTTTGCCACAGATTAAGATTTTATATTGGTAAGAGTGTACTAAACACAGAATGAAAAAAATGCATGTGTACAGTACTTCGAATCAAATGTCGATTTTTAGTAGTGCGGGCAGGGTAGTGTAAGGTTTATCGTCGCGAAAGTGAAATCGGTGATTCAAGTTCAAATTTATATATATATATATATATATATATATATATATATATATATATATATTGTTTGTTTGTTTAACGGTATATCAACTACTTATGGGTCATTTAATGCCGGAATTTAATTTTCTTGCGAACTTTGAAGTAATAATATATGTTACTCTGTCTTCATAATTAAATGCAAAAATGGATTGCTGGTATTTTTACTGTAAAAATGTATTTTTACTTTCACAGTGTTCCAATTTTAGTCTGGGGGTTCGCTATTTTCTCATCTAACAGGTGCTACCACCCAGAGTCAAGGTGGGCCTGGGAACAACAGCAATTAAGAGGCAGTTCCACGCTCCCCGAAACTTCCCAGTCAGAGGCCTTGCTGCCGGACGTAATTTATCGTCATACCCAAGACGCCAAGTTCAAACTCCCGCTTAGTCTATTGTTTTCACTTTCTCGAAAATGCCATTCAAAAAAGGTATAAACCTGATTTTTTCCCTCGACCGTCATTGATTAAATGGCAGGTTAGACCGTATTATTGTGCTTTGGGTGGCAGCCAACGCAGAAGAACACAACTATGTATTTAAGTATTTGGTGAAGGTAACAGAAAACCAGATCTCATCTTTCTCTTGAAGTCATAGCAATTCAAAGATAATAATGAAACGGAAATTGTGGAGAGCCATGGTTGTCTATGTTCTGAAGGGACATGATATTTAAAAATATCATTTTAATATCAGCCTTAATATACTGTTATATACCGTACCTATGGACACTAATGAGACTATCCCAATCCTCATAAATACTTTAGACACTATTATAAGTGGGGGTAATATGCTGTGTAAATAGACCACCACTAGCAGTAGTTTACCTACTTCACGTCGCTGGCGAGTATTGTATTTTGTTGATGTTATAAAGATTGCCATTTTATTTCCAACCTCCGTTTTGGTTATTTCTCATTCAAACTTTTCTAGGTTACAACATATACTTTTGTTCTATCTATTGTTGTTCATATTTCTCATAAAAGGTCCTGAGTGACTCTATATACAGAGCTACTCAGGGTAGTGGTTTTCTGTATAATGTTATATGAGCGTAATAAAAGGCACAAGGTGCAGTTCATTTGTTTATGTAGGCAAGATAACGGTTAATTCTGGAATTGAAGGGGTCAAGATTGTATTGATCAGGAAAACAACTTGCTAAGAGCCTATTCCGCATAGTATTAGAAACTATCCGAGTGAAACTTCTTACTAATGTAATATGAAGGAAATGGGGATGATTCATTCTTGTGTACGTGGCACGGTGGATACCAGCTGCAAGGTTTAAGACTATTGGAACCAAGGCATGTAGCTCGTGAGATTTGCCATGGAAATAGTGGTAGATAAATCAACTTGTATTAATCTAAAATAAGAATTACTTCTATTTTTTATTAGATAAAGCATTATGAATTATTATTCATTTCGACTAGTATTTATTCCATATTATTTTTTATTTGATGAAGCATTGTCAACCAGTATTATTAATTTTTGATGAGTATTTACTTCCATCTTCATTCTGTATGAAATGAAGCATTTTCATCTATAATTATTAATTTCGACTAGTATTTACTTTTCATATTCAGTTTATATTTGCTGAAGCATTATTAACTATTATTATTTCGACTAGTATTTCCTTTCATCTTTTATTATTTGTGAAGCATTATTAACTATTATTATTAAATTCGCCTAGTATTTTCTTTCATCTTCAGTTTTTATTTGCTGAACCATTATAAACTTTTATTTTTAATTTCAATTATTTTTTATATAAAGCATTACCAACTATTGTTGTTTTGACTTTCAATTTAATTTTTTTACTTGCTTTTTGTTTCAACGTTACTGAAGCCATCAACCTGCGACAGTGCAAGAACAGAAATGAAATATAAGCTACTGGTGAGGTTCGAACTCACATTAATCCGATTAAAATAGATAAAAATAAATACGATAAAGTTTGACAATTCTTCATCTCAGATAAAGGCTGACAGTCGGAACTGAGACACCATTGAGTGAACTTGATGACTCGTATGCCCGTTACACTGACAACGATATACATCAAGCATTGCTTGAAACTATTTGAATAATTAAGAAAGCTTTCCTGAATCATTCAGTAAGCGAAGCCGAGATAAAAATTCTGATAATTGTGTCAACAAATTGGTCAGTATTCTGTTGAAAGTGATCGACTTAAAGGAAAACCATTAGTAAGCTAAACACTCGGAAATGCAGAACACGTGCCGGTTGCAGTCAAAGACGACTGACAGTGGGAGAAATAAAAAATATGTGTATTCTTAGGACACAGATCGAGAATTATCCTGACCTGGCATCTCGACTTCAGTCAATTTTTCACAGACGTGACGTGGCTTTGTGTGTTTATTTTTAAGGAATTCACCCCAAGCAAGGCGGGAATGCCACAAGCATGCAAAGGGTTACAGAGAGTACAGAATAGGAGTAAAGAGGCGTATTTGGAGAAAGGACACAGAGAAAAATGGGGAACAAGATCAAGGTATCAAAAGATTATCGATTGACATTACGATTGAATATTTGAAGATTATAGTTATCAGGAAAGCAAGTAAGAGGAAGAGAATTGCACAGACGGGAAGTGCAAAATAATAAGCTATTTGAGTAGAAGAGACGGTTACATTTAAACATTTCGGGAGTGAAAGGGTGGGACCGAGATGCCAACCTAGTTGCTCCCTTAAATTCATGCAGTCTGGGAACCAGAGAAAGTAACTCGTCGAAGCAGTTGCCGTGAAAATACAAAAAAAAACAGAGGGAAGCCACGATACATCTGTGTGAAAGCAACTGTAGACTAGGTGTCAGATAAGGACCGATAACATTGCATATCCGTCTCTGGATTTTGTCGAAGACCTCGAGACTAACAGCGGGGCCACCAGACCATATATGACAGCAATATTCCATGAAAGGATGGATGGTTGATTTATGGATTTGAAGAATGGACTCAGAGAAAAACTTTTCGGCACGACACAGCGAACCAACTTTCCATGCGGTAGATGAAGCTATTGTGTCTATATATTTGTTCCAGCTCATATCAGCGGACAGCGTGAGACCAAGCAGGCTCAACGTGGTGCTCTCGGGGAGTTGGACATCAGCCATTCTGATGGAAGGGAGGAAGCGTTATCTGTTGTTTGTAAATTAGAGCAGTTTCGTTTTGGAGGCATTTCCTGCCCAGTCAACCCCAGATTGGAGGTCCTTTTTGAGACCGGCGGCCAGGTTAGTTTTGTCAACGATAACAGATTTATTATTGAGGCAAGAGTAAATAGTAGTGTCGTCCGCGTAGATACCTACTTGAGAACTGATGACATCGGGAAGGTCGTTAATGATGATCAGGAAAAGTGTAGGACCCAAGATAGAACCTTGGGACACACCAGCATTCGTTATAAAGGAGCTGGAGGAGACCCCATTAAAGACGACCTTCATTTCACAGTTTGACAGGAATGATTGTATTAAGTCAAATAATCGTCATGTAATGCCGTTCATGGCAATTGTTCTTAGTGCATCCATCAATTTTATAATAAATTTGTGTTGATGGCAGACACAGAAAAGCCATTTACTAAAGGACAGGTCGAAGAAAGGACGAACGAAACAATATGTATAGTTGTCAAGAAGAGAAAAATGCTCAAGCTCCGAGTTACGAATTAGAAATGTCAAAAATCACACAAGTAGAGAAGTTTAAATATACTGTCAGTCACTTTAACGCCGACGTGATGTAGCTTCCCGCTGTCTTTTCTACAAATCTCTTCATGGTAATTTTTCTGGACTCTTCTCCTTACTGCCGCGACTGTATGAATTTAAGCGTGCTACTAGATTGACAACTCTAGCTCTAACCGTTTTACTATTGAACTAGACAGATGCAACCGACAGTTGTATTTTAATAGTTTTTTTCCCGCACTTCTCGCTTCTGGTTGTCTTGTAGAGGACCGTGTGGGGTTGCGTGTTTTGCTGAATTAGGACACGTGATATTTATTCCTGCTAAGATACCCAAGTACAAGAAAATGGCCAGACTTGAATTGAGTCCAACTGAAGACGTAAAGAAAAACAAAGAAACAAAACCGATATATATGTCAACAAATATATGTATTAAACAACACAATTTTACAATGGACATAGACGTGAAGATTTGTGTTTGTCCTTTGGTGAATATTCGTACGTACGTGTATGTGTGTATAATGTTCATGGCGTCTCCCACAAATGGGAAACGCTGTCTTTTGCGAGAGCTCACATTGTAGAGGTGTTCGCTGAAATGAAGACATGAAAAAGAGAACGAGGCAAGAAGTCGCCCAGTATTTTTAGTATAGGGAGAGAGACCCCTAGTGACAATTAGGAAATTAAGGCGGAGCTAACTCCGACAGTCTCTTCAGATTCCTTGCTTACCTGCCACTATCTCAAAAAATTTAATGCAGCATCAATTGCTATCTTCTGTTTTCCTGAAACCTGCTCCTTTATTGTCCTTTTCCTCATCTCTCTTCACTAAAGTTTTCTCATTCTCTTTCACTTCCTGTAAACCCCTACGTTCTACTTGATTTCTGTCAAATGATTAAAAATATGAATACATCATCTACCTATATCCTTTCATGAGACGGGTACTTTTGGTATTATTGGTATTACAGATTCTTACTATTCTTGCGAATTTGATTCTCACTGTGATGCTCACTCTTCTACCCTCATATCAAACTCAGTTAAGCTGACGAAATGTTTAGAGGCCGCCTGCTTTTGAAGGACGTCGATCAGTTCTCAGTGCATAGCTTATGATCATAGTTCAGTACTAATCGAGGATAAACATTAAATACAGTAATCCCCTTTACATTATTCGCACTATTGTCCTCATCTTTGTCGCCATATTTATCACAACGTTTCGGCCGTTGTACGCTCCGGCCTTTGTCAGGTGGTTGGAATGTCGAACTGAACCCTTTACTTCGATCACTTGGGTAAACTGTTCTATTTCCACGTGTCATGTCTAATGGATCTCAGTTATCAGTTATCTCCTGTTAATTCCCCTCTCCAAGTTCTCCACCGCCTTAACCATGTATTGAACTCACCATCTTTGGGTCCGTTCATTGGCTCTAACTAACGCCTAGAACTAGAACAGTCTACCTCAGTGAGCGAAATAAAGGGTTCACTTCGACATTCCAACCACCTGAAGAAGACCGGAGCGTACAACGGCCGAAACGTTGTAATAAATATGGCGACAAAGAAGAGGACAATAGTCAGAATATTGTAAATAGTGTACATAATAGAAGTCTGTCGTATTGCAATTCGGGTTCTACCTGGGCCCTCTTCAATTTTCTTATTTACATATCACTGGAAGGTGGTCGCTCCCGTCGTCGGGCCATGGCTATTTTTTGCTGTGTAAGACTGCATATTACGTAAACGCATTTGATAAACCATGACACGAAGATCTATTTGAGGTTCTCGGAATACTCTAGAAAGATTAGGAAGATCATTTACTGGTAACAAATCACCTGTATATGGGCAGAAAATGAATTGAGCCATTCCACAAAAATAGAAAGGGGTACAAGACAAGGATGGATCTTCTCACAGGATTTATTTAGTCTATACAGCGAGGCGATCTTCAGAAAACTAGAATTCTGGTAGGATTTATTACCGGGAGTCAACCATAACAATGTAAGACACGCACATTACACCGTATTGATGACAGACACAGAAATAAAAAAATGTATGAACGCCTGAAGGAAATTAAGGAGAAAGGATTTACCATATATTCCAAGAAGGCAAACTGTATGATCATTAGTAAGAGAAAAATTCGGGCTATGAATTGGAGACATCAGAACCAAGCTAGTACCGAAATCTATTTAAGAAGTGATATAAGCCGCGGCCTAAAATGTGTCATTGAAATCCAAAGGCGTATGGAATTGTTTTAAGATACTTTCCAAACGCTGAACAAAGTGTTAAGAATCAGGTAAATTTAATTATTGAAAATCTACCTGAACGCATGTGTATATTAATAAAAATAACTGAAGATAAAGAATGTAAAATTAATTATAAATTTCATTATTTTTGTCTCTGTGTAAAAAAAGTTATATAAGACTATTCTCTGGGAGGAAGGAATTGTTTTACAGTCATTAATTCAACCGCAAGCCAAGTTTCTTAGCCAGTGTAGAAGAGTACCTCAGCTAGTAGAATATATTTTAGTCACGTTAGCTGAACCAACCACGAGGCAATTACATGTTTTCTAATCAGAGCAAGAAGTTGGTATTCTAACCAGAAAAAAAAACGTAATCGCAAATGCTGATCTTTAAGTAGAATCTCTCACGATTACAATGGCGCAATACAATCTTGTTACATTTATCATCCATTTTTCCTTGTGCCAAATTAAGCTAAACTAGGCTTAGTAAATATCGTCTGTGCATATTGACACTAAATCGTTGTAAATGATGAAAAGGGCGCCCGTAGAAATAAAACAAAGAAAACGAGAACAAAAGCAACTTAAATCAGAAGAACGTTTCTTTATTGGCTTCATTCTATGATTTACCAGCCGCGATCGGAATTCAAGAAAATAAATATTTTTTCCGCTAAAATCCTGCTGTACTAATCGTACTAGTTAATATTTAAACGCACAATTAAACTCATTGGCCCCATTTGAACTGCTAGGTAAGCTTGATTTATTTGTCAAATATATTAGAATACTCCTGTACTTACAGTTGGAGGAAAACGTCTGCATATGGATAGAAAATGAATTCAGTAAACATACAAAGAGAGACATGGACATAAGATAAGAAGGTTCCTTTTCTCCGAACTTGAGTGAGACGATTCTGGGATAATTAGAAGTACCAGGGTTTATTATTAGCGGCCACCATCTTAACATATGTAGGTGACACAGTATTGACAGATTGAATGGTTTTCGACAAAAGGAAAAGATTAGAATGCGAACTATAAATTGTAAAATACGAAAATTTAAATATCTAGGAATTATTTTAACAGAGGACGGAAAATGTGCCTCCGAAATCGGAAGGTGCACTGGAATAGCGAAAGATGCCTTCCAAAAGCTAAGCAATATATTAATAAACAGGAAACTTTCATTAGAAACCGAGAAAAGAGGTCCGAACTGTTATGTAATATCGGTCCATCTATATGGCACTGAATGCTGGTCAATATCCTCACCGGTGAAGCAGAGACTTGAGGCAACAGTTATAGTTTTATAGAAAAGGTGTCGAGAATAACATGGATTGAACATGTAAGCAACAATTAAGTCTTAAGGAAGATCAAACAAAAATGACACATACTTACAATCGGAAAGAGGCAATTGAGATTTCTAGGGCGCATAATGAGGAAAGACAGCCAGGAGAATTTGACACTCACAGGACATATTGATGGCGAGAGTGTTAAAGGAAAGCAGTGAATAATATACTTAAGCCCGTGCAAATGGTTGGCAAATCAAGGACTTTGAGTGATAGTAAGAAGTAACTTAACTCAGAGCTACAAAAGACAGAATGTTGTGGAGAGTCATGATTGTCAATGCCCTTAAGGGAAACAAGAAGAAGAAGTAGAACAATATTTTTAAGCATGGCCGTTTAATCTTCTACGAATTTCGCCAGTAGATTTTTTTAAATTTTAACTTAGACGTCAAGTTTTTATTTCACTTATAAATTATGCATGGATACGTTTGGCGTTAGGTGAAACAAATGTTGCTTTGTTGAAATATTTAGCTTCTTTTTGTCGACGTTTTTCTCCTCAGCTTTAAAAGATTTTAATTATTCAACGAGTCTGATGAAAAATGATTACAAATGTTTTTGTTTAGTTTAAAATTCCACAGTTTTAATTTTGTCTTTGTGATGTCAACGAAGACTAGTTGCCACTTTCGTAAGGCTCGTTGTAGTAGAGAAAATTGTACTCGGAGATACCACTATAGTACACCGTTGAACAATACTGGTGTCAGACGCCTTCGAATAAGTCTCGCACTAATTGTACTTGCTCCATAATATTCGCTCGAAAAGTAACCACCGTATAGTGATCCCAACAGAGAAATAGTATAGTGTATAGAGTAGAGAATAGCAGTCCGTATAGTAATAAAGGATAGAATAGAAATAGTGATTCGAATAGAAGTGCAATCGATTAGACGTCACGCGACTTCCTACTTATGCGTTGAATATGATCACGTGGTCTACTTAATTCAATAATGGTATCACCTGGGTTTGCTCACTGGCGATCCATATTCAAACTCTAGTGTCGGCAGCGACACTTGAGTTCCCATATAACATGTAACCAGTTTAAAAACGAAGAAAAGTTTAAAGGAAGCTTATATGTGGAGGCAGGACGAAGCTGGACTAAGCATAAAATCCTTTTTTGAATCTCTCATAACTGTTGATCAAAATACTTGTACACCGAGACGTTTATAAGTATACGAGACAATATAAATGCCGAATAAATGCGTGTAAGTACTTACGTCAATGTTCATAACACGCAATAAATATTTCTTTTTTAACATAATATCCTCTGTTGTCCATTAATTAAATAGACTTTACTTTTTATAGTGGCAATTTAAAAACAAATTTGTGTCACTCTACGAAATTATTGTATCCCTATGGCATGCCTTGCTCTGATGGTTTCTTTTTGTATATACACGTTTTTCAAATGTTCAATGAATACAACGCAGAAGAGCTACTCTAAGTACAGAGTTAATGGATAAGGTGCGTATTATGAACGTAAAAAAAGGAAGTAGGAAGCGAAGATACGACGATATTACAGCTAGATAACGACAACACCTAGACTTGAAAGGTTAAAACTGTAGTATTCGTGGAAGCATCTATCCCAATATCTGTTCAACACAAAGTAGCGGTTCTTTGGAATAAGCTTTTGAGAGATGATGGAACGCACTTCTTACCAAAGAAATGCATAAGATTGTATATATATTAAAACAAAAACGGTCCACGTGTGCTTCTTGTAATATTTAAAATAGATAGGGGTGGTTGAATAAACGAAAATTATATGTTCATCATTAATTAATCATAGCTATGGGTCGGGAGATCATGTAGTTTATATATATATATATATATATATATATATATATATATATATGTGTGTGTGTGTGTGTGTGTGTGTGTGTGTGTGTATGTTTTTATGTATTATTCCAGGATCATTTTACAATTTCTTCAAGATGATCTTCGCCCTTTCTAACCTTGTAACTTTCTATTCTGGAGTAACAAGGTGCCTCACACATTTCACGTATGATTCCATTTTCAAGCCTTTTTCACTATTCTTTGGACTGTCATAGCTGAAATATATATGCAATTTTTCTTGTAAACATTCCAGTGTATGTCCATTCCAGGAAGTCATTCCTTGAAGATTGACCCTAGGTCCTTGATTGGATTTAAATCATGAGAGTTTCCGAGTCAGTTTATAGTACTTTAATTTCTCACTGGTAAGGCTTGCCAGTGTGTTCGAGCATCGTTACAATTTTCGTACGCTTCCTGGGAGTAACGGCCATTGCAGACAATGACTGTAGAACAACTAATCGACAGTCGAGACAACAGTGTCTGGGCGTGATAGAAATCTGATGCAATCACGGATGACGCAATATTTTTCAAGACCAAACAAGTTTCATCATACACCCCGAAAATAGACTTGCACACATACTTATGATTAGCGAAATCCCACGGGTATCTTATAGTAGTGGATCATGCAATCGTTTACCATCATTAAATTAAGAATTATGTTTCATCAGAGAATTCAAATGGGAACATCGGGTACTGCAAATGATTATTATTATTATTATTATTATTATAGAGACTGCCTAAGAGAAGAAGATTTCTTGCTTTTTCAGGGGCATCAGTGCAAAATTGAACGTAATAAACTCGGTTGGAATTTTACTTTCCTGGCCGATATCCGTTATGCTACTCGCATGTCTAAATATTAAGAGATCTATCTCATCTCTGAAGTTGTAGTCCTAATGGCGAATACCCACTAAAAATAGGCTTTCAGATTCTGATCTATATGTGAAACTAAAGAGCTAATCTTTAGTGGCACATCTAAAATCTGCACATCTTCTTTTGATCGACTTCTAACATCGAGTCTGATCAGACAGGTGGCGGCTATTAATAAAATATCTTACTGGGGAAAGTATAAACCAATTTATTTATAACAAGAAAAACACGTTTTTATGCGTTATGTTTAAGGAAAAAAGTTAACAAGTTTCTCAATTGAATATATTTCTTACTGCTTGCTATTTTATATAACTTTGTTTTCTTCTTGCTAATGCCCCCCCCCCCAAAAAAAAACACGCAATTCGAATTCAGAACAACTGAAATAGATATCCAAGCAATATTTGAATTAGTAGAACGTAGAGAAAATACGGAAGGAATAAAGGGAATACTTTTCTCACCAATCCTTCGTCTCGCCTGCTATTTTGTACAGTAGCTAATATTCCTTATCAAGTATGATTTGTTCATGATTCACTATAAAAAGGGCTACCTAACAATCATACAGAAAGAACATTTTTGTGGTTCAAATAGTCGTTCAAAGATTATAGAAATCTCAAATAAAGACCTCTTTGAAACTTAACAGTTCTGTTGTGGGGATTACCTCCACCTAGTCTACCAAGAAGCACATTAGGTGGCGCCGCCCAGGGAAAGAAAAGAACGGAACAATGAAGCCCTTGATCTGTTTTGCTCCGAAATCTAGCAACATCAATATCATACACCACGAGGTGAAATTTCTTTCTCCCAGGCGGCAAATTACAGCACACATGCGCATCACGCTTACACACATTCCCTAATAGCAAAACCTAAAATCGTTTTCCTTCTTTGCAGCTATCTTTGTTCACACAAGTATATTTTTTATTTTCTGGTATTGTTACATTATTTAAAAAAAAAAAAAAACATGTTTTTAAAAGAACAAAATATTCGTAAAATTCTCAGCCAGGTGTTGAAATTTATTTGCTCTGAATTCCTTTCTTTTGTCAAGCCTGAATTCAATTTCTACGAACGTTTTCAACCGCGTTCCGATTCAAACCAGCAGACACGCATCCTATACACCAGCGTTTCTCAATCGGTGCACCCGAGAAGCACCGATGCACATTGAAAAGTACCAAGTGCAATCCAATTTAACAGAAGTGTAATTTATGAATTATTTTTATATTAAAAAAGTCTTTATTACCCCCCCCCCCCAAAAAAAAAAGTGACTCCAGCCACATGGCTTCTATGCCTAAGTAAAGACTTTCTAATTTTATATTTTAAACTGGGTGCTAAATTCCTTTATATTTAAATTTTTTTTTTCCGTTTTGCCTAACTCAAGGGATTTAAATCAGTCATTATCGGCCTCTTGTTTAACAAAAAAGATCCTTCATAAATCCCTCTAAATGATGAAAACTGTACTGCTAATCTTCTTTGGGAAGGCTAAACGAAAATTTCATGACTAATTTTTCCTTATTAAAATTTAAAGTGCGCTCCAGAGCTTTAGTTATTCTACAAGTTCGCCTTGAAGTAAAAAAAAAAAAAAGAAAAGAAAAGAAAGAAGGGTGAGTGTTACGAAACACTGATATAGGCCAAGAGCAGGAAATTATAATAAAAAATAATTTACTTGTTCTGAAAATTCTGAATTCTTTTCTTTTGTCAAGGCTGAATTCAATTTCTATAAACGTTTTAACCGCATTCGGATTCAAACCTGCAAACACGCATCCTCTACACCAGCGTTTTTCAACCGGTGCACCCAAGAAGCACCGATACACCCTGAAAGGTACCCAGGTGCGATCCAAGTTAACAAGAGAGTAATTTATGAATTATTTTTATATTTAAAAAATAAAAATCTTTATTTTTAAAGGTTAACGACACCATGGTTTCCATGTCAATGTCAAATCTTTGTCATTTGATATTTTAAACTGGATGTTAAATTCCTTAATCTTTTAAAAGGAGTGGATAATCATTTTAGCCTTACTCAAGCGAGTTAAATCATCCATTATCGGTCTCTCTAAAAAATAGTTTCTTCATAAATCTCTTTAAATGAAAACTGTATCGCTAGTTTTGTTGGGTGTATGCTAATAAACCAAAATGACATACAGTGTAACCCGGATATAAGAGAGTTGTCGGGACCGGAGAAGAAGTCTCTTATATCCGGGTTTATCTTATATCCGGGTTTGGTCTATTTTGTTTAGGTAAGTATGGCTCTAATTTGAGATCAGATAAAATTTCTCTTATATCCGAGTTACACTGTATTTTTAAAATTCATGACTAATTTTTACTTATTAAAATTTAAAGTATGTCCCCAGAGTTTTAGTTATTCTATAATGGGCCCTGTAGTAAAATAATAATAAAAAAAACGGTTGAGAAACACGACATTAGACTTTCCACATACAACGACATTTGTCATATTTGAAAATTTTGAGTTGAAGGGAGAAAAAAGACTCACTCTGAAGAAGAATCAGAACCACCACCTCGTGTTTTAAGGCAATTTTCTCTTCCTCAGCCGAATAGTGAAAGAAAGACGAACTTTCCATTCGGACGGGAGGAAGATAAGAGGAAGATAAAAAAGAGGAAGATAAAAAAAAAGAAAAAAAGAGCTTAGTCTCCCAAGGAAAGAAAAGGAAAATATAGAAAGACAAGAATTTTCGTACTTTAAAAGGACAACAAGTGTATAGAGCTAAGGCTCTTTTTCGTTATCATTTACACAGCAGGTGGGCTTAATCCTTTTTATTATTTTATAGCATAATTTTTTAAGTTTTTTTTTCTGGTATTTTTTATATATTGTTAGCCAGAGAATAATTTATTCTATTCTCAACCAAAATGGACGAATTTTTGCAAGCATCCTTGTTGGTTAGTAATAAAGATTTTTTTCTTCATCGTATAATTGAGTTCGATTTGCAATTTTCTTTTTCTCGTTATTACTTCGGGCATTAGTGAAAATACTATTGCAGCAGGTTTTATTTTCTTTCAAAGAATAACATTTCCGAAATATAGAATAAAAATATTGTTTTTTTTAAATCATTTTAGAAGGAGGGGGGCTCTTGGTTATAATATAATATAAATACAATAGCAAATCAATCCCTCATTTCTTAAACAGTTATGTGTACTTAATTTTTTTTTCATTTTTCCCGATGTACAATAGTAAGCCGTTACTAATTTATTGCTCTATATTCCTGGGTATGAGGATAAACGACATCCGGCAGCAAGACCTCTAATTGGGAGATTGAAAGTTTGTAGGCTTAATTGCTGCAGTTCCCTGGTTCACCCTTACCTGGAGTAGTAGCACCTGTTAAGGGGGCCCAAGTTATGTGCAAATAGTGACTCCCCAAACAAAAACAATACTTATGAAAGTATAAAAAGGCATTTTTATAATAAAAATAACTGCAATACATTTTATGCTATTCTACACTATTTCAGTTATTAATATCCTGCTTCCAGTTGAAAATGTATTTACCAAGGCCTATTAGTAGGTCATTAGAAGGTGATGGAGATAATAACACCTCGCAACATTGTGACTAACTAAACACGGCAGCGACGTAGAATATTGGAAAATATTACATTTGGACTTTCCTATTTTATATAGAGTCAGCGACTACTGAATAAGTCAGTCATCACTCAGTAGATGGGGGATGTCGACGTCACAGACATCGCAACAGTCTTGTCTGATGAATCTTATATCCAGTGATTGGAATAGTTATAAATGTGCCATGAGATTATTCATCCCGTCACACAACAAACCGTTTTCGCGACTGTTGTCATTATCTGTCCCGCAAAGAATAATTTTACAGAGTCATGTGAGTCTGGGTAAATAAAGAGACAAGTCATGGATTGTAACCGAATAATCGATAAATGTACTAACAAAACATGTTTACAGAAAAGAATTTCATCTTTTGAAGTTGTCGAACATTCATAGACAATTTCAGTTGATGTCTCTAAAGAGATAAAGAAGTTACATGATGCGTCTGTTGCAGGAAGTCGAGAAGGAACGTCTTGTTCACATGATCGAAGTGAAAGAGAACGAGGCTTTCAAAAAATGGCGCCACCTATTATTCTAAGCTAGGGCGGTAATCCTATAAGACAAGCCCAATATGACTATAGAGAAAGGCTTACGCTAACCAACTACAATTAACAAAGACAGTTTTTGCACAAGTTTTTAAATAATTATTCACTCAATACAAGACACAATAGCTATTCAAGGTAGAGTTACTGAATAAAACTGTTGCATGAGCCTGAAAGGAGGTAAGAAGTGCAGTTTATTAGGATCTATAGGAAAGATAATGGTAAACCATAAACTTGAAGAGGTTTAAATTATAATGATCCGGGAAGTACCCTCACGGTAGTTTGCTCCACAAAGTAGCGATATGTAGAGAAATGTTCTTCTTACTAACAGAATACAAAGGGATGGGGGGATGGTTCGTCCAGGTGTACGTGGTATGGCGAGTCCCAGTTGTTAATGATTGATTCATTCATTTTTCACGGTGTATCAACCCACTGCAGGTTATTTAAAGACAGGAAATATTTTTAGATTGTAAGAATATTCTTTCTGGCATAATAATGGTTTTAGTAATGAAAGTCTTACTAATTTACCTATAGCTGGATGAGAAGTAAATTCATACCTTTCCCATGTGTATTTGCGCGTTAGTGAATATAACGAACCCAATGGAAGTTGGAAATGGGGTCTCTGATTGATAATTCAGAGCCATTATCCATTACAACACGCGCATATCCAAGCTGACGGCACCTGGTATTCTGCTAATGTTAGAATTGGTGAAACTAAAGAATGTAGCTCTTCAGAACATGTCAAGAAAATAGAGAAGCAAGAGGCTTGTGATATTGCGACTGTGGAAACGGGGTTGGAGAAGGCGAAAGTAATTCATTACACACAAGGCCGCGCAGAAGCTTTTGAATTCAATCAAGCCTGGAATGTGAGAACTGGGAAACGCTAGTTCAAACATGACATCACTATGCCATATTTGGTCTGATTTGGCTTTTAGTAGGAGATACTTACTGGCGCGGTACAAAGAAACGACCATTTTGACTTTAGCGATGAATTGTATATATGAGTTCAATTTAAAGTCTGTGGCGAACTTGAGTCCTAACAGGCGTTCAAGGAAAGGAGTCTCTTTGAGAGAAAAATCACTCATCATGATAGACGAAAATTCAATGGCTGCTCGGTGGTGATGGAACGTTACTAGACTGGTTTGAAAGATTCAATACCTCCAAACCAGTTTTCCCCCACTGTTGAGCTGACTGATTTAAGTCAGAGGAGAGATCAACTGCCACGTTCTGGTCATCTTATCGCACACACATACACCATCGCATCATTTGGATAGATGTTTGCGAAAGCGTATGTTCTCGGGTAGATCGGTAATATAAAGCAGAAGACGGTAGGGCCGAGAAGAAGAGCCTTGGGAAAATATTAACTGTAAACAGTTGTACGAAGGAAGATCAACAATTCTATCACCCGACACATTTGTCAACTGAATTTTTCTCTCCGTTTTTGTTTTAATTCATACTATTCAAATACCTCGGTGTATGGATCAGTTATAACAAATTTAGAACAGGAGATAAAGAAATTGAACATAGAATCAGATGTGCTAGAGGTAGTTTCAGCCAACATCGTACTTTATAACAACACCAAAGCATTAACATGAAAACACGAGTAATGTTTTTAAATAGTCTCGCCAGATCGAGACTTTCGTACGGATGCCATGCATAGCATCAAACCTGTTGAGAAATATCTAAACTATCTGGTGTATACATGTTCTTCTACTCCTGGGTATGACGATAAACGACATCCGGCAGTAAGAACTCTAATTGGGAGATTGAAAATTTGTAGGTTTAATTGCTGCAGTTCCCTGGTTCACCCTGACCTGGAGTAGTAGCACCTGTTAGGGGGGCCCTAGCTATGTGCAAATAGTGAATCCCCAAACAAAAACAATACTTATGAAAGTTTAAAAAGTCATTTTTATAATTAAAAAATACCTGCAATGCATTTATATAAAATGATTTAGCAACAATACATATTTATAGTAAAATTAGTAACAATATATTTTTAATGCCAAATGACCAGCTATGTATTTTATAGTACCATTTCCAACAAAACGTATTATAGCAAAATGACCAACAATACGATTTACCTCTAGTTGACAACATACAATTGCGTTCAAAATATATTTAGTTGAAGCCATAAAGATTTCGGCATTAAATAACCCACAGAGGTGTTAATATTCAGCTAAACAAAATAAAATAAAACAAACAAGTTCTTCTAAGATCAATAGTTAAAAATTACTTTGATTGCGTGAAATCTATGTCTTGGCGAAGACCGTTCTTCTTCAAAACTGGCGCTACAGAATCACAAACAATGAACTATACCAAGTAAGAATAACTAGATAACTGACTTTCAACAGCAGTAACAACTAAAATGAATAGCATATATAATTCGAAGACAGAATAATGTCATAGTCAAGATGCTGATGTCCCACACTACTTCAAACAAAAGTTTAGGAAGGAAGCTTCCATCAATACTGGAAAGAACGATAACAATGAATTTGAGAAATCTATTTCCCTGAAAAAGAGAATGATTTTATAAATTTCAACCGACCGTAGTAGTGGCTGCTCAGTCAATGAATGCCGAATGTTTGCTTATAAGGAAACGGTTTATATTACCATTACCATACGTGTTATTTAATTAACCGAGAAGAATTGGCTGTAGTTGATTGACAAGGAAAGAGTTTAAGTTGAATAAAAATATTTTTGTCTTCAAAACTGGAATCGCTTACCAACTTTGAAAATCACCATCTGAAGGTTCGATTTTCATAGTAGCTTAAACCTTAGTCGTTGATGTCCATTGAAAATATTAAAAAGCAATTGTGTATCTTCTATTTTTCGATGTAAACTCAAGCCGGCGTTTATTGGGTTTCTTCCCAACCATTTTCTCTTTTAGATATAAAAGATAGATATAAACAGTGCAGATTCAGAAATACCTATATACATAGTGACTGGCAGTATCACGCCTTAAACCAGCCACAATGTAGTATTGATTTCCATCTCTACACTTTATATCTACAAACGTTCGATCCCCGATATTGGACACTTTACAATATATATATATATATATATATATATATATATATATATATATATATATATATATATATATATTTGTATGAAGACATATAGTTTTTTTATTCCACAAAGAATGTTATCTTAAGACACTGCACGAAGAATCAAAACTAGCAGACCAGGGAAAACACAACAAAAGAATCCACTTATGTTGGCTTCTATGTCTGCAGATGTTATCTTTGTAGAATTCTTGTTGTGAAAGACAGTTGTAAAGGGTAACATATTTTCACGCGTAGTATCGTTAGTGTAGAACTGATAAATATCTGGGAATTGTTTTGACGGAGGACGGTAGGTGCGACGCTGAGACCCGAAGACGGATTGGGATGGCCAAGGATGCATTCCAAAAGCTGGGCAGAGAGTACTACGAGACAGGAGGATATTTTTGGTTACAAAGAAAAGAGAGCTGAGCTGCTACTAGATATCTGTTCTCATATCCGGCAGCGAATATTGGTCAATCTCCTCGAAGATGAAGAAGAGTCTCTAGGCAGCGGAAATGTGGTTCTACAGAATGATTCTAAAAGGTATCATGGAGCGAGCGTGTCGGCAACGATGAGGTCTTGGAGAGCATGCGAACAAGGAGGAAGTTTATACTTAACATAAGGAAGAGGCAGATAAAATTTCTGAGAGACATAATCAGAAAGAGGGTTCAGGAGAATCTGATACTTACGGGTCGAATAGAGGGAAAAAGACACAAGGGAAAACAACGCATGACATACATGGCAAACATAAGCAAGTGGATGGCATGGGCCCGAAACTTATTGAGAGCTATAAAGAATAGGTGGAAGTAGAGAGCCATGATAGCCTATGTCCTGAAAGGACACAGCACATAAAAAGAAAGAACTTATTTCTTACAGGAGAACGATGACAATAGGAAACGGTCTGAAATTTGTTTTCATCTTTTAATTGTAATTTTTTTTTTATTTTCTTTTACTAATATTCACCCAATACAAAGCCCAAGAATCACTCAAGGTGGAGAGTTACTGTGTGGAGTTGTATAATCATAAGAAAGTGCAAGAAGTGAAGTTCTTGAAGGAAGAATAAAAGATAACTCTTGACTTGAAGAGGTCAAGATTTACTTAGTGAATAACATTTCAGAGTTCAGGAGGTGACGTTAGAAGTATGGTGTTGAAGCAGACTTTAGAAGGCACCAGAAACCCAATACTAAACAGGAAACAAGAGACAAACCTCTATACCAGTTCAGAAAACTGGGGAGGAGGGTGAACCGGACGATAGGCGAACGTATCTACTCCTATTGGAAGAGGAAAAAATAATAATTACTGAATAAAATTTTAGATTTCAGGCGGAGACGTCAGAAGTACAGGGTCGAAGGAACCGGAAACCCAATATTAAACAGGAAACAAGAGATAAACCTCTACCCCTATTCAAAAAACTGGGAAGGAATATGACCCGGACGATAGATGAACCTATCTACTCCTATTGGGGGAGGTGAAAAATAATTAGTGAAGAACAATTCAGAGTTTAGGTGAAGACATTAGAAGTATAGAGTTGAAGTAGACTTTAGAAGGAACCGGAAACCCCACAATAAGCAGGAAACCAGGGATAAACCTCTACACATATTCAAAATACTGTGAAGGAATATGACCCGGACGATAGGTGAACCTATCTACTCATATTAAAAGTATTAAGAAGGATTGCGACATTAATGAAAAATTGTCAACAAATTGAATAGATTGTAAACTTTATTTTGGTTATCTATCTATGAGGAGGTGATGAAAAGTTCTCGACCTAAAATCTAACCAAATCTAACAAATTTCAGATTATTTTTTAATCCTTTCTTGGTAAGGTCGATAAATTCTCAGCACCTATCGCACGCGCGTTTAGCGGGGGATGTAATTTTTCAACGTCCCGGAAAGAGAAATCGAGTTTGAATTCCAACCATTCGCTACATTCACATTTGCGCAAATAACTCTGGGAAAGGTGTGAATCCATCAGTCCTCCCAACCTATAGGTTAAGTTGCAGTACAGACTGGGCTATTTAGTCTTGATTGACAACCGGTTTAGAAGAAGAAAAATAAAGAATAAATATAAAAGTGAACACTGAAGTCAGCACTCAGAGGCGACAGTCTGTTTTATGCTAGACGCAATAATCAGGCCTGACAATTGCGTCTTGCCTGTGAGTGTCGACTTCAATATTCACTTATATATATATATATATATATATATATATGTATATATATATATATATGTATGAGTGTTGACTTTTATATTTACATACGCTCTCTGATATTGAACACTTTATCCCATAAATATAGCACACCTTAAAACTATATGTCTTCATACAAATATATATATATATATATATATATATATATATATATTGTAAATTGTAAAGTGTCCAATATCGGGGATCGAACGTTTGAAGATATAAAGTGTAGAGATGGAAATCAATACTAAATTGTGGCTGGTTTAAGGCGTGATACTGCCAGTCACTATGTATATAGGTATTTCTGAATCTGCACTGTTTATATCTATCTTTTATATCTAAAAGAGAAAATGGCTGGGAAGAAACACAATAAACGCCGGCTTGAGTTTACATCGAAAAATAGAAGATACACAATTGCTTTTTAATATTTTCAATGGACATCAACGACTAAGGTTTAAGCTACTATGAAAATCGAAACTTCAGATGGTGATTTTCAAAGTTGGTAAGCGATTCCAGTTTGGACGATTAACACAACACAATCTTCCTCTTCCTCTTATCCGCGCATTCAAAATTTGGCATCGTCAAAGATGTATCTAAATAAATATGATTGGCATGAGAGAGTGTGAATACTGCGACGACATTTCACAAACACTGAATGCGTTGAGATTTTGACTAGCAGAAAAAAAGAAACAAAACTCAAGAATAAAACATTTTCTTATTTGTCATATATAACAGACAACTTTGCAGCAGCGAGTGATTCACTCAATGCCCCTTGCTTGTTAGCACAGTTCGACTCAAGTACAGTCTACCGGCTTCAGGTTCTTCCTGACGCATTCATTAACTTTCGACACAGGATATGCCTCTCTGTCTATCTCACTATTTACACACATAAAAAGTACACATACATGGTTCTGTGTGATGTTTCCCATCAGTACCAGAATCTAGTGTTCGAGTCAAGGTATTGGGGCTGACCAAAAAGTTCCGTTGGTTTATTTAGGTAAAGTGAACAAACTTTGTGTACAAATCAATGCAAAATAGTAATCCTAATAATTTTTTTAACCCGGGTAAGCCCTCCCCGTTAGAAAAAGGAAAATATAACTTGTTTTCATCTCTACCCATCTCTCCTTGGCAGCAAGGCCTCTGATCAGGAGACGAGGTTTTGAGGAGCGTGAACCACATCTTTATTGCTCTTGTTCTCAGTTCCACCCTGACTCGGGTTGATAGAACCTGTTAGGGTCCTAGCTATGGGCAAATAGGTGACATCCAAACAAAAATCAAGGCATTTTTGTAGTAGAAATACTTTTTTTTAACCATAATGCATTTTTTCGTGAAATTATCAGCAATACATTTTTATAAAAAAACAAATTATTACCAGTGATACAATATCATAGTAAAATGACCAACAATGTATTTTACAGCAAAATGACCAACAATGCATTTCTATAGCAAAATTATCAACAATACATTTTTATAGCAAAACGACCAACGATGCATTTTTATAGCAAAATGACAATCACTATAACACGAAAAATGTATAAAATACACTTTTCCAAGTGCAAAAGCAAACGCAACGGCATTGGCTGGAATTTAAACTTCGGCATGCAAATCACAACTTCCACGCTGCTAGTTACGCACACATCCCCTATCTATATCGGTAGATAGATAGATATGTGAATCTATGAATATATCTGTCTGTATATGGGTTAGACTTTTGCATTAGACGCACACATTATGTATTTTATATATATATTATATATATATATATGTGTGTGTGTGTGTGTGTGTGTGTGTGTGTGTGTCGGATTAAAGATTAAATCTATTAATTCTTTAGAAATAAACGGTATATGTATTTAAAAAACTCCAATATC
Source organism: Acanthosepion esculentum (assembly GCA_964036315.1). Classification (NCBI taxonomy): domain Eukaryota; kingdom Metazoa; phylum Mollusca; class Cephalopoda; order Sepiida; family Sepiidae; genus Acanthosepion; species Acanthosepion esculentum. The sequence continues at coordinate 96,720,728 of OZ038480.1, read as the reverse complement.
CTCATTGTTAAGCGTAATAGAAAGGAATACAACCCTAAGAGAAAGGAATACAACCTATACAACCAGAAAACATTATTACAATCATATTCAAAACTATTATAGATATTTTCAGAAACAAAATATCCATAACAATAATAATTCTGAAGCCAATATATATAAAATAAACTCTCATAACACTTCCCTCCCATATATTGGGGAAACTTGCAAAAATGAAAAAAAACAACATATCTATGAATAAAAAAAGGGTCTTATACATAACAATGTATTAAATGCATTATTCTCATACAGAAATAAGTTCAACCACAACTTCGATCTAAATCATATCACACTTGTTAAAATTTAAAAAAAAAACGATTGAATTGACGGAAAATTCTTGAGAGTGCCGTTATCGAATCTTACCAAAATATAAATATGCGCCCCAGATTTTTTCATATATCTCTTTTCCTAAAATGTATATTCTTTTCCCAAGCCAATATAAATTTCTAAAAAATATTTTAAAAATACAAAGAAACTTTTTCAAAATATAAATGAATTTCTCAAATTATAATAAAATAAATAATTAATTATATCATAAAAGGTAACCACCAACAACAATAACAACATTTACTCACTTCCGTTTATTATTAATTGCATTACATTACTTAGAATCCTACATAGTTTACCTTGACTTTCAGTTAAACTGAAGTAATATATTGATGAGCATTCTTAAATTTTAAAAATGAAAAACTAACGACATTTTTACCTCTGTTTCTAAATAATTGTTGTAAAATAAAATCCTTACAATTGCCTTAATAAAGTCCATTAGAGGACGAAACACGAAACAGTAAAAAAAAGTTTTCTATTTGTCTACACACACACACACACACACACACACGTGTGTGTGTGTGTTTAAAAGTGGGTATATTTATGGAAGAGAGGTCAATATCGATGATAGAGCGTTTGTAGATATAGAAACCAATACTGTATGATCACATGATCATATGACGTAGGACAGTCACTCTGCAGTGTTGATTCTATATCCATATCTGCCTCTGATCAGCACATACACGATATATATATATACATATGAACAAAATGAAAGAACAGTCAGATTTATAATCCACAGTTTTTAGCATTTATTTTTAAAACCAGTGGTCGATACACAGTAGAGCATAATATTATAATATTATTATTAAAAATATGTATTCATCGCGACACAGAAATTACTATGTTTCGGAACTAAAATCTAAATTTTAAATTAAACTTAAAATTAATATTTTTGTTCCATTCTCAAGCGATGTTGGATAACTTTCGAAAAAAAAATGGTTAATTTTTAAAGCTAAATAGTATAATATAGTTTAAGTTGGAGTGGGGAGTGGATTACAAAATTTTAAAAGGGTGTTGGCTTTTTTGATGAACCAGGATACAAGCCTAATTTAAGGTGGCAAAGTGTAAATATAGATTAAGGGTTAGGTGTGGTTTTGTAATTTCTGCCTGTGGATACTGGCTTCCTTATATAAGAACGTGTCATCCTGTCTGTTGTTTAGGGGCACACATAAGATACACAACAATATATTGGCATTTTAATTCATTTTTTATAAAATACATTGGGATTGTCTTAAAGGGGCTTCAAATATGATTTAGTTATATTTTATACATTTATATTTTTATTTATAAAGATCTAAAATACTATATTTATTATATTTATTGGTATACGAGATACGATATTATTAAAATTATTATTTAGGAATTTAATTACGCATTTTTTACATTAATAATATTATAATATTGTGGATAAGTGTGGTTGGCTCGGCACAATGACTTCGCCACTATAATCAAATCATATATACTGGTGTCTAGGCTGTCGGCTCCTAGGAACTTATCTGCTTGACCCTCATACGTCGAATACGACAGGAGAGTCCACCAAATATATATATATATATATATATATATATATATATATATATCTGTGCAATAGCCTTGATTAGCAAGCTCGTCTATCAAACGGTTGCTAATGTATTTCGAGTTTCACTAGCCCCGTAATTAAATGCAGGTAAGTCGAGCAAAACTCAGTCCTCATGCATACATACAAGAACATAGAGGACTTTGTATTTAGATATCCCAGTCTACTGATGCATTGAGAATAAGAAACATATATCCATAGTTACACATATTTATAGAAACCGGCGTCTAAAGAGCGGTAAACCTGTAGACACCATGTTTAGTATAGGGACACATTCTCATTACGCTATCAGCGAGTATATATATATATATATATATATATATATATATATATATATATATATATAGTAAGTTCAAATGTCTTTCGGCATCCCACCTTTGTTAATATATATTTTGTTAAAGACCATAGACACGCAGTGATTTTTACATTTTAATTAACTTACTTTCTTTTCGTACAACAGAATACATTGTGATTTTGAATCTGCTTAACAACTGATAGAGACATACAGCGCACTGATGAGTTTGGCTTCGATGTCACTGCGTGCATTACGCCATTTTTGCACGCAAACTCAACAATAACATTTTTTAAAAAATGTATAAAAAAACGCGAATAGTATCTATAGTTTATTTCGTCTGATTTTGATCATGACCAGAGGTATTGGTTGAAATAACTAAATCATACGACGTTGGACTATCTTTACTTTTTAAATCCAAATTTACTTTCCATTGTACATAAAAAGCAATGTTAAGTTAAAACATATCAATGTAAGCGTAGTGTATGCTTCGTTTAAACCTGTTTCATTAAGTAGACCGGTTATGGAGTGATTCTCTCCTCATATCGTTTGATCTTGGCCCCGGGTTTTTCCCGGGCCTTGATCACGCTTTTTCGGTCTTTAGGCTAAGATCACGGTGTAGTATCTGTTCGCAGATTACTCGCAGATTACTCTACTTTAGGCTGGGATTGCACACTGATACAGGCCGGTCGCAGGGATTCGTCCCTGCGCTGGTAGTATCTCGGCTACGTCTAGCTCTGACCAGCTTTGGCTGGCTTGGACAAGCTAAGACCAGCTAATGACCAGTGGCCTGGGTGGAAGCGCCCGGGCCTATCCCCACTTCCCCCTTTTCCCACATTAAACCGGCCTTGTGCCACATCTGGACCGCGTGGGAGGTCTGGTAAACAATTATCGTTTGATAATCTGATCGCAGCTTGTGAAGTCCTTGACCAAATTATCTATTCTAATGCTTGACCTTTAGCAACCTAAACCCTTTTACTTTTTATCTTTCCTTTAAAATGACCAACTATTGTCGAAAGTACTCCGAAAATAACACACAAATTTGGCATGTTCCTTTACAAACCAGACATCAAAACACTTATTATCGCAATATCATAAATCATTTTCTTAATTCGATCCAAGTTTAATTTACTATTCTACAAGGCAAACTTGTACATAAATATGGTTATGGTGAGTCTCTTGGATAACATAGCCTGACGGAGCCCATCCCTCTTCATGATGCTTCTGAATTCAGAGATATCCTTCTGCTCGAATGGATGCCCTATGTTAAAGAGTTCAGACTATCCTATTATTACGGCGGTTTGGATTTAGATTGACTTTTCTAGATTGGCTATCATCCAAGACAAAAATGATCAGTTTGCCCTGATGCTTAACCGAGAAAGGTGGATTCATGCCTTTTCCATGGCACTTAATACGAAATGAATGAGTCGGTCAGCACGCCGATTATACGTACCAGTACCCATCTCCGCACATATAAGTAATAACTAAAATAAAAACAAATACACATAATATATCTAAATCCAACCAAACCTACTTGAATGAAGATATGCTGCCTCTCTCTCTCATATATATATATATATATATATATATATTTCATTAAAAACGACTGACAAGGTGCTTTTATTTAGTTTTTTATATAATTTCTCGTGCGATCTAATAAAGTTTTTCTTTTCAGAGGATAAATTATATAAAAATTGTCCGAATGTTCTTTTCCGAGCGCTTTCGGCTATACTTTTAGCCATTATCAAGGATTATATTTCAACTGTTAGAATTAGAAATAGTTTGTGTGTGTTTTATAAAGTGATTCATTGTTTTATTTCAAAACACGGTCAAGATATTATGTCCATGTTCAAAGTTAATATTATTAAGGGTTGGTTTGTTTAATTTTATAAGTAAGGCTTCCATTATTTTTAGCCTTTTTTTGCAAGTGGATGATGCTATTATATTAGTGTTGTCGACAAGTATATTCCGAATAGTGTCCGGTAGGTCTCCATGAATATTTAAATGAGATCTAATTGAGCTATTGTCAGAAAGGTGTAGGGTTAATCTGCGTGTTAAACGATTTGTAGTGTGGCCTATATAATTATTTACGAAAGTTGATTCTTGAGGAATACAATTCCTTAATGGACATTTGAATTCGTAAATAATATTTGCTCTATTTAATTTTAATTTAATTTTGTTGGATTTCCACATTAGGCGTTTCTTGTCTAAAGTAACTAATAGCAACGGCGAGAATCGAAACATAAACAATAATATTAATATTTTTTATAAAAATCAAATGAACGATAACTAGAAACAGGATGAATGCCGAATGAATAACATTATAAAAAAATACATAGCACCAGTTGATAATAGCAAAAAAATTAGATTAATTATTTATTATAAAAAATTTAAAACTTGTAACCTTATAGTTAAAAATAATAATTCACCTCCTACAACAAAATTAAATAGAGCAGATATTATTTACGAATTCAAATGTCCATTAAGGAATTGTATTCCTCAAGAATCAACTTTCGTAAATAATTATATAGGCCACACTACAAATCGTTTAACACGCAGATTAACCCTACACCTTTCTGACAATAGCTCAATTAGATCTCATTTAAATATTCATGGAGACCTACCGGACACTATTCGGAATATACTTGTCGACAACACTAATATAATAGCATCATCCACTTGCAAAAAAAGGCTAAAAATAATGGAAGCCTTACTTATAAAATTAAACAAACCAACCCTTAATAATATTAACTTTGAACATGGACATAATATCTTGACCGTGTTTTGAAACAAAAAAATGAATCACTTTATAAAACACACAAAAAATATTCCTAATTCTAACAGTTGAAATATAATCCTTGATAATGGCTAAAAGTATAGCCGAAAGCGCTCGGAAAAGAACATTCGGACAATTTTTATATAATTTATCCTCTGAAAAGAAAAACTTTATTAGATCGCACGAGAAATTATATAAAAAACTAAATAAAAGCACCTTGTCAGTCGTTTTTAATGAAATGTGCTTGAAAGAAGGATTGCTGCCTAAATACACAAATATATATATATATATATATATATATATATATATATATGACAAACTAGAAAATTTATTGCGACGCGTTCCATCCAATAGGATTTCATCGGATGAAACGCGTCACAAGAAATTTTCCCGTTTGTCATAATTTTCTAAACACTATTTGTTGATATATAAAATTATATATATGTGTTATAACTTGTTGAATTTTTGTAAAATAATTGATTTCCTGTATAATAATTCAATAAACGTTTGTTAAAAAAACAGTGAAGAAGTGTTTAATTAAGTTTATTGTCTAAACAAAATGTCATCCCAACACGAAAGTTCTAAAATCGTATATAAGTACGGTAGTATTATGACTTTCTGGAGCCTTCTACAACTTTATGTGGTAAAATCTAATTTTCAATTTGCGGTGTCCTTTTTTCAGAACTAAAACAAATTGATGTCTTTTTCATTACATTTGAACGAAAGTTCGATTAATTTCACAGGAATACAGGGTTACAAAAACGTCATTGCTCTAATATATATATTTAGATTCTGTTCTACGTTCTTGGGTTTTTCTAGGTATTTTAAGATACAGTAATGACGTCTTGCCAGCGGAGTTCTATTTTTAGTAACTGACATTAGAGTATTACGTCACTGTAAAATCCATTGGTTAGACCTTGAAGATTTAGAGTTTTCTATTATTATACTATATAATATTAAACTGAAAATGAATTCGCAGGAAGTGTTATGTTTCTTCCTGAAGTGGCTATTTACTATGCTTCCACTTACTTCGGGTTAGATGAAGCACTTGAAAATGAAATAAAGGCATGTCCGTACTTTAAGAAATGAAGAAAGAATGAAGATATACATGCGTAAATATGCCCATCGGATTTTCCATGCGTATAATTATAAATATATTGGTATTTTTTCTGCTGAAATATATAGCTTATAATAAATTTTGAATATTTGTTTTTCAAGGTTGTCAAATTAAAGCATATTTTTATATCGAATTTCAGCAAAAAAAAAAAAAATATAAGGTGGTCTAATTAAATAATATTATATATATATATATTGACATCTAATAAAGAAGCGTGAGGGGTTCTAATTAATTAATATTTTATACTGATATTCAGTAAAGATATCCGAGAAGGTCTATGGCTAAAAAAGTAGAAAACAATCACTAAAACGTTTTCCAATCTCTCATTACTTGCTGCTATTTTAAAACAAAATATCTCAATAAATCTTTACATCTCGTTGTTGACTGAAGATGAAGAAACGAGGAAATGCCATGTGAAGGAAATGGTTAATAAGTATTCCAACAGCTTTGTATTTGCTGATTATTCGCTTACTTTTGGAACTCCGGGGAGATTTCGAACGACGAAAGAATAGAAATTGTTGACCGGAACAATCAGAAGTATATAATTCGTTGGTTTATTATACTGCGACATCTGTATACAGCGGTAAATAAATTTAGTAAATTAATTACTGTTTGAAGACTTTCAATGAACTATTGTCAGCATTTCGCAAGTTATTAGGACTACTATCTTCATCTTTGTCGTTTATATCAATAATTTTGCTAAATACTTTTTAAAGCCTCTCACAAACGATTAGATTCCTAGCTGAGTTAAAAGTCAAGATTTTGCCTGCTGATTTCGCTAGCAGCTTGGTTTAATGCACCTTATTGATGCAAAACAACCTTCCATATAGGTCTGTACCAAGCAAATTAAACTTGTATACAAAATAATAGTTCAATTCATTGGCTTACAATGGGAGGCTAGGAATTATTTGGATGCATTTAAAATAAATATCTTTTTAGCTTAAGATTACATATATATACAATACTCTTCGATAAATCGAATCGAGTTCTCTCAGTCACTGTCGTGTTTATCTAAAAATAAATACGCTTATATGCACCTTTATCCCTATGGCTTAGGGGCAGATTCTCCGACTAACGTCAATTCAGCCGGGTTTCGATCCTAGCTAGAGGAAACCGGATGTTTAGCTACACTGATGAGCTGTGATATAGCGAAACAGTCTGTCTGTGGATGACTATATATATATATATATATATATATATATATATATATATATAAATAAAGGGCTCAAACACTAATATTCCACGGTAATAATTTATTACAGTGGAATCGTAATCATGATCCAATTCATCAGACCTCTCTCTCTCTCTCTATATATATATATATATATATATATATATATATATATATATATATATATATATATATATAGAGAGAGAGAGAGAGAGAGGGAGAGAGAGAAATGGAAATTAAATATAAATAGTAAATTGATGTGACCACCTGAAGAGCGGATACCTACGAAACTGAGTCGGGATTCTGAAAATAACATCAATCAGCTAAGAGACAAACTTTTAATTGTATCAATTATATATATATATATATATATATATATATATATATATATATATATAATAAATTATATATATATATAAATATATATATATATAATAAATTATATATATATATAATAAATTATATATATATATATATAATAAATTATATATATATAAATATATATATATATATATAATAAATTATATATATATAAATATATATATATATATATATATATAATAAATTATATATATATAAATATATATATAATAAATTATATATATATATAAATATATATATATATAATAAATTATATATATAATAAATTATATATATATAAATATATATATAATAAATTATATATATATAAATATATATATAATAAATTATATATATATATAAATATATATATAATAAAATATATATATATAAATATATATATATATATATAATAAATTATATATATATATATATAATAAATTATATATATATATAAATATATATATATATAATAAATTATATATATATATATATAAATATATATATAATAAAAAAATAATAATATTAAAAATAAATTATATATATATATAAATATATATATATTTATATACATATATATATATATATATATATATATATATATATATATATATATATACACACATCTTAAATTACTATTTACTAATTTAAATTTGCTTTGGAAAACTTCGTATGGCCGTTCTTTGGGAAATAATTTATCGGTTTGGTTTTGAATTTATATATATATATATATATAACAAATACGGCTTAGTAAGCTATCGTTTTGCACCATTTTTTTAAATTTCCCTGGTTTACTTTTACTAATGTTATTAACACTTTCATTGCAGCAGTCTAGCGTGCTTGTTCTAGCTGTCTGGCTGGCTGGTTTGTTTTGGGATAAATAAGAAATTGAATTTCCTTGAAATAACAAACAGTAAATATGCAGACGGTGATTTCTCATGGGCGCCATTTTGCTTTAGATATTCTCTACTAGAGACAAAGCTAAAATCATCCCCATCACACGTCACAAAACAGCTTGTAATTTACGCTACTAGGTTGCTTGGAACAGCTCATATGCTGCGAAAAGTGTTTAGTCTCTAAGCTGCCAGTGGGAACTGAGATATCATCATCATCATCTGTCGAACAAAATCCCCGAGTCGGCGAGGATATAAAATTACTATTACTAAAGATGATGATGATGAAAAGAAGAAACTGTACTAATAATGAAAATAGTTGACATTGCGATTTCAACAAATCATAAAGTAAGAACTAGAGAAATAGAACACGCGACTAACAAAGGTCCCTATTTTTGTTAGAGCACTTGGAAAGACCAAAAATAACCAAGAAATAATTGTCTTCAGGTACTAGAAATTCAAGTAAGGAATGAAACCATCCAGAGTGCTGAAAGACGTTAAGCCACTTAGGATAATACTGCAGTATTTTGGGGAGTTGTTGTCACTTAATCTCTGTAGTAAACTACCAGGTACTATTGGTGCAAAAACTTAATATAATTTGATGTAGAACTGAGACTCGGGATTCTAGAATATGCAAGTCTAATGAGAAAGGTGTGGAGATCTGAGAAAACCCCGTGTTATTTAATTTTAAGCGATAACTATCAAACCTCTGGTGCGAACATTTGACACTGACACGACATATCGTAGGCAAGAAAGATGGATGGAATCAGCGGGTAACTTTCTTGAAAAGCCTGTGTAAATGGATGGAAGAACAAGAAATGGAAGGGATAGTAAAAAGACAAACATTGCTAAGAGCGACAAAAGATATGCAGTAGTGGAGGGCAATGATTGCCCACATCCTGAAAGTACACGACACAGAACCGAGAGTGGATATGCAAATGTCTAACGAAAATTATTATGACGTTGACTGGATTTATTATTAAAATATTGTAACGTTATCGCTAGATCGGCCATGTTTGTTTGCTAAGTCCGTCGACATGACCAAATTTCTTTTGTCATATGATAGATTTGCACTTGTTAGCATTCACATTGTCGTTTCAAACAATGGCTAAACAGACGAGACCCTTTGATCTAGAGTGCATTTTCGAAGCACATCTGAAAAAAAATGGTGGTTTTAAAGATTTACTGAATACACCCACTTACAAAGTGTCCTAATATTGACATAAACAAGACAAGGGTGAAGAAGAAAGTGGAAAAACGAAAGAAAAAATACAGAGATAGAAACAAGGATAAAATATCAGACCGAAAATAGTGAAGATAAGAAACAGCAATTTCCTTCAGAGATCAAAATATAATAATAAAATAATCACTGGCAATGTTAAGATAATTATTGGCGATATCTATCATCGGTGGCCATCGTTAGTCACATGATCGGATGTAGCCGGAGAGGCCGCTGCTCAGTTAAAAAACCGAAAGTATATTCATTCATACATACCGTGTCTAGGCAAGTAGACCTAGCGGAACCCATCACCATACAGACCAAAACGCAGCCAATGTCCTCCAAATTAAAGGCTAATTTTTGTCACGGGCACGTGGCAGTCTATTTCCTCAAGAAACCCCCTGTCATGGCGACTGACTTTAGTGTAGGAAATCTACCAACCTGTGTGATCAATGCACATGTTGCATCCATACCTGTGGAACCCAGTTTAGACAATTGTACTAGATGGCTATTAACTCTACAAGAATGTTCATCCACCCTTTGACTGGTCGTATTTTTTGTTTTATCCTGCTGGGTGTATAGCCATCTTTCTTACCAGGAAAGCTTGGTAATGGGAACTGTTTTAGTGGACAGTTGTTAGACCATACAACAGGTAAAACTGGGTTAAAGAGTAACAAATTCGATATTTACAAATATAACTTGGATATTCAGTAAGGATCGAAACCACAACGCTAGCCTGTGAAACTAGGTAACTACTACTTCATGTAGTCCGGAAAAATAGTGATATTTTGATAAAATTTAGTATGATATAAGATTAAATTATAGGATAACTGGGGATAGAAAGACTTGCTAGCGCCAAACATTCAAATGAACACTAACGGTGATTTTTTAAGCTTATCTAAAATGTGGCACAAGGTCGAAAATATGGGGCTTCCAGTGAGGATCGACCTCACTAGTCAGTCGTAATTGTTTAAGCGAGGCAAGCTTGTTAACCATTGCACCACCCAAAATGAACGCGAATGCATGCAAGATTTTTTTGTGACAACACCTAGCCATGTATTTATTTGGTAACAGAAGTTATAGAAAAACAAATTTTACGTAGACAAATAGTCAATTGATCGCTATTCTGTAAAACCTTTTTATGAATGCAACCTTTTGTAATACCAACGAATACTCGTTGTCACTTTCGTAGCAGTAGAGACTTTGTATTCGCAAATACAACTATAGTACGCCGTTGAACAATGCTGGTGTCAGACGCCTTCGAATAGCCCTCGCACTAATAGTACGTGCTCGATAATACTCGCTTGAATAGTAATCCGTATTGTGATCTGAATAGAGTAATAGTATAGTGAATAGTATAGAGAATAGGGGTCCGTATAGTAGTAGAGGATAGATTAGAAATGGAGATCTGAAAAGTATAGATGACAGACTAGAATATAGCGATCAATTGAACGTCACGCCACTTCCTACTTATGCGTTTCCTCTATGGTCATGTGGTCTACTTAATTCAATAATGGGGTCGCCTGTGTTTGTTCAATAGCGACCTATGTTCAAACTCAAGTGACACTTTATTCCTATATAACAAAACCTTAATGCTAATCCTTAATCTATCAACTGTTACAACCTTTATGTCACCACTGAGCTAAACAATTTAAATAAAAAAACGGAGTTCCGGTGAAGTATACATATGGAAAATCTAAAACTCAATGAAGCAAACGTAGAACACTCGTATTTACAATCTAAACGAGACAGTTGACATTTCTGGGACACACAATGAAGAAAGAAGGCTTGGAGAATTTAACACACACAGAGCATACGCCAATACATACATACATACATATATAATATTGCATTCAAATATTAAGATTTCATGGTACTTATCGAAAATCGTTTAAACTTTTAATATTTTAATACAGTCATTGTTCTAGACAGTCATTGTCTCTGATCTTTCTGATAAGAAAAGCACTCCAGAATTTGTTGGTGAATGTCTCAGACTCTACACGGAGACCAACATCAAGTGCCTTGAGGAGGTAGTGCTGCCCTTAGTCAAGAGGGTGGCTAGTGGAAGACACTATTTCTGGCAACAGGACTCTGCACCATGACACACAAGCAAGAGAACACAGTATTGGCTGTCTGACTATGTCTCCGACCACATCACCCCTCATGTCTGGCCACCTAACTCCCCAAACTACAACCTCCTTGATTATTATGTGTGGGTCACAAATGGCGAGAGACAAAAACCCCTTGTAACATAAAAGATGAAGCGAAGGCAAGGATTATGGTAGCATTCACCAACTTAAACAAGGAGACCGTCCAGAAGAGTTGCAGGAGATTCCGAAGTCGTCTGGAGGCAGTGGTTGAAGCCAATGGCAATTTTATTAAATAAGTTTACTGTTTAGTATTTCAAGATTTTTTTGTGTAAGTTTGGTAAATATATCTATTAAAATGAGAGGTCATTTTTATTTAAAAATTTTGCTTAATTTAGACGACAATTCATCCATCGTTCCCTGTATATATTAATAATAAAAATGAATTTTTCCTCACTCGTTGCATAATACTGAGTTTTTTATGCACAATTCAATCGTCAGATGCTGACTGAAAACTCTTATGGTAATTTACCCATGCACGCATGGACTCTCCCAGCTATAAATAGGAGCAGGCACTGCCTTTTGGAGAGGGAAGTTTCCAACAGTCACCTCTGACAGTCGGACCGAACATTCTTGCTGTAACACTCCCGTTTGTATAGGGTTGTATTATTGTTTCTGTTAATATATCTGTTTAACTCAATTCCTCTCTCGTGTCTTATTTCCGGTCCTAACAAACCACAACAAAAACTAAATCCGCACCTGATGACCTTTTGGGTGGCATCTTTCGCTATTCCAAAGACACTTCATATTTTGGTGTCACAGTTCCCTTCAGTTAAAATACTTCCCAGATATTTTGATTTTGGCATCTCCAATTCATAGTCCACATCTTGTGCTTCTCCTCTTAATGACAGCCATATATTCTGCTTCGTTACACTTGTTCTATCCATCAAATGTATTTTCGGCGTGATAAACTCTTAAATTATAAATTGAATTTTATCTAATACCGCAATTATCCGTGTGTAATACGCACACTTAACAAAGAAATTTTGAAAAAAATTCTCGCACGTTTAATATGTACTGACATTTTCAGCTTCTTGACTTTTTAATCTGGTTTGTGTCGACTTAAAAACGGAAAAAAAATTGTTATCGATGTTAAACCCAAAATTTACTCAGAGTAAATGATCTAGGAGGAGTAACAAAAAAGAATTTCACTAAGGTGGAAGTGTATAGAAAGAGATTTGATTGCTAAGTCGTCCACTATACATTTGAGTCCGGGTACTTACATTTTATCATGCTTATTATAGCTTCTGTGGTCATAAAGCGAGAAAATCAATTATAAAAGTGAAAAAACCAAAAGCATCGGGAAACTAAATGAAATTGACAAGGATGCATGTCTGAAAAACAACAACATTCAAATTAAGATTTCAGCGTTTCTTCATTGTACATAATTATACATGACGACTGCGTTTTCATATCTCCAGTTAACTTTCCTAGACATGCATAATTATATCTACAAGAACATTACTTTAATCTGAAGAAGTCCTTCTGGAGGACGGAACACATTACACAGAATCTTTTCACAGTTTGTCATTCTTTTACCTAATACTTGTTCTTAAATATATATATTTTATATAATACTGTCCTTTCTATATATATATATATATATATTGTTATATAATATTGTTCTTATATATATATATATATATATATATATATATTATATAATACTGTCCTTTATATATATATATAAATATATATATATTGTTATATAATATTGTTCTTATATATATCATATAATACTGTCCTATATATATATATATATATATATATATTGTTATATAATATTGTTCTTATATATATCATATAATACTGTCCTATATATATATATATATATATTGTTATATAATATTGTTCTTATATATATATATATTGTTATATAATATTGTTCTTATATATATATATATTGTTATATAATATTGTTCTTATATATATATATATATATATTGTTATATAATATTGTTCTTATATATATCATATAATACTGTCCTATATATATATATATATTGTTATATAATATTGTTCTTATATATATATATATATATATTGTTATATAATATTGTTCTTATATATATATATATATTGTTATATAATATTGTTCTTATATATATATATATATTGTTATATAGTATTGTTCTTATATATATATTGTTATATATTGTTCTTATATATATATATATGTTATATAATATTGTTCCTATATATATTGTTATATAATATTGTTCTTATATATATATTGTTATATATTGTTCTTATATAGTTATATAATATTGTTCTTATATATATATTGTTATATAATATTGTTCTTATATATATATATTGGTATATAATACTGTTCTTATATATATATTGTTATATAATATTGTTCTAATATATATATTGTTATATAATATTGTTCTTATATATATATATCATATTGTTCTTATATATATATATATTGTTATATAATATTGTTCTTATATATATATCATATTGTTCTTATTTATATATATATTGTTATATAATATTGCTCTTATATATATATATATATCATATCATATTCTTCTTATATATATATATATATATATATATATATAGTTATATAATATTATTCCTATATATATATATTGTTATATAATATTGTTCTTTTATATATTGTTATATAATACTGTTCTGATATATATTGTTATATAATATTGTTCTTATATATATATCGTTATATAATATTGTTCTTATATATTGTTATATAATATTGTTCTTATATATATATCGTTATATAATATTGTTCCTATATATTGTTATATAATATTGTTCCTATATATATATTGTTATATAACATTGTTCTTATATAGTTATATATTGTTCTTATATATATATATATTGTTATATAATATTGTACTTATATATATATATATATATATTGTTATATAATATTGTACTTATATATATTGTTATATAATACTGTTCTTATATATATTGTTATATAATATTGTTCTTATATATATATATCATATTGTTCTTATATATATATATATTGTTATATAATATTGTTCCTATATATATATATATTGTTATATAATATTGTTCATATATATATTGTTATATAATATTGTTCTTATATATATTGTTATATAATATTGTTCTTATATATATTGCTATATAATATTGTTCTTATATATACATTGTTATATAATTTTATTCTTATATATTGTTATATAATATTGTTCTTATATATATTGTTATATAATATTGTTCTTATATATATATATATCATATTGTTCTTATATATATATATTGTTATATAATATTGTTCCTATATATATATTGTTATATAATATTGTTCCTATATATATTGTTATATAATATTGTTCTTATATATATTGTTCCTATATATATTGTTATTATATAGTTATATAATATTGTTCTTATATATATTGTTATATAATATTGTTCTTATATATATATATATTTTTATATAATATTGTTATTATATATATATATATATTTTTATATAATATTGTTCTTATATATATATATATATTGTTATATAATATTGTTCTTATATATATATACATATTGTTATATAATATTGTTCTTATATATATATTGTTATATAATATTGTTCTTTATATATATCAGGGACAAAACTCTAAAAAAAAAACATATTCCATTGGCTTGTGGGTTTTTCTCTATAGTCGCGGGAAAATGTAGTGGACATTATTACTATATCAGCCCGCGTCATAAAAAATAACCGAAAATATTTCTCCCATTTATCGATGTCATACTCTCTGAGGAAAAAGGACAAATTGACTGTGTGCATGACAACAATTCGAATATGACGAAAAAAATAATTGGAACGTCCTGGGCATAACGATAAACTACACCAGGCAGCAACGCGTTTGATCGGGAGGTTTTATGGGTTGGTAGCACCTGTTAGGATCCCAGCTATGGGCAAATAGTTAACCCTGACATCGGGGTCAAAACACGATGAACGGATTTTTGTAGTGGAAATACCAGCAATACATATTGAAATAGTATATACATATATATGTCACACATTATGAAATGGACAAAGTTCGACAATTATTTTAAGACAAAAAAAGAACGTATAAACATAAAACATGTCTTATATATATATATATATATATATATATTATATATATATATTATATATATATTATATATATATATATATATATATTATATATATATATTATATATATATATTATATATATATTATATATATATATTATATATATATTATATATATATATATTATATATATATATATATTATATATATATATATGTATATATATATATATATATGTATATATATATATATATATGTATATATATATATATGTATATATATATATATGTATATATATGTATATATATATATATGTATATATATATATATGTATATATATATATATATATATATGTATATATGTATATATATATATATATATATATATATATATATATATATGTATATATATATATGTATATATATATATATATATATATATATATATATATATATTACCAGCAAAGAATACATATTCTATTCATACGAACTTTTTCTAAAATTCTTGTCGGCATTAAATAAGCGATTGTGGCTGATACACGCCAGAACAAAATAAACCCAAACCCATAACTGGAATGAGAGTAGTGATGACATCAACATCGAATACATCATAAATATTCAGAATGTTGGGTTCATAAATTCTAAACACTTTATATCCCTTGGTGTAGGGATCAGTTATGACATATGTAGTATAGCTATAAAGAAACTGAAAACAGGTGAGGTTGAGCTAAGGGTATTTTGTACATCTTTTTTGTACCATTCAGGACATGGGCTATCAGCGATCTCCACAACTTCCTATTATTTGTAGCTGTAAGCAAGGTTTGATTTTTTACATCCCCCACTCCCTGTTCTGTGATCCACTTCTGCTTTTATGTGCCGTGTCCCTTCAGGATGTAGGCGATCATGGCTCTCCACATCTTTCAGTCCCTTGTTGCTCTTGACTAGTTTTGTCTTTTTGTTATTTCACTTGTTCTATCATCAAGTATGCTACGCTCTGCTTTCCTCTGTCCCGTTTTCCCACAATCTGCCCAGTGATGATCAGATTTTCGAATCCCTACTTACTCATTACGTCTTTTCCTGATGTTAAGTATAAGTTTTCTATCTGATTCCATTTTCTCGAAAATGTCGTCGTTGCTCACATATTCGGTCCATGGTATCCTCAGCACCCTTCTGTAACGCGAGCGAATTAAGTAGGTTACTTGCTGTTTTCCTTTCTTTAATTTGTTTTCAATATGTTATGTATGTGTTAAATCTTTCAAGCCTTCTTTCTTTATTATGAGCCCTAGAAAGTTCACCTGTTACTCCGTTATTTTAAGCATAATTGTCCTTTTTCTGTGCTTAAAATTTCCTCGTTGTCCACATGCTCTGTCCATGTTATTATCAATATCTTTCTGTAGAACCACACCGCTTTACGCAAGTCTTCTATCTGTGACGTAACTCTCCAGCATTCGCTGCTGTGTAGGATCTTTGTTAATACGTAGCCGTTCTGTTTTCTTTTATAGCGCAAAAAGTTTCCTCACATATGGCTTGAAGCAACAGATGCGGCTTTACAGAAGGATACTGATACTTCCATGGACGGGACATGAGATTATCGAAGAAGTTTTTCAGGAAAATTGAAAAAAGACATACTTAATATCGGACAGAGGCACTGGAAAACATGGAGCCGGAGTGGAGTTCCACAAGCAGGAAGTGCAAGAAAAGAAACTGTTGACATAGAACTTACGACTACATCTAGCCAGCTCAACTGTAAATTGATGAGATCTCTACGCCAGTCTAGAACTGCGCTCAAATTCAACAAGTTTTGGTACCATAGCGAAGAATTCAACCACACAATTACCATGAAAGTATTTATCGAAAAGACAGAGGCAACTTTACGGCGGTGGGAAAGTGACTGAAGCCGAGCCGCCATATCAGGACCAACAATATTGCTGATACTTTGGAATTTATCACTGAGCTGAAGGTAAAGAGCAAGGGCGCCGGACCATATGTGATCGCAATATTCTAAGCATTAACGAACAGTAGACTTTCAAATGTACCTCAAAATTTCAACACGTATAGTTTTAATTTTTACAATAGAAGGCAGTAATGTTTTCTCGCGTGTATCGAATACTTACTTCTCGCCAACAGTATCTAAATCGATAAGTACATCTGTTTTGCATACACATATGAACTGTTTCGTATAAACGCACACTCATGGACATTATATATATATAAATTTCGGTACGTTCATAAGAAATTAAATATATATTGTTTATTTTATTTCTTTTTGGACATTGTCGTCAGAAAATCTATCGTTTTTATAAACTTTTGAACTTTATCTACTTCTGTTTATGTTGTATTTGATATATCGTGAAGGAAAATAAAATCAGTAAATTGCTTCTTTTCGATTGTTTATTTAAAGTCACGATAGGACCTGAACTATAAGTTTTATCACGCAAACAACAGAAGTGAACAAATACACAATTTATCAGTATTTAAACTCTTTCCTAAGATATAATAAAGTAAGAATATTTTCAGTATTTACATTAGTCGGACTATTGTCCTCATCTTTGTCGCCATATTTGTCACAACGTTTCGGCCGTTGTACGCTCCGGCCTTCTTCAGGTGGTTGGAATTTCGAACCGAACCCTTTATTTCGATCACTGGGGTAGACTGTTCTAGTTCCACGAGCCATGTTTGATGGATGTCAGTTATCAGTTTCTCCTGCTAATTTTCCCTCTGAAAATACTGTACATAATACCTCATCTCAGAAATATAGACAGACTAAGAATATTTTCCATCTTTTTTATGCCGACGGCATTAGTCAATTCACTTTTTATTTATTTTTTATTGTTAACTCTACCAACATCTCTGTAGAATATTAGGCCATAACATTGATGTTATTTCTTTGGATTGACTGGTTCGTTTTTTTACGGCTTATCAACACTTTGCAGGTTGTATAAAGCCAGAAAATATTTTTTAATTTGTAAGAATTTATTTTTTGATGATTTAGTAATACACGTCTTGCTAATTAACCCATAGCTGGGGGAGAATAGATAGATTCATATCTAATCCGAATTTTAAAAACAAACAATAAATTATTATGTGGATATAAAATGGGCGATCAATTCTATATTATAATCAATATATAAGCTGATCTCTCATTTTGTGGCTACAGTAGTTTCTAAACATTTACAGCCCGTCTGAAGTTATTATGAAAATCAAATAAACCTCAATAACTCAAAAACTTCTGAATCAATATTTGTCAAATTTAAACTCAGCCATTTCCACAATTAGTAAAATATTTAACTAAATTTTCTGCCATTTTTAATAGTTAGTTTGGGGATATTTAGAATTTATGAAAATGAACTGACTGAAGTTATTATGCAGGTTAAACTAATATTAGCTTAAGACATCTGAAATCTAATAAAAAAACTGATTTTTTCTTTTTGTCCATAATATATTTTGAAACATGGATGAAGGATAGGGTCTAAGAACTGCTGACAAACAGAAAAAAACAAAGTTACTGAGTAAGGGAGTGTCCACATTGGAGGTATCAAAGAAGCTTTGTAGAGATAACTGAATTGAGAAAGAAGGCAATTGAAAATGTAAGTTGAGAACTCTAAGGAAAGGAAAAGTCTTGAAGAACTTGCTTCCTCGAGATGAACATAATCTAAAGCGAGTTACAGTGGAACAAAAAAAAACTTTTGACCAGTAACGAAATCTTTGAAAAGATTGGAATTGAAGGAATCAAGAAAGACAAAATGTATAGAATACTTTGTGAATTGGGATTTGTAAAAAAAAATCTCCGAGGCAAACTTCTCTCGCTAAAGCAAATATTTTTAAGTGTCAAAACTGGGCCAAGAAATACATGAAAAAATTGACTTTTCTACAGTAATTTGCACGGATGACTCTCGAGTGACATTTGATAGACCTGATGGATGAGCCAAAGGATAGATTTTATCCAATTCAGACGTGCCTGTGGGTAAAAGAAGGGAACAAGGAGGCGGTAGTGTTATGATATCAGCTGGAATTATCGACCAAACAATTACTGGACCAGTCAAAGTCGATGAAGGAGTTAAACTGAACACTTAACAGTTGCGATTATATGAACAAGACTTGCTTTGCATGGTAAAGTCCAAGTCTCGCAGTTTCAGTGTGAAGTGTCTATTTATGCACGTCAATTCTCCTTCTCACGTATCTAAGCTTACCCGTAAAATGTGATTCTTTGGTTTTGCCTAATAATTTCAGACGGCATGTGTTTTTAGAATACATTAAATAACTTCACCAAAACATATTGATACTACCTCAAATTTTAACCGTGACATCTAAATTAATTGTTTAAAATTTGATGTATAATTCAAATTTTGTTTGAAAAAATTAAGTTTATATGATTTGTTTAATAATCTCAAACAGGGTGTATATTCCAGAGAATATAAATAAATATAAAAGACATGCCTGTATTGGTAATCAGTATTTTACTGATTAATTTTTTACGGTTTATCAACCCTTTGCAGTTTATTTAAAGCTAGAAAATATTTTTCGATTGTAAGAATATATTTTTTGGATATAATAATGATTTAGTGATATAAGTCTGACAAATTAAGCCATAGCTAGGTGGGGGAGAAGTAGTGAATTCATACCTCCTTCCTCAAGGGTATTTGCGCATAAGTAAATATAACAAGCCCAACGGGAATTGTAACTCGTCTCTCAAATTATTCATTACACCTTGTGCACGCCCAAGCTTACAGCACCTGGTATTCCCAATCGTTCACCCATCTAGGTACTGACCATGCTCAACGTTGCTTAACTTCGGTGATCGTACGGGAATCGGCGTTTCAGTGTTATGTGACCGTAAGCTATGTCACTGCTATATGTTCCATATAAAGCTCTTTTTTACAGGTTAAATTTGCTAACGCCAGACCCAACCGGTTTTATATTTAGAGGTGTCCTTCTTCTAGACTGGTTACTAATCAAGTCTACAGTGTCTAATCTGCGCTGCTATAAGCCCGTAGCTGGAGAGAAGTAAAAGATGGATTCATGTCTTTCTCGGAGTATTTGCGCGAAAGCGAAAACTACTGTACTGCGTGGAATCTGAACGAGTTACCCGAATTTCACATTTCGCGCCGATAACCACTATTCTACCTACACGTTCCAATTTTATTAATGAAGTATTTTTTTCTTTTCAAGTTGCATAATGAAAATACGTTTGCAACGATTAATCGGCTGTGAACCGGTAATTTTTCAGGCTAGCATTTGATTAATAATCGGTCATGTTTTCCCGATTAATGGATTTTTTTTTCTTTTACTTTTCAGTCATATTTGTTTAGTGTATTTCAGAAATTTCATCTCATTCCTAAGAATCATCATTTATCTCATAGACAGAATGAATCTTAAAATAACATTCCGGTAATTTTCATTATTTTGTTTGGTTACTGTTAATTAAATTAACGATTATCGGCCGATTCATCGGTTCAATCCCATGGTGGAAATATGATTACAGTACTTCTGAGATTGTCCGAAATTTGATTTACCAGAATTTGATTATCTGGACATGAAATGGAGAGAAAAATTAAATCATCCGAATATGTTTTAATTATCAGAACTAAAGTTATTCTAATCTTTCTTCTCAAACAAGCGTTTTCAATCTTTTAAAATCATTTAACCCCACGAAAAACGATTAAAAGGCAAGCGGTTACTACCTCTTGTCTTTTAATGTGCAAAAGAAAGGGTGCGAAAGTAAATGAGAAAACCTTAGTGAGGAGAAAAGGACAAAATCATACTCAACACTTGATAAGTAGTGAGTTCGATCCTCAGTGGGTGCTGCACACTTTCGGCCTTGTGCCACATCTAAGCTACGGTTAGTAAATCATCTAGGGGTACATCGACGAGGTATAATGGTTAGCAAGCTAGTCTCGATAGATCAGTTACGACAGAATAGTGAGTTTGATCTTCACTGTGTGCTTCATATTTTCGGCCTTGTACCAAATCTAAGCTACGGTTAGAAAATCATTTATGGACGTGGTGTAATGGTTAGAAAGCTTGTGTCGCTAGATCAGTTACGACAGAATAGTGACTTCGATCCTCACTGGGTGTCCCATAGATACGGCCTTGGGCCACATCTAAACTACGCTTAGAAAGTCCTCATACACAACACTTGATAAAAACGCTGACAAAACCAGTTGAATTAATTCTCTTTAATCTCTTTGTTGTTTTGATCCAAAGAATATGCATTTAAATATTCACACCAATATCAGACCAGTAGATTATGGCTAACCGAACCGCCAAATGCTTCAATGGGAACTGCCGGAAAATGTTGAAGAGGATAATAATATTGCCCATGTCAAAGTTCAACAGCCCCATTGCTCAACTTCAAACATCGAAGCAATGATTATGTTTGACAAAACTTTCCATTGCTTGGGCTTTTTGGCTGAAACTACTCTTATAAATACAAATAGTTTAATCTAGTTGCGGGGGTTAGCGGTAGAGACACACGAGGCCAGACGGAAAAAGACAAAAACAGGCGCTTTTTTTTCATAAAAAATATGTTGGACAAAACAAACTAGACCAGTAGCATTAGCAAAATTAATGCAGCAGCATAGACAAAAAAATATAGAAAGCTGAATTTTTTCAGGACTGCTTCTCTATGGACAAATGATTCGAAATCCATAAAGTTCCCAAAGGTCCCTCGTGAGCTAAATGTTCGGGAGCCCCAAATCTAAAATGGCCGTCTCTGCCGAGGAGACTCTTATAACTTAATCATTCAGCTCACAAACCTGTGTTATACCTCTTTTCCAACTAATTTGATGATGAGTAATACAATTATTAACTTATTCTTAACATATAAAGACAACCTGACCGAACATTGATTACTAACCTAACCTAAACTGTATAGAGAATACACCATTTTACTACAGGTAGAATGAATATCTTAAGACAATCTACGCAGTGGTGCCTGAGGAATCTATACAGACAAGGCGCAACATCTGTTATACTGCGAACTTGTTTAATTTGGGTTTCATGAGTGCCGCTGAAATCGTGAAAACTTAAGTTCTGTTCATATGGTTGTTCTGTCATTCCAAATTATTCAACTTCAGTCTCGTCAACGGGGGAAGCATTCGCATCCAGAGCTTCCCGGTTCTACTGGACAGAGATAGTTCCTCTTGTAGATCCTCGACAATCTGGGACAACTGGGTAGAGTACCACGCTCTGTAAGCAGACTGTCAGGTCAGGTTGAGTGATTCAAAAACATCTCATGAACCATTCTGGCTTCATCAAGGTTGATGCCAGATAAATATTAGGAAAGAGTTTTTGGTTGTCCTTATATCTTAAAAATAATGTAATAATTGGATTTCTCATCATCAAATTAGTTGGAAAAGCGGTATTACACAGATGATTGAAAGAATTCAAGCTAAGTATTGGAGCTCTATGACATGTTAAATTTGGCGGGAAAAATGCACCCAACTGTCTCTCGCAACACTGGAATATTCAAACTAAGAAGTTACGTATTTAGATTTACATGACTGAAATTATTCAGCCATACACTGTCTGCTCACGTATTGTATGGTCGGGTTGAAGACGGAACCACCTCGATGTTGGGCATGGCATTGGCCATAAGGCACGACAGAAGATGTGAGGCAGTATAACTCGATCGTCGTTGCTCACGAGCCACAGGAACACGACCGACAACTTCGGGTTCATTGAATACCACCTTTCATTGATCCTATTCACCTGGCCAGTTTCGAGAAGTCAGATAACTCCGAATTGCAGAGGTTGGTGTCTAGTGCCAGTGGCCCTACATAATGTTTTATATTCTTTGTCAGAATCGAAGATGTCATGTTAATGCTCTCGATACTCTTAAAAATGTACGAGAAAGTTAATATTTGGGTCACCTTTCACACTCACTCAATCACTCACACTCTATTATATATATATATATATATATATATATATATATATTGTCATCCACAGACAGACTGTTTCGCTGTATCACAGCTCATCAGTGTGGCTAGACGTCAGTTTGCCTCTAGCTAGGATCGAAACCCAACTGAATTAGTGTCAGTCGGGGATTCTACCACTAAGCCGTTGACGCACGGCAGGGATGAAGGAGAATTTAAGCGTATTTATTTTTAGATAAACACACAGTGACAGAGAGAACTCGATTCGATTTACCGAAGAGTCTTGCATTATGAGCCGTAATAGTCACTGTTTACAAACCCACACTTCCTCCCTAGAGAGCTCAACCGAAATAAATTTTTCAGGAGCCTATATATATATATATATATATATATATATGTGAGTCCTAACAAAATTTGTCTTGAGAGAAAATATCTCATTACTGGCATGCCAAGACAGATAAAATGTATACGTATGATTACTTATGAAAATCACTATTCCATAATAACAACAAGTGCTTTTGGCACAATAATTAGCCATTTTGAAGGAATTCGTTGTTAGAACATAAACACAAGAACATATAATAATTGTATAAAAGTATTAGTAATTCTAAGCTATGCCAGCAGTAATTATTAGTAATTTCATTTTGGTAATGTCTTTAAAAGACTCACAACACGCTTTTGCCGTCTGAAAATAGGCTTGCATTAAAACGTATTTTATTAACTGCTTCAGTTATATTCAGACGCATTTTACAATCAGATGTTTTTAGAATGTTCAATACAAGGATTTTTCTTATGGACACAGGTAGACAAGTGTTTATTGCATTAATATACTTTACTGCAACCAGATGCATACAAATTAAAAACAAGTCATATATATATATATATATATATATATATATATATATATATATATAACAGAGAAGGGGAAAGAGCTGGAGTTTATGGAGCCAAAAGGAAACGGTACTTTATATTTGTCATTGTAAATAAGCCTGCATGGTGTTTGAGTTAATCATATATTTCCCAATGTTGCTTGTAATCAGCGTTTAAAGGCAAGGCAATTTAGAATCATTGAGAAATTAGGCAAATGGACAAGTGTAGACGATCTCACCGCAAAGACCTAACAGTGTCCAAGCCGAAAGCGTTGTAGCAATATGTTAGATCTGCAGTTCTTAGTGGAATGAATTTGGCCTTCAATCAAATATATCTTTCTCAAATAGATAAACCGTGTTATTGCCTTCCAGATAATTTCCCTCTGACCCAATCGATCTGAATGATTATAATTTAGTTATTTTCTCAACAAATGATCAGAAGCTATGAAATCAACTTCCAAAGGCAAGATTTGATAGGCTAATTAAATTGCAATAAAGTGGCCCGTTTTATGTTACGTTTTTGCAATCATTAGTTTTGTATAGTTTCCTTATGTTTAAGTTTATATAATTTTTAAAGCGCTATGTATCTTTTTTCTTATCTTTTACACTATTTTTCAAACAATATAAATCCCAAGAGCCACTCAAAGTAGAGATTACTAAATGAGGTTGTTGGAAGAGCGTACAGGGATGAAGAAAGGAATGCATATAATGAGGATAATAAAAAAAATCGATTCACCCCCAAGCAAGGCGATAATGTATCTAAAACTCAAGGGGTTACTGGTTGTGAAAGAGAATGTTAAGATTTTAGAAGGAACCGGAAGCCCAACCCTAAGTGTAGAATAGACAATGGTTGTCCTTAGACTAGAATATATTAAGATTGAAGTGATCGAGGAAGCATCATCTCGGGAGTCTGTTCCACGATGCAAGAGTTTTCCTGAAGAAGCTGTCAGAGAGGAATATGAATGGATGTTTTAATTTGTTTTTTTAAACATTTCACCACAAGCAAGGCGATAATACCACTAAGTCGCAAGTGGTTACTGAGAGTGAAAATGAATGAAAATACTTTACTGAAAAGAAAGGACAATAAAAGAACAGTATTAAGAAAAACAGAAGGTTGCGAATTACCCTGCATTAAGATTTTTGAAGATTGTAGGTGACAAGAAATAACCGGAAAGAGTTCCATAGAGGAGAAATATGAGAAAATAAACTACTAGAATAGAAATTACGACTAAATCTATATAATTCAACATGGGACCTAGTTGGCAATCAAGTAGTACGCTTAAATACATGCGGTTGGGGTACCAAGTAGGAAAGCTCATCAGAACAATTACCATGAAAATATTTACAGAAAAGACAGAGAATAGCCAAGTCACGGCGGTGGGAATGTAATTGAATTTGGGATGTCAGATCAGGACCGACAACATTACAGACCCTTTTTTGGATTTTTTCCAGAATCTCGAGATATATAGCAGCAGCACCAGACCAGATATGGAAGTTATATTCAACGAATGTTAAATTTATAAATGTGTAAAAAGGATCCCGGCGAGAAAAATTGTCTGGCACGACACAGTGATCCTACCAGCAAACCTTTCTTATCAGCAAAACTTTCCTATCAGCAAACCGAGAAATTAATCATTCCACTTCATATCGATGCAGACCAAGAAGACGCAATGAATTGCTCTTCTGGAGGTTAGCATCAGCCATGCTTATCGAAGGTGAAAACGGTTCTTAAAAGAGATAAAGGAAGAAAATCTGTGGACGAAAGACAGCATTTTCGTAAAAATATAGCTTATCTTACATCGTCACAAGAATGTGAATTATACATGACCAACAAATTAGGAATTCCGTTCGTGACTACCTATTGAAATATACCGACACGAACTGACCTTTTATATTCAAAGCATGCCAACTACGAACAATGAACACTTTATCACAGACTTAGCTGGCATTATTGCTATGTTGTCTTCTGCTTGTTGACTTGATACAAACGCATCAAAAGGTAATGAGCAATATTTTAAAATCGTTATATTTATTTGTGAAAAATATTTTTAAAATCCTGCTATTCACTAAATCGACTTTCTGAAACAAAGCATCTGTCTCCGTTCAGCAGTTTAATTTTGTAATCTTCAATTACAACTGACAGATCCTCACTAGTTGCTTTTGGCCTTACCAAATTGCTATTCAGGTCAGTTCAACGTGGTTTAATGGTTAGCAAGCGTGTCTCACAAGATCAGTTACCACTGAGTAGTGAGTTCGATCCTCACTGGCTACTCAGATGGCGATTACCAAATCATTATTTTTGTTCTCTTAACAAAGCAGACCGATTTAATTCAATTCTCAAATTCAATAAATGGTAATGTCATATTAGTCGTTTCTTTATTAGGAAATATTCGTCATTCTTTGACCGAGCAGCCAGTACTAGTTTTGGCTGAAATTTATAAACTCTTCGTCTTAAAACTATTAAAAAAATTAAAAGGAAGAAAACGGTTTATTT
Organism: Acanthosepion esculentum; assembly: GCA_964036315.1. NCBI lineage: Eukaryota > Metazoa > Mollusca > Cephalopoda > Sepiida > Sepiidae > Acanthosepion > Acanthosepion esculentum. The sequence goes on along the minus strand of OZ038480.1, from coordinate 96,693,502 downwards.
GCATTATTTACATGATTATTGTCCTAATTTTTACTATCACAACTTTTCGACCGTTCTACCCTCCGGCTTTCATCAGGTCGATCCGGATAACCTACAGTGAATTTCGAACTGAACCCTGTATTTAATATATAGGAAAGACTGGCCTCATTCCACTGCCCAGTTCTAGCGATATATCATCTAGTTCTTATTTAGAACTGCTCAGTTACTGCGCGCCTCGTTTCCACTGAGTATGAATACACGCTGTCCGCTCCAGGGATTGAACTCGTAATTACTATGTCAACAAATACACGGGGCCGAATTTAAGAGCTTAAATAAATTTACTTAGTCCCAGGTATAATTAATAAAATAAAAATAAAAAAAACGCTGCTGCTGATGGTAATGATGATAATAATAATAATAATAATAATAATAAGAAGAAGAAGAATAATAATAAGAAGAATAATAATAATAAGAATAATAATAATAATAAGAAGAAAAATCAGGAAGTGTATGTTTATTGACATCGTAGTACCATCTGAAAGAAACACCTTCATAAAAAATTATCGAGAAATTGTCCAAATACAAAGACCTGGAGATCGAGATTAACGGGATGTGAGGAATGAAGACTGAGACTGTACCAATAGTAATCAGAACACTGGGCCTCGTGAGAAAAGGAATGGACATTTTTACTAACACTGTCCCAGGTAACATCAACATATAAATTGCCCAGAAAATCGCCCTACTAGGAACATTCCATATACTAAGAAAAGTGCTATCAATTAAATGACAATTCTCATATAGGGCCTAAGGACCATAGTTTGGACCCGGCTCTACAGGATGCAAAGCAGGAAACATAACACACAAACAATAATAATAATAATAAACCGTTGCATCTATTTACTACTATCCGCAAAGAAGTGACAAAATGACTAATAATACTAATACTATTTAAGAAAGTTAAATAAATAAATTAATTCTGCTATGTGGAAACAAGCAATAAAATAACGTGAGATAAATGTTTTGCAAACGTTAACAAACAATTCAGATAACTTATAAGTTTTGTACGTTTTAGTGCTAAGAAGTTTGCGGTTGCTAAAAAATTAATGATCCAATCCTCTTCCCAAAATCTGAAGTGAGTTTATCATTGTAGCTGGAAAGAATTTTCTTCTATTTTTTTTCACAAGTACACAATACCATATCCGAAATGCTTGAGGCCAGTTATGTTTCTGTTTTCCGATTTTCAGATATTCAAACAATACTGCAGCATCAAAAATGTATAAATACTCACACCACGAGGGATAAAAAAGAATACAAATATTATTACAGTTTATTTATAGAGAAATATACTGTTTACATTATTTATATTGTTCAGACTGTTGTCCTCATCGCTATTGGCATATTCACGACGTTTCGACCGTTCTACGCTCCGGCCTTCTTCAGGTCGTTGAAATTTTGAACTGAACCCTTTATTTTGTCCACAGGGGTAGATGGTCCTAGTTCCATATGCTATGCCCCTTCCGGATGTCGCATTTATCTCCCTCTAACTCAACTGTCCAAGTTTTTGTTCACCACTGCAATAGCCATGTATTGAACTCACGATTCTTTGGGTCATGTATCCTTGAGGATATCAGTGTATGGATTTTGGGGACTTATAAAATTAATGTCTCAGTAACCCTTCTTTACCAGAGCTCATATTGCAATTTTGTTGTTATTGCTTTTTCCTAGCACTCCGAATTACTGGTTCTCATGTTGTATTCATGTCTATGCTTGGCTGGCTTAGAAGATTTTTCTAGCCTCGCACATGTGCTGATTCCTTAAGGCTTCGTATTTTCCAGTGAGGCTCTATCTCCCTCTATTATTTCAACCTCGTCCCTTTTCTCGCCTTATGTGGTTAGCTAGGCTTGATTTTTCTATTTCCCTTCGTGTTATGGTTTTATGATGTTCTTCCAGTCTTACCTTAAGGGAGCGGCCCGTTCCCCCTTTATGTTTCTTACCACAGCTACGCGGGATGGCGTACACACAGTCCTTAGTCATGCTCTCCTCTTTGGGGAGGGTCATACTAGGAAGAGGTGTCTGCGAAGTGTCGAACCACATTTGAAGGTCGTCCTCATGTTATATGGACCACAGACCTTTTATTTTCTCCGATAATCCCTTCACATGGGGTAGGCAGACCGAAGCTTGTACCCTTCTATCCCAGTTTGTCGGAGCTGCTGCCATGTACCCAGGGTAGTTGTTACGTTGTACGGTGCTGCTTATACTGTCCACTTCTTGTTCATATGTCTCTGGGTCAGCACTTATGACTTTTGCTCGATGTTGTAAGCAGCAGACGACCTCTTTCATTACACTGCATGGATGGTGGGAGTTGAAGTTGGGTGTTGTCCGGTAAATGTTAGTTTGCGGTATGCGGATGTCTTGAACATATGATCTTTTCGAGATATTAGTATATTTAGGAATGCGAGTTTGTTGTCGTTTTCTCTCTCGATTGTTAACTTTATCAGTGATCTTATTGAGTTCACCTACTCCAGTAGTAGGTGGACCTCTTTTTGGTGTGGCCAGAGTATGAAGGTGTCATCTACGTATCTCAGCCATAATTGGTTTAGCGATACTATACTAATACTATTTTTTTGACATATTCCATGTATATGTTTGTCATTGCTGGTGATAATATCAGGCCCATTGATAAGCTTTAATTCTGTCGATATGTGTTGTTTCTATACAGAAATTCAGCATCTCCATCATGTTGTCTATTGGTATACTGGTACATCCTCCTAGTAATGAGTCCAAGGCCAATCTGCACTTGACTACCGATAGTGCCTCCTCTGTGGGTACCTTGGTGAACAAACTCACCACATCCAGGCTCGCCATCTGGTTGGATTGGATGGGAGCATCTTTGATTAGTTGCACGAAGTGGACGGAGTTTCGGACATAAGGTGACTTTCCTATTAATGGGTCAATTATATCTACAAGGAAGCGACACAGAGCGTGACACACAGAACCTTGGCAGCTAACAATCGGCTTGAGCGGAATACCGGCTATGTGAATTTTGGGGAGACATTATATGCAAGGTAGCTTCGTGTAACGCTGTGACAACTGCTAGTATGCCTTAGGTGTGAAGTGGTCTTTGTTCTTGATTAGGATCTGCGACAGTTTTCGTTCTGCTTTCATTTTTAGAGCTTTCTTTACTTTATTGTAGCTACCATTTCTAATGAGGTTTTTCAGTTTTTCTGTCTATTCCAATTTGTCCATCACGACAGTCGCATTGCCTTCGTCAGCCGGTAGTATGTTGGTGTTTTCATTCCTTTGTAAGATTCTGATTGTCACTCTCTCCAGTTTCGGGATGTTTGATTTGGGCGGCTTGGCTTTCTCCAGTATCTGTCTCACTTTCCGCTCGAGCCTGAGGGATTTCCTCGATTCGGGCAATGGTGTCTAAGTATGGTATCCGCCTGATGGTTGTGGAAATCTACCCCGGTGTGCGAAATAAAGGGTTCAGTTCGAACTTCCAATCACCTGAAGAAGGCCGGAGTCTACACCGGTCGAAACGTCGTGAACATGGCAACAAAGATGAGGACAACAGCCCGAACAATGTAAATAGTATAAATAATTACAAAACCTCATCTCAGAAATACAGACAGCAATATAATTATAAATGAAATAGAGGGATAATTAAGACCTTAAATAATGAATAAATTTAATTTATTTCACATAAAAAATGCTTTGTATAACTTAAAAATGAACAACATCAAACGATAAACTAAAAATATATGTTGTGCTTTTGTGTCTCTCTGTCGCTCATTAAAATAAACGTACCGCAATTGCCTCGTTGTCATTCGATACTGTCTCTTAAATGACAGTAGTCAAAGATAGTTTCCAAAGAGTGGGGTAAAGAAAAGCTACAGACAGTAGGTAGTTTATAGTGTTTTTCTATAGTTTATTAGTTTATGGTTGTCACTTTCACTATAAAATTTAAGTAACTTGTCTTTGTCTTTCTTTAAATCATACACAGTGGTTGCTTCGACACCATATTCAGACGCCGCACAGGACCACTGCGACCAAGTTTCTGAAGAAGCTCTAATTTTGTGCTTTTGATAACGTGAGATGCTTCTCTTCCTTTTTTCTCATCTACTCATGAGGGCATTTGCAGTTCTTTTCGACATTTTTACTGTATAAAGTCACAAAAATTACGAAAAGAAAAATCAGCGATCAGCACACTCACATCTACCCAATATGCGCGCTTGACAACAACTGATGTTTAGCGGGTTCAAGTTGCTCAGGGAGTGGTGGGCAAAGTCGGACCTGTTCCGACATGGGCTTGTCAACCAGTATTCTTATAACGCGTGCCAGTTTGCAGTATCTTTGCACTTGTTTCAGTCCCTGCTTTCAAACAAACTCAAAACTATGTCAAGGAAAAATGTGGAATTTTCAAGTGTTGAACTCAGCGCCGTCCTGGAGTTCCTGGCCTTGCAACACATTCAAGATTGTATGATGCAAATATTGGCAGATAAGTGCCCACCATTCCTAAATGTAAGGACGTA
>OZ038480.1:96673991-96676491 GCA_964036315.1 Acanthosepion esculentum | reverse complement strand
ATATATATATATATACACATGTATACATATATACATGTACACATACATGTATATATATATATATACACATGTATACATATATACATGTACACATACATGTGTATATATATACATGTATACATATATACATGTACACATACATGTGTATATATATACATGTATACATGTATACATGTACACATACATGTGTATATATATACATGTATACATGTACACATACATGTGTATATATATATATATATATACATACATGTACACATACATGTGTATATATATATACACATGTACACATACATGTGTATATATATATATATACACATGTACACATACATGTGTATATATATATATATATACATGTACACATACATGTGTATATATATATATATATATACATGTACACATACATGTGTATATATATATATACATGTATACATATATACATGTACACATACATGTGTATATATATATATACATGTATACATATATACATGTACACATACATGTGTATATATATATATGTATATATATATATATACACATGTATGTGTACATATATATATATATACATGTATACATATATACATATATATGTACACATACATATATATATATATACATGTATACACATATTTATGTACACATACATATATATATACATGTATACACATATTTATGTACACATACATATATATATACATGTATACATATATTTATGTACACATACATAAATATATGTATACATGTATATATATATGTACACATACATATATATATATATATATATATACACATGTATACATATATACATGTACACATACATGCATACGTATATACATGTACACATATATACATTTATATATGTACACATACATGTATATATGTACATGTATATATGTACACATACACATATGTACATGTATATATGTACACATACACATATATACATGTATATATGTACACATACACATATATACATGTATATATGTACACATACACATATATACATGTATATATGTACACATACACATATATACATGTATATATGTACACATACACATATATACATGTATATATGTACACATACACATATATACATGTATATATGTACACATACACATATATACATGTATATATGTACACATACACATATATACATGTATATATGTACACATACACATATATACATGTATATATGTACACATACACATATATACATGTATATATGTACACATACACATATATACATGTATATATGTACACATACACATATATACATGTATATATGTACACATACATGTATATATGTACACATACATGTATATATGTACACATACATGTATATATGTACACATACATGTATATATGTACACATACATGTATATATGTACACATACATGTATATATGTACACATACATGTATATATGTACACATACATGTATATATGTACACATACATATATATATGTACACATACATGTATATATGTACACATACATGTATATATGTACACATACATGTATATATGTACACATACATGTATATATGTACACATACATGTATATATATATATACACATGTATGCCAATTTCTGTGAATTTCTCCACTGCCTTATCCGGGTATTGAACTCACACTCTTTGGGTCACTGAATCTAACCAACGCCTTTATCCACTGTGTCATGTGTCCTTGAGGTCAAAGTGTGTGAGTTCAGTACCCGGTTAAGGTAGTGGAGAACTTTTAGGGGAAATTAACATGAGATAACTGAAAACTGACATCCATTAAACATAGCACGTGGAACTAGAACAGTCTACCCCAGTGAGCGAAATAAAGTGTTCAGTTCGACATTCCAACCACCTGAAGAAGGCCGGACCGTACAACGGCCGAAACGTTGTAATAAACATGGCGATAAAGATGAGGACAATAGTCCGAATAATGTAAATAATATAGATTTATTCTGTTTTACAGATCAAGAGGAGACTTGAATCAACAGAAATATGCCTCTGTAGAAGGACGCTGAGAATACCATAGATAGGGCACGTAAACAACGAGGAAGTGTTAAGGCAAATGGAAACAAAAAGAACACTTATTTAAAATATATATATATATATATATATATTAATCGTTTTACCCCCAGCAAGGCGATAATGCCGCTAAGACGCAGTGAGTGACTAAGAATTGGAGGATTAAGAAAAGGACAAAATAGTTTTAAAGGAAACAGAAGATGGGAATTGAGGTTGCATTTAATTTTTGAAGATTGTAGCTATCATGGAATAAAATGAATCAGGTGAGAGTTCCACACGTAGGAAGTGCAAGAGAAGAAACTGTCAGAGTAGTAGTGGCGCCTGTATCTAGTTAGATCAACAGTAAAATGGTGAGACCTAGTTGTCAATCGAGTAGCACGCTTAAATTCATATAGTCGGGGCACCAGGGAAAAAGCTCATGAAAATATCTGTAGAAAGCCCAGAGGGGAGCCACGTTGCATCCGTGAGAAAGCGGCTGAAGT
>OZ038480.1:96571491-96668991 GCA_964036315.1 Acanthosepion esculentum | reverse complement strand
GAGAGAAAAGGAAAGAAGATGAGAGAGAGAGAAAAGGAAAGAAGATGAGAGAGAGAGAAAAGGAATGAAAATGAGAGAGAGAGAAAAGGAATGAAAATGAGAGAGAGAAAAGGAATGAAAATGAGAGAGAGAAAAGGAATGAAAATGAGAGAGAGAAAAGGAATGAAAATGAGAGAGAGAAAAGGAATGAAAATGAGAGAGAGAAAAGGAATGAAAATGAGAGAGAGAGAACAGGAAAGAAAATGAGAGAGAGAGAATAGGAAATAAAATGAGAGAGAGAGAAATGGAAAGAAAATGTGAGAGAAAGAAAAGGAAAGAAAATGAGAGAGAAAGAAAAGGAAAGAAAATGAGAGAGAAAGAAAAGGAAAGAAAATGAGAGAGAAAGAAAAGGAAAGAAAATGAGAGAGAGAGAAATGGAAAGAAAATGTGAGAGAGAGAAATGGAAAGAAGATGAGAGAGAGGAAAGGAAAGAAGATGAGAGAGAGGAAAGGAAAGAAGATGAGAGAGAGGAAAGGAAAGAAGATGAGAGAGAGAAAAGGAAAGAGGATGAGAGAGAGAAAAGGAAAGAGGATGAGAGAGAGAAGAGAAAAGATGATGAGAGAGAGAAGAGAAAAGAGGATGAAAGAGAGAAAAGAAAATGAGAGAGAGAAAAGAAAAGAGGATGAGAGAGAGAAAAGAGGATGAGAGAGAGAAAAGAGGATGAGAGAGAGAAAAGAGGATGAGAGAGAGAAAAGAGGATGAGAGAGAGAAAAGAAAAGAGTATGAGAGAGAAAAGAGAACAGAAATAGAGGAGGAAAGAGAGAGAAAAGATAAATTAGAAGCAGAAAGAAAAAGAAAGTGGGGAAGAGAGAGAAATAAAGAGAAGAAGAGAGTTAAAGTAGAAGAAGAGAGAGAAAGAAAGAGTCTATTGCGGAGATCGATTTTACAGAGATGTTTTTCTAATCATCTTTGCAGAAGACAAGATATTCCTAAGCGGTCACCCAGCTGACCAGGCTCGTCTTTGCCTAAATTCCGGGATCGTACTGAGTTTCAACGTGATGTGGCCGTCAGGAAGGTCGTTGGGGGTTTAGCTTGAATTGACATCAAATTTTAGATTCTTAACTTTTAACCTATCTGAGGAAAGGGAATAATAATCAACCCCCAAAATGCACGGATAACCCGACAAAGTTTCCGATTAAATAGGAAGTATAATACATAAAACTTAAAATTAAATATTTAAATAAATGCACCAACGTTTTCTGTGCACGAGTCCTTAGAAAGAAATGAATATTGATTATGTCTACATCTTGCTTCAAGTCCATAAACTATATGAAAAGCTTCAGATGTTAATTTTTGTCTGAATTTCTAGGATATAGTCTTATCAGTATTTACACTATTAATATTCGGACTATTTTCCTCATCTTTGTTGTTTTTATCCAAACGTTTCGGCAGTTGTGCCCTCCGGCCTTCCGCAGGTGTATATCGATCTGGGTAACGTACATTTAGAACTGAACTCTTTATTTAATCTACGGACGTAGTCTATTCTCGTCCCATTGTTCATGTCCAGGGATGTCGTCTCGCTCTGGTAAGATTTGTCTTTGTTATCTCTCCCAGTTCCCTTTTCTTTGTTTGCTTTAAATGTCCCGTAAATGTGAAATACTCCCAGCCTCTTTCCTCATTATCTATCCTAGAAATTTAAACTGTTTCTTTCTTATTCTAAACGCCCTTTTTGTTTTCATTTCCTTAAAACTTCTTCGTTACTTATATGTTCCATTCGTGGTATTTTCAGAATCCTTCTATAGAACAATGTTGCTTCAGATCTCTTTTTTCAGTGGAGAGATTGTTCAGTGTTCTTTGTCCTATAGGAGGACCAATGAGGTATACTAAGTCTCCACCGTTTTCTTAGTTTCTGACGAAATTTTCCTGTTTCCTAATACTTTGCTTAGCTTTTGGAAGACATCTCCTCTATTCCAATCTGCCTTAGAATTTCATTGTCGTATTTTTCGCCTTCTGTTAAATCACTTGCTAGATATTTAAATTTTTCTAATTGCTTGATTTTGGTGTTTACAATTCTTAGTTTCGTATCTTGGGCTGCCTCTTTTGCTGACGAACGTACATTCTTTTTTCTCACAATTTCATGTGTAGTTCTTTCTTAATAACTTCTGTAAGATTTCCTGTATTTTGTTTCTGTGTCAGCTCTCACCACCGTTTTTCATTATTAAAACGTACTCGTTTCCTCCAATGTATTTAACCAGTTTTGTTTTGTTTTTTAAAAAAAGGCGCTATGAACATTTGCAATCTAATAGACACGAATTCATATATGTTTAACCTATTTACATTGTGCGGGCTGTTGCCCTCATCTTTATTGCCATATTTGCCTTCAACATTGTTATGGGAACTTACCCATAATAATAATGGACTATTCCGGACATTATAAATACTGCGCCTCAAGAGGGAGCAGAGAGGATTATTTGTAAGAACATTGGAATAGTGATACTTGTCGAGACAACATAGTTCACTCTAACCAAATCTGATAGTCATTACTAATACTTCTACTTCTCTGTATATATTTCTGTTTGTAATATATCTGCGTTATTCCATACCTGTGTTCGAGTTATTCTTAATTCGTTCTACCTTGGACCATCACCGTGGTACAAGGAAGTTGGACCATAACAAACATCTATCTAGATTTCTGAGATGAGGTATTGTAACTATTTACACTATTTACATTGTTCGGACTGTTGTCCTCACCTTTATTGTCATATTCACAATATTTCCGCCGTTGTACATTCCGGCCTCCTTAAGATGATATACGATGGAATTTTGAAGGACACATGGCTCAGCGCTAGTTAAAGTAATCCAAATGTAACTTGAGCCAAATAGTTGTGAGTTCAATACCTGGTCACAGCAGAGGTGAACAAAAACTTGAGTTGCTACAGGAAATTAAATGAAAACTGAGATATCTAGAAAAGGCATGGGTGAACAATCTATCCCCGATGACTAAAAGGGTTTGGTTCAAAATTCCAACGTATGTCACTCGAAGAAGGCCTGAGCGCGAACAGCCGAGACGTCGTGAATATGACAATAAAGATGAAGTCAATAGTCCGAACTATGTAAATAGGGTAAATATTTACAATATCCCATTTCAGAAATATAGGCAGATGATGAATTTATATAAACTCTTCTAGGCCTAAATTCACACACTACATAAGATATATCACTTTTCATTGAATGTCTCATGGCTGTGTCGTTTAAATTTGTTATGTTTATAACTTTCAGAAGAGTCTTTAACATATCCACCATGCTTGTACAATCAGATCTCTCCTTTGAAAGGTTGTCGTTGTGAACAGAAGGATTCAACCGATCCATTATTCAGCCATCATCAGGTGTAAAACGCAAGATAAAAGAAAAACGTTTTGCACTCATACAAGAAAAACTGCTTTCCTTTTTCTGAATGATTAAACATGTCGATGGCTGAAGAATGCATTGGCCAAAACGTTGTGTTCACAAGGGCAAACATACAAAGCAATCTGAACGTTGGATATGTACAATTCCTATTTAATTACGGAGCAGTTATAATAGTTCTATGATTATATAACTATAGTTATATTTAGTTATACAATATATGTAAATAGATTTCTTGCTAACCGAAGGAGGACATGGACAAATGAAATCGCATACGTTACGCGTTTCAACCCTGGGAAATACTTCTTCAGACTAATTATAGATCGAGTTATTGGGTGTATTCGGGAAGGAGTTTTACATTTATGCCAGTCTTGTATTCAAGCATGTGTAAATAAATGAGTGTATATGTATATGAGAGGAAGAGAGGGGGGCATGTCTGAGCAATGTATTTCGGCTCGGATTGAGAAGACGGAGTGCCGAGTTCGAATTCCAGTCGAATTCGTTACGTTCACTTGCATGCTAATACTCTTGGGAAAGGTATTAATCCATCTCTTTTCCTCTCAGCTATGGGTAAATAGCAGTGTAGAGTGAGTTCTATAGCCTTGGGTGGTAACAAGTCTATGATTCAAAACCTGCTCAGGGTTGATTCTCTTTGATACTATGCTCCAGTTCTCGACATTCGGCTCTTCCAAAAAGTGTGTAAATTTTCACCCCTATAAATCAAATGATATGTGCTGATTGTCTGCCTCTTCGGTCCCAAGAACTGAGCTGCTTGACCCTCATACGTCGAAAAAAGACGGGAAAGTCTAGTGTGTGTGTGTGTGTATTTCATTAAATACAGCAGACAGATTAAATATTAATATATTAAATTAAATACAGCAGACAGATTTAATTAGTATTTAATTTAATATATTAATATTTAACTTAGATATATAATGAAATATATTTGAAAGAAAGGTTGCTACATATATATATATATATATATGTAGCAACCTTTCTTTTAAATATCGATCATTAAATACTCCAGACAGATTTAATTAATTCTTATTTAATTTTCCTGCACCCTTACGTTTTTCCGTTATGGAGGATTATGGGTACATATATATATAAGGATATGGAAACGCACAAGTGGAGAAGAAATAATTTAAAACATTATGCTATTGAAAAATAAATTACATGTGAAGCTATGCGGTTCTATAATTTTTCTCGATGTATTATATTAACCGGCGTTTCTTGCATTTCCTACCCACTATTCATCTCTCTCTCTCTCTCTCTCTATATATATATATATATGTGTAAGTATGTATAGGGTGCGATGCATAAATTGTCGCCATTTTATATTTTTAACGTCGTGCATTTGTATTGTTTATTTTGATTTTGTTGACTGCACAGTAAGGCACCGTCTTTGAGAAATGAGCACCATGACGCAATTCACCGGAAATTTGGAAACGGCATGCTGTACTGCTTGGCATTCGCGCCAAAATCTCCAATACAAACATTTCCGCGTATTTGGTTGGGAATCTGAGAATAGTGCAGAGGATTCAGAAAGAGATGCATGACATATCCGGTCAACATCATGGAACAATCACTAATGATGGCGACGTTATGCCTCCATTCATCTTCCGACAGGGCATTAGAGTCAACACGGAGGCCTACATCAAGTGTCTTGAACATGTAATACTGCCTTGGTTCAAAAGATCTGATGGAAGATCCCATATTTGGCAACAGGACTATGCACCATGCAGTACAAGTAGTAGGAGAACCCAGTCATGGCTGTCAGACAAGTTCTGCAACATTATCACTCCTTACATATGGTCACTTCTCTCCAGACTGCAACTCCCTTGATTATTATGTGTGGGTCGCAGTTGATCGAAATACCAAGAAAAATCCTTGTAACACTAAAGATGAACTGAAGGCAAGGATTATGGCAGCATTCACCAACTTAAACAAGGAGACTGTCCATAAGTCATGCAGGGGATTCCAATGCGTCTGGAAGTTGTGGGTGAAGCCAATGGCAATTTTATTGAATAAATTTATTCTTTAGTATTTCAAGATATTTTTGCGTAATTTTAGTAAATATATCTGTTAAAATGAGATGTCAGAAAATGAAATATTACGTTGACATCTCATTTTAACGGATATGTATATAATTTCTGTTTATACCTTATTTTTGTAGATACAATTAAGTAAACGCTCTGTTATTTAATTAAACAGTATTAATTACATTTATAGGCCTGGATGTTCAAGAAAGACGCTTCTAACCAGACGCTTCTCTTTAGCTGAATGGTACAGCACGTCGGACTTAATCCATTTCTTATAATATATATTGTCATTTCTTACATTAAGATACGTTTTGTGAGCAGAAATGACCGATCAAGAAAAATCGTCGAAGATTGTGTGTTTATAAATGGTAACTCGGAGTTTGCTAACCAGCCGCTTCTCTGTAGCTGAATGGTATAGCACGTCAGGTCAAATAACGTTTTCCGTATAGGAATACAGGTTCGATTCCTGTCGGAGAACGCATATTTTCTACGAAATTTCTGAACATACAGGCCGGTAAATGTAATTAATACTGTTTAATTAAAAAACAGAGCATTTACTTAAATTATATTTAACTATATTACTTAAAATGTATCTATAAAAATAACGTATAAACAGAAAATATATTAAATAATTGTCGGACTTAATCGAATTCACACACACACGTATATATATAACATCGATAAAACTGATTATTAATCAGAGGGCGTTTCCCGAGATGAAACGCGTAACGTCGTAATTCTTTTTTAGATTTTGTCATTCAATCACTCACACTTAGTCGGAAAAATTCGTATATCATATCTTACATACAAATCTTTCTCTCTATCATATATATATATATATATATATATATATATATATATATATGTCTTGTATACAGTAAAAACTAGAGTGACTGCACTACTTTCTAATATTAGCAGCTGCGTCGTGTATGAATAATGATTTTTCACCGTCACAATGAAGAGCGAGAGAATATTCCAGTCTTTCACTGAAGCCTGTATTTGCAAATAGTAATCTTTTGGTGCCATTGATTTCTCTCTAATCCGTCATTGTCATTTTGTATGTACGGTCCCGTAAGGCATTTGCAAGGGAGTTTGATTTTTATATTTCATTTGATTAGTTTATGACGGAGGAATGCGTACTCCTGCCTCAAACTGTTTCCTATAAAAGTAACGCATAGATTATTGGAAACCTTTGTTCTTTTCTTCTGATTAGAAGAAACAAAGAAAACTGTAAAAAAAGATAAAAAAGGAAAATATATATATATATATATATACAAAGGAAGCAAAAATCATATGTATGATAATAAAACAAACACAAAAGCCAAAGGGAAACGAAAATAATAATAATAATAATAATAATAATAACAACAACAACAAAATCTCAATGAAAACGAATGAATAAAAATGAACTGAATTGTAACCTAACAAACTTAACCTTACTGCTCGTACAATTTTGCTGCCTGTGGTTTCAGCATATCTCTCAAGAATTCGCTTATCTTAATGCATAATCGCGTTTTCCCCTTCGTTTTTTATTCTTCTGTTCTTTAGAGCAGCCATTGTTGCTTTAAAAATAAAACAAAGACACGCAACAAATGATAAAATCAATCTGAAGCACATGCATAATTATGTAATTAGTAGCGTATGTATTAATGCTGCCGGCTAGAAAACGACGCATACGCGTGTTCGTATCAAACTCATCAAAGTTAAGGCAAACCTAGTCGCTTAAAACCTTGACGGGTGACCGATTCTATTTTTTACTTTCAAGCTAAGTCTCTCCTACCAATGAAAAGATTGTCATCTCGCAAACTATCATGGGTATTTGTTACATATTGCCTTATATGTGGATTATACCAACTCCTGCTAAATTAAATTTTATAAGTATAGCGTTACAAAAAATGATAAGCTAAGTTACCGATCAGATGGCTATATAAAGGATTTAAAATTTTTATCATGACACAAACGTACTTTCAGAGCGGTCAAGTTTGTAATAAATTATGAGACAAAGCGCTCAGCTTTTGCAGTTTCCATCGGGCTGAGATTCCATCCATTACAGTACGAAAGATATATTATATGACACGATCGCAGTTCAGTGCAAAGCATCTGGTCTGTTTGATTCTGCCATTGATCTCATCCAACATCCTGCTGCCGATATATTCCTTATAACTCTGTGAAGAGAGTCTTCCAGGTGATATGCATTACCAAATCCAGTGAAATTCAAAATTAATTCTAAAAATAAAAATCCAGTACAGGCTTCTCAATGGTTGATTTCGTTTAGCGGATTATCAACACCTCTATGGGTTATTTAATGCCGAAATTTAAATATTTGGAAAGCAGTTGTATGCCATCAACTATAGGTAAAATATATTGTTAGTCATTTTACTAATCAAATGTATTTTCAGTAATTTTACTATAAAAGTGTACTGTCGTTAATTTTGCTATGAATATGAATTGTCGGTAATATTTTTATATAAAAAATATATTTTTATACTTTCATTGTGTTTTTACTGGGGGTTCACTATTGATACTAAAAGGTGCTACCATCCCTGGTCAGGGTGAAACTAGAAACAACAGCAATTAAGAGGCGTTTACAGGTTCCTCAAAACCTCCAATCTCCCAATCAGCTTTTCTGCCGGATGTAGCTCAACGTTATATCCAGGACTATTAGGCTTTTAAAAAAGTCCAGTATTAATAGTTTTATATTAATTTTATGTTTAATCTCATTCATTTTATTTACCATTCTGTGATTATGAGATTTGACATGATAAGATGGCTTATGCGTTTCTATGACCAGAAAAATTATGCGGGCGGGAATTTATCTCTAGATTGACAGGTCAATGGCCCGGAGCCTGACAAATTCTTAATCGCTTAGAGGAGTAAATTCCAATGGCAAAATAAATAAATTGGGCAGTAGCCTCTTTGTTTTTATGAGTCATGTCGTTTCAGAACGTAGGCGATCATGGCTCTCCACCTTGCAGCTCTCAACAAGTTTCTTCCCTTTGCTTCCTCCTCCAGACCACGTCATCCACTTGCTTAAGTCCGCCAGGTATGTGACACGTTGTTTTCCCTTGTCTACCTTTCCCTCTATTCTACCCGTGAGTATCAGATTCTCCAGGGCCCCCTTCCTCACTATGTGTCCCAGAAACTTCACCTGCCTCTTCCTGATATTAAGTATAAGCCTGCTCCTGGTTTGAAAGCTCTCTAAGACCTCATCGTTGCTCACAAGTTCGGTCCATGATATCTTTAGCATCCTTCTGTAGAACCATATCTGTCCCCTCCAGTCTCTTCTTCAACTTTGAGGAAATCGTCCAATATTCGCTGCCGTAAAGAAGGACATATGTCATGTAACATTTCAGTATTCTTTTCTTTGTCACCAATGAAATCCTCCTGTCTCGCAGTACTCTGCCCAGCTTTTGGAATGTGTCCTTGGCATCCCAATATGTCCTCGGATCTCAGTGTCGCACTTACCGTCCTCTGTCAAGACGCTTCCCTGATATTTAAACTTCCGCGTCTTCTTGATTCTAGTATTCTCGACCTTCAAATCGCATTTCGAGCTCATCCACTTACTGAACCATTTTTTAAATATTACATTTCATCTAATACAAGGCGTGCGAGCCACTCACGATAGATGTTTATTTTTAAAATATTCATGATGAATGATGTGTGTGCTATGAATGAAAGTGGAACTTGTAGAAAATTAAGTCAATGAGGATAACTAGGCGAGATAACTAATGACATTTAACTTGAAGGCAAACATCAACAAATCAAGACACTCGCTTAATATGCAATGTTCGATGTTTTAGTTTTGTTTAGCGTTATATGAACACGTATGTATTAGTTAACGCCGAAATCTAAATATTTTGAACACAAATGTATGCCTTTAAATACAGATAAAATGTACTGCAGATTATTATTGTCAGTTATTATATATAAAAATGTATTGTGGTATTTTTACTATTAAAATGTATTTTTATATTTTATAGTGTTTTATTGGGGGGGGGGGGATTCTGTGCATATATGAGTAGGGTAACGGAGAGATGCTCGGAAAAGAAATCGTAACAGTCACTTTCGACATCCGGTCGAGTTCGTTACGTTCATTTTTGCACAAATAACTTTGGGAATGGTATGACTCCATCTCTTTCTTTATCGTTTACATAGTAGCGACACTGTCTTTCTTATACTATGGAACCCAGTCTAGAAGAAGGAAAAGTGAATCCAAATTCCTTAAGTAGAGTGATCGGTTTGGTTTGCTTTATTTTACGGCATATCAATCTCAATGGGTTATTTCAGCCGACAAGATATTTTATTTCTGGTAATATTTTTTCCCAAAAATGTATTGTTGGTAATATTTTTTTTCCCAAAAATGTCTTGTAGGTAATTTTTTTTTAAATGGATTACTGGTAATAATTTTTTTCAAAAAATGTTTTGCTTATATTAAAACCATTATTTACACTTTCATACTGTCTTGACCGTCGTTTGGGAGTTAACTATTTGCTCATAGCTGAGACCACAACAGATGCTACTACCACCTGGGCCACGGTGAAGCTGGAAACACCAACAATTAAGAGGTGGTTTCACGCTCCTCAAAACCTTCTGATAAGAGGCCTTGCTGCCGGATGTAGTTTATCGTCATACTCAGGATGAAGGGGGATTGTCAGAGTATACCGACTTAGACACAACACTGCTCTTCAAGCTGCAGGAAAATTGGTGCCCCCTACGATTCCATTGAGTTACGAAACACCTGACGTGACAAAGTTCTGCACAAGGTTATAATAACGATGTATACAAGGAGGATGTAAATAATCACCCTTTGTATATTTCTCTTGATTAAATAATCATTGTTCTCAGGCAGACAACTCCTAGATATTTACAGATGTTAGATAAGCGGGAAAACGTGGGTATAAAGGTGGAAAACTAAATGAAATTCAAAGAAAGTAATCGGGTAAGTAAGTGTAATATATCAATGGGAATATATACATATATATTGATTCTAACAAAAATGATAACAAATTAAATATATCAACTGAACTGGGAAAATTTCTAATATCGAAAGCAGAATGAAAAGCATTGTTACGGCAAATTGGTACAAGCGGAAACTGCTGAGAGTCATTAGGTCTTATTAGGTTCATTAAGTTTAACAAACAAGGAGAAAAAACTCTTCAGTCAAGGCAAATATCTATCACACACTTTGCACCGGTTTCCTTTCTAATTAGCATATTGAAAATAATTGCACCGTCTGTAATTTACGATATTTTTGTCAGAGTATGTAAGGTTACGAAACAGAGCCTAAGGAAAGAAAGACTTGATTAGACAAAACTGCATTGTTAACGAATATAACATTGAATAGATTATTAACGACTGACGCCAATTCAGTCGGGTTTCGATCCTAGCTAAAGGCAACCGGACTTCTAGCCACACTGAAGAGCTGTGAAACAGCGAAACAGTCTGTCTGTAGATGACAATAATATAGGCTACTGAAAAAATTAATTTCGGTTGAGCTATCTGGGGAAGGAAGCGTGGGTTTGTAAACAGTGTCTATTAAAGCTGATATATAGCGTGACTCTTCGGCAAAAGCGAATTGAGTCCTGTCGGTCACTGTGTGTTTATCTAAAAAATAAATACGCTAAAATTCACCTGCCGTGCGCCGATGGCTTAGTGGTAGAATTTTCGACTGACGCCAATTCAGTCGGGTTTCGATCCTAGCTAAAGGCAACCGGACGTCTAGCCACACTGAAGAGCTGTGAAACAACGAAGGATTAGATGTGATACGAAATATGTTTTTTTTTTTTTTAGAAATGTGTTATTGTTAACGGTAAGAAATTATATATATTAGCCGAGGTCCCCGTCGTTGCCCGGGTGTACTTGGCTGCAACTGTATAACCGTTCCCACCCTGTATACCCTCACCACCCCTGTGTAGAAATGCCTGCCCATGACCCCGCTTGCAAGCATCATCCGTTGGTGTAGTAAGCTGCTATCCCCCCATCTCTTTTTTGGCATGTCCTTTGCAAGAGTTTGATTATTCTTAATAAAATAATTTCATCGATAAAACTTTGTGTTGTTGTTCGCTGTTAAATTGTTTAAGTGTTTTAGACATTCAGTAAATTTCCGATGGCCGTAATAACTTTCAAATAGTATAGTATTTTACCCAAATCCAATAATTAAACAAAAACAGGGATGAAGCGTCAGAGCTTGATTCAAGTGCAAGCGCATGAACAGCCCCCTATTCTTCGCACGTTTACTGTAAACCCGAGGTTAATAAGAAGTTCTCTGGCAATTTTACCTTTTTAACGCTTCAATAATCCTTCTCAAACAGTGTTTTTATCAAAAGTTGTTCGAGTACCAGTTTAGGACGGAATCATATGAAGAAACGATTGGCTAGGTGGCTGTTATGGTACAAGTTCCTTGTACCACGGTGATTGTCCAAGGGTAGAACCAATGAAGAATAACTTGAACACAGCTATGGAATAACACAGATATATTACAAACAGAAATCTGTACAAAGAAGTAGAAGTATTAGTAATGACTATCAGATTTGGTTAGAGTGAACTATGTTGTCTGGACAAGTATCACAATTCCAATGTCTTAAAGTAATCGTCTGACTCTCGACTCTGTCTCTGGGGTTTTAATATCTTTTTTCTTTGGGTCTATTTCCAAAGGTTTTGTGAACTTTCTTTTTCTGGGCGATTTTCTTGGTTCTGACATTGTTTGTGGTCTTTTTATATCAATTTATCGAAAATCGTGTACATCACCTCTTCCTGAGGTGGACCGTTAGCATCCTGTAATAGTATTTTCCTTATTTGGTTTACGTGTCTTCTATGTGAGAATTGTTGTCCCTGTACTATGTAAACCATATTGCCGATTCTTTTCTCAATTGTCCCTTGCTCCCAGTAAGATATATTATTTTTATATGCTTTAAAAAAACTTTTTCTCCTGGGAGGAATTTTCTTTTTGGTGCGTAAGTCGTTTGACTTGGTAGCAATTTATCAAAAGCTGATCTGATTTTTCTAGCAAACATCACTTCTGCGGGTGATAATCTCGATAGTGTAGCATTATTTGGCGTAATTCGATATACCTGAAGAAATTGCTGTGATGCTTTTTTCCGTATGCACATCATAGGCTTTTCGTAACGCTCTTTTGAGTGTTCAACAAAGCTCTCCGCTTGCCCATTTGATCTTGGGTGATAAGGCGGGGATTTTATATGTTTGACTTGATAAATTTCGCAAAACTCTTGGAAGTCCGCTGATGTGAATTGCGTTCCATTATCTGTGACTAGGCAATCCACTACTCCAAACCGAGTAAATAGCTCGTGGAGGCAATTTATGGTAGTTTTCGAAGTAGGATTTTTGCAACGAAACACCTCCGGCCATTTACTGTAACTATTCACTATGATTAAATAGTAGATACCGTCAATTGGTCCTGCATAATCTGTGTGTATTCTTGACCACGGACGATCAGTCTCTGGCTATGGCTTATGGATGATTGGCGGTGCTTTGGCTGCTAAGTTACAACCCTTGCACATTTCCACCGTCTGAGTAATATCCTGGTCCATATTTTTCCAATATACATAGCTTCGCATTAGCGACTTCATTCTATTTTTTGCACTATGTCCCCTGTGGATATCCTTTAGGATTCGCTTTTGTAGAGTTTTGGGAGTTACAACCCTTTCGTTGTAAAGTAGCACATTATCGCATAGAGAAGAGCTGTCCGATATTTGCTCATCTTTTTCTGCTATTTTTGCTTTTGTTTCATTTATAAATGCGTCATTTTTGGCTTCATATATTTATGTCGTGTAGTAACAAACTGAATGTTATTTTAACAACTGGAGTGGGAGACGACTTTTATTAAATAAAAATACCTGTGAACGCTTTTGCCGCAGTCATAGTGCGCGTGCAGATCGAGAACTCAGAACTGTTTGGACAGACAGACAGAAATTGTTATTTATATATGTAGATTTCGATATTGAATGGAGTGAATGGTTTAAAAACGGTCCTTTATTAAATATTTGCTTCCAGTTTCACTTTTCGTCGCGATTCGAATTGATCAGGATGTTATTCCACAGACACCAACAACCAAGATATGCCTTTTTAAGGGTAGGTTGAAATAAATTTCATAATATGTGTATCTTAATTTCTAAAATGTTTACGAGACCTATTATCCCCCTTGCGATTTGGGGGCCCTAACAGCCCCATTATAAATTTTTATAAAGAACCAATTAGCCTAGACACAAAGTGGATGTTCGTTTAATATGCATGCAAAGTTTCATCAATATTGGTTCACACGTTTAGGCGGCAACTTGAAACAGATATTGCCATTTATATATGTAAATTATTCATTGAAATAAAGGGTACATGGCCTAGTGGTTAGAACGTTTGCATTCTGACCCTGAGACCCGGATTTGAATCTCACCATGTTCGATTTGTCAGGAAGGTGAATTCCTGATGTTATCGTACTGGAGGAGGTCGATCCCAGCGTGCGGTATCTTTGGAAAGTGCCTGAAAACCATATCACCCAAGTCTTGTGAGTGTAATTGGTTAGACGGAACCCTTGAGTGCCGTCGATAGAGGGCCTGAGCGCGCTGGCCTTGTTCAAATTGTTGATCACGCTAGATTTCCCAGAAACTGTAACTAAGCATATTGTAGGATAAACCACAGGTGGGCTCTGTGGGTGATGAATAAATACAAGTGCGCCTGAGTAGACGGGTATCCCCGAATACGAGTGGCCAGCTATACATGCATTCATTGAAATGTAAGCAATTTTATTTCCAACGACTATAGCCCAAGGAATGAACAGATTTTCGATTGGACATTTAAAGAAATTGTGTTCTTTTTTTGCTTTGAAATAATGTAAAATTTTCAATATTGTTCTACTCATGAAAATGAACATCTGTAGGTGATAAATCTGGTAAGTATGCAACACGTAGAAAATACCACACATGTATGCGATCACATTTTTTTCTTGGGTTTATTTTGCAGAGTGAACCCATGCATTGTCACGTTCTCTGTTTAACAAAACAAGGCGCTAACCCAATCAAACCTCTAGTAAGAAAGGTCTACATTGATAGTTCTACTATGTAAGTCGTGTTGGATGATGTCTTTCAAATTCCACGAGATATAAAGCAAGAACTTCTGTTAATTGGACCCTGATTTTATTTTTGGCACGCGTTTCATATTTTTGGATAAATATTGTAAATATCGTTTTCAAATTCCCTCTATGCAATTTTTCTCAATTCTGAAATGCGCTCTCAAAATCACGCTCTCGAATAGAAAAATGACGGTAAACTAATTTCAGACAGTTTTCTACTATATAAACTTGTTTCTGCTTCGGTTGGATGGCTCTTAAAACATAGTAAAATGTTATTACTTTCGAAACACCATAATTCAGTTATTAATAAATGTATCTGCAAACACAGTATTGGTGAAAAAGAGATGACTCTGTTACTTATCTTCATTAACGATCTTCCTGATGTCATAGGTTCCCAAGTAGGCATCTATGCGGACGACACTACTATTTACTCCTGCCGCAAAAACAAATCTAGTGTCGCCGACAAAACTAACATGACCGTTTGTCTTGAAAAGGACCTCGAATCGGTTGTGGAATAGGGCAGGTATTCGCTGGTTAACTTTAATGCATCAAAAACAAAACTGCTCTCTATTAATCACCAGAGAGAACCATCCCTGCCCCCCCATTAGAATGCCTGACGCTCAACTCCACGAGAGCACCTCTTTGCGACTGCTCGGTCTCACATTGTCCGCTGAACAGTGATGGAACAAATACATTAAGTCAATAGCTTCGTCCACCGCTAGGAAAGTTGGCTCCCTATGTCGCGCCAGGAAAATTTTCACGCTGGAGTAGATGCTTCATATCTACAAATCAACCATTCGCCCTTGCATGGAGTATTGCTGTCATATATGGTCTGGAGCACCTTCTAATTGTCTCAAGGTCCTTGATAAAATCCAAAGACGGATATGCAATGTAATTGGCCTTGATCTGGCATCTCGTCTGCAGCCGCTCTCTCGCAGACATGCCGTTGCCTCCCTCTGTCTTTTTTACAAATACTTTCACGGTAACTGCCTCGATGAGTTGCTTTCGCTGGTTCCCAGATTTCATGAATTTAAGCGTTCACCTAGGCTGGCACCTCGCTCTCAACCTTTCAATGTCGAAACTGTTAAATGTAGCCGTCTCTTCTACTCCAATAGCTTCATGTCTCGCACTTCTCGCCTGTGCAAGTCCCTCCCCATTTCTTGTTTTCCTGATAGCTATAATCTCCAACTATTCAAATGTAACGTCAATCGACGTCTCCAGGTGTCCTGATCTATCCCCTAACCGTCTCTTCATCCTTTCCTCTTTGTTCTCGCTCCAACTCAGTAACCCCTTGCGTTCTAGTGGCTTCCCGCCTTACTTGGGATTGAATGCTTAATATGAGAAATTTTATGACAAAGTGGAAAAAGTTTACTTGTGACGACTCTCGTTCTTCGTCGGATTAATTTTGTTATGTTGGTAGGACTACACATGCGCACGGCAGGTGAGTGCTGTGAATTTTAGATTTTTTTTTCAGCCGACTTCATTTAGAGAATTTTTTTCCCATCACTTTTGTAATAGGTATTCCACACTGTGATAATAGAAGATCTGCCAGGGATTGTGAAATATAAGAGCCAGGCCGCAAATTTACTGTAGATGACCTTGCGATTAAGGCACTCTCTAGACATTTACGTCGTAGTAAATTCTTTTCTCCTTTGATCATGTTAGCATTTTAATGAGAATAGAAATTTAATAGTTCGTTTTTGTTGGTTGGTTTTCGGTAGACAGTGTTTTAAACTGTTGTTAACGCGGTGTCAATTGATATATATAGTAAGAGTAAGGAATTGTGCTTCATTTCGTATGCAAATTCTTTTGTGCGTTCGATTTTGTTTAGTTGATCTGCTAGGTCAGGTAAATCAGTAAAAAAAAAAAGTAAAATAAAATAAAATAAATTTCCCAGCAACCCTCTGCCGTGCGCATGTGTAGTCCTACCAACATAAAATTAATCCGATGAAATCCTTTTCTATTTTGTCATAAGATTTCCCCAATACTTTTCTTGATATATACAATACATTTGGGAATGGAGAAATAATTTAGATAAATATGAGGATAATGTAAGAAAAACAAGAGCTGTCAAAATAAGATGGAATACACGTATTAAAATGTTGACAGAATTTATTTAAGTAATAGCTACATGGAGTGAGACGTAAAAGAAACAATGTTCTGGCAATAATGTGCTGAATATTCAGGAACGAAATGCGTAGGATGTGAACCGAATGTACATTTATTAATCAAGATATGAAAACATTTTCCACGCGCGTATATGACCGGAAGCGTTATATATAATTATCATTTATATTAATATATTACATTTATATAGAAGTTTGGTTTAGAAGTCTATTTATATAGATTGCTTGATAAAATGAAAATTAATATATACTGACATATAGACACAAATCAACAAGATCCAAACTTACGTTTACACTTCGATGCTTCCTAGGAGGTCGGGGATTTCTACAAAGCACGCGAACTTTGGCCAAATTACTTTTCTAAGCATAACAACAGGAAGGGAAACAGTGAATGTTTCTGTTAAAAGAAACATTCGGCATTTATTGACCAAACTGTAAGTGTTACTGTCGTTTGAAATTTATAAAATATTTCTCTTTAAACAGTTTTTTTTTTCAGGAAAATAGATTTCTTAATTTAACTGTTATCGCCTTTTCTAGTATTATTGATGGTTTGAGATGTGGTGTCTAGCAAAACACATCACATAGCTTGACAGAGTCAGTTGTGATAGTAGTATTCAATACTCAGCTAGACAAGTCACTGCAATAGTATTATGGACATTTATTGTATATAAATACAATTATGACACAAGGCCGAAAAGAGGGAATGGGTTAAGGCTGATCTCCACTGACTATCTTATACCTGTCTAATCAGATTTTCGACCCATTCATTAATTACAATTCGCACATTCACCATAAGAACTCATCCGTCACCAATCAATCCTCCATATACCATAATGTCGCATACTCTCAGGAAACAATTGGGCACCTCGGCGTGGTGTAATAGTTAGCAAGCTTGTATCGCTAGAACAATTACGACTGAGTAGTGAGTTCTATCCTCACTGGGTGCCCCATACTTTCGTTCTTGTGCCACATCTAAGCAGCGCTTACAAAATCAAAACGTGTGTAAATTACTCTTTTGGAGTAATTTTCTAACGCTTTTACTCATCTCTCAGTTGCGTCTCTGTCTTTAGGCAGAGTGCACTCATTTGCGACTCCATCAAAGGACAGAGTTGCAACTGAGGAAAATTATACTGAGAGGTGCCTAACCCTGGGGAACAGCTGCCCGAGGCCGCGCCTTTTCATTGCACTAGCGTGAAGGATCGGTGCACGGACCGAGGCTAACGCAACCGACGGTTGCAGCGGCTTGGGGAATTTTTGTTCCTTGCCCGGGTGTACGTGCTCGGGCTCCCCACATTAAACCGACCTTGTGTCACAACCTGACCTCGTGGGGGGTTGAGTAAATATCTACTCTCAGGAAACCTAAAAAAAAAAAAACTACCCCGTGACATAAAAATTTAAAATTATAAAATTTTATACATCAAAATCTATGGATGTTTTACAATAAGAGAGGGGTGTATGAACACAAAAACCAACTAAATATCAAAACAAACCAAATAAAGATAAATGATGTTAGTAGGACCTGTTCAATCCTCAAAAAAGTGCGGCCGCTGTATCCTGCCCCTGGAAAAAAAATCAAGAATCTCTCTCGCTAAGGGAGATGGACTGTCATAGTATTATCTTATCTCCTAGATAATTACCTCGGACTACTTATCATGAATGGATCAGTTCATTCATGATAGTAAAAAGGATAACTGGCTCTTACCACAAAATTTTCCTTCCTAACTTTTTGTTTAACTTAGTGTGGAAAGTCAACATCTTTATTATGTCATTATTTTCGGGGTGCAGAATTAATCTCAACTTCACCACCGTGACGCGAATGAGTCCGAACTTTTATTGCCGATAACTCCAAAACAGTAGATTTTATTAAAATCTCTTTGTTATTTACGAATTAAGCATGTACATTTATACCAAAATCAAACAATTCTAGAAATATTTCGTCCTTAAGTGCTCTCTCTTCCTGGTACAAATGTTCTTTTTCTTCCAGTTTTCTCTCAATCTTCGACGTTGTTCACATGATCGATCCATGGTATTCTCACAATCCTTCTGTAGAACCACATTTATGTTGCTTCAAGACTCCTCTTCGTCTGTGATGAGAATGTCATATAGGAAGGTTAATATTACGAAACAGTTCAGTTGTAGATTGGTGAGGGATCTGCTACGTAATGCATAAGTGAACAATGCCCATCTCTTCACATCTGCGCTTGTAGTCACACTGAGCCTCGTCTACGAAGAGAACAATTAGATTCGAGATTTCCGTATATCTTACAAAAATGGTATCTATTACTAGATAAATATTTATACTATAATGATATACATATGTAGTACATTGGATGTTGCATTTGGTATTAAAAACGATAACGATAGTCCAGAGAAACAGGCGAGACAGCATTTAAATTATAATCGAGCAAGATTAATATTCATATATTTAGACCGATAGAAGATAAGAATTTCGAAAGCAAACGTCACGAAATTAATATCTTCATAATATTTTCTAATGAAGATATTAATAGAAAAGCGATCACTCTGTTATACATTGAGGTACATATGTTTTTTAGTGCCTACCATTAAAGGCCATTACATTCACTTACGTGCTAATACCCTTGGGAAAGGTATGAATCCTTTTCTTTTCTCCCCTCCCAGCTATGGGTAAATATCAGGACAGAACGGGTTCTATAGCCTTGGATGGCAACTGGCCTACCGCAGAAAGAAATAGCAACCTACTGCGGGAAAAAAATCTGCTTCGTCAGTCATGTATCGAAAGATACATGATCGCCTAAGCGGGTATCACGCATGCTAAGTAAGTGACTGACCGTTAAAGAATACACCAATTTCTCTCACTTTGTTACTGTGGTGGTGCTTACGTATTCCAGCAACGCGACAAACTATATGAGGATAACAAGAAGCCATGGAATTTATCATGGCGGTTGCGCTGATTTGACGGAAGAATCAAACTCTGTCTCAATTTACGACCAACAATCAAATACCGAATTTTCTAGTATAATGTAGTACCGAAGGCGAATTATCATTGTCAGGACTATAATATTGGCAAGAATTTTCCCCCGAAAGACTAAGACTTTGTGACTTTATCAAAACCGAAGCACTTCGAAATGTATAAAAATTAGGCTTGCACGAACTTCGCAAAAAAAACCCCCAAAAACCAAACAAACAAAAATAACAAAAAAAAAAAACATACATGACTCAACTCAGGATGCTCCAAAGAAGAATCTACAATGTCTCTGGTTCTGACCTGGCATCTCGGCTTCAGTCACTTTCCCACCGACGTAATGTAGCTTATCTGTGAATTTTCTGTAAATACTTTCATGGTAATTTTTTTCTTGATAAACTTTCCACTATGATACATAGAGTCTATGCGCTTAATCGCAGAACTAGATCGGCGGTAAATTCTCATCGTTTTACAGTTGAATTGGCCATATGTAACCGTAAGTTTTATGCTAATAGTTTCTTTCCTTGTAATTCTCTCCGGTGAAACTCTTCCCCTTTCTTGCTTTCCCGTCAGCTTTGATCTTCAGAAATCTATCTTCTTATTTCCTGTTCTTTTATCGATCTTTCTCCTTAATAATGTTTTTCTTTTTCTTATATTTTTTTCACACACAGTAACCCCCTGTGTCTTAGTGTTTTTTTTCCCTTCTTGGGATGAAATGATTTAAAAAATATGGACGAACTGCTGTGAGTAACCAGGAAGGATGGCTTTGCGAACTCAAGCAAATCCGAGCAAGCTCAACACGATTATGATCATCACTATGGGAAAAATGTGTTAACATTTTAAAATGGTAAATAAGAATTTCGATCGTGTAGATGTGAAACTTAGTTAGGTAGAGTGAAATGAGACAATGACAGACAAAGAAAAACAATAGGAACTGGAATATTGTGGATAAAGAACATATTTAATTCAACAAATTGTGTTTTTTCCATTGTTACATAAGCATATAATCGTCTGAGTATGGGCACAATGGTGGAAAGACACGCCCATATTCTTGTCATAGGAAAATAGGATAAAGACAAAAAAAGACTGGATATATATATATATATATATATATATATATATATGTGTGTGTGTGTGTGTGTGTGTGTCTGAGGGAGAAGGCGGGAGGAAAAGAAGAGAGAGGGCGAGTAGAAAAAGAGAAGGTGGGAGGAAGGTAGAGAGAGAAGAGAGAGAGAGAGGGGAAAGGAACGGAGCAGAGACAGAGAAAAAAGGAGAGGAGACAGAAAAATGAACAGGGAGAGAAGTCATTATAAATTGCATTAAACATATCCACAAATATAGACACTTGCATGCATGCCTATCTATTTTTCGGGGTAGAGGGTAGATCAATAAATCCGTAGCCTGATATGCAGATTTTCAGGAGAATTTTAATCTGAACATTTCATTGTAAATGATTTTAAAAAATAACATCGAATTCAACAACATTACGGCTAAGCTGAAAATTAATATCTATATTTGCAAAGTGAAAGAAACAAAAAGCAAAAAAAAAACAAAACCCCCAAATCCGAAAAGATGTAACTATTTAAATGATCATAAATCTATCTTTCAACATCAAGCAGAACGTAGATTTATTAAATATATGAAGAATCAAATGGGGAAAATAAATGATATTACTGGAAAAAAGTTAGTAACGGACTAAATACACTATGAAGAATAAAGCAATGGTAAAATACTGAAACTTAAAGGACCCCCAATTAGTGATTAACTGGGGCAAGAAATGGCTTGTAAATTTTAATGCCTCGAAAAGAAAAACGCTTTCATTTAACCACCAGAATGAACATTTTCTGTCTGCACTCTGTTGGATTCACGATTCTTCACTAATTTGAAATGGAGTGACTATCGAATTTACAGCTGCATCTACTACAACGAAAGTTGGGTCACTGTGCCGTGTTAGAAACATTTTTCTTGTCAGGATCCATCTTGGACATTTACAAATCTATCATTCGTCCATGCATTGAATACTGCTGCTATATCTGGTCTGGTGTTCCAGTTATACATCTCGAAATTTTTGACAAAAATCTAAAGAAGGATCTGCAATGCAATCTATCCTGGCTTGGCATCTCGACTTCAATCTCTTTCTCACCGATGCGATGCGGCTTCCCTCTGTCTTTTCTACAAATATTTTCATGGCAACTGCTCCGACGAAATATTTCCCCTCGTGTCCCGACAACATGAACTTAAGCGTATTACTAGATTTGCATCTAGGTCCCACCCGTTTTTATCAAAATAGCTAAATGCAACCACCACTTCTACTCCAACAGTTTATTTTCTCGCAGTTTCCGCTTGTGGAACTCCCTTCTGTTTACTTGCCTCCCTGATATCTACAACATTAAAAAAAAATAAAATAAAATTCAACATCAATCGCCATCTTCTGGCTTCTTGAATCCCGTTCATATTTTATCCTGTTTCTGAATCCAAGCTATAATCAATCTTCTCTTTCTCTTTCACACCCTGTGTACTAGTGGCATTCCCACCTTGCTTGGGATGAAATGATTTAAAAGAAAGAAAAGAAAAAAAATGCTGTGTATTTATACAGTGTGATCTACGAGATTTTTAAACTTCAATCTCAGAAAGCCGTTAGAGAAGGTATATAGATTAAGTGAAACAATTTGTTGAAATCGAAGGGATGCGGTGAATCGTCTGAGTATCAATTTGCTTGTGAAACTCACAGTCGCAGTAAAATTCTGCCTTTTCAGTCTATGAATAATACCTATGTTTGGTTAAATGCCAACGAAAGTTACTTGTTAATTATTTGTTATTTCGATGTTTCTGGTTATTTTCTTGATTTCCTGTTCATATTTTACTCGGGACATCGGAAAAAATAAAAACAGGGAATTTGCGCGCCAAAACACCCAATTCATACACACACACTATATATATATATATATATATATATATATATATATATATATATATATAGTGCTGGTGTTAATAAAACAGTGCTCAATGTAATATAATCAGCATCTGAAGATTGCGTTGTACATGGAACTCAGTGTCGTTCTAGGCGGTGAGGGATATATATATATATATATATATATAAGAAGTCATTAATTTTTATTTATTAATCCTACATGGTTTATTACTTAAATATGGACATCCAGTAAAAACACGTTTAAGTAGACGCTCCGTTTATTTAGGAAACAGTATATTAATTTATTTTCGTCTACTGCCCTGAATATTCGAGGAAATTTTATCAAAGAAAAAGAAGCGCTCTAACATTTAAGTAATAAAATCTGTCGGACTGATAAATAAAATCTATCACTTCTTTAGAAATTGCTTTGCGTACGTTAGGATATGAAACTGAGCAGATATGAATCTTTCAAGATGTTGTATTTCCCCCTCGTTCTGGGGAGATATTTGTCACTACAACAAATTCAGCCTATCTTGCATAGCACCCTAGTGGTGTATGCTATACATTCTATAATAATAAAATTGCCTTCTTTCACAGCTGGTGATCGTTAGTTGTTTTGATTCGGGGAAAAATAAGTCAACACAGGGATATTTAAATTAACTACTTTATTAACGTCGTTGTATATAACTTGTAACTAAGCCAGTGGAATCACACTCAAGCTCCACAGGAGAGCAGTTTCCAAACACGTAAGTAACCACTTCTACATTGTTTGACGTGTAAGAATCAACTCACCGAAAAATCTTTCTCTCTCTATCGTTCTCACGCTGGCTCAGCCAATCAGAATCGACTTCCTTGTTTTGTCTTCCATCTGACCTCAAAGGTCAACCCCACGAAGTCGGTGTAGCGATGCACTTCCTCTGAAAAATAATAGTCTGCTAAACTATCATTTAACTTTGTTTGGTTGTCGACCAAATTTGTAGAAGAGACAGTCTAAAGAAGGTCGGATCTAACGACGGTTTCTCCTGTCAAGTTGAACGCAATTTCGAATCCCGCCGGAGATCGTATATTCTTCTTGGATAAAATTTTTCACATATTCAGGCCGGTAGGTGAAAATAAATAAATAAATAAATATACTGTTTAATAAATAAACCGAGCATCTACTCAAATACAAGTATCCACGAAGAAAAACGTTTAAGTATTATATATATATGCTTTTTTGTTTAACGGCATATCAACTCCTTATGGGTCATTTACTGTCGAATTTTAATTTTCATGAGAGCATGAGTATTTTTTCTTTTTACAAAATCTGTTGATGGTAAATTATTTTTTATTTTTCTAAACATATACTTTGCTTTTTTTTACCTCAGTTTGGAGGTTCGCTATTTGCTCATAGCTGGGATCCTAAAATGTGCTATCACACCGAGTTAGGGTGGATCTGGAAACAACAGCGATCAATAGGTGATTCCAGGCTCCTCAAAACCTCCCGATCAGATATCATAGTAATAATACAATATGGTAATCCGTATAGAATTCCCAGGAGGATATAGATTAAGGGAGAGCTCTATGTCAAAAGACAGAGCAAAATTATTATTAATTAAAGAATATGAAACACATAATCCCATAGGTAATGATTTTTATTTCATGAGATGATTTTATTAACATTATTAACACAAGATGTTAACACATTTATGTGTATGTATATGTATGTGTGTGTATATACATTGTAATCTGTATGGTTAATTTAATATGGATTTGCTTGTAGAAAAATGTGTATGTGTGTGAATATAAGTGTGTATATATATATATATATGTGTGTGTGTGTGTGTGTGTGTGCGGGTGATTGTGTATGGCATATTTTGGGTTTCTTGATACATACAGATAGGTTTGTAAGAATATTGTGTTTAGACAGAAATACATGGATGTATGCGTATATATGTATACACATATGTATATGAACGGATGAAAACTGATAGGGTTATTGATCAGTAATTTGTGCTTTAACTATATATATATATATATATATATATATATATATATATATATATATATATATACGTAAGGAGTTATATATGGGAATAAGCGAATATATTGTGATAACTGAAATTATTGTCATCCATTCATGTTATGATTTTTAATTATTTTTTTTATGTTGTTTACTCCTTTATACTAGTGATATGTCCATTATGACTATTCTTGTTGTAGTCCCTGTATTATGGGTAAAGAAAAAAATATATATGTGTGCGTATGTATGAATTTTTTGACCAAGTTGGATGCTACGCGGTAATCGGGTTAAACGGGTCTCCTTTAAATTAATGTGGAATATGTTTTTAACTCATAAACTTAATAGATATACACTAGGGGATTAACCCCGATCTAACTTTACTTTAGGTTAAAATACATTCATATCCAGAAAAATCTTAAGAAATACACCTAGAACAAAGTTTCAGGACTCTAGGTATTTACATATATAAATAGGTTTCTCTGAATTTAATTATATATATATATATATATATATATATATATATATACCTGGAGTAACAGCAAAATTATCCAAATCGTGTAACAGCAAAATTGTCTAATTGTTAGATTAAGATTTGAACCATTGTATCTTAGAAATGATTAAAGATATCTTACTGGAATCTCCGAGATTTTTATAGCACTATTGGACACTACTTTGAGACATATGTATGAATAATTAGCCTTCAAGCTTAACAGAAGAATCGTGATGAAATCGATCGTAAACGAAAATAACAAATAAAGATCGGAGGTTCATGAAGGACAGATATATATATATATATATAATTCCAGGATTATTTTACAACTTATTCAATATGATCTTAGCCCTCTAACCTTCTGTCCTGGAGTAACAAGGTGCCTCAGAAATTACATGTACGATTTCATTCTCAAGTCTTTCACTGCTCTTTGGATCGTCATAGCTGAAGCTCCTCTCTCACGTGCCAAACTAGTTATGGATTGAGTTGTATCTTTTCTAATTGATCTCTTTAGCTCTAAGTTGTAATGACGATCCATCTTGCTGTTGTGACATACTTATCTAATTTTCCTCTCTACTGTTCCTTCTTTTTTTAAAATAATTCAGCGTTCTCTTGATGGCTCTTGAATAGACTTTAAAGATGGAAGTCAGAGTATGAATGTTGCTATCATGACTGAAGGCTTGAATGATATTTTTCCTTTCACCATTGCTCAGTTCGGAAGATAGTGGGTCTGGCAGAAAACGATTTTAACCTGTTCTCTTTCTAGCCGAATAACTCAAATGCTTTTTCATTGATTCTTACGACAATTGTTGTCAAAATGTCTAACCGTCTTATCTGAAAACCTGTTAAAAAGAAACTCAGTTTAGCGTTTTTATTGTTTTTTTTGTTTTTTTTTAGATATTAAATATTTTGTTGGATGGAGATTTATGCTGTTAAACAATTTGGACAATTTTACAGTTACACTCGGTATATATAACAAACGTACCATATTTATATGTACGCACTGAGAAATATGCTGATAATGGATAGTAGAATGATATGCTAGTATAACAGAAGGGGAAATTGTTTTTATTAGTACAGACATCCAAATATGAAGATAAGAAAAACAGTCACTTCATAAATGATAGATAAAAAATAAGCACAACAACCGGTAGTAAGGAGGAGATTAATCAATATAGGAAGACGGCAAATGTGTGGGTAAGACAATGCATTACTTTATACCATCTTCGATCCGACCCTGGAAGAATTAGGGACAGCAGAAACATGCGAATATTGGTTATCTCAGAAAAAAAAAACTTTTTGATAGAAACCAATCCAGAACACAAGCAGTTTGATACAATTTTCGCAAGCCATATCAAGGTATAACCACAGCTTGGTGTGAATATAATCATTTTGGATTCAAAGAAAGCTATGATACATGCGTCAGTAAAAATTCAGAGAGAACATGCATATATTGAAAGATTATACAGCATGAAAAATCTATGGAAGAAAAAAGAAAAAAAATATTAAGGCTGAATGAAATGCCAGCGAAATGGCGACATTGTGTGGGAACAGAGACGCTGGCTAAAACAGGCAAAGTAAACAAAAGATAGAATGAATTCAGTTCGCTGGAAATGTGAATTCTAAAGAAATATTTGATCCAATCTGATATTGACGCGATGTTTAGAAAAACGACATATGAAAAGAATAGAACAACAACTTATATCATTGTTGACATAAAATATACTGCATTCGATAGTTTTTACACTTTGCAATCTCTCCGAAATAAGCCCCACAGTGTTAGGACTAGTTTACTTATACAGAAAATTACTGAATAAGCAACTGGTGAAACGCTTTAGCTAGGGGGTAAACCGATCTGGCTGTCCGTTCCACTATAGGATAGGATATGCATGCTAAAACTTCAAAAGCAATCTAAGACGTTATTTATATTAGCAAATATGTCCACATCTCTGTTGTTATTAACACGATGTTTCAGCCACAGCCACTGACATTCTTCAGAGCCGTAGCCTCATGGATCAGAGCACCGGTTCGTAAATTTGGTGACGTAGTGATCGTGGGTTCAATCCTTGGACAGAGTTGTACAAATTTAGACTCAGTGGTAACAGGGCGAGCAATAACTGAGCAGTACTAAATAAGAACTGGACAAGATATCCGTAGACATGAACTGCGGAACGGGAACAAACAAGCCCCGTAGATTAAATAAAGTGTTCAGTTCGAAATTACTTGAATTTTACTAGTTTCTACAGACACCTGAAGAAGGCCGGAGAGCACATCAGCCGTAATGTTGTGACTGTGATAATAACAAGAGAGATGAGGGCAGTAGACGGAATGTAAATAGTAATTCAGACAAATGTAATATAAGGCATGTACACAATTTCCTTTTAATAAGCAACTCATTTTTAAGCAACTGTACTCACATTTGACTACGTCTTAAGCACTTCACCATTTATATTAGTGTGGTTGAAGCAACCCCTACAAAAGTAAGCATGGGACTAAAACAAAAAGGAAAAATTCACAAAATATTCAATAATTATGTCGTCCTGGGTAGGACGATAAAGTACATCCGGCAGCAAGGGTTCTGATCGGGGGGGGGGGGGGTTGAAGGACGTAGAACCACATAAACTGCATTTGTACCCATGTCCAACCTGAACCAGGGTGGTAGCACCTGTTAGGGTCCCAGAAATGGGCAAATAGTTAACCCCCAAACTGGGATCAAACATTATGAGAGTATAAAAATAGATTTTTGTAGTAAAAATTACCAGCAATAAATTAAAATATATATATTTCCAGCAATACATTTTTGAAAAAAATAGTACCAGCAATTCATTTGTAAAAACAAAAGCAAGGAAAATTACCAGCTCTCGACAAAGAAACCTCTTTACAAAAATACGTCAATGAAACTTGATCGACAAACTGATTTAAAAAAAAATGCATTTTCTATTTATACGAACCTATCCTAAACATCTTGTCGACATTAAATAACCGATTAAATCTAAATAAACCAAACCAATCAATAATTATACGAGTTTATTTACATCAGAGTATATATTTATTTTCTGTTTTTATGCTTAAGTTTAATAAATTTAAGCAAATGGTTTACCAATTTTGTTACCAAAATTAAGCAACTGGAATTCTGGTCGAAGCTTAAATTACTGAAATCGTGTTATGCAACAATTTTTCTAGTTTCCAGAGTACGCAAAACCTAAACTGGCCACAAATATTCTCTTAACCCCGAGTCCAGAATTTGGAATTATAGTTTCCACCAAAACGAAGAAGGAACAAGGAAACGAAGTTGTAGATATGGCAAACAACAATCGAAAAATGTCCTTATCAAACAAAACATTACACAAATGGCTACAAATCTGTATGAAAAGGTTCTGGAGAAATGTTAGAGTTCAGTTTTAAGCCTCACTATATGTCAGAAGAGTTCTGCTAGATTGCATGCGTGTGAAAGAGAGAGTGTATGCTGCTAAGAAAAAGGAAGTTCGTTCATGTACAAACGTAGGTAGAAAAAAAAAGAAGGTATTTCTGAAAAAAAAAAAAGCCACCTAAAATAATTTATATACGTATTGAAATACTTTTCCATCATACGAAATCGAGATGTATTTTATAAACGCATTTCAAAGCCTTTACATATGGTGTACACACACACACATTATAAACATATGCACAGACACGACGTGTCTATTATCTCTACATTATTCATCGTTTATTGCATCGATTAGAGATACATTGATCTTTCACAAGAATTTGTTGTATCGCAGTTACGTCACTTGTAGCCAACAGTTATTTTCCAGCAGGATTTCTCAAATAAATCTTTCCAAACCGGTGGATTGGAAGAGGTACGCCAGTCCCCAGGCTACCAGATATAACCCCTAGAGACTCTTTATGGTACTGCGTTAAAGATAGTGTCTGTCATACAAGAGTTCAAAAACTTAATGATCTGAAGAAAAGAAATTACTAAGTCATATCCGCCACTGATGTAGAGATACACCAACGAACATGGTTAGAAAATGAATATGGCACCCATGGGGAAAGGTTCAGATATTTTAAATAAAACTTTATACGTTTACCTATTTTGCAATAAATCCTGTCTTCAATGAATTTTTAAAATGTACAGGTAAATTATGGACACCCTGTGCATATATATATATATATATTGTCATCCACAGACAGACTGTTTCGCATCTCATCAGTGTGGCTAGACGTCCGGTTGCCTCTAGCTAGGATCGAAACCCGACTGAATTGGCGTCAGTTGGAACTTCTACCACTAAGCCGTTGGCGCACGGTAGGGATGAAGGTGAATTTTAGCGTGTTTATTTTTAGATTTAGATAAACACACATTGACTAACAGTGACTCAATTCTGCCGAAGAGTCATGCTATATATACCGGGTGTGACAACTAAATTTTCCAAATCGTATAACAGTATGGGTTAATTGTCCATACCACAAAATGTTTAATATCTAAAAAAACACTAAACTAATTTAGTTTCTTTTTGCCAGGTTTTTAGATAAGACGTTTAGCCATCTTGATACCATTTTTCGCAAGAATCACTGAAAAACTCTTTGAGTTATTCAGCTAAAAATAGAACAGATTAAAACGATTTTGTGTCAGCTCCACTACGTCTCGCCATCTGAGCAATGGTGAGAAGGAAAAATATCATTCAAGCGTTCACTAATGGTGCCAACATTCGTAACCTGGCCGCCATCTTCAAAGTCTTTTCAAGAACCATCAAGAGAACGGTGAATAAGTTTAAATAATGAAGGAACAGTAGAGAGGAAAACTGGATCAGGAGGTCACAACCGGAAGAGGGATCATCATTTCAACTTTGAGCTAAATAAAATCTTATTGCTCAAAGTAGAGTCTAATAGTGTTATAAAAACACCGGAGAATTCATCTTTAATCATTTCTAAGATACAACGGTTCAAAGCTTAAGCTAACAATTGGACAATTTTTCTGTTAGACCCGGTATGTATATATATATATATATATATATATATATATATATATATATATATATATATATCCGATGCGATGAGAACGAAAGTAATATATAAATTCCAACGTTCGCAGCGTTAATTAAAAAAAGAGCTCGATACATATATAAAGAAATATAGTCTTAAGATGTGCTATATTTATGGGATAAAGTGCTCAATATCAGAGATAGAGCGTGTGTAAATATAAAAGTGAACATAGAAGTCAACACTTAGAGGCGACAGTCTATTTCATGCTAGATGCAATCGTGGCCTGACGATTGCATCTAGCATGAAATAGACTGTCGCCTCTAAGTGTTGACTTCTATGTTCACTTTTATATATATATATATATATATATATATATATATATTATATATATATATATATATATATATATATATATATTATATATACACGCATACACACACACACAGAGGCGTCCACAG
Organism: Acanthosepion esculentum; assembly: GCA_964036315.1. Lineage (NCBI taxonomy): Eukaryota > Metazoa > Mollusca > Cephalopoda > Sepiida > Sepiidae > Acanthosepion > Acanthosepion esculentum. The sequence continues at coordinate 96,638,590 of OZ038480.1, read as the reverse complement.
AATATCTTTACAATTTAAAAATATATCAAAGGCTATTGATATCTTAATCAGATTTGTTCTATGTACTCAGTAGTTACGAAAGATTTTAATCACATTGCATTTGCGTATTTCAAGTATCCTTTTGATGAAATAGATACTGTTAAATGAACACCTAAAATTTCCAGACTGGTGGAATGGATGGCCCAATTTCGTAGCCACCTTGTTCACTAGATATCCCTCCGCGTGACTTCTTCCTATGGGGTTATGTTAAAGATATCGTATATCGAACAAGAGATATGGGACATCACTGATGTAAAGCAAAAGATCGCTGATGCCATACTACATAGAACATGGCAAGAAATCGTGTACCCTCTTGATGTGTGCATAAAAAGGTGTGTATTAAATTAGTTTAAAGAAAATGCAATATCTACACCTCATTTTGTAACAATTTAAGTAATCTCGAGTAGTTTCTGGAGTCGTATCAATAGCTACCAACGAGAAATATTTTAGACACAAAAACTCACGAAATACATCATGTCACAATATGACCTAGCAATTAAGTGAATTAACCCTTTGCTTACCCAGGGCATTTTCGTGCGTACTATCCAAACGTTCATATTTGTTTTCAGATTTATAACTATTGCGAGGCAACTCAGCATATTTGGCAAATGGAATGTGCTGATATAAAGGGTGTCCTTAAATCTCTTTACAATTTAAAAACGATATTACAAAGGCAATTGATGAGATAACTTAGTCAGATTTGTTCTATGTCCCCAGTTGTTACCAAAGTTATTAATCACATTAGATTTGTGTATTTCAAGTATCCTGTTGATGAAATAGATAGATTTAAATGTTAAGTGGAACCCTAACATTTCCAGACCGGAGGAGTGGGGGTGGCCCAATTCTCTGTCCACCTTGTTCACTAGATATCACTCCCCTGGATTTCTTTCTATGGGGTTATGTTAAAGATATCGTGAAGCAAATAGAGACACGAGAGTTCACTGAAGCCATTGCCATCATTGACGATGTTATGCCATAGCGAACACAGCGAGAAATCGAGTACCGTCTTGAAGTGCTTCATGCAACTAATGGCGACAGTATATTAGTTAAAAAACAAATTCAATTAATCTACTCCTCGTTTTGTAACAATTTACACATATGTGTCTCTTCCATTGCTTTTGTGATAATTTTGTAAATTGTAAAGAGACCTTATGGACACCCTATATATTTATTACAGAGTGTAAAAGACACACCTTTACAAACTTTGGGGCGGTTTCCTCACAACAAAACAAAGACTAATTCCATATAACACATGTTAGCAAATCCTTCGTTTTTGAGTTATTAAGTTTATAGTTTACGGTAGACTGTTAAATGTACAATCCAAGATCAATCCAAAAACAATTAATCTGTTAGTTCCTGATGCCACGTATCCTTTCTCAGCAACGCGACGAGAAACAGCAACAATGGTTGGATGCCTTGGCTGTCTTTGATCTGGTAACGCAATATGATACAAATCTACCTAATCACAATATGAATGTCCCGCCATTGTTAAACGGAACACTTCTCAGTTAACTAACTACCACACACATTAAACAGACTAACCACAAATGTACGCGAATGACAATTCTAACTTATTATTCATAAATGCATTCAATTATTTTTTTAATTTTCTTTTTAGAAAATTTTAGCAAAAATATATTTTTATTTACAACTGTTACGCCCAATTATTTAATTCTATGAAATTAAGTTAAAATTTCAGCCTCTTCTTATTTATATTAGTTAAAAGCGGGACTCGTTGGAGAATTTAAATCATCAAATTGTTTTTGTCAAACAGAAACACCATTTAACAAAAATCTGCTCTGAATCGTAAAATTCAAAAGGATGCATTAAAACTATGTCATTATTTAATTATAAATGCTTTTAATTGGTTTTATAAATAAGATATATTAAGGACACTATTATCTTAAGAAAACAATTGTCGATAAATAATGAATTTTTACAAGAATTGTTTTTCATCTTTTTAATTAGAAAAATTATTAAGTTTTAACTCTAAAATTCTGTATTAATTGCGGCCTTATATTATTATTATTATTGGAAACTTATATTACTAATCATAAATGAAAAAGCTTAAAACAAATCATCAAATACCAATATTTTTGAAAGAATTTTGAATTTTTTGTATATATATAAACGTTACATTTTTTTAAGTACAGACGACCATACACGACATTATCAGAAAATAAAATCAATAACTATAGTAAATTTAAAGTTAAAATTTCTACAATTTGCTAAAACAGATTACGGAGCATATTTTCCTAAATTTTTAAGATTACCGAGTACATTAAAAATATATAAAAAGGCGCTCAGATCATTTTTTTAAATTATATTTTACAGATAAAATCTTAATAGAATGATATCAGGTTGTTATCACGTCAAAACACCTACTGTCGGTTAAAAAAAAATGCAATATTTTAGACTTAACGGAAATAATATTCGCTTTAAATCAGATTAATTATATTTTAAAGCAGTTAATATTCCTCAAATAAAGTTTCGGAAAAGTATATATTTTATTTTTGGAAGATTTTTTAAATAAAACATTACAGTGGAAGACAACTAAAAAGAGCAGCTACTTTAGCAAAAAAAATAAAATCTTTCCTGTCAATTTAAATTAGTTTGAAATTAGTTTTTGAAATGTAGTAAAGGATTTTGCTTATTGGAAATATTAAATTTAATCTATTAGATTAAAATTAAAAGTAAAATAAAAGCTTCAAGAAAGCTTTTGAATATTCATTTTAAAACTTAGTTATCGTGTTTTGAGGTACGTAAAATATACGTATGTGTTTGCATTATATATATATATATATATATATATATATATATATATATATATATATATATATGTGTGTGTGTGTGTGTGTGTGTGTGTGTGTGCAAATATATATAAAATAGGAAAGAACACTTTAGGTTAATAATCCGATGTTCTTTAGTATTTTTGTTTTTCTTTTTAAAAATAATGCTCAATACATAAGTAGACCCTAAATTATAATTATTTTTTAAAAATATGATTCCATCGCTACATAAAAGTTCTCATGTTTCAAAAACAGGAGATAAAAACTTCAATTTAATTATAAAAATTAAAATGAATTAAACTGTCAAGCTCTGTTTCATCTTCAAGCGAAATTTTTGGAATATGTGTATGTGTGTGTGTATGTATATATATATATATATATATATATATATATATATGATATGATATTGATATGTGTGCATAATGAAATCATTTATATGTCTATATAAGTGCGTCATAGGATATTTGGCTCTATGCTGTAATTTGAAAAAGATTTGAAACTATATCATCGTACTCACTTCTGCATTGTATGTTTATTTACATGCACTTGTACATACACCTGCAAAAACAAGTACGCATATATACGAGATGCAAACCAGAATTTGAGGGAATGTAATCATGAAAACAATTGCTTAACTTAGCACCTAATCTATATACTCTACTTTGATGTAGCCACTTGCGTGCAGTAAAAACATTGACTCACATCAATCCGGCCGACAATGACAGGTGTCAAAATATATACTTTGTTCAATTCACGCTTGCTATTCAAACTCCGCGAGCTTTCGGCTAATATTACGCACATCTACACTTTCTATATATAATGAGAGATTATCATATGTTAACTATATATACCACAATAATTGTAGGAATTGCATTCTTTCCATTTTGTCATTCAATTACCCATGATATATATATATATGTGTACACAGAAATATAGTGTTAAAGTGAGCTATATTTATGCGATAAAGTGCTCACTATCAAAGATAGAGCGTATGTAAATATAAATATGAAAATGAACATTGAAGTTAACAATCAGAGGCGACAGGCTGTTTCATGCTAGACGCCCTAACGATTGCGTCTAGGATGAAGCAGCCTGTCACCTCTGACTGTTGACTTCAATGTTCCCTTGATATATATATATATATATATATATATATATATATATATACACACACACAAATGCAGTCATGTGTACAGTGTTGTAATTGCTGGTTATCGGCATACTGAGGTTACTTTGGTCCTAGACTCAACACGGAGTGAGAAGAACGCGTCTAAATTTCGCTTATATATATTATATATATATATATATATCGGATGTCTAGCCACACAGAGGAGCTGTGATACAGCGAAACAATCTGTCTCTGGATGATATATATATTATATATATATTATATATATATATATATTATATATATATATATATATATATATATATATTATATATATATATATATATATATATATATATATATTTCTGTTTATACGTTATTTTTATACATACAAATATTTAAATAAATGCTCTGTTTATAATAAGCAGTATTAACTAAATTTACCGGCCTGAATGTCCGAGAAATTGCATGGAAAATGTGTGTCCTCCGACAGCTCACTGGTTGCTCCACACATTCGGCTTTGTGTCATATCTAAATAACGCTTAGAAAATCATTTGGGTGCTTCGATGTGGAGTAATGGTTAGTAAACTTGTCTCACTATATCAATTACGACTGAACAGAGAGTTCGATACTCACTCGGCGCTCCATACTTTCAACCTTGTGCTACATCTAAGCTACGCTTAGAAAAATCACCATAATGTCTCTATGTCAAAATAAAAAAAGAAATAATTGTGCAGTGGCTCACTGTTATGTTGAATTACTGAATATTTATTATTCAAAGGAAACTCTAATCTAAAAGGTACAGATCCGTTGATAAATCTCTAGAGCAAGAGTGGAAATTCTGCGTAAAAACATAAACCAGCAAGAAATATACAAACCTGTTTAATAGTTTGAGGACGATGGCGAATTTGATTTGTTCCCACATTGGTATTAGATATGAAATTCCAAATTGTTTGGGAAAGAAATCAGAAATATCAGTGAGATATTGTTGGGGGCAAGCGGGCAAAAGCGGGTGGGGAACTATTCCATTTTTCTTATTCGATTTGCATACAAAAAGGATATTTGATTTACTCTTACCCCAATTCTATTGTCCAGTCTCCGAATAGTTTTAAGCTCTAGATTCGATTTTGTTTCGATGTAAACAATGTTTTTTTTCTTCATTATATTTGCTATTTTTTGAAAGAGGAGAAAAAATAAAAATAAACTGGTAGATTTTGATTGATTTTAAAATAAAACCGCCTAAGTCCTTAAAAGTTCACAATTTTATGTTCCCTACTAAATTCCGATCCAAAACAAATTAAAATCGATACAGCTTACGACTGTGTATATAATTCACTTAACTTTTATTATCCGCCTATACCAATCCTCTTAAAAAATACGTAGGGTAATATTGATTTAAATATATTAATGGATATGCTTGGTTTAATGATTTGTAATTATATGTAATATTCTTCCATGCAAACAAATACATTCTTTCAATATTAAAATAGTCGATTTACAAATTAAGAATTATTGTTGGAATTGATTCCTATTTGTTTAGAGTAATATGTTCAAGGTCGTCTTTTGTAATGTTTCAGAGACAACTGAAAGGATGACTGGCGATATGACTAAGAACGAGACCATTGTTGATAATTGTCTCTGAAATAAGTGTTTATGATTTGTACTCTTACCGGAAGCAACAGCACAAAAATATTACTTAAAAATCAAGAAATAGATGAAAAAACCTCAAAGAATGCATTGAATAAAAAAAAAAAAAAAGAATCTCTTAATTATAAAACTTAAAACAATTTAGGTTTAGTTACAATTATTGCTAAAATATTGGATTGAAGCAAAAGTTCATACCGTTTTTTCCAATTGATAGCCTTTGGACATGAGATTTAATTTCACACCTAATTAAAATCAAAAACATATATACGTATTCTGAAAGATGATATTTCAGCGTATCTTTCCATGCGAAAAGTGTGAATTATGAATTTCAAACGATGTTACAGCAAAAATGCAGAAAACTGAGAATCATTTTTATCATTCGATGCTGTTTACTTTTCAGAAATGAATACAAAAAAAAATCTGTACAAGGAGCAAAAGGATATGTATCGTTTATGAAGATGGTGCCATAGCTGAAAATACAGTTCCTAGGAAGTTAACTAGGTTCATAATTAGAAATTTTAATCTGGAAAACTGATAACGTTCTGGTAGAGCTGCAGTAGTTGTTGATCAAACAAAAACGCCGATTAAAAATAACCCAAGTTACATTACACGGGACATCACACAGATACTCCAAATGTCTCATATAAGCCTTGTAATGCATTTGAAAACACTCGAATACGCGAATCGCTACAAAGCTTTCGTGCCTCACAAAAAAAAAAAAAAGAAAAAAGCAATGGACTGCATTTCCATCTGTGATTCTCTGCTCAAATGCAAGAAAAACGATGTATTTTTTTGAAAGAACGATTACAGGCGATGAAAAATAGATTGTTTACAACAATGTGGGCTTAAAGAAAGTGCCTACGCAAAACTAAATTTAACTGCTCCAAAAACCCATCAGCATCCGAAGAAGGCGATGCTGTCTATTTAGTGGGATTTGAAGGGTATTATGTGTTAGGAACTTCTCCCCTTTCGCCAAATCGGAAGTTGAATTCACACAAGTAGTACTGTTCATAGTTCGACCAATTTAAGGCGGCAAATGATGAAAAGCGCCCGGAATCTGGACAATCAGAATGGTGTTGTCTTCAGTCAGGAAAGCAACAGACCCAAAGTTTCTTTGTAGACTCGATTGGAAATCGGTAACGCTTAACTGGTATATCTTACGACATCCGTTGTAGTCAGATTATCTTGCATATTCGGATTACAACTTAATTCGCTCCCTACAAAATGTTCTTGATGCGAAGACATTCAAGTGTCTGAAAAAAAAAAAATACAGTACACTTCATCACCCAGAAAGTTGCTAAATTTCTGGTGGGAAGGATTCATGAAGCTGTTTCAAAGAAGTCGAAAGTTATTAGAAAAAATATTAGCTATATAGTTGAATAAATCCATGTTCAAATATCTACATATTTTCTATGACATTCACAAAAAATACAAGAATAATTGTTAGCAGTGTTGTAGGAAACAAGATATCCAATCGGACGCCCATAGCTCATTTACAAACACAGGATATGCGTTGCTACAATCATCTAACAAATACTCGTTATATAGAAGAATAGGAGTTTGAAAATTGTCAGAAGCTATTTCATGTTCAGAATTACTGCAGTTTGAAAGAACATACCAGTTGAAAAATTTGGACATCAAAACAAACATTATTTTCTAATAAATCATTTCCAAGGTAATTAAAAATGTTCGCATTTCAGAAGCTCAACAGTGTTCTATATATGTTAAGTCATATTGGGCACCTCGAGGTGGTGTAATGGTTAGCAAGCTTGTCTCGCTAGAACAATTACGACTGAGTAGTGAGTTCAATCCTCACTGGGTGCCCTTTACTTTCGGCCTTGTGCCACATCCAAGCTACGCTTGGAAAATCACTATATGTTAAGTCATATAACGTGGATACACTAGGAGTCATGTACATTTATGCATATACACGCCAGGGAGTCTGCAGGATAATGTTATAGCATATACATCGTAGGCAATTTTGTTATACCACTTGCAGATGTTCCAATGTTGGCAATGAGTATGCATTAAAGATGTTATTTCTTACATTAAATATCGCTGCTGTAGGTGAATTGAAGTGTTGTATCTGTATCTACATGTAGAACTATGTTTATGAATGGATATGGATTCGTGTGCTTTTGGGGTTATTTTGTGTATTGATTGAGTAATTCCGTTGTGGTCAATAAAATATTTGGGTGGATAACAATGCTTCTTTACTTTTGTTTACAGATCGACTTGATTTCTTTTATTTAGTAAAGTTATAGATTTGGTATATCTAAATAATAATTTTGGAAAAACACCATCAATGGCGGCGGCGACGCCGTAAAGTTTGCCATGACGTTCGTATTCTCAGATGTTTCTAACACTGGCGACCTCCTCACAGATATCAACAGAAGTGAGCTGGCTGCGAATGTCATGAGAAACATCTGAAGAAAATTATGGCACGAGTTTACAATGGGACAGTCCTCTCCGTGCTATTATACGCCGCCGAGACGTGGCCACTCCGCAAGACCCTCGACTCTTACGCCCATGGCTTTGAGTCCCGCTCCCCCAGGGCTATCGGGGAGGCACACTGGTCTGATATTGTGTCCAATGAGGAGCTCTGCTGGATGACCAGCCAGCCAGATATCATCCGCGCCATCGCTCAGCGCAGTGTTCACTGGTTCGTTCATTTCTGACAGCATAGATAGGGCCCTCTCTGTCCATCCGTACGCTCACATATTTGTGTTTGGCGATTTTAACGACCATCATAACCAGTGGCTTAAGAACGCTACTACCGACCTCGCAGGCATTCATACTCTCAACTTTTCAGTCTCTCAATCCCTCACTCAGATAATCGATTTCCCCACGCGTTTTGCCTACAACCGTGACTGAAAGGCCTCACTCCTCGACCTGTGTTTTACCTCCATCCCTGAGTCTTGTAGTGCCACGCAGCTCTGTCCTATCGGTAACTCCGATCATGCTGTAGTGTCTGTTAGCATCTCCTTCAGCCCCACCCCCTGGAAAGAGCCTCCTACCACCAGAACCACATTCTGTTACCAACGGGCTGACTAGGACTCGTTTCGTGACTTCCTCCGCGATGTCCCCTGGGATGCTGTATTTAAGCTCACCACTCATGATTGTGCTTCTGAGTTCTCTTCCTGGATTAAAGCCGGTATCGAAGCTTTCATCCCCTCCAGGAAATTCAAGGTCAAACCGCGTCCTCCCCCTGGTTCACAGCTGCTTGCTCAGCCACCATTGCCCATAGGAACCACTTCTTACACCGTTTTCGTAGTGATATGTCCGACTCCAATAGACGTCTATTTACCTCTGCCCGAAACGAGTGTAAGCGTATCCTCGACGATGCCAAGTCACTATTTGCTGCTCGGATGAAGGAACGTATTGCATCCCGCAAATTTGGCTCCAAAGATTATTGGCGCCTCTGCAAGAGCGTTCTGAACAATAACAATCCCTCCATCCTTCCCCTGTTTAATCAGTTTGAGGTCCTGACCACCTCTGCCGACAAGGCCGAATGCTTCGCTCGGAAGTTTTCTTCCAATTCTACGCTAGATTCTTCCGGGGTACCCTTGCCCGATTTCCCTCCCAGAACTGAGGCCCTCCTGGACGGATTGCACATAATGCCCAATACCGACGACGGGGTTATGTCTAACTTAGATCACCACAAGGCTACTGGTGGTGACGGAATACCAGCCATTGTCCTGAAGAAATGCGCACCTGAACTGGCGCCTGCCCTCTCTAAATTGTACAACTGCTGCCTCAAGGAGTCCTGTTTTCCTGACTGCTGGAAGTCCTCAACCATTGTTACTGTCTTTAAGAACTCTGGTGACCCCTCCGACCCTTCCAATTACCCTCCTATCAGTCTCCTACCCCTCTTCGGCAAAGTCTTCGAGGCCATTATCAACGCCGAAGTGATTAATCACCTGATATCCCACGATCTGCTCTCAGACAAGCAGTATGTTTTCCGCTTTGCCCGATCTACTGCCGATGTGCTTACGGCCATCACTGAATTTGTCTACCAAGCTATCCATAATAACGGTGAAGCTCGTGCCGTGGCCCTTGACATCTCCAAAGCATTCGATAGAGTTTAGCATGCCGGCCTTCTTCGCAAGCTCCGGGGTTATGGTATCACAGGTCGATTGTTTGACCTAATACAATTATTCCTGTCAAACCGGGATTTGAAGTTTGTTCTCAGTGGATTCATCTCCAGCTCCTATCTCACTAACGCAGGTGTTCCTCAAGACTCCATCCTAGGCCCTACTCTGTTCCTCATATTTATAAACAACCTTCCTGACGCCATAGACTCCCAAGTCGGCATCTACGCTGACGACACCACTATTTACTCCTGCCTCAAACACAAATCTAGTGAGGCGGACAAAGTTAACCTGGCAGCTCAAATTGAAAAGGACCTCCAATCGGTTGTGAACTGGGGTGAGAAATGGATGGTTAACTTTAACGCCTCTAAAACTGTTTTATAATAAACAGTATTAAATAACATTTACCGGCCTCAATGTCCGAAAAGTTTTCATAGAAAATATTCGTCCTTCGACAGGATTCGAAACTGTATCCTATACGGAACCGTATTCATGGAAGATTGAAGTTTATAAGGAGTAAATTCGACCTTGCCAACCGAACGATCCTTTGTGGCCGAGCGGTAAGGCACGTCAGGCTAAATGACGGTTCCGTATAGGATAAAGGTTCGAATCCTGTTGAAGGACGAATATTTTCTATGAAAGTTTCTCGGACATTCAGGCCGGTAAATGTTATTTAATACTGTTTATTATAAACGGAGCATTTACTTAAATACTTGTATCTATAAAAAGAATGTTAAACATAAAAATGTCTTTTATATATATATATCTCATTGTCTGACAAGACGTCTCTATTCGTCGAAACAAATATGCTTTTTTGTCGTGGTAATTTACAGGTTCCATTGTAACAGTTCATAATAAATATTAATTGTTCTACTTCTTGCTTTGAGCCCTTTTTAAAAATAATGTTATGAACGTTTGAATTTATATTCGTTTCGTTCTTTTACATTTGGATATATCACATTGCTTAGAGCTAGAAATGATAGAAAGCAGTGGAGAACGATAGTTGCTCACGTTCTACACACAAACAGCGATAAAAGAAAAAAAGGATAAGAAAAAATCGGGTTTGTGTAAAGAGATGAAGATGATTTTTAACGCACATTATAATTCTAACCCACTTTAGAGATGTGACGCTCTATTAATATTATGACCATGATCTCTCTTACGCACAATGTCTTGTAGTGACGCCTACACACACCACGCCCACAATTTATTCAACAGCAATTGGACAATAAATAAGCAGTACTATTCGTAAACACAATTTACGCATCGCACGAGCCGCATATAAATTCCTCGTGGTTTGTTTCAACCAAACTAGCTATAGAAAAAAAAAATCAAAAATTGGTCGATTTTAGGCCAATCATAGAAATCGACACTTTCTTCAATATTCTTCCCGCGCTCGTTCTGGGAGCCTACTTTACCGTATAAAAGCAGAAGTTTAAGGAAGAAACTTCAGTAGAATATTAAATTCCACAACCAAAACCTCGTACGTGTATTCTCGCAATTTTCTACTCACACACACAGACATTAACTACATTCACACACACAGTGAACTGTCTGTTATCAACGCCAAGCGAACTATTCAGAACTTTAACATTCTTCTACACAAACAAAACATTCAAATTCAAACATCAAACATTCTTAAACACTAAACAAATATCAACAAAGAAACTCCTCACAACATACACTTGTATTTCCCACACGGTACAAGGGAAATCACTTTTTACGACTTAATCTTTATTGTCATTGTATATGTATTTGTTTCAATATACGTTTTACTTGTTGATCTTTCAATCATCTCTTGTTCTTTTCTGTGTTTTCTTTGCAAATTGAATGTGGAGTGTTAATGATAAAAACACAACTTTCGACAAAAAACCTTCTGATAATTTCTTACCAACCATTAGCGCCCCACAGTCTCAACTAGCGTCATCTTTTCTGTGTTGTAACCTAAGAAAACTGCATCGGTGGATTAAAATTTACCTTGAGGAATACATAAACAATTTTAATTAATCTTTATTTGATTATTTTTCATGTTTAACCAACAAATGTGCGCGAAAAAATAATCACGACTGCTCTAATCTATTTAATCTGTTATAATGTAATCTAAAAGAAAGCATTCAAAACATAAATAGTTTCTATCTCAAAGCAATTGATGGTCTCATATCAATCTGAACTAATTTAGATATTCAATTTGGATCTTCATATAAACACAACATGGAGGCCATTTCAAGAGGTTGATAGATATGAACCAATCCCAAAACAGGGTTAATAAAGAGCTGTCACAGCAAGAAAGAACAAAATGAGAAATGAAGAGAGAAATAAATAAAAGCCTTTTTGAATGACCATGGTGACTAAAGGCATTTAAACGAAGTTTATATGATAGCACAACGTGGTATTATCAAATCCGAATGACAAGCTCCTGTTAAAAGCAAATATTCGCATGTAAATTTATTGTGGCTGGCTCCAATATGCACGCGTATTATCTGACATAGCATTAGCAAATATGAAACAAGGAACCGTGATGAGATGAAGCAGATAGTGGAAATATTCTTCGGCGATGACTAAGGCGATTCCCATCAAGGTGTGGGAGTTACACCCACTTTGTTTGCCAAGATCACCGCTAGATGGCAGTGTTCAGGAATATAAAATAATCATTTTCTACTCGCTTTTGATCCTGAATGAAGCAGTGCAGACAACATGAATTCTCTCTGCCGGGGAAGATTTATTACCCCGGCAAGCCGTTTTCATTTCAGCCGGCCACGTACACCCACTCAGTGTTGGTCCCTATCTCTGTCAGCAAAAACATCTAAGGATATCCTCAAATTTATAGAGAAATGCTACAATGGATACTGGAATTTTTTTCCTAACTGATAAAAATGAAAAATTCTGTCTCATCATCCATATTTTTGTTGTTTCTAGTCTTTAAGTCAGGACGCTATAACCACGTGACTGTACGCGTGAACACAAAACTTTGGGAAATTTTGACTGATGATGATGATTTGCCGAGTTTTTACTTGCATATATATTGTTTACTTAGTATTATTTTTTTACCCCGTTTGTTTTCTTCCATTTCTTGTTGTTTGGGGATTTTGACAAATAAACTAATCCATGAAAAATTATTCCGCACATAGGAAAATCTATAAATGATTTTCTTCCTTTTCCAGTTTTATGCGTGCACGCAGGTATATTGCCCATCTTCTTGAATCATGTTATTCTTTTACATATACACACACACACATTATATATATATATATATATATATATATATATATATATATATATATATATATATTGTAAATATAAAGCTGGCAACAAGTTCTGTATATTATGTATGGAGAAGGTAGCAATATCTACCTTCAACAAACCAAACATTTTATTAAACCAGAGGTCAGAATTACTTAATAGATGCAGGCATAGGAAAGCCTGGTTATTAGAATTAAGGTTTTTTTTTTTTTTTTTTTTTTAGTCATGTGTTTTATATCTTTTTACGCTTATGCTAATTTTGGGCTTTAGCAGTAATTTTATCACCAAAACTGTTCTTCGTTAATTCTTCCTTAGCCAGTTCACCCTGATGATCCCATGTGGTGAAACCTAGGTAGGTAATACTTGACTCATTAGGATTTATTTATTTTACTTTTGCTCTATTTAGTGTATAGAGTACTCTTCGTTTTAACTTATTACTCGCTGTTTTTTTTTCTTTGTCCCAAAGATTTAAGGTACTGGACGATTTTTTTTCGCCCTGTTCGGAGGTTTTTAGTGCTTTCTTTTTTTCCCCATTTTTCTTCGGATGCCAATTTATTTGAAAATTGTGCTATCCCTGTTTTTTTTTCACCAACGAGTTTAAATAGAAAGCAAAATCAAATTTTGTCGGTCTCGCGAAATCAAATATTACCATGACTTTCTGAAGTCTCCGATTTGTTAATTACATATATATATATATATATATATATATATATATATATATATATATATGAAGAAAGTCTTAAAGTGTGCTATATTTATGGGATAAAGTGCTCAATATCAGAGATAGAGCGTGTGTAAATATAAAAGTGAACATAGAAGTCAACACTTAGAGGCGACAGTGTTTCATGCTAGATTCAATCGTCAGGCCACGATTGCGTCTAGCATGAAACAGACTATCGCCTCTAAGTGTTGACTTCTATGTCCACTTTATATATATATATATGTGTGTGTGTGTGTGTGTGTGTGTGTGTGATAAAAATATAGTTTTAGGGTATGTTATATTTTTGAGTTAAAGCGCTCATTATTACGAATAGAACGTGTGTAGGTATAAAAGCAAACATTGAAGTCAACACACAGCGGTAAAAAGCTGTTTCATGCTTAGACGCAATCCTACACGTTTAGACGCCTTATATGTCACCTCTCGAAGCAGAGTGTGATTAATAAACATTTATGAACCTATACTTTACAAGAACCTTTCAGGAAAATTCTAGTCGATAACACAAATATTCTTTTCAAATCACATGACCGCCGAAAAAGGTATACACCCCAACGCAAGGACTCCACACAGCTAAACTACGACGTAGAAGATAACACAGGAAATTCACGATACCAAAACAACATTTTAGATAATGTCTACAGAACGAGCTGAAAGCGCTCGGAATAATAATAACTATGAACAATTTTTATATTCTTTAATCCTTGAAAAACGGGGGGGAAATGTTAGAATGCTTCCTTGGCCGTTTGAAAGAAAAGTTGTTGCCGAAATATATCCTCTACGGATTGAAATTATTTAATTTTGAAAGTTGTTCAAATTTCCCGTTACAAACTGGTCACCAACAGCAACTTTGTCCAATAAGAATTGTAGCACTATTTGATAAAAAAAAGTATTTACTTGTGATAATATCGTTTTAATGTCTAATTTATGACTTCCATCTTTGCAATCGCAGGCACACAGCCGAAGCCATTATTTTAAAAGGTCAGTTTGAAAGCCAATCACGTTGGTAATTAATATTCAATAATAACGCCCACCAATCACACAGAAACTCGTTATCAAATTAGACTAAAGTGAAAGTTGATTGATTGATCGATTTTTTAACGGCTTATCAACCCTTTAAAGACAGAAAATAGTTTTAGGTTGCAAGAATTGTTGGCGGGGATAATAATGATTTACTGATACAAGTCCTACCAATTAAAACAGTTAGGGAGAAGAGGTGGATTTATACGTTTCCCCAATGGTATTTGTCGTAAGTAAATATAACGAAATTGACTGGAATTCAAACTCGGCCTTCTGATTTACAATTTAGTGGCCACCAATTTTAAATCATCCATTGCATCATCCGCACATCCAAGCTTACATCAACTACTATTCCCAAGCGGTCACCCATCTAGGTATTGACCAGGCACGGCGTTATTTCGTTGATTATAATAAAACTGGTATTTCGACATGATATGACCGTAAGTCCTAGTAAAGAATTATATAATAACTAGTAATAACTATAAAACACGTGTGCATAAAGTAATTTAGATCGATTATTTGTTCAGGTGTAGTTGATGTTGCGCCATGTCAGGTACAAAATAAGGATAAGAGGATTACTAGGTGTCTTGTAATTCGATACAATTCGATGCGTTTAAACATTTTGGTAGACACATATTTCATGTTCGACATGTAGGCGTTGTGTTTAGCGCAGTACTGTTGTAATCGAACAATCGCGAGATCTAAACCTGGTGAAGTGTTTTAAAAAACAGGAAAGAATGGAGAAGCAAGAGACGCGGCTGCAATATCCAGGGATATAAAATGTTTTTCGTAGTAAATAAAGCGTAAAAAAAAAAAACAATTTTTTTTTTCTTATCTAAAAAATAAATCACATTCGTTTTTTGTTTTTTTTTTCAACCATACACCGTTTGCCTTTTTCTTAAAAAAAAAGATAATGTAAACAAACCCGTAATTAGATAAAACAAATCGAGTTACTTACTCTGCATTTTTATGAAATACCGTATATACTAGACCCGTGGTTACCAAACTTTTTCTTCTCTCGGTCGCTTTTTCGGACTGAAAATTTGATCGCGCCTCACCAAATTTTATATGATAAAAAGTACATTTAACAATACAAAAAAAAAAGAAGAAACAGAGAGATACTTAAAGGGAGATAACTGCCGATTCAAAGTCAGAACATCATCATTGATAATTCTGTCCACCAATTTGCGGACCCTAGTTGCTATATTTTTGATACTTGATATAATGCACAAAGATCAAAGTAATACAATCGGTTATACTGGAACTCATGCACGCAATTACAAGTAATCCATAATAATAATAATTTAAATTTGGAAATCATATTTATTTTCGGCATATAAATTTTTTGAAACCGTTTCTAAATTTTTGATTGTCTTTCAATCACTCCGCCTAATCTGCTATCCACTTCCGCCGCACATATTAGGCGTGCCGCGCCGTTTTGGAATCACTGTATTAGAGTATAGTGGGAGTTTTTATAATGAATTTTTTTTACGCAAAAATTCTATACAAAGGTAATTTTGTTAAAGAGATTAAGATTTTGTTGAAGAGATTACACAGGTAATTTTTTTCTGGAGGGGTTAAAATTCATGCAAAACATTAAGGGGTCGCACTACGCATGAAGTTTGATTATACACGAGTATATACAGTAAACTTAAAAAAAAGAACCAAATTGGTACATAAATTAAAATTTACATTTATTCGAGTTCCCGAATAGTAAAAAGGTCACGTAGCATGTGACTTATCTCAAATGTTGCTAAAGTGGAATCTGTCTTCAGTGATACGATGGAATTTCAGAAAAGCAAGATTCATTGATGTTTGACTTAAAAGATGACCTCCTGGCCAC
This sequence comes from Acanthosepion esculentum, assembly GCA_964036315.1. Lineage (NCBI taxonomy): Eukaryota > Metazoa > Mollusca > Cephalopoda > Sepiida > Sepiidae > Acanthosepion > Acanthosepion esculentum. The sequence goes on along the minus strand of OZ038480.1, from coordinate 96,622,098 downwards.
CATGTGCAAATGCACGCTTTCCATCCGATATGTATGTGGTCGACCCGGTTGTGTGTAAAATGTGCGCGCGTGTGGACAATCATTATGACAGGTAGATATATAAACACGCACCAGTGAGGGGAAAAGAAGAGAGTCTTACATCGATATAAAATCCAACTTCGGAGAAAACCTCAAAGTCACATATCTACTTACAGTTTTCATGCTCCTTCCTTTTGCTAGGCATGTATTCTCTCTCTATATCAAAAATTGTACACGCTGATTGCGATAATAGTACCGGAAAATAATTACTTCGGTTTAATTCTTTTATTTATTTTACGATCTTTAATTCATTCACAGTCTTCGTTTACCCACACTTGTATTCTTTCAATTTTGTTTTGTATTTCAGTTGTTTGGCTATATAAGTCAGTTGTTGTCATTTCGCCTCAGATCTTGTTTCATTCCGAACGTGCATGTATGTATTGTTCAATCGCATTAACAGACTAACCTTTCACTACAGATCTATACAGGTGGGGGTTCTAAAAGAAAGTATGCAGTAAGTATTATACCAGTAGTGGTTCTAGGATGCATTTAATTCGTTTTTCCACAAAAACCACGTTTTCTTGGTGCCATTATTTAGTTCATACGGGAGGCTAGCCGGCAAATGGATGCTGATAAAGACCTTTGCGCCAGAATGTGCACGAGTGTTCATTCTCGATCAAAGGAAAGTGTGAATGGCAGGAGCAAGCAGTCTGAACATTTGAAGGATTGACAAGGTTATTATTGATATGATTGTCTAATCAATAAAATACAATACGTTTCGTGTGCAAATTTTGTTTTTCATAACTGTATACCTACTTTTGCATCCTCTGGATATGATCCAACGAAACATATGATATATAATATTGATTTTATTGCTAAAATCTGCAGTTAATATCTTTTCTAACACTGTATATAACCAGTAAACTATCAATACATTAATTTAATTTTTTTTCATATATATATATATATATATATATATATATATATATATATATATATAACATACATAAGTGGATAGTCAAGTCAATACTCAGGGGTGACAGGCTGTTTCATGCGAGACGCAATCGTCAGGTCACCAAATGTTCACTTTTATATTTACATACGCTCTATCTCTGATATTGAGCACTTTATCCCATAAATATAGCACACCTTACAACTATATATATATATATATATATATATATATAAAATGTATGTCTGTATGTATGTCAATCTATAAATCAATCTATTTACATACCTCACTGATTTATGCTTACCTATCTATCCATCACGCTTCAGTATCTGTTAATCTCAGTCAGTTTCTATTTATCAGTGTATTGAAACAATGCTATTGGTTGTTTACATGTTTTGATGGGAAGAGACGTACGGTCCGATGCAGGAGCCAACAACAGACAATCGGAAAACCTTACATGTTGTCTTGAGGAGTATCAGTGCATTTCTATCGGCTTAATACAATGTCAGTTTATCGGACATTAGCAATCATCCGGCAATTCATTGATCGCCTTGAAAAAATAGTGAAATACACTATTTACTTTCAAATCACTGCGTCATCCATTTCCCCTCAAGCTAATTGCTTTATGTAACTTTCTTTTCCTAGTATGGACTTTTTCCCCTACACCTTACATTTTGTTTTTGGTTTTGACGCCAAAAAGATATCGACAGGAACCAAGTTCTCTTTTATACCTTTTCTTCTTCAATTGTTCAGATTCTTTCTTTATGTCTCGATTATCTAATAAAGGCTGTTTTCTTTCTTTGCAGTTTACTCTACATTTTTGTGTGATGTCATTTCAGGACGTAGAAAACCTACAGCTCTCCATAACTTCCTATTCTTTGTAGCGCTAAGCAATCTGTCATTTGTCTATCCCTCCCAGACCATGTTCTGTAATCCATTTGAACAAACTCATTACGTGGGTCACACATTGTTTCCTCTCGGGCCCCTCTTTATAATTTGTATGTTCTGTGAATATCAAAATCACCATGTCTGTTTTCCTTATGCATCTCAGAAATTTTAACCTGTCCTTTAGCTTATTTTTAAAACTTCCCTGTTGCTGACATGCCACATTCGTAGTATTATCAGCATTATTATATAGAACTAAATCTTTTGCCTCGTCTCTTCTTTATCTGTGGGAAAATTGGTATTCACTGCCTTATAGGAAAATTGATGTTCACCACTCGCATTATATTTTATCTTAAATCTATTTTAATTCATTTTATGTATACATTTATATTTAATCTCAAATATTTATTTTCCCCCTTTTAGTCCTCCTTTCTTCTATGTGGTGTGACGCTTAAAGAAGATGCCGATGATGGCTTCCCATAATTCCTCTCCTTTGTAGCTCTTAATAAATATTGTCTTTTCGTTATCTCTCCTGAATCTTGTTCAGACCTCCATTTACTGAATCTCGCTAGGGAGGTTCTGCATTTTTTCGTCTGTCAATCTTGTATTCAGTCTCTCCTGTGAATATCAAATGTTCAAATGTTTCCTCATTATGTGGCCAAGAAATGTCCGCCATTTCTTCCTAGTATAAGTGTCCTTTTTCCGTGTTTTGTAAAACTTCATCGTTGCTCACATGTTCGGTTCATGGTCTTATCAACAAACTTAGGTAGAAGCACATTTTTGTTGTTTCAGTTTTCTTCTTTATCTATGAGGAGATTGTTCAGCTTTAACTGCCATGTAAGAGGACTAATATTAGGTAAGATTTATTTGGTAACAAGGAAAAGAATACCGAGCTGTTACTTAACATCTGTTCTTCCTTACGGCAGCGAATGTTGGACGATTTCCTCAAAGATAAAGAAGAGACCCGAGGAGACGGAGATGTGTTTCTACGGAAGGATGCTAAGGATATCATAGACCGAACATGTCTTAGAGAGGTTACAAACAAGGAGAAATCTTATACTTAACATCAGAAAGAGGCAGCTGAAGTTTCTAGGGCACATAATGAGAAAGGAGGGTCCGGAGAATCACGGGTCGAACAGAGGGAAAGACAACGTATAACATACCTGACAGAAGACGGTAAGTGCGACACTGAGATCCAAAGATGTATTGGGATATCCAAGGACACATTCCAAAAGTTGAGCAGAGTATTGTGAGACAGGAGGATTTCTTTGGTAACAGAGAAAAGAATACCGAGTTGTTACGTGACATTTCTTCTTTACGGCAGTGAATAATGGATGATTTCTTCAAAGATGAAGAAGAGACTTCCGGTGACGGGGATGTGGATCTACAGACGGATGATGAGGATATCATGGACCGAGCATGTGAGCAACGATAAGGTCTTAGAGAGGTTACAAACAAGGAGAGGTCTTATACTTAACATCAGAAAGAGGCAGGTGACGTTTCTGGGACACATAGTAGGAATGAGGAGAATCTGATACTCACGGGTCAAACAGAGGGAAAGAGAGACAAGGAAAAGGCAGCGCGTGACATACCTAACGAGCTTGAGCAGGTGGATGACAGAACGTGGTCTGGGGGAAGGAAGCAGAGGGAAGGGACTTGCTGAGAGCTGCAAGGGATATAGGGAGGTAGTGAGCCATGATTGCCTACGTTCTGAAAGGACTTGGCACATAAAAAGAAGAAAGAATATTATGTAAAAATACAGTACTCTTTTTTTTGTTTCTAATGTGATTTTCTTCTGTTTCTTAACACTTTATTTAATTTTTAGAAGGTATCATTCGCTATCCCAATACGCGTTCGGATTTCAGTATCACATTTTCCGTCCTCTATTTAAACACTTCCTAGATATTTAAATTGTTATACTTCCTTGCTTTTACTATCTCCAGTATGTACTTTACATTTTGGCTTGTTCCATTCGCTAACAACCACACATTATCTTCTTGCTGATAGGACTACTACCAGAATCACTTCACTGTATAGGTTGAATAAGTCCGGTGAGTAGACACATTATTGTCTTAAGTCTCTAATTTAATTTGAAATCAGGCTTTTATTTTCATTTACATTGTTTCTTGCTCTCTTAATTGATATTTATTCATCTCTTATATCCATTGACTATTCTCCATCCGTTATTGTCCTCTTTACTTTTCACGTCATATTGTTTACATTCTGACCATTGGCCTCAAAAGGAGAATCGGGACCCGTTTTACTTATGTTCTTACATAATTTGCGTTCTCAAAATTCCTTACTAACTTATTTAAGTATTTCATTTCTATCTGATCATAAAAACTGACTGGCTGAAGAATTGGTTTGATGAAGAATGATAAAATCAAACAAAAAAAGAGAAAAACAGTAAAGGAAAAAAAGAATGAGTTCGAATGAACAAAGACTGTATAGATTGTTCCAAGTTATTTCAAATAATATAGTCAAAAACCAGTCAAGTGAAATAAAACTGTAGAAAATGAAAAAAAAAAGTTTGGTTTGTTTTACGGCATATCAACCTCAATGGGTTATTTAATGCCGACAAGATTTTTATTGCTGGTAATTTAAAAAAATGTATTGCTGGTATTAAAACATTTTTATACTTTCATTGTGTTTTGACCCCTTTTTGGGGGGGTGTAATTATTTGCCCCTAGCTGGGACCTTGACAGGTGCTACCACCTCGGGTCAGGGTGGACCCGGGAAGACCAGCAATTAAGAGGTGGTTCCACGCTCCTCAAAACCGTCTGATCAAAGGCCTTGATGTTGAATGTAGTTTACTGTCTTACCCAGGACGAATGAAAAAGTAAAACTGGGATAAAAAGGGAGAGAAAGGAATGGAGAGGAATGGAGGAATAAATATTTGACGTAATGTAAAACGGCAAACAAGGAAAGTTATAAGGCAAAAAAAGAAAAAAATTAGCAAAAAGTTGAAAACGTGAACATGACAAAAAGACAACTGTAAGAAAAGGACAAATTATTTATTCAGTGAGAGCGAGCAAAGGGGAAGGAAAGAGAACTAGCAAAAAAGAGAAAGAGAGCTAGAGAGAATAAAAAAAGAAAAACGACAAAGTAAGAAAGAGATAAAACAAACGTCAAAGCTAGAAAGGTCAATCGACAAAGAAGAATGGTGCGAGCAAACGACAAGGAAAAAAGCTAGCCAGCAAGCGATTAAAAAGCTAAGAGAGAAAGATCGCAAGCAACAAAGAAAAAAAAGACGGCAAGCAACAAAGAGAGATAGCAATCAATCAAGAGACCAAGAGAACTTGCAGAGAATAAAAAGAGAGCTAGCAAGCAATCAATGGAAAGGAATATGAATCAAGAAAGAGAGCTAGCAAGAAATCAAGAAAGAAAGGAAGTGAGCTAGAAAGTAATCACGAAAGAAAGGAAGAGAGCCAGAAAGCAATCAAGAAAGAAAGGAAGTGAGCTAGCAAGAAATCAAGAAAGAAAGGAAGTGAGCTAGCAAGAAATCAAGAAAGAAAGGACGAGAGCTAGAAAGCAATCACGAAAGAAAGGAAGTGAGCTAACAAGTAATCACGAAAGAAAGGAAGTGAGCTAGAAAGCAATCACGAAAGAAAGGAAGTGAGCTAGAAAGCAATCACGAAAGAAAGGAAGAGAGCTAGAAAGCAATCACGAAAGAAAGGAAGTGAGCTAGAAAGAAATCAAGAAAGAAAGGAAGAGAGCTAGCAAGAAATCAAGAAAGGAAGAGAGCTAGAAAGCAATCAAGAAAGAAAGGAAGAGCGCTAGCAAGAAATCAAGAAAGAAAGGAAGAGAGCTAGCAAGCAATCAAGAAAGAAAGGAAGAGTGCTAGAAATCAATCAAGAAAGAAAGGAAGAGAGCGAACAAGAAATCACTAAAGAATGAGCGCTAGGAAGCAATGAAGAATGAGGTCCATCAAGCAACGACGAAAACGTGCTAGCAAGCACTCAAAACAGAAAGAAGAATTACGGGCAGCCAATCTAAAAAGAAGTCAGCTAGGAAGCAATCGAGAAAGAAAGAGTTCTAGCAAGTATTCGAAAAATAATGAGAGTCATCAATAATCGAAAATAAAAATAGATAGCAATTAATCGAAAAGGAAAGACAGCCAGCAAGCAATTCAGAAAGAAAGAGATATAGCAAGCTATCAATGAAGAAAGAGAACAAGCAAGCCATCAATGAAGAAAGAAAGTGAGCTAGAAAGCAACTAAGAAAAGAAAAAAAAGATCTATAACAAGCAATAAATAAACAGAAACATATATGAATAAGTAAGGGTATCAAACTCAGGTACAAGACACATCATTCAGAAAGAACGAAGATTATCGAGGAAAGATAATATTTGATTTTCTACCTGAAGACGATTCTCCCACACACCAATGACACAAATATTGGTATTGAGGCATGTTGGACACGTTATTCCCCAGGCAGAGAAAAAGGAAGGAATTAAAAATCGGAAATAAAGAAACGCACGAAATAGAAATGGATGACTAACACTGGTCACTCTTCTGCTACCAGTGGACATTGGCTTTGTTTTGCCAGCAAACCGCTTCAGAACATTTACCGCGTAATACTTTCGCTTGGCTAGCCCCTTCCCACGCTAGATATAAAGCCTTCATATCTTTCAGGTGTTAAAAGATGTTATGGATTTCTGTAGGTATTCATGTACATTGATGTGTGAATGAATAGGTATCTTTTATGGTACGTTTGTGCTATATTCACATCAGTTCGTAATCGTGCAATGACATCTCTATCTACAAAAGATTATGAGTATAGATATGAGTCATTATATGTTAGCTTACATACTGGAGGAAAATATGTGCGTGTGTGTGTATGTGTGTAGAGAGAGAAAGAGAGAGAGAGGAAAGATTGATAAAAAATACGCAATCAGCTTCATTATATAGCTATACTCGGAACACACAGAGAAACATTATATATAGAGAAAGAGGGGGGAAGATGAGGGAGTTTCTGAAAATCTCTCGGCACAACCACGAAACATTTCCTCCCCCACACATCTGGTTTGGTTAAATTTTAAGGAGTAGACCAATCCGAGAACCTTTCACTATCCGAATTTATAGATTTTGAAAAGGAAGTTTTTCATGGTTGACCAGAGCTATATATATATATATATATATATATATATATATATATATATATATATATATAATTTGGTTTTTCAGCTTCTAAAACACACATTCACCTGCGCACGCAAATGGAAATTTACATGATAGATTTTAAAACTGAAAGTTTTGCAGATTTATTGAATCATGGGAAAGATATATTTCGCATGCACATATACTGACTGTAATAGCAAATTGTCCAATTGTCAAATTAAGCTTTGAACCGTTGTATCTTAGAAATGATTAAAGATATCTTAGTGGAATTCTCCGACGTTTTTATAACAATGTTGAACAATAAGAATGTATTTAGCTTTAAGTTGAAATGATTATCCCTCTTGATGTTATGACCTCCTGATCCAGTTTCCATATCTACTGTTCCCTCTTTTTTAAACTTATTCACCGAACTCTTGATTGTTCTTGAATAGAATTTGAAGATGGAAGCCAGAGTATGACTGTTAGTACCATTACTGAAGGCCTAAATAATCTTTTTCGTTTTCACCATTGCTTAGTTGGGAAGACACAAAATGATTTTAACTTGTTCACTTTCTAGCTGAATATCTCAAAAGTATCGAGAAAGGACTGTGTTCAAGACAGGAAAGCAGAATATATATATATATATTATATATATATATATATTATATATATATATTATATTATATATATATCATATATATATATATATATATATATATATTATATTATATATATATCATATATATATATATATATATATATATATTATATTATATATATATCATATATTATATATATATATCATATATATATATATATATCATATATTATATATATATATCATATATTATATATATATATCATATATATATATATATATCATATATATATAATATATATATATATATTATATATATAATATATATATAACATATATATATATATATAATATAAATATATGTTATATATATATTATATATATAATATATATATATATATGTTATATATATATATATGTTATATATATATATATATATGTTATATATATATATATATATTATATATATAATATATATATAACATATATATATATTATATATATAATATATATATAACATATATATATATTATATATATATATATATATATAATATATATATATATATATATATATATATATATATATATATATTTTTATATATATTATATATATATAATATGGAAATTGTCAGCGGAACCGGAAAAAAACTGCCTCTGTAGATTAAATAAAGTGTCCAGTCCGACATTCCATGACAGTTTCCCGGATTAAAAAACACCTGATGAATACATGACAGCACAAGGACCGAAACGTTCTGGTAGCAACGAGGACAATAGTTCATCTGTAAATAAGGGTGTAGTCTTCTGTTAAAATTATGGAGAGACCACCCACACACAAGAAATTACACAATGCCATTTTGGTTAAAATTGTTTGGCTTCATATAATTTTAGATTTTCTGATATAAATCTGATTAGTAAGAATTCGTTCGTCGAAATCGCTATGTACTCGCCACTACCTCTCGTGACTCTCAGAAAAGTAGATAACGTGTGTCAAGTAAGTCAAGTATTAATTACAACTTGTGCCTGTATGTTCAGTACTTCGGGCTAGGTAAAATAATATAGCGATTCGTTTTTTCTACAATCAACTCTCCAATATTTTGTTGAACTCACAACTCTGGGGTCAAGTCACTGGATCCAACCAACGCTTTTATTCTCTGGACCATATGTCTCTGTGTATGAGTTTTTGGGACTTATAAACTTAAAGTCTCAGTAACCATTATTTTTTACCATAGCTCATATTGTAATTTTGTTATTATTGCTATTCTCTAGCACCCTGTATTACTGATTCCTATATTGCATTCATTTCTATGCTTGGCTTGCTTAGGAGATTTTTGTGGCCCAACGTATGTGCTGATTCCTTAAATTTTCGTATTTTCTAGTAATGTTCCCTGTCTATTATTTCAAGTTCATCCCACAGGATCAGTGATATCAATTTTCCTTCCAGATGTGGTCAGCTTCGTCCGATTTCTTTTAATTTCCCCCCATGTTGCGGCTTTACAATGTTCTTGCAGTCTTACCTTAAGGAGTGGTCTGTTTTTCTTTTAGATTTCTTACCACAGCTACACGGGATGGCGTATACACAGTTCTTAGTCATGTTCTCCTCTATGGGGGGTTCTTACTCGGAAGAGGTGTCTGCGAAGTGTTGAAGCACTTTTGAAGGTTGTTCTGATGTTATATAGACCACAGATCTTTTGTATTTTCTCCGATAATCCCTCCACAAAGAAAATAGTACCGGTGTGCCTACCCTGAGTGTTGTTATTCTCTTGTACCCTTCTATCTCAGTTTGTCAGAGCTGCTGCCATGTACCTAGGGTAGTTGTTATGTTAGGTTGCTGCTTATACTGACCATTTCTTGTTCATATATCTCTGGGTCGGCACTTATGACTTTTGCTCGATGTTGTAAGCAGCGGACGATACTTTTCTTGACACACATACAAACAGATAGCATAGAATGGGCTATGCTAGCGGTAGTTTCATTACAAATTGCTACAAACCCAAAGCATTAACATAAAACTGGAGTTGTGTCCCTAAATAGCCTAGGTAGATGGATATTTTCATATGGATGTCATGCATGACAAAAAATCCATTCAGAATTATCTAAACCATCAGCTGGATACAACGGCTTTTTCAGATCAGTGATTAAAATTAGCTTCGAGTGAATCAAAATTAGGTCTCATCGACGATCATCATCCATGAAACTTTGTGGACCTCCAATAGCGAATAAGAAAGTATTGTACCAAATAAGCGAAACCACATCACTCGAGGATTTTCAACAGCACCAATAACTAAAATTGATATCACGTGTAACTCGAAGAGAAAATAATGACATAATCAAGATGTTGGAGTTGCACACTACTACACTGTAAAGGTTAGCAGGGATGCCTAATACTGTCAATAATGTAAAGAGCGATAACAGCTAACTTGAGAAATCTTTCTTCCTGAAAAAAAAATAATGTTTTAATAGAAAGATTTTATAAATTTCAACCAGAAATAGCACTGGCTGCTCGGTCAGTGAATGCCGAATATTTCCTTATAAGGAAATGGCTAACATTGACATTATCAACTGGCAAAACAGACTCATCATGTAACGGCGCAAGATGATCTTCAACAAAAAACAGCATCTACTTCGTTTCACATTGCTTTAAAGCCAAATAGCTTCCGAGCCCATGAACACATTCCATCTTACGAACATAAACGAGATCGTACTCATGAACATACTAACTTTACATTCCAGTAATGAATTCTTGAACATGAATTAGAAGTACAGATATTCCTGGATTAATGCGTTTTCGAGGAGTGCTCTAAAATTTTTATATACCAAAATTCAATTAGAGCATACATAATACTCGATTAGTGCAGTAAAACATACTTTAGTTTAACCATAATAATTAATAAAAACGTTTTTTAAATAGTTACTAATGTACAAATTAGCCACACTAATCCTGTAATGACTCATTTCAAAGTAAACGTCTTCTGTTTCCGATGTAGCACAGTCAAAGCCCATGGCACAACGAATGAAAGTTTGACAAATCCCCCTTCTGGAGAGACTAGATCGATGTAAGGAACTTACAGATAATACTACCTAACTGGTCGATTGCTATCACACCTTGACAGTCTGAGGTTTGCTTCGTCTGACCAAAGCAAATAGAGCTTGACTACCACTTACATAGTGCTGAGGAAGACGACGACGACTTAAATAAAAGAGTTAACTAAATAGAATAAGCTTAACTGACTAAAATAGTGACAGTATTTTGACACGTACACCTCAGGCGTCGCTGAAAAATTGAGTCGCCATAATTGAACTAATATTACCGTTTTATCTAGCGTTAATTGGAATTAGATTGAATATAATCGCTTGTTGAAAGTGAGCGTAGCATAACAGTAGACGTGATCTTATTTATCTTATTAGTTGTTATTCTTAGCTTTTCTTTGAATTCCTTCTTCACAAACGTAATTATCAGCACTGTACGTATGTTTATCAATTCAATTATTCAACTGTTTTTATTCGAGACCCTTATGACTGTCTAGGCGAGACAAAGTGCAAGGTCTCCTGGTATCTTTATTCTGTTTTTTTTTTAAAACGCATTCACCCCAAGAAAGGCAGTAAAGCCACTAAGGCGCAAGGGGTTACTGGACGTGGAAGACTTAGTAAACTGAAACATTACCAAGGAGTGAGGACAAAGAAAGAGTAATCAGGAGAATAGTAGACAGCGATTAACGTTGCTTTTAATTTTTTGAAGATTAAAGTTAACTGGAAAGCATGAAGCCGTGAGTGAGTTCCACAAGCGGGAAGTGTGAGAAAAGAAAATGTTAACATAGAACTTACAGTTGCATCTAAACAACTGACCTGTATATCGATGAGACCTCATTGCCAGCCTACTTCTGCGCTTCTGTTCATAAAGTCTAGGTACTATAGTGAAGAGCTCGTCTGAACACTTATCACGGAAGTATTTATGAAAAAGGTACAGGGAAGCAACTTTCTATCGGCGAGAAAGTGACTGAAGCCGAGACACCAGAACAGGACCAATAATATTGCTGTTTTATTGGATTTTATTAAGGTTCTCTAGATAAATATAGCAGGAGCACCGGACCATAATTGGCAGCAATATTCTAAGCATGGACAAATGGTAAACATAGATTCTGGAGAAATAAATTATCCAGCACGAGACAGTGAACTGACATTTTTAGCAACTGACCGACTTTCTTTTGTCAAAAAAAAAAAAAATTAAGAGCCCTTTTATCATTTTGATTTGAGTAGCGATTTTCTAACCAGCCCTGTATTTTGTCCAGGGAACGTATGATTCTTGTAATCGAGACATTCACGGCGTACCCCTTTTTATTACTTCATTAGCAACATTCGTAGGCGATTTGTTTTTGGCTATTTATTCCCCAATCTCCTGATGTAACGAATAGACCTTGGGGTCAGATTACATGATCGACGTCTTCTAATCTTCGTCTTTTACTATTTTGGCTGCAGTACTATTCATTAACACCAGTTCAGTAGCTATTTTTGGTAGCCGTTATTCTGCTTGTAAAAATGAATAATCTACTTCGATTTACCGTGTCTCTTAAGGACGTTAGTGACCATGGGTCGCCACAACTACTTTGAAGCACTTAGTAAGTTGTTTTTTTTTGTTTCGCTATACTTTCCAATCCCTGTTCTGTCAGCCATTTGCATAAGTTCGCTATGTATGTAACTCGACGCTTTCACTCGTCTCTCAGTTACGTGTCTCAACTGTTTCTTTCTGATTCTGCGTCCTAGTTATGACGATAAACTACACCCGGCATACAGGCCTCTGATCGGGAGGTTTTGAGGAGCGTGGAACCAACTCTTAATTGCTGTTATTCCCAGGTTCAGCCTGACCCGGGGTGGTAGCACCTGTTAGGGTCCCAGCTATAGGCAAACAGTTAACCCCAAAACTGGGGTCAAAACACTATGAAAATATAAAAATAGATTTTTATACTAAAAATACTTTTGACTTTCAACAAAAAAAAGACATCTTTACAAAAATGCGTCAATGAAACCTAATCTAAAACTGATTTCTTACAAACACTACATATTCTATTCATACGAACCTATCCTAAAAATCTTTTTGGCATTAAATAAGCTATTGAGGTTGATATGCCGTAAGACAAAATAAAACAACCTTCCTGATTATAAGTATAAGTATTAAATAATAGTTCAGTACTTATTTCGTTATTTCTATACGTTGTAGTGATATTATTATTATTATTATTATTATAAATAAATAAAAATAAAATATAAAATAATAATAATAAAAATTATAAATAAAATAAAACAATATAAAATAAATTAAATAAAATTTAAGATAATAAAAAAAAAAATACTACCAGGATGTAACAAATCTGTTCCTGCCGTAAATACGGACATCACGCCAAAAGACGTTAAGTTCAATCTCTTGAACATGGACCTTGGTATGGACAACACGTGTCCAACTTCTGTGATATGGCGTGTAATAATACGGAGTGACTTCTTCCTTTTATCACATGTACCATAAAACAATTGTAACCTAAAATAATACACACAAGAAAAATTTAAATAAATTATATAAAATTAACATAAAATTTACCATGTTTTCCTGTTATTTCTGAAGGTTTTATTTCCTGTCAATATGTTTTTATATCCGTGAACACAATGATAATTTCTGATGCTATGATATGAGTACTCCACAACGTTCCTGAAAAAGCAGGAAAGAGTTCATATGGAACTATGTTTTAAATCAGAGACGATGCACTGAAAATTATATTTTTATCAGAATTATTTTTAAAATATTGTTACTATATACAGATTTACTTAAAACCGTTAAGGAAAGAGAATTAAGCTTGGTTTTGAAAAAATATATTTAAATAAAAATGCAAAGTGAACTTTCAGATGCATGACGTGTGAATAGTCTTTGATATCTTGATACCTGCTAATCCACTCGAACATGAATAACAGAATACCGAGCAATCAACGTCTTAAACCTTAAATCTCGTTTGCGTTCACTCATGTGCACGAGAGTGAAACTGAAGTCGGCACGCAGAAGAAGAAAGAAACATAGTGACCTCGAGAAACAAGATAAACATGTACGAAATCTATAGAATGAAAAGCTAAATAATTAAATAAAAACTCGAGAGTAACAGTGACTTGATTACTTTGTAGTTTAATGACAACAAAAGGATCATGAGAAATCTAATGTATGGTACAAAATGTCCGGGTTATATTAAACAGACACCGATAGAGAAAAAAAAAATGAAAAGAATGATGCATGTCAAAGTTTCCCTCTTAGTCTAGATCTAGGACTTCCAACCCACTGGGAACACTGCGGTTAACTTAATATTTAAATGCGGCCCACATTATCCTAAAATCTTTAGGTACATTTTCATTTATTTTAGTAACGTATTTCAAGAAAAATATTCTCAGATTGTGCTAGTAGGTTCACTTCCCCATTGCACTAAAAGGGGAAGGTGGCAAAAGGCCTTTGCTGAGACACAGCGGCTGGTACGTGGGGCAAGAGCCAGAGCTAAATAAAAATTATTTAGCTTATATAGAAAACTCTTATACATGTGGGGTTGTACATACTCCTGTGAACATCTTTTCGTTGATGAAAAACATCAAAACTGCTGAAACAGTCTTAGAATAAAGACTAGTACAATAAAAGCAGACATTGACAATATCATAAAAGGAAAGCAATGTAAAAATCACATTGAATTTCTTCTATTTTGTGTATGTATAATTTCTTTTTTTTATTGTCAATAATACAGTATTTTTGTAATTATATATATTTATTATTAAAATTTGATACAAGGTTCTGAAGTTTTTAAATAAAGTACTTTTGTGACCTGGTTAATATAACTAAATTTCTAATTTGGCCCATTAGGTCTTGGAGAGTTATACTCACGGGTCGAACAAAGGGAAAAAGAGACAAGGGAAAACAATGTATGACATACCTAGCGGCTTTAAGCAAGTGGATGACAGTCCTGGGGAGGTGGCAGAGGGAAGGAACAGAAGGAGGTGGAGAGCCATGATCGCCAACGCCCTGAAAGCACATAAGTCACATAGAAAAAAGAAAAAAAAGGGTTGACAACACTGGTCTAGAGTCTAGATCCACTTAACAAGAATCTGACTAGAGGTCATCGCCATGACAGAAATAGCGGCTGGGCTTCACGTTTAAGTTTTCCTTTTATAAGAATTAATACCAATAGAATCAATATAAAATGGTGTGCATTGTAATCGATCTTGACCAGGCATCTCGTCTTCGATCACTTTGAAGTCGACGTGACATGGCTCCTGTCTTTTCTACAAATATTTTAATGCATCTATTCCGATGAGATTTCCCCCCAGCTACCTGGACTACATGAATTGAGCGTGCTACTAGAATGGCAACTAGGTTTCACCGTTTTACTGTTGAACTAGCTAGATACAACGGCCACTTTACTCTGACATTTTATTTTCTCGTACTTCTTACCTATGGGATTCCCTTCCGATTTCTTGCTTCTCTCATAAGTACAATCTTAAAAAATTAAAGTGCACCGTCAATCGTAATATTTTGTCTTTTTGAACCCTGTTCATTTGTTTGTCCTTTCCTCAGTCATCCTCACTAAAGTCTTCTCATTCTCTTTCACCCCACAACCCGCTGCTATCTAGTGGCATTATCGCCTTGAGTGGGGTGAAATGAGATATATATATACACACACTAGCAGCATGACCCGGCGTTGCCCGTGCTTGATTCAAAGATCGTACGACTCGTACAGCAATCGCTATCACTTGACTTAAAATATTTTTGCCCTTTCTTTGCCTTTAAAGGAGTGCTCTTTGCCGTGTTGATGTTGCTACATGCCTTACTTCTTGCCTATCTCACACTGCGAATTTTTTCTAAGCTCTATACTAAACATTAAATCTGTTACGAAAAAAGAACTAAACAAAATGAACACAAAACGATCAGCATTAAAAAAGGACTTGTAACTGGAAAAACTGAATGAAAAAAGAATCTTAACAACAATACCTTTTCACACCCAACCCAGTTCTGCGGAATCATAACCAACGTTGAGTTTAAGCAAGCGAATGAGCCAATTGGAGTAAAGTACCATACAGATTTAAATTTTTCCCATTTGTGACGAATGCAGCTATCGATTTTTTTGCATGCTAGTATGCTAGTTAACATTCGTGTCAGTCAGCTGTTGGCTCTTACGCTGGCCAATATAATCTTCCTGCCTATTCGTGGCAGCCAGCTATAGGCTCTCACTCTGGCCAGTAGAAAATGGCCACAAACTACATGAAAACTGCCGTAGAAGCATGAAAAAATCGATTATTTCCACTATCGTTGGGAGTTGGGAAATGCAAAGTCGGTCTTGGCCTTCACACTAAGTTGGAGCATGTGCATGTAAATTTTGGTGCAAATCCGTCGAAAATTGCGATCGTGCAGTCGTTACACACACACACAGCCTTTTATAGATAAAGGTATATATTAATAATTTCACCCTAAGTAAGGCCGGAATGCTACTAGTACACAAGGGGTTACAGAGGGTAAAAATGAGAGAAAAAGGCTGAATATAGGGAGGATTGAGGAAAGAAGAAAAGACGAACGGGGTTCAAGAAGACAAAAGGTGGCGATTGATGATGCATTTAAATTTTTTGGAAGAGAGTTCCACAAGTGTGAAGTGCGAGAAATTAAACTTGGAGTAGAAGTGGCGGTTGCATTTAACTAGATAGATAGATAGATAGATAGATAGATAATAGAAAAATTATACGGAAATCTGAAAGATTTTTTTCAATAGCCATAGGCTCGATAAACAAGTAAAAAGAAAATATCAAAAATATAATTGAGGATATAAAAGAAAAAAATAGTGGAGTGAAGGGAATACAAGAAACAATTACAGAATAGAAAAGCAATTGAATAAAAAAAATAATAAAGAAACGTTAGTTTCAATGGACGGATAAAAAAAAACGAAAGAAAAAAAAATTAACGCTAGAATAAAAAATCAAAGTGAATTCCAGGAAAAGGTAACTCTAGGTTTGAGAGAAAGAAAATACGAAATATTTTATTTCAGCTGGAAAGTGAATAACGGGAACAAAACAGCAAAGCAGAACGCTTAGTACAGTACGGTGAAAATAAAATGGAAAGGAGAATAAAAAAAATAAAATTATCAAAAAAAAATAATGCAAATGCAAAATATAAAACTAACTTACTATACTCCAACTTCATAAATCTCAAGTGACCCTACTAGAAAATATGATATGCAGCAGCATACACAATATACCGTTCCGTTGTGGTAGACAATACCAAATGGAAACTAATCACCATCTAAAGATTTAACGAGTAGAAAAGACATAATTTGTACCAAAGTAATGAAATCAGACCTAGCAGATCATATATACCGTGTGAAAGGAGCACAGCGTTTCTTACAGTGATTTTTAGTGAAAAATATTTACAACGAAAATGTAAAAATAAAATGCTTTAAGACGCCTGAATGTCGAGATAGCAAGCAAATGGAGATTAAATCAAAATAAACCAATTAAATTAAATAAGGACAGTGAATAAAGAGTCGGGGAAAAGTTATAAAAATAGTACTGACTGATCTTTGTAATGTTGATTGTTGTTCTTTTTAAAGTCACCCGGACGAAACAGTATAATGAACTAATACTAATCTCCTCATCTAGACGGTCATTATAGCGAAAAATATTTTGAATGATAATAAAAATTGTATATTTTTCTACAACTTGAAAATTTTTAATGCTGGATTAATTTAAATTATCCAGATTTGCCGGTAAAATAAGTTTAAGACCGAATGGATATTATGCAAATTATCTGCTAAATGGGTGGTCACATGGTTGGTCATTAATGCATTATACAGTGTAATTTATTACTTTATACAGTTGTTACATCAATCGAAAGAGAAATAAATTCTGCATATAGCTTACACAATAAAACTAATTTATATTGTTTTATTAGAAACATATTCTGAAATGAATAAAACTTTAACCTTCGGTCTTGAACTTATTTTCGCCAGTGTATCCGATTGTGTGAATGGATGGTGATCAGGGGGCTGGACGTTTGGAAAAGGGACAAATAGTGCTAATGGGATGCAACACGCAAGAACATCAGACTTAAGTTTCAAACTATGCAACTACAGGTGCTAACCTAAACCTAATAAATATAAGCGTTGCTTTAACGTCACGTGAGTTCAATATTCAGTAAGTAATGGTAATATTAGTCATTTCCTCATAAAGAAAACGTAAGGAGATTCAATGGCCGAGTAGCCAACGCTACTGTCTTTTGAAATTTATAAAATATTTTTATACACAATTTCTCAGGAAAATAGATTTCTCAATCCATTAACTATTATAGCTCTTTCCACTATTGATGAGCGTTTACTTTTTTTTTTTTTAAGCGTATCACCCCAAGCAAGGCTGGAAGCCACTATCACGCAAGGGGTTAAAGAAGGGTTGGAGGAAGAGCAGATAGGAGTGGTAAAGGAGAGGATGTGGAGAAAGAGAAAGACAGTGGGTCGATCAAGGCAAGGGGGTTACAGAAGATTTGGAGCGAGAGCAGATAGGAATGAAAAATGAAAGGATGTGGAGAAGGGAAGTGGATAGATCAAGGCAACTGGAGATGTCGATTGACGCTACACTTAAACCGTTGGAGATTGTATTTGTCAGGGAAACAGTAATAGGGAAGGGAGTTCCGTAGGCGAGATGTGCGAGACATGAAGCTATTGGAGTAGAAGAGACGTCTACATCTAACAGTTTCCACGGTGTAGGGGTGGGAGTGGGATGCCAGCCTCGTGGGGCGTTTAAATTCACGAGGCCTAGGGACAAGCGAAAGCAGCTCCTCGGAGCAATTACCGTGAAAGTACTTGTAAAAAAGGCAGAGCGAGGCAACATCGCGTCTGTGAGAGAGCGACTGCAGACGAGATGACAGATCAGGGACAATCACGTTGCCTATCCGTCTCTGGATCTTATCAAGAACCCTGAGGCAAACAGCAGGGACCCCAGACCATATATGGCAGCAATACTCCATGCAAGGGGGAATGGTCGATTTATAGACTTGGAGGATCGATCCCGGGGAGAAAAATTTCAACTTAGCTGATCTGAGATGGAACTTTGTATTTGTTCCATCTCAGATCAGCTAAGCTTTTGTTTAAAGTACAGATGAAAAAAATTATCACGAAATTTTAGACTTCCTATATCATGAAAATAATTAACATAAAAAATAGCTATACATTTTACTATATGAATGAACTAAAAACATTAAGTAACATATACATTTTTAACCATTTGTTATTCCAGGATACCACAGTTATCAAATTTTCAACGCTAGGTCATTGTTCTCTTTAAGAGAGCATTTACATTGGGGTCTCAAAAATGGCAATGAATATTGCCAGAGTTCTTTAGTTTGAACACCACATCTAACATATGTGTTTTTGTTCTGTTTTAAGCTACTACATTTCTATCAGTTGCTTTTATTTCAAATAACTGTCACAAAATTCCAACAATTAAATAAACTGTACCAATTTCCTGTTTTTTTGTTGTTTTTTTTTGTAGGGCACCCTTTAGTTTGGAACGTCAACATCTTGATTATGTCTTTACTTACTCTTCGAGTTCCATGTCATATCCATTTTTGTTGTTGCCGCTGTTGATAGCACAAAATTGATGTGGTTTCTGTTATTTGGTACAGTTCTTTGTAATTCTGTAGGTTCAGTTGATAAGATTTGAAGAAGGATGTCTATCTCTAATACCTGCAGGTTTCATTCACCCGAAACTATTTTTAACAATTGATCAAAAAAGCGCTTTTCTACAATTGATATTTCTCAACGAGTTTGGCGCCATGCCGGACAAGGTTTCTTAAGAATATAACCCGAGTCCTTGGGTTAATGTTTTGATTTTGTAGCAACTTTTAATGTTGTGCGAAACTTCACCTAGCGAAACTTTTATACTAAATTTCTTATAAATGATCCATGGTTCAATGTAATTGACTACATGTCGGCTGGGGCTCCAGAATACGCCGACTGCACCTCTGCAGAGGGTAAGACCCTTCCCAATGAGGTGTCCTGGGTATGACGAAAAATTACATCCACGTTCTGGGTATGACGATAAACTACGGCAGCAAGGTCTCTGATCAAGAGGTTTTAAGAAGCGTGGAACCACCTCTTCATTGCTGGTGTTCCTAGGTACACTCCAACCCGGGGTGGTAGCACCTGTTAGGATCCCAGCCATGGACAAATAGTTAACCCCTAAATTGGGGTCAAAACACTATGGAAGTGTAAAAATAGGTTTTAATACCAGAAATACATTTTTAGGAAAAAAATTACCAGCAATTCATTTTTTGAAAAAGAAAAAAAATATTACTAGCAATACATTTTTTAAAAATATTGCCAGCAGTGCAGATCCTGTCGGTATTAAATAACTCATTAAGATATGTTGTAAAAAACAAATCAAACCAAAACCAGTTGAAGTGCTTATTATTTACGAATTCCATTTTTGTATTTTGTTATAATGGATTCAACGTACAAGATGGTCCGAAAGTCTCGACACCCGAACCTTATTTTCTAAACTAAATGAGCTCTTGTCAGCCATCTGAAATAGAAAATTATATTATGTAGGGGTAACAAGACTTTCAGACCACCCTGTACACGCCATCACTGGTTTCATTCAAATTTCACATCACTTCTGCTTTGGAAATGTTTATCTTAGGTAATAAAACTTATAAACGGGTTCTGGTTCTACAGGAGCAAACATAAATATCATTTGAGTTATAAAAAATGGCTAAAAGTTTTTATAACATCTGTAACAACCAAAACGAGAAGAGTATATTCAATTACAGAAATATAAAAGAAAAATCTAAAAAAAAAGACAACTTCCATCCCACAAAAACCACTAAATGATGGAAATTACAGAAAGGTTGGAAAAATAACAGAGATATGAAAAGGTTAAAAGGAAGGACGGAAGGAAAGAAAGAAGTTAGAATACTTATGTGTCTCGCCCTTTCAGAACAAAGGCGGTCAATGCTCAATATAACTTCCTGCCTTTTTTTGCTCTTAGTACAGTACTTTCAACAAAGAAAACGCTTAAACTTAAATGGGCAAGAACACAGACAATGTGTAGAGAGATCGGCTAAATACCTGGCGACCGGAGAGCAGTGAGAGATTGTAAGTATGGTTAGTGATTATAAAGAGAATCAAGACTGAGTGGAATTTCTTTTGATGTGCATCTTGATTTTTGCTGATGGTAGTCCATTAGTCCAAGTGCATTGCTCGATTATCCGTACCTCGATTTTCCGAAACACAAAATGAAGAAAAAAACAAAATTGGAATCCCTCGAACATTTTCAATTACCCAAACCAAACGCATCCAAGTATTTAATGTCAGGCAAGCATTTTTAGAATTTAGAGAATAACACAGAACATCCGATGCAAACGCTAAAAACAATTCAGTAAATTATTTAGAAACGTCGAAGAAATGATTTTGAATAAAAATGTTAAAGTTAATTGTGCTGTCAACCAGAAGATATTTTTTACACAGGAGGGAACATTTTCATCCAATACCGGCCGACATGTGTTGGCTGTCACAGCGTGCATATGTCTTAAATCGCCTTTGAGTCGTAGAGATTTTAAAAGTTTGGCTGTTTGTCTCAGTGATTGATTACTTACAACAGCCTTTTTTTTCCCTGACTGGTGTTTAATTGTCAAACTTTTCATCACGCCGAAATTTGAGATTCTTAGTCAAAGAGGAAATGAAAAAAAAATTGCACACGAAGGTCATTGATTTGCATTTGATAGGTTTAATAAAAGAAAGAGGCAGCAACATAAAACATTGGGGTTGTGACCAAGGCTCTAAGTGCAATGCAAGCATCCATACGAAGTTTGGAGCAGTTATCAAAGAAGTTGCGGAGTTATCCCACTTACATTCCTAACAAAAAAAAAGAAGAGAATACTAGAGGACGCTTTCTGCACCTATAATATGTTCTATCATCCTCTTTTTCCTATTTCACCCAGAAACGGTAAGATGGAGGTTGTGGAGGTGTGAGTGTTTCTCGAAGTTTGGCGAGAAAAAAAAACTCCTAGTGCAGTTCCACAATATACAACATAATTTGTACAAACAACGTAGACAAAGAAATTTGACAAAAAAACAAGCATGTTAAAAAAAAAAACAATTTATATTATACGGCAACTGGACAAGCGAGGAAATGAATTTACAAAGAGCAATAATGTCCATAAATTCCACCACGTATAGATATGTGTATGTTGGACGTAGTCCTAAATAATAGAGAGAATGGGAGAGATAAGCTGGTACTTAAATACATGTGTATGTGTGTGTGTATGTGTGTGTGTGTGTGTGTGAAACCTGATATGTATGAGTCTATCAGTCGATTAGCCTTTCAGTTCAACAGCTGCGTGAATTAGCGTGTCCGGTGTATCATCGCTCGGTTAGGTGTCTCGTCTGTTGTCCCCAACTGTCTTTTGAACTAAAATTCTTGTGTTTATATATTATCTGATAAGATCAAAATTGGCTCACAGCTAAGATATCTAGCTACCCTCCACGAGGGTTGCATGTGGCACAAGGCCGAGTTTAACGTTGGTTTTCCGAGCCCGTAGGCTCGGCCCAAAATATTCCCTATTTGAACCCGTAAAAATGGGTTCAGGGTCAGTCTACCTCCCTGAACAAGACTCTGCCCTTCGGCGGAGCCTCGCCCGGGTTCTTCTCCGCCCGAAGACAGAGAGTTCAACTGAATAGCTGGAACAGGCTCACAGCTAATATATTTTAAGTTCGCGCGGCAGATTTTATTACTGGTCAAATAAAGTTCAAGTGTGAGGACGTAGGAGAAAACACCACACGCGATCTGATTTGGCCAATGAAATTAGTAGAAATTACTTATTTTAGAACTTAACTACTTTTGTTTCTGTGACAATTTTTAAAAAGTTCTTGATACGATTTACACTATTTATATTATTCGGACTATTGTCCTTATCTTTGTCGCCATAGTTATTACAACGTTTCGACTGTTGTACCCTTCGGCCTTCTTCAGGTGGTTGGAATGTCGAACTGAACCATTTATTTCGCTCACTGGGGTAGACTGTTCTAGTTCCACGTGCCATGTCTAATAGATGCCAGTTATCAGTTATCTCCTGTTAATTCCCCTTTCCAAGTTCTCCAGCGCCTTAACCAGGTATTAAAATCACGCTCTTTGGGTCCTGTGACTGGATCTAACTAAAGCCTTTGTCCACAGTGCCATGTGTCCTTGACAGATATTGATCCGATTTTTCTAGAATATTCTAATATATGTGTTGTTTGTTGATTGGTTTAAAAATATGTGTGTGAATTTATGTGAATGAGGTTTGGATCCTTTTTCTAGAATATTCTATCTACGTGTTCTTAGCTAATTTAACTAAAAAATAAAAAAGTGTGGACCCTATAAGGTCAAACGCGGAGAAAAGCGCGGACGCGTGCCGGCATCTTTCTTTTCACTTTCCATTACTATTCTTTAGGACTTCTACACAAATTCCCACACTCAAACAATTCACTAGTTTAAAATGTTTTCTTCTTTCATGCATGTTCATTGTTTTGTCACATACAACATTGTTTTTGTCGCTCGCAGCAATATAAGTTTTTTTTTATCATTTGTTTGTTTATATATTGATTTTAGTTATTTATTTGTATTTTATTACCCGGACACACATGCAAGTCCGCCATTTTTTGTGGGATAAATATACCAGAAGACACGTGCTTTCCATCTAAACACACGACCAGCAACAGCCCCTTGCAACAATGTAAACAAACGTTCCCACAATTCACCAGCGGCCAATGTAAAAAGTGGCTAAAGTGCACAGAGCATTGAAACGTCGAGCCGAAGACATCGTTGAAAAGCCAAGTTAATAAATAAAATAAAGTCATGTATTTAAAAAATGAACCTGAATAAATTACTTATATGTTTTTAAAAGTCGACGGAAGGGCTGTCGATAACAGAAAAAAAACTGGCGAATTTTCCATGAAAAATAAGCTAGACAAAACATTTAGCAACGTGTTTTGAAATGTTATTTGATAATATAAATGTTAACTATCTTTCAGATTATGACGTCATTCGTTTTCGATAATTTAGGTATTCAATTATCCGGAATTTCAGAATTATTAA
Source organism: Acanthosepion esculentum (assembly GCA_964036315.1). Taxonomy (NCBI): domain Eukaryota; kingdom Metazoa; phylum Mollusca; class Cephalopoda; order Sepiida; family Sepiidae; genus Acanthosepion; species Acanthosepion esculentum. The sequence goes on along the minus strand of OZ038480.1, from coordinate 96,598,419 downwards.
AAGATACATTTAAGTCTTCAGTTGTCCGAATAATCGAGGAAGTTTGACTCTTTGGCATAAAGATTTGTCCTTATTCTACCATCCATTAACTGAAGCTGATTGTTACCAGAAGGTTTCTTGTAAATAATATTTTTAAAAATTCCTTGTGACTCACAGAATATTTTACAATCATAAACAGAATTTTGTTCGTTATTTTAACCAGCATCTGTTTTCTATACCTTATGCATTTACGAGGTGTGGCAATAAACGCTGTAATAAATATGGCGACAAAGATGAGGACAATAGTCCGAATAGTGTAAATAATGTACATAATACCTCATCTCAGAAATATAGACTAATAAAATATAAACATCCTATCTCCACTCTCGCTTGTAACCATCCATTATAATAAACATTTTCAGCGCTAAACCTGAATTAGTCAATATTTTACACTAGATTTTACCGGCAGTATATTCTCTACTATATTGGTGAATATTTACTTTTGAATATTGACAAACCTATTTCTCTATATTTACAAGAATATGTACTTCACCGCCATTTGTTAAGCGTCTCTCTACTGTATTGCGAACCGTCGTAAACGGAACCGCATATACGTGTACAGTTGCTTTTGAATCATTACAGAAGTGAAAGGTTAAAAATAAGAAAAAAAAATCGAACTATAAATATGAAATAAAAAAAATATTGGCTAGGGGAGAGACAATCGAGCGGTGACAATATTGATATCATCTCCAACTGGGACAAGGGACGTATCGTCACTGTTGCATCTTGGAGCAAAATAAAGAAAAAGAGAAATATATCTGTTCGCCCGTTTAATAGTACTTAAACAGCGCCATCTAACCGTATATTGGAAGACAAGGCAATAACAATATTGAGATAATAAATAAAAAGGTTACAACAGATTAAAAGACCTTAAACTAAATGCATATAAGCCTAGTGTGTAAACCGCTCTCTCTCGAGCAGTTTATCCACATTGATACATGCCTGGCGCAGTGATCTGTCCCTGCGCTGGCAGTGTCACGGCTATGAATAGCTTGGACCAGCTATGACCAACCAAGACCAGCTATGACGAGCTTAGACCAGCTTGGACAAGCTATGACCAGCTAAGACCGGCGGCCAGAATGAAGACACTCTGGTACCCACGTTAAAAACAAACCTTGCGTCACAATCTTACTCAGAGTAAGGGGAGGTTGAGTAAATACAAACTAAATGCATATACGCCTGTGGAACTCCCTTCCTTATTCCTGTTTCCCTGACAAATACAAGCTCCAACTATTTAAGTGTAACGTCAATCGACATCTCCAGCTGCCCCGATCTATCCACTTCCCTTCTCCACATCCTTTCACCTTTCATTCCTATCTGCTCTCGCTCCAAATACCCTGTAACCCCCTTGCCTTGATCGATCCACTATCTTTCTCCACATCCTCTCCTTTACCACTCCTATCTGCTCTTCCTCCAAACCATCTGTAACTCCTTGCGTGCTAGTGGCTTCCAGCCTTGCTTGGAGTGATAAGCTTAAAATATATATATATATATATATATATATATATATATATATATATATATATATATATATATAAGCAGATAAACAAAGATTACAAATTGAATAACATTAAATGAAAAATAACAATTGGTACGGTCGCTATTTCTAGTTCAACGGGTAAACAATGGCAGCTAAAATTTCCGTATATAAATGACGGGTTGTCATCATTTGTAGAGGTAAATGGAGAACAAAAATGATATATTTCAATATCGGAGATATTTTCATCTACTGTTATACCTTGAGATACGAGCGTGCCAACATATGAGCTTCTTGAGATCGAGCCGGAGATTGGCCGATATTTTGCCTTGAGATGCGAGCTGAATTTTGAGATACGAGCGAGTTTCAGTTAAGCATTCACAGTACACATGTTCACCTCTGCTCTAGAAGGATCTCTGTTTGTTGCGTGTTTTTTTTGTTCTTGTTTTGCGAAATTCCTTTAGCGACACCATGAGTCCGAATAAAGTAAGTTTAGAGAGCATGAGTGAATTTTTAGGAGCCTGGAACAGATCAGAAAAATGCCCATTAATTTCAATATAACTCATTTAAACACACAAAAAAAACTACCAAACTCCATCCGGAACATACTACTAGAAAATACAAGCATAATAACCTCATCCACATAAAAAAATGATTAAAAATAATGTCCTAATAATAAAAGAATGAAAATGACAGAACTCGACAACATTAACTATGAACACGGCCACAATGTACTGACCGTGTTTGGAAAATAAAAAATCTCTATAACTCTAGATACATACATAACCCAATCCATACATTCAGTTGAAAGTAAAATAAATCATCCTTGATAATGGCTAAAAGTATAGCCGAAAACGCTCGGAAATGTGGAACCTTTGGATAGTTTTTACACACTGTGTTCAGAAAAGAAAACTCTTGTACGAAGACATGAAAAATTTAATAAAAAGATCAATCGCAATACCTTGTCAGTCGTCTTAAATATAAATATAAATATATATATATATATATATATATATATATATATATATATATATATATATATATAGTTGAACTCAATTTCACCCTAGACCTTAAGCGGAACTCATATATACGATGCATTACTAAAGATCCTGGGAAAATGGTCGACTCCTTGTACCGTTCCAGAAAGCACCTGACTCCACCTGCCATGTCCGATTTTTACAACTCAGATCAGGACAAAGGTGGTGTATTGCTGCCATTTCTGGGATGGCGTTGTTTAATACTCTCCTTCGAAACTTGACCGTTTACGCGCCCTTGAAAGAGGCTAATTATTTTCCAGCAGACGACACATTCATCTTCCACAGAAGAAATATTGCAAACCTAGCTCTGATCTATGATCTACTGCCATCGAAATTGTTCCGAAAGCTACATTCCTTAGTTCAACCTGTTCAGACATTCACAGCTATGCCTGTCATGTTATGTACACATGGGAGAATCATTCTTATTACTTTCGTATTCTATTGCCAGGAAGGAAGTTCCATTCGGACAGGTTCTTCTAGAGATCCACAAATTTAGGGAACAGATTTTCCAGAGGGTGCTTACCCGATCACTACCATCTTAATCTCCACAAGTCTAGAGTCAACCGTTATCTATCGCAAATATCTTCATAATATACAATTCTTAAGTCCATAAAACAAACCTATTGAGTAACCCTCTAACTTGAGTGGATCTAGAGTCTTGCACTGTGCGGGGAAAAAGTTGATTTTATAAGAAGGTATTTCTTTCAAATTATGAAAAGAAATGCTACAACGTGACTGAAAAATGTGAATCATAAGAATAAAAGTAACAATTCTATTCTAGTTATCAATTTGTTTCTCTCAGAAAAGCAGAAAGAAAGAAAAAGAAACTTCAAAACTTTCATGATTTAATTCCAGAGCTCCGCTGTCTCTAAAATGTAGCACAGGAAACGGTTTTATTTTACAGCACATCCTTACTAAAACAATCAAGAAAGAAGGTCATTAGATTATATGACGGATGCAGGTAGTATTATATTTCTTAATGTTTGGCATACAAGCAGAGTAAATTATAAGAGAAAATATCATCAAGTCATCTCATTATTAAATTCAAGTGCATCTACTTACTTCTTCCGGTATAAGAGACACTGTAGATTTGTAGGACATATTCGTGTTTTCCGACAGGTTTGTCTGCGGGTGAAATGATTTTTTTTTAGATCCAGAAAATTAGTACAAGTGAAAAGAAAACGAATATTTAAAATCAATACAAAACTTTTGCAGTAAGATAACAGATCTAAAGTAATATTCATTTTTAGGAGAGGATAAGTTAAAACAAAATATTAAGTAAAGGAATTTTTAAGCCTAAAGATCTACTTTAGCGCACCTAACATTTTACTGTTGATGATATGAATCCAAACGAACGCTTGTCATAATGAATCTGTTATCAAGCTTTTATTCAAATTAATCTAAAATTAGTAGATAATTATATACGAGGATGGATAAATTTATTTGCGGCCCGACCTATTCACCAAGACACCATCTTGATGTAAAATAATATTCTGTCATTTGGGGTTCATTCCCTCCCCTCTTATTTTAGTCATCCATAAATTTGTATGTATAAATTTTATAATCATTCAGATTTTTATGTCATAGGGCGCGTTTTGTAGATCTCCCTTGAGAGGATACGGTATTATGTTGTATGGAGGATTTATTGGTGACGGACGAGTTTTTATGGTGAATGTGCAAATTGTAATGAGTGAATGGGTCGTGAGTCGTTAGCTAGGTATAAGATAGTTAGTGATGAACAGCCTCAACCCCTCCCCACTTTTCGTCCACGTGCCATAATTGTATTTTTAAAATGAATATAAATAATATTCTATGATTAGGCTGAGGTCTTAATGGTGTTTAAATGTTCAAGATGATGGGGTGGAAAATATTACATGATTGTCAAGGTATACCTCGTTTTTTGGGCAATCGCAGAAAGCAAAAAGAATGTTTAGAGCACCATAGAAAATGTAGAACAACAGAAATAAAATACCATTCCGCGTAACCATCACAAAATAGATAAGGTCAGGTGCCTGAAAAAAATGGCTGTATTGAAAACAGAAATTTAAAACAAAGAAACTGAGCTGCATTGGCAATAGAAAATCTTTGATACATACAGAACAAATTAATACTAATATCGATGAAATGGTATGCCTGTTGTCCAGTGCGGATCCTAGAGTATGCTTTTAATAAGACACTGACTATTTATCCAAATTTAATATGAATTGAAATTATTACTTCTATTTCATTAATGAATATATATTTTCTTTGGAATATTTCTACAAAGGTAAATAATTACTTAAACTAATTATTATTTAATAGTCGAAATAATAGACAAAGTGTGCTGGTAAATATTAAATATCACAAAAGTAATAAACTTTTATTCATTCCAATTTTAAAAGATTCCTCTTCTCTGCATCAGTTATTTTTTTTTATGCATTGTACATGCAATGTCAGCGATTTATACATCTTCAAAAAGATCAAAGTACATTTTGATGTTGACCGAACTAACCAAAAAGTGGATAAAATTCCGGTCTCATAAATAAAATTCTCGTATATAAAAAGAAATAAATTTAACATTGACAATTCCCCCCAAATTAATTCAAATTTTAATGTCAAATTAAGAAAATAATAATAATATTCGAGATATATAGTTATACGTACAATATCCAATATATACACGCCATTATCAAATTGAGAAAATTAACATAATATCAAATACACTACAGTTCAAAAGTTTGAAATCTCCCCCAGAATTAGCATGGGATGAATTTGACAGAAGGTGAAAAAAAAAAAAATGAAAAAGAGCTCTTTGAGCCATTGAAAAAAGAATAGAATCAATCATGAAATTTGAGAAACGTTTTCAACGAATGCCAAAAATCTGTGCTGCAGTCATCAAGGCTAAAGAAGGATATTTTAACCAGAGCAAAATTTAATCATAAAATGCTTTTTTATCATAATAAAATTTCTAATAAAAAAAAAAGTAAGAAATCACGTCTCACCATTTTTGTAACCGCGTATAATAATTTTCTCTTATTTAAAGTGCAAAACAAGTACTTTTGGGCTAATTTTAAAAAGAAATACCTGAAATGACATCAATGTTTTGAACTGTGGTCTATATACACTTATTTCCTGCTCACAAATTCATGCTTCATTTACAAAACTGTCAATGATCGCTTGAAACGAATGCACGTTCCAACACACTGCGGGAACTCATCTACAATTTTAGATAGGTACCTCCAAAAATTCGTATATACCTAAGCTTTAAATGCATTTTTCGTAAAGGAAAAATTTATTTTCGAAGCTTTCCTTCAGCTTCAATTGAAAGCTAGAGGATTACATTTTCTAATACCAGAAAAACATACTGTGGAGAATTTCAAATAGAAATTTGAATAATTTTTAGACTATTCTTCCGAAAAAACAATCGAAACGGCCATTTTTAACTTTCTGAGAGAAATTTAGACAAAACTTATTTTTTCCTTTTTGAAAATCCCTCTAAAATAAGATATACATTTCTGAAACGTTACTTTCGTAAAATTAGCAAATTTAAATTAATCTGTTCTGAAACATAAATGACTTATAGCATAAAATATTCTCGACAAACATTTCTTGACCTCGATGTGTTGTTATTTTCACCTCTCCATCGATAATTTAGCGGATGAATGTGTTGACAGGTTTAGTAAGGTGCACCCACATTGACATAACGCTGTTTTTTGTTTCTTATAATAATTTAAAATATAATAAAAATGTCTTACCATTACAAAAGTAACTCAATAATGATACATAATTTTATTAATTATTAATATTACATTAATTTATTACATATTTAATTTAATAACTGAGATAATAATTACTAGAATTATTATTATATTAATAATTAGAATATCTCACTCAGTTATTAACACTTTAAATTGATAAATGAAATAATTTTATTATCTCAGTTTAATTTTTAATTTAATAACAGAGTGACAGAAGCCGAAGACATTTATATGTCAAGGGGCTTTCTCTAAGGGGGAGACAAGCCTTGAAAAACGTGACCTTTTAACCATAATGTCATTTACGAGATATCATACTAAAAAAATAACATTTTGACGCACAAAAAATATCTTTAATTATGGTAAAATTTTTGGTAGCAACATTTGTATTAAGCCTTTACTTTCAGCTTAGTAAATATAGTCTTCACTTAAAAACTTAACCTACCCTGTACTCTGTTTGGAAGAGATTTTAAAACATTGTTTTAAAATTAAAGAAAAATGAAAAACAAAGAAAAATGCAAACAATTCTCGTAAAAATTCTTTATTCATTGAAATTTTGTTTTCTTCAGATAATAATGTCCTTAATGTATATTATTTATAAAAGCAAATGAAAGCCTATCTAATTCAATAATTAGATAGTTTTATTGCAGTTTTTATTTTACGTTTTGGAGTAGATTTTAAAACGTTGGCACTAGTTGTGAAATACAAAATTGCTGATTTAATGTCTTCAAGGTGTCCTGCTTATAAGTAATATAAAACAATTTGCGAACTATTTGAAATTCTAGAAAATTTCATTAAATTAATTTATGGGAGTCGGGGGTAAGAAATGTAAAAAGAAAAACATTTTTACCAAGATTTTCTAAAAATAAAACTTTCAAAAATAAAGTAATTCATTTTTGAATAAGTCCTGAAAGTTTCATTAAAATCAGACAATTATTTGATTTTTGCAAGAATTTCCAAATTAATAGGTTTTCCCTCGGAAACTGCTACATTAAAATGGCCATTACCACAAGTAGTACAAAGTTGACAAAAAACAACAACAAAAAAAAAAAAAAGAAAGGAAACAAAAAAACGAGATTTTTTACCCAAATTTAGAATGTGTTAGAAAGAAGGAAAAAAATTTAAAATAACTAAAAAAACTTTATTTTTTTTCTCTTAATATTAACAAACATTTTGACGATAAAACTTTATTTTTATTGAGTTTGGGGCCTTTTATCATTATGCTATACTGATTTTTAGCACATTATTGGAGGAGCCTATTCTTAGATGACAATGTGTTATCAACGTAACATAATAACAGGCGAATGGTCTTCATACGTAATTATATTAATCTTATATGCGACTGGGATTTTATTCACATTTGAAGTAAGAGGGTGGGTTTTTGTCCACTGAAATGTCATGTTTTCAATTTTGATTATATGGCATATAATAACTACTTTTGTACAAGGTGATTCTTCCATCTTAAACGCTTTTCCAATTCAATGTTTTGATTATTCCTTTTGTTAATGTTGCTTTGTTAAATATTTTTATCCATTTTGGCCTCACGGCTGTCGATTTAATAATAACTAAATAAAAATAATAATAATTATTGTAATTATTATTATTATTTTATAATTAAATAAATTTAAAACGTTAATTATTTTATAAAATGTTACTTATTTCAATAGGAAATTTACTTAAACATTCCAGTGATATATGTTCCAACTCGGAAACCAACCCAAAATTTTCATTATATTCGAAAACAAACTTGGGATTTAACTCTCTTCATATATTTACGTACAGCATGAATAGCTATATAATGCATTTTGTTTTGTGCCTTTTATTCCAGTTAGTTACGATTTTCAACAGTGTATGTCCGGTTATTAAAATTTGAAGCAGAAAATCAAATATTGTACGTTTAAAAGTCCTAAATAAATTCAGATTTATATTTCAGAAGCCAATATTTTTGTGTACAAAACAGATTCTACAGAAAACACTAATTTAAGTTGTAAACATCAATTTCAATGCATGAGCGTTAGCAAAAGGAATAGTTCAACATGCAAATTACACATTGAAGACACCAATATCAAACAAGTACAACAATTTAAATATTTGGAAAGTGTTTTAACAGGAGATGAAATTGCAACAGTGAAATCCGAAGGCGCATTGGGATAGCGAAAGATGCCTTCCAAAACGCAAAGTATTAAGAAACAGAAAACTGTCATTAGAAAAGAATACTGAACATTGATGTAATATCAATCCTCCTATATTGCAGCGAATGCCAGGCAGTCTCCTCACAGATGAAAGAAGAGACAGGAGGCAGCAGGAATGCGTTTCTACAGAAGGATGCTGTGAATACCAAGTACCAAACATTTTTTACAATGATGTCCACCCAGTACAAAGTCCAAGATCTTTTCGGGCTAGAAGGTTACAGAACAAGATGAAGATGCCACCAAGATGCATGGCTCCACTGGAAGGGAAAGAGAAATAAAAACTTCATAAGGAACCGGAAACCAAATAATTTCACCATTTATTGAATTGTAACGTTTATTCCGATATTTATAATATTATTATTATTATTTAGTAATAATGTCAGACTAAAAGAAAATCCTGCCAGTATTGATTTCGTAGAAGGAACGTAAACAGAGTAATTTTCAAAAGAATTTTTAATCCGACATTATTACTCAAAATAAACGATACAATTCAGTGAATGGTGAAATTATTTATACTTACAAAGAAAGAGGAAACTGGATTTTAATTTATTTATTAACATTTTTCCTCAATAGGAATAGATAGGTTCGCCTGCTGTGCGGTTCGCACGCCTCTACTATCTTTTCAAATGGAGTAGAGGTTTATCCCTTGTTTCTGTTTGACTATAGCCTTGTGAATGAAATTAGGTAGACGGAACTATTTGAGAACCGTCTATGGTTACATGACGTCATATCTCATTGGAACTAAGGCTTTAAGCGTAATGGCCTTGTTCAGACTTGATTACGTCAGATAATGCACTATATCCCAGAAACTGTAAATTTCGCACAGCATAGTTGCTGTATAAACCACAGGTGGATTCTGTGGTTGTATAACAAACAAAAATGTGCATGAGCAGGCGTCTGCAACAGGTATTGGCTAGTCGCGCTCAAAGACATACATGGATTCAAGCGGTCTTTCGCTTTTGCTGATGGAAAAAAGTAATATAGATTAGATTCCTGTCGGAAGCACTTTTAAAGTTATAAAACTAATCTGTGTCCCATTATAATATTACTTTCACATACTCAAATATAGTATGTCGGGTTACCTCCTCCTAATTTTCGAAACTGCTCCTAGGAGACGCTTTCAGGACTATAAATTCTCTGCGATAACTTTTTATCACAGTCTTCTGATCTTATCCGCCAACATGTAACCTCTGGCGGAGAACACGCTTCCCTTTTGGGAAACGCATGAACTACACGCACACACATACGTACGCACATTTACTCATTACACATACTCTGGACCATTAGGTTTCCGCATCCATTTATCACACACATCTTTGTCACTTATAAACCTTTATTGTTCATACATTATCATTTTTTGTAAATATATATTCGTTTTGTCGTTTCCTTACATTTATATACGTGAACTCACATCCCGAGTCTGCCATGTTTGTTGTGGGCATTTCAGAAGACACGTGTTTATCTTTCAACGCATGCACCAGCTCGCAACAAGTTGGCGACGCCCGACGTGATAATTATTTTTCTCCTGTTAACAAGAAACACACAAGACTATATATGTACAGACTCAAATATACGAGGGTCATTAAATAAATAAGGTGAATTTTTCGGTATAAGGACTTCTAATACAGATAGAAGCTTACTCTTTTTTATTTTTTTGTTTTACTTCTTTTTCACATGGATTTAATTTCTTTTGCAGATTAAAAAAAAAACTTTGAGAGTTTTGGCGATTAACAAAGATGGCCGACCGAGAAACATGCTCCAGGATTGAACAGCGGTCAGTTATCAAGTTTTTGGTTGCTGAAGGGTGCAAACCAGTTGGAATTCATAGGAGAATGTCAACTGTGTATGGTGCCACATGTTTCAGCCAAAAAATATCTACAAGTGGGCTAAATTGTTTAAAGAATGACGGAGCAGTGTTGAGGATGAAGACAGGCCTGGGAGGCCTACAGAAGTGAGGTCTCCAGAGGTGATTGAATCAGTCAATGACCTCATTCAGTCTGACAGAAGGGTGACAGTGGATGACATTGCAAGGACTTTGAGCTTAACTGTTGGGACAAACGCAGGGCTCATCAGTCAGAAGGAGTCATCTTGCATCATGACAACGCAAGGCCTCACACAGCAGCCCAAACGGTGCAGACCATCACCTAGCTGGGCTGGGAACTGCTCCTTCATCCCCCTTCAGACTTTCACTTGTTTGGTTCCTTGAAAGCGTTCACGAGAGGCACGGAGTTTAAAAGTGAGGATGAAGTCAAAAGTGTTGTGAGCGACTGGCTGAGACATCAGTCCAAAGATTTTTACGCTGAGGGAATACGGCAGCTTGTGCACAGATGGGAAAAGTGTGTGACAGTGCCGGGAGACTACGTTGAAAAAAAAAGAAAGAAAGTAAACTTCTATCTGTATTAGAAGTCCTTATACCGAAAAATTCACCTTATTTATTGAATGACCCTCGTACATTTACAAACGTTTTTCAAACCGAGAGCTAGTGACCCCCCACCAAAAAAAAGACAACATCGATGAACTTCTCTTCCTACTCTACCATGCACTGTGGACACTATAAACTTATAGCAAAAACAATTTACAAACACTGTAAGATATCTATACAACGGATGATGTTCTCCGACTCGGCAAATAGATTTTTGCGACACTTGGGACTCGAAAAAAAATCGCTATTCGCTTTTCAATTACTGCTACATCGGTCCATCAGTAGGCAACAATACACATTCCTCATCCCTACCGTCTTTTGTTTGACCCTTTTCTTCTCTCAGGTACCATTACGCTTGGCTTGACCTCAACCGGTAGACATCACAAAATCTTTTTCTTCGATAAAACGAAAATACAAACTATTTCAACTTTAATCAACACTTCTTCTGGGGTAATCAAATAAAGCGTGACATACCTCAAAAGGCAACTGTCGTTTTTTCACTACTTCGACGATACCATTTGACCAACACTAAGAATTTGCGAGTATGACATGCAATCGACAATAATAGCAAATTTTCGTAAAGTTCTCAAACATCCATTCGACATTCAGTAGAAATTCTACATCAGCTCAACTTTGCCACAACGCTGCTTCAATTAAATTTTGTGTGCCAACAACATTATCCAAACAAACGGGGCTTTTCTCAAACAAAACGACTCTAACAACAAGGAATGAATCCAACGGGAGGACAAAACCAATTCAACGTGAAACATTGGAAAAAGGTAAAATTTTATTAGCAAACACTGAAGAGTTTACACTGCCGACGCATTTTCCAGAGCATCCTACATTCAACTAGAAAATAATACAGCACCCTGATGACAGCACAAATATATTTCGTCGAATCGTGCATTTCAACCACACTTCTGATACCTTTTGTTATCAACTCACGAGGACAGAAACAACTTCCACGAACTTTGCATATGAACAGAAAAATTCTACCCATCTGGAGGGGAATATTGTCTCCTAGGAGACGCTTTCAGGACTATAAATACTCTGCAAGAACTTTTTATCATCTTCTGATCTTATCCACCAACATGTAACCTTTGGCGGAGAACACGTTTCTCTTTTTGGGAAACGCATGAACAAAACACACATACGTACGTGCGTACGCACATTCACTCACTACATTTTAATAGACTGTTAGATTTCCGTATTCATTAGGACTCACTAATGGACTATTAGGTTCCAGTATTCATTTGTTACACACATCTTTTTCATTTGCAACCCTTTATTGTTAATACAGTATCATTTGTTTGTACTTAACTATTGGTTCTTGTCCTTCCTTTTTCATTCATTTACGTAGACCCACATACCAAGTCTGGCATGTTTATTGTGGGCATTTTAGGAGACACGCGGTTTATCTCTCAACTCATACACCAGCGCGCAACAAGTATGTTTTAAATACACATCAAACATACTTAAACTTTATCGTTAAAAAACAAAAATATAGAGGGAAAATATAAAAAATTATTATCCATTTTTATTTCTGAAATGAAAATTAGAACTTTCTATAAAGTAACTTTTCTGCTTTTTTGTTAGTAAATTCTCCAATGACATGTCGAAAAACTGTCAATTGTCGTTTATATATATATATATATATATATATATTGATAGTTTAAGTTACTCGAAATCGAAAGATCTTTCAACTGTGAGTACTGTCCTGGCGTTAAAATCATTTTATTTCAATACAGCCTATACAGGCATATAGCCTACAGCAGACGCAAAAGTGCCACCCGGGGCGGACCGCCCCATCCTGCTCTTCTAGCTACTGTCCATAATGGAAAAAGATGGAGTATTAGGTCTAAAGGATAAACCATAATATTGATAAGTTATCAAATCAAGACGTTTTCCTCTTCTACTGAACAGATTTTTTAATCATTTCACCTCAAGCAAAGCGATAATGTCACTAAGACGCAAGGGTTTACTGGGATGAAATAAAAAATTTTCTTCTTACTAGGTGGGTATCTGCATCAAATAATCGTCTCACAGCTCAAGCGGGACGGAAAAATTAGCAGCACCGGAAATGACGGGAACGAGCCGAATACGGGATCAAGACGAACAGGATTTCCACACAGGAACACCTCACGTAAGGTTCGTAGCCGAGACACCCGAAAAACAACTCAGACATTCTGGGTAACGCACGGTAATTGTGTTATACGCCCAGCACGGCAGATTGCTCACCGGCCTTTCTCAGAAAATGTTCCTGCTTTTATTGAGTCCAAAACATTAGCGGTTTGCTTCAGTCAGTCAGTTATGTGCCATGTGTGATAAACGATCATGTATCGAAAGATACATGAGTGACAAAGCAGATATTTTTCCCGCAGTAGGTTGCCATTTTTTTCTGCAGTAGACCAGTTGCCATCTAAGGCTATAGAACCTGGTCTGTCCTGCTATTTACCCATACCTGGGGAGAGAAGAGGATTCATACCTTTCCCAATGGTATTAACACGTAAGTCGATGTAATGGATCTGACTAGATTTCGAACTCGGCTCTCCGATTCCTCAATCTGAGCCGCTATCCATTACTCCACCATGTTCGCTTACTAAACGAATTATTTGCATAGATAACAACTCTCCGTTCATCGAGAGCTGATAGATGCTTTTCATCTTCATGACCAAATGTTCCGGGGTCCGTACCGGCTCTGTCCTGGCAGGGAAGCTGTTTGCTTTGTTTTTATAGAAATAGCACACTAGACGTCGTCTGTTTGACCGACGGGAGAGGGTATCGTTATCAGTGGTGGAAGGCAGCTCAGTCGGCGCTTCGATTCCAGGACAAAAACCTTAGGAGAAAGAACCGAAAACCGAATCATGAACAAGGGATAAACCTCTACTCCTGTTCAAAAGACAGGCGAGGAGTATGAGGTGGTAACCGAACCTATCTACTCCTGCTTATGCGTAAGTGAATCAAAAGAAAAACTATATTCTTGGCTATGTTTGCTTTTCAAGCCAAGTTAATTTCAAATCGAGCGCCGATGATGGTAATAAAAATTATAAACGTATTCCGACTAACTGCAGGAATCATTCGAAGTGAGTAATTTATATAATTACAAATGTTTAAAAGACATTTGTGTATGTAACAGTATTAGCGAGTTAGCAAAGCATAAAGAGGAATAGCCTAATAAATTAGTTGAAGAAAATATACAATATTCAAAGCATTAAATAAACGCTGTATGATATTTTTTCAAACAAGAACTGTCGTTGCGGTGAAACGTCTTAAAACGTTTTATTAAATTCAACCGACATTGTTATCTGCTTAATATTTCATTGTATTACCTTATAAGATTTTGAGCAACGGTATTATGTGTAGATATAAAAGAAGATTACGTTCAAATATGAAGCAGACTGTCGCTGTTCGGTATTGACCACGTACATACACACAAGCACAAATAATAAAATAGTTTTTTTTTTAAGCTTATCACCCCAAGCAAGGCTGGAAGCCACTAGCACGCAAGGGGTTACAGAAGGTTTGGAGGAAGAGCAGATAGGAATGGTAAAGGAGAGGATGTGGAGAAAGATAGTGGATCGATCAAGGCAAGGGGGTTACAGAAGATTTGGAGCGAGAGCAGATAGGAATGAAAGGTGAAAGGATGTGGAGAAGGGAAGTGGATAGATCAAGGCAACTGGAGATGTCGATTGACATTACACTTAAATAGTTGGATATTGTATTTGTCAGGGAAACAGGAATAAGGAAGGGAGTTCCACAGGCGAGATATGCGAGGCATGAAGCTATTGGAGTAGAAGAGACGTCTACATCTAACAGTTTCAACGGTACCACTTCCAAAACTAGGTATTTCCTGTCTCCCCACTAAGACAAGTTGTGACACAAAGTCTTTTTTAAGGTGGGGCGTACATCCGGGCAAGGTACAAAAACTGCCCGTAGCACCCGCAACCGTCGGCTGCGCTGGCCTCGGTGCGAGCACCGGTCCCTCTCTCTGGTTCAAATGAAAGGGCACGGCCTCGGGCAGCTGTTTCCCAGGGCTGGGCACCTTTCAGTAGAATTTTCCACAGTTACGACTTATATTACTTTTATTATAGATCTGACTGACGATAAATCGTCACTTGAAAGTCAGTTTTACAAGTGGCAAGTAGAAACGAGAGTTATATTTTGCTTTTATATATAAACTATCATTTGGCTTTGAGCACTTTATCTTTTAACATTTTTTAGCGTTTAAAAGTTTCTTGTTTATTATATCAGGTGTTACATAATATCAAGTAATTTCGATGTTAATGCCAATGGAAGGAAGAAAAGTTTTAGGAACAAAATAATGGAAGTCGAGTGGACCGTTAAATGAAAGAACAAGAAAATTAAATAAGAATAAATTTTCTCATTAATATCTAATTCTATTTTACATAACCGTAAAGAAATATCTGTTCCTCATGTAGACTAGCGAATTCTTCACAATTTCCTCGGAGATGATGAGAAAACTTGAGACAACATAAATGCGGTTCTACAGAAGGATGCTGAGAATACAATAGGTGGAGCGTGTATCAAGAAGGTTTTAAGGAAAATCGAACCAAAAATATATACATAATCAGAAAGAGACAGCTGAAATCTCTGGAACATTTAAAGAAAAATAGATCCCGAAGACTCACATGACGTACTGAAGGCAACATGGATTGATCGAGTTGTTTGTTTTTTTTACAGGTAAACCATTTTTTGGATTGTAAAAAAAAAAAAAAAAATTATTATTTTAGAGATAATAATAATTTTCAGATTCCTCACGCCAAATATTCACACCACAGCTGGGGAGAAGACGTGAATTGATACTTTTCCACAGGGTATCTTTGCGTAAGTTGAGAATGGGCTCTCAGATTTCAAATTCCTATCCGTTATCAAATTACATAACCCTAACATCCACGCTTACAGAAACTGGCATTCCAAAGTGGTCACCCATCTAGGTATTGACCAGGACCGACGGTGCTTAACTTTGGTTATAGGACGAAAACCGGTGTTTCATTGTGGTATGACTGTAAAACTTGAAGGTAAAAAAACGAAGTAGTCTGCATAATAAGCTTCAATAAATGAATGGCAGAACAGGGATTTGGAGTAGTAGTGAGAAGACAAACATTAGTAAGATCTACAGACGACAGTTACTGAAAGCCATGATCGGCCAGGTTCCGACGGAATAGGGCACATAATAGATGAGGAAAAATACTTAGTTTTTGCTAGTTATATCGTCATTTAAAGCCAATATTTCAAATAAAAATTCACCTTTCTGATGTATGTAGAAGATAAAACTTTTCTCTGTATTATTCACATAGTTAGAGATTCTTGATAAAATCCAAAGAAGAATCAGCAATATTATTGGTCTTGATCTGGCGTCTCGGCTACTGTCAATTTCCCGCCGTAGTAAAGATTCCTCCTGTGCCTTTTATTGTCCGGAGGGGCTCTTCACTATGCTAAATACACATTGGGGTTTAGATATTTAAATTGCTGTTTTATACCCCATTGTATATATGAGGACTAGTATGGCTTCATGGAGATTCTGAGGTATTATGGTGGATGTAGTAAGAATGTTAAATAATAATGTGTTGTTTTGGTATGAGGAATATTGTGGTATGCTTGGGTCAGCAATTGTGGTTAGCTAAGTTTAATTATACGACAGAACAAGACTATCCTTTCCCCATTACCCACTTTTGGTACTGTGCCACATTGTTGTAAATTTTACAAAATAAATATTGCTCTTCACTATGGTACATAGATTAGCGCAGTACTAGATTGGCGGAACGGTTTTATCAGCTGAATTGTCTAAATGTCACTAAGTTATACGTTAAAATTTTCTTTTCTCGCTTGTTGAACACTGTTCCAGATTCTTGCTTTTCAGCCAAATTTGATCTTCAAAAATTTAAATGCAATGGCAATTGTTATCTACTGTCTTCCTGATTACGCTTCTATCGTTCTCGCTACTTAATGTAGCCGTTTTTTCATTCTTTCACACCCACTAACACCTTAGTGGCTTTACCCGCCTTCCATGAGGTGAATATCAATTAAATAAGACAAGTAGAAGATATTATTATATTAAAGATATTCTAAATTTCGTTGCCCAGCACAAGCGAAATACTTTTTGCCTTAATAAAAAATGCACTAATCATGTTTAATCAGATTAAGCAAAATTACTTATCCGAATCTTACCATTTATTATTCAAACGTTCCTTCACGATAGGATTTTGGTTATTAAATACATCCGTGATAATCTTTCAGACTATATCTTTCTAGCGGAGGCTGAAGAATTAGAAGTAATATTGAAGGACGTCAGACCAGCTTCTATTGTTACAAAGTTTTGCTTCAGTAAAAAGCAAAAACATGTTGTATGCAATAAAACCTCCGAGGAACTATTTTTCTTTTATAGATTTCTTATTGTTAACCCCGTTTTCGTATTACTTCTCTTGTCATTTGTTTTTCCTTCCCATTTTCTTTCCTACGTCATAACAAAATGGCTACCCAGCCATGTATTTCTCTTATATTTTTTGTTTATCACTTTATCTCTGTGGTCAGGCTTTCCTTTCTTCATATCTGTTGTTTTCTGTCTTTCCTTTGGAATTGTATCAAAAAGCTGTAGTCAATCCTTCCGGATCCAATCCGCATCAAAACGCCTCTCGATTGGGAAAGTTATCAATAAAAGTACCGCGGATTTGCCGTCTCTTTTCATCGCATCAGTTTTTTCGGTCGCTCTCAAAAGGCCTTTCGAATTATTCTTCATCCATCACCGTATCCAATAAGTCCACAGTACAGCCGGTGATTCTGGCTTACAGTATGATAAACAATTTAGAAAAGGAAATAAAAAAAACAAAGAATTGAAAAAGAAGGGCGTACAGCAGAAGAAAAAGACGTTAGATATATGCAAAAAAATTTGGAGGAAAGAATGAAGAGTTGAAAAAGAGTCAATTGAATGAGTGAAGGGCGGAAACAATCAGATGAGTGAGTGTAGGACAGAAGGAAACAGCTGAAAGCGCACAGGACAGGAGGAAACAGATGAATGAGTACAGAGTAAAAAAAGAAACAGATGAAAGAGTACAGGACACAGTAAACAGATGAAAGAGTACAGGACACAGTAAACAGATGAAAGAGTACAGGACACAGTAAACAGATGAAAGAGTACAGGACACAGTAAACAGATGAAAGAGTACAGGACACAGTAAACAGATGAAAGAGTACAGGACACAGTAAACAGATGAAAGAGTACAGGACACAGTAAACAGATGAAAGAGTACAGGACACAGTAAACAGATGAAAGAGTACAGGACACAGTAAACAGATGAAAGAGTACAGGACACAGTAAACAGATGAAAGAGTACAGGACACAGTAAACAGATGAAAGAGTACAGGACACAGTAAACAGATGAAAGAGTACAGGACACAGTAAACAGATGAAAGAGTACAGGACACAGTAAACAGATGAAAGAGTACAGGACACAGTAAACAGATGAAAGAGTACAGGACACAGTAAACAGATGAAAGAGTACAGGACACAGTAAACAGATGAAAGAGTACAGGACACAGTAAACAGATGAAAGAGTACAGGACACAGTAAACAGATGAAAGAGTACAGGACACAGTAAACAGATGAAAGAGTACAGGACACAGTAAACAGATGAAAGAGTACAGGACACAGTAAACAGATGAAAGAGTACAGGACACAGTAAACAGATGAAAGAGTACAGGACACAGTAAACAGATGAAAGAGTACAGGACACAGTAAACAGATGAAAGAGTACAGGACACAGTAAACAGATGAAAGAGTACAGGACACAGTAAACAGATGAAAGAGTACAGGACACAGTAAACAGATGAAAGAGTACAGGACACAGTAAACAGATGAAAGAGTACAGGACACAGTAAACAGATGAAAGAGTACAGGACACAGTAAACAGATGAAAGAGTACAGGACACAGTAAACAGATGAAAGAGTACAGGACACAGTAAACAGATGAAAGAGTACAGGACACAGTAAACAGATGAAATAGTACAGGACACAGTAAACAGATGAAAGAGTACAGGACACAGTAAACAGATGAAAGAGTACAGGACACAGTAAACAGATGAAAGAGTACCGGACACAGTAAACAGATGAAAGAGTACCGGACACAGTAAACAGATGAAAGAGTACCGGACACAGTAAACAGATGAAAGAGTACCGGACACAGTAAACAGATGAAAGAGTACAGGACACAGTAAACAGATGAAAGAGTACCGGACACAGTAAACAGATGAAAGAGTACAGGACACAGTAAACAGCTGAAAGAGTACAGCGTAAAAAGAAACAGCTGAAAGAGTACAGCGTAAAAAGAAACAACTGAAAGAGTACAGCGTAAAAAGAAACAGCTGAAAGAGTACAGCGTAAAAAGAAACAGCTGAAAGAGTACAGCGTAAAAAGAAACAGCTGAAAAAGTTCAGGGCAGAAGTAAACAGATGAAAGAGTACAGGATAAAAAGAAACAACTGAAAGAGTAAAATGCAAAAAGAAACAATTGAACTCTTAAGTGAGAAAGAAGGAAGTGAAAATCTAAATGCGAAATAAGCAATAGAAGATGAAAAATGGTGAGAAAAGATGAAGGACAGAGTAGCATATAAGAAAGAACGATGAGTAGAAAAAACAAAGAATTAGAACAAAATTTGACGTAAAAAGATAGAGTTGAAAAATATAAGAGAGACGTAAAATAAAATGAAATGTAGACGTTAAAGTAAAATAAGAAAGAAAAAGGTGAACGGAGAAGTGAGACAAAATGTAGGGCTTGACAAAAAATAATATATACAAAATTATAAGAAGTGAAAGATAAAAGAAAAGTGAAAACGATGAATGGTACAAACGAAATGGAAAGCAAGAAACGAAGAAACAAATAAATAAATTTGTGGAAATATATAAAGAAGCATATATAAGAATATATCTAGGAAAAATGAAGCATATATATAAAGATATATATAAAAATAAGAATATAATATATATAATATCTAGAAAAAACTCAAAAAGTAAACGGTAATGGCGACAGGAAGAAAAAAAGGAAATAATCACTTAGAAAACTGAAAAGAGAAAGAACAACGGAAATCGGAGGAAAAGCAAAGAGGAGAAAGGCGGGAATAAAGTGCCTGATAAAGAATAGGGAAAGTATAATGAGGTTAAAAGAAAAGCAGAAAATAAAAGAAAAAAAAAACATTCAAATGCGATAATAAAAGCAAGGGACAATGTGAGTATCCTCAGAAAGTCCCTTTATGTATGGAGTCTTATTGCGTATGTGATGGTAAAGAATTGACAGTTTTTGGTGTTTCAGATTTCTTTCAAAGCCACTGATTTCTTTTAGCAGCGAAATTCAACGCTAGCTTCTGTTTACATCAGTTTATCCCTAATATATTCCTTACATAACATGGAAAGTATCATACAAGAATTTTCATGATTTATATTAAATGCCAAAAATTAAAACGTTTGCAAAGTCCATAAATTACTAAAAGAAAACGGAGAGTGATTTGTTTTTTTTTGTTTTTTTTTTACAGATTATAAAACTTTTACAGGTCATTTAAAACCAGAAAATACTTTTATCTTGTAAAATTTGTTTGGGGATAATAATGATTTACTACTAACTTTACTACACATTGGGGGGGGGGTCATACCTTTCACAAGGGAATTGGCGCATAACGAACCCGAAATTGAAACTCGGCTCTCCGATTTCCAATTCAGAGACGTTATTCATTACGCCAACCGCACATCCAAACTTACATTTCCTGGTACTCCCAAGTGATCACCCATCTAGGTACTGAACAGGATCGATGTTTTTTAATTTCGACGATCGTCGGAAAAAGAAAGTGTAACCGCACAAAGTTAGACTGATTACATTAACGAGAAACTTTCTAACTAACATACTTGAAAGAAATTCAACTAACCTCAACAGACAAAGCCTTTAAAAACAGTTAAAAATCTGATCAATGTAAAACAGTGAGTGAATTTTTACAACGGAAGCAGGAGTTTACCAACTAAAATGTAAAGAAAATTCTCCAAAATTATATCGAAAAATTCCAAAATATTCAGAAGATAATATATTATTCACAATATTTACATTGTTTGGGCTGTTGTCCTCATCTTTATTTGTATATTCACGACGTTTCACCAGTTGCACGCAATGGCCTTCTTCAGATGATGTAAGTTGGAATTTCGAATCGAACTCTTTATTTCGTCCACCACCGAATAAAAGAGTTGGTTGAAGTAATACCGTGACTTGACCCAAAAAGTTGGGAGTTCAATATGTGACCAAAGCAGAGGTGAACAAAAACTTGTCCAGTTACTAAAGGGAAATAGAAACTGAGTTATCCAGAAAAGGCATGGCATGGGTAACTAGTACAATCTGCCCCAGTGGACGAAATAAACGATTCGGTTTGAAATTTCAACGTATATCACCTGAAGAAGGCCGAAGCGTACAACGGCGGAAACGTCGTGAATATGACAAAGATGAGAACAGTCTGAACAATGTAAATATTGTGAATAGTTAAAATACCTCATCTCCGAAATATTGACAAATATATTAATACACATGTAAATAATGTAAATGGCACAGACACATGTATCCGCGAAAGCCAGTCTACAAGAGCGACTAGTTAATCCCCATTGTAGAAGCCTGCTCAGACACATTTGTGTTTGTTCAACACCCACAGAGCCCACCTGTGGCTTATACTGCAACTATGCTGAGTGGACCATACAGTTTCTGGAAGAAAGCACATCATCTGACATGATCAACTGTCTGAACAAAGACAGCACGCTGAAACACTCGGTCGATGGTAATGCTTAGACGCCTCCCAAGGGCTACATCTACCCAGTTTCATTCACAAGGCTTGGGTAAACCTGCGATATAGTTTTCAGGCACTTTCCAAAGGTGCCGTAGGCTGGGATCGTCTCCTCCAGACTGATAACATCAAGGATTTACCTTCCTGACAATTCGACCATGGCGAGATTCAAACACCGGTTACATGGTCAGAAAGCAAACGTTCTAATCACTCGGCCGTCAATACATAACGCACGTACTATTAAACCACACACTCAGTGCACTTGTACGCGTTTAAATGTTGATCGGGGAAATGCTGTCTTATTCAAATATGAATAATTTACTCAGAGGAAGAAAATGCCGTGGTCTTAATATATTCATCTCAGAACAATACGCAACTGAAATATGTCAACTTCTTCAAAATTAGTCGAGAGAAAGTTAGTGTCAAAATCTTGAGCATTAAATAAAAAGCGGAGGTGAATTTTTTAAAAATCTAAATTCTATAAATATACAATTAAAGAAAACATCAAGAGTTCTGACTTAATATCAGTTTGGTTATTCTTGGTAATATGTGGTTTTTGTTTTTGTGAAGTATTTAGTTATTTTGATGACACCGGTGAAATATCTCGAAATATAAAACAACAAATTCAAAATTGTCATATACAGTGTAACCCGGATATAAGAGAGTTGTCGGGACCGGAGAATAAGTATCTTATATCCGGGTTTCTCTTATATCCGAGTTTGGTCTATTTTGTTTAGGTAAGTATGGCTCTAATTTGGGACCAGATAAAATCTCTTATATCCGGGTCTCTTATATCAGGGTTACACTGTATTTCTGTTCACTCGGATCTAACTTACGAATAATTACTATATTTATAGGATTACTTTGATTGGGTTTCTACAGTATTAACCTTTTGCGGCTTATTTAAAGCCAGAAATATTTTTAGACTGTAAGAATTTGGTGGCGGGAGATAATGATATATTGACACAAGTCTTAATAATTAACCAATAGCTGAGAGGAGAAGTGGTGGCTTCATACCATTTGCAAGGTTATTTGCGCGTAAGTGAATATAACGAGGTCATCTGAAATTGCAAATCGGCTCTGCAATTGACAAATTTAACACAGGGGACGGAGAGTTTGATACTGAAATCCAGGGGCGCATTGGGATAGCCAAGTGTGCATTCCAATAGCTAAGCAAAGTATTAAGCAAAAAATTTTCTCCTGTTAATTCACCTCTTCAAGTTCTCCACTGCCTTAACCAAGTATTGAACACACAACTCTTTGGGTCCTCTCACTAGATCTAACCAACGCCTTTATCCACTGTGCTATGTGTCCTTAAGGTTTCAGTTCGACATTCCAACCACATGAAGAAGGCCGGAGTGTACAACGTTGTGATACATATGGCAACAAAGATGAGGACAATAGTCCGAATAATGTAAATAGTGTACAAGTCAAGCATGTTGATAATTTCGGAGAATTGCTGCACATGTTGGACATGACACGTTAGTGTTTTTTTACGCTATAGTTCACCCAAGGCCTAAGAACAACACAAGATAAAGGGTTACGGAATTAGGCTGATGACATTATTTTCTGAAGTGGGTGCTACTATAGTATGCTGTCTACCACGGCATCAAACACTATAGCATGCGGCCTACCTCATTTATTAATATAGTATGCGGTAAGTATAATGACCGTCCTAGCAACACTCCAGAAAGTGCCCGATCCCTCCAGCTATGCACTATCTTTACAAGATCTAGAGCAGATCTGAAATGGAGTACTACTGCTATATCTGGACTGGAGCTGCATTTCGTCTTTTTGTTATTTCTCTTAAAATTTTGTTTCGTTATCCATTTGCTAAAGTTCAATCCCAGGGCTATTTAACACTATCGCATACAATCTACTTCACCTACAATATATTTATATATTTAAATAGCAGGAATACAAAAATAAACATGTTATCAACTACATTTATTTCAGCGATAAACACAAATAAAACATCTGAATCTTTCCTCAGCATCTTCCAGCAGAACTGACCAAGGTGGGACTGGAAAAGCTCAGTCCCATCGCCTCACATTTTCTTCATAATCATCGTTTTAGCATATGACCATGATCGCTCGATTGCTAGAGTGTGGGCTCCGGTTGTTGGATTCGCATAATATCGTTGATGGTTCACTATCAGATGATGGTAACCTATGGCCCTAGATTATTATAAGCAGGCCACTCATCTGAATGAATATTTTTTGCATTCTCTCTCAATAATTGGAATCAGAGTGTTGCCGTCATGCCCAAAAGTACCAACAGTCTGAGCCTTATTAGAGACCAAAAAGGCCCATCAATTCTACGTCCACAGGACACACAAGAGGGGGGTGAGGCGATGGCAGAATTCATCGTGGTAGACCGCATTTGGACTGCACGAGAGGTGAGGCTAGTTCACGGTATTATTCATAGCGCGGTAGACCGCA
Organism: Acanthosepion esculentum; assembly: GCA_964036315.1. Lineage (NCBI taxonomy): Eukaryota > Metazoa > Mollusca > Cephalopoda > Sepiida > Sepiidae > Acanthosepion > Acanthosepion esculentum. The sequence continues at coordinate 96,574,254 of OZ038480.1, read as the reverse complement.
TAATATAGTAGTAAATGAGGTAGACCGCATGTTATAGTGTTTAATATCCTGGTAGAACGATTACACTAGTTACACCCTGAAGTGTTAGTTCCACAAGGCAGCAGCTTTTGAGAAGATCTCCATATGGAGTTTCCTACTTACCAATAGATTACGAAGGGAATGTGGATGGTTCGCCTCTGTATACATGGCATGACTGTTTTCGGCTGTAAAGGCCTGAACTGGTGAAATTAGGAAATATAGCTAGTCAGAACAATTTGCCATGGGAATAGAGACAGTAGGGATAGGCCTACGACCTTGTGTCTAGGGGTTGTAGGGTGGATGAAAATGAAAATATGTGAAGACGTAAACATGCATAGTCTTGCGACGTTGCGTCTGTGGGAAGCTGTTGTTGAATCGAAACTAATTCATCACTCGCAAAACAGCGTAGACGCTTTTTTTTTAACTATCAATACTACAACGTGAGGACTGGGCAGCTTCAGTCCAGATATAGCAGTAGTACTCCTTTTCAGGTCTGCTGTAGCTCTTGTAAAGATAGGGCATAACTGGAGGCATTTCTGAAGTGTTACAAGGACGGTCATTTTGACCAGCATCTTTAGTGATAAATCGGATATATGAGTTCCACTTGAGGTCTGCGGTGAACTTGATCCCCAATAGACTTAGACTTAGAGTGTCTAACTGGGGCTCAACATCAAGGAGCATCTTTGGCGGGTGAGAATTCAGTGTCAGCTCGGAGGGGATGAAAATTATTAGCTTGGCTTTAGAAATATTAAAAGTTTTAAAATCTGATTTTCCGCTCACTGGGCTGTTAGAGTTCAGAAGAGAGATCATCTGGTCATCTATATTTTTGTAAGTACATCTGGGCGATAGTAGTCACTTGAAAATGCTAAAAGGCAATGTAGAGACGCACGAAGAAGTATCATAGCTTGAGAGGCGGGGGCGGTTCACACCGGGCAATACATTTGCATTTGATGTATAAGCCTATATAAAAATGTATTGAAATAAAAGTGGTTTTAATGTCAGAACGCTACTCACAGTTGAAGGCCCTTTTTGATTTCGAATAACTTAAACTATGCCATATATATTTAAAGTCTGTTATCATGCTCAAACAATATATTTTATCCAGTTATATATTCTGGGTTGTTTTATTATTGTTGAACGAATCCAGGGTGCGTTCTTTTTAATGTTACAGTACATCTGAGAGACACATCTTGATTTTTATAAATTTCATTTACTTTTCTTGACAGTGCATTTGAGGATATGTGTAACTATTCATAGTCTTTTGGGCTTTTACGTCTGCAGGAACCAATTTCAAATCATTCAAGTTAGCAAATTTGATACAACTTGCCGATATTGTTCAACCAAATTATATATATATATATATATATATATATATATATATGCTGGACACTTAGAACTTACTCTCATCGACGTATGAGAGTCAAGCGACAGCCAGACACCTGCACATATGATTTGATTATAGTGGTGAAGGTTTTGTACAGAACCAGCCGAAGCCAAATAAATAGACCTGGTGCACTACGTACCACAAGGTACTAGGGTATCAAACAATGTTCTGTAATATTCATCGATGTGAACTGGGTTAAACTTCATCCAAGTAAATGTAATTTACGTGCGAGTCATCTTTAGAGTCCAGGATAGTGTAATCACGCATGACAAACATGCCCGACCTCTCGTATTAGGATGTCGGGCGCTATGTTATAAACACTCACTCGTCTTTTTGGTGTGTCGAAGGTCATTTATGCCCAGAACATTGTTCCAGGTATTCTGCTGCCATTTACGCAAAACGAACGCAAATTGATGTTCTAACAAAACAATGGTCACCTATTTTGTACAAACTCCTAAAGATGATATATAATGTATTAATAAAAGGTTTAAATACTCTTGCTAATCATCTTAGTATGAAATCAGTTCACGTTTCGATCTGTACAGGTCATCAATGAGCTTGCGTAAATTGAAACAATCGTATATTTTTTAAAGCATTTCACCCCTAGTAAGGCGGGAATGCCAAAAGTGCGCAAGAGGTTACAGAGAGTGAAGGTAAAAGAAAAGCCTGGGTATAGTGGGGATTGAGGGAAGGATAAAAAGAACGGGGATCAAGGCATCAGAAGATGACGATACAAAAATCTGCCTCGTCAGTCATGTATCGAAAGATACATGATCGTCTAAGCGTATATCACGCATGGCATATAACTGACTGAGAGTTCATCGATGAGAACTGAGTTAAACTTCATCCAAGTGGATGTAATTTACGTGGGAGACGTAGTTTTTGAGAGTCCAGGGCAGCAATATCTTACAGTATATTCCTGCACGATAAACATGCCCGACCTCTCGTATTAGAATGTCGGGTGCTATAAGTTATAAACACACACTCGTCTTTGGGGTGTGCCGAAGGTCAGTTATGCCCAGAACATTGTTCAAGGTATTCTGCTGCCATTTACGTAAAACGAACGCAAACTGATGTTCTAACAAAACAATGGTCACCTATTTTGTATGAGCTCCCAAAGATGATATACGATGTATTAATAAAAGTTTTGAATACTCTTGCTAATCATCTTAGTATAAAATCAGTTCACGTATGGATCTGTAGAGGTCATCATTTACAGTAAATGAACATACATATATACACACGCGCCTTCGCTCGCTCCCTCGCAAACATAAGTTGAAATTCATTGTGTACAATTATCACATAGATACAAGTATATTCTCGAGAGCAGTTAACGATTACAATTAACACCGATTGTCGAC
>OZ038480.1:96513991-96568991 GCA_964036315.1 Acanthosepion esculentum | reverse complement strand
TAAAAAAAAAATTAGACATAAATTAATCTCTTTATTTTTTTATCATTATTAGTATGCGTTATTTCAAATTCAACAACAATTTTACAAACACTAATCTAGACACGCTATGGATATCCCTATTAGTTTCTGTTTAGCATGTCTGTAGTGGGTTGGTGTTTGGTATTTCGTCCGGTATCAGAAGCTTGTAATGTTATTGGACCACAGTAAATAACAAAAACGCGGTTGGAAAATTAAGGGTCAATTTTTATTGACTCGCGTGTGTATACTAAGCTCGGAGGTAAGAGAGTTGGTCGACTACAAGTCAACATGACGTTGAGAGAAGGAGACTGAATCACTTTTCCTTAGGAACGCTGCAAAACACGTCCGAATCCAGTGATTCGAAAGTATCCAGAGAAAGACGATCTCCTTCCCGGAAGTGGGGGTCACAAACTTTTCACGTCACCGGGAATACTTTTATTGGTTTCCATTTGCATTATGGGAAAATGAAATTATTTTTTATATGTTTATTATTTATTATTTAATTTTCATTCTCTTACATGTGTACTATATATAACGTTCCAAAAAACTAATTATACCTCAGATATATCGATAATGTCTTGATCATTAACCCTAAAAAATTAAAAATATTGTAATCATTCACAATCAGGTTGATGAAATAAATTGAATTTAGTTATCAAAACAATTAATTACCGTTTGGTGGTAAATGGCTGTAAAGTTTGTAGAACATTCTCAAACTAAATGTAATGCCAATTCCTTCGACTAACTTTTGTGAGTAGCACGATTTATGAGGTAGTTTTAAAACAGAAGACAAAAGATAACTTCCGATTTGACGGTGAACAAGTGAGGTGAGCATAAGTATATTTCTGTTTCTATTTTTTATATTCACCTTCAAACTGAGATTTTACGAAGCATATCGTATATGCAAGGAAATAAGTATATGCATATACTTATTAAGACGTATGAATGTGAGTTTGCAAAAAAAAAAAATAATCCCTTTATGAATATTTACAAAAATAAACGATTATCGGCGTTTAATCGACAAACATATGTTGGAAGTTTGAATAAGAAAGTTTATTTACATTAGGCAATAAATGGGAATAAACCTCTTCGGTAAGCAGAAAAATGATTCAAGAAAACAGCAGGGGAATTTAAAAACAACTTCCTCTATACGAGACAAGATTATATAGAGGAACACACACACACATATATGTGTGTGTGTGTGTGTGTAGTACAGGTAATAGATCCGTTGGCATATAATCTAGGTGGATCCTAGTAATATCAAATATTAAAATTGATCAACAACGAGAGCTCAATGTATTTATCATGACAGAGCATATATATTACATAGCAAAATATCCCTAATAACCTCATTTGGGTATAGCCCATTTGAATCAGCGCACCCTTGCGCCAGTCTTCTTCAACCCTAGAGTAAATTTGTTTCGGAATCAGGGATTTAGAATTTAATTCATACAGCAGTAGAGGAAAAGATAGCCAATCTACCCAAAATGACGCCTCAGCCAGATAAAAAGCTCGCGTTGGTTGTAAGGTTATATATATATATATATATATATATATATATATATATATATATATATACACACACACACACACATACTCTTTCGTATTTCAAGTTATTGTGTAATTTTGGTAAATATATCTGTTAAAATGTGATGTCAAAGTTATTTTCATTTTTGCGTAATTTAGACAACAATTTATTCATCGCACCCTATCTCTCATATTGTATATATATATATATATATATATATATATATATATATTATTCAATTCCCTTATCTTATATACTAATTTCTTAACAGATCCATAGTCCAATGTAACTGACGAGTTTAGTATTTACTAATTCTACTTTCTGACGAGTTTAGTATTTACTAATTCTACTTATAAACTGGTTCTGGCGGAGCAAACAAACATCATCATGTGGATTATAAGAAAAATGGCTAAAAGTTTTTATAACATCTATAACAACCAAAATGAGAATAGATTCAATTACATAAATGTTAATTAATACTAAATCCCATGTAAAAAACAAACAGAAATTAGATGAAAAAAAGTCTAAAGAAAATACATCCCACCCCACAAAAAAAAGAACACGGAAGATGGAAATGACAGAAAGGTAAGAAAAATAATGCAGAGAGACGTGAAAAAGTTTAAAAAGGAAGGAAGGAAAGAGATAGCGAAAACTTATATGTCTCGTCCTTTCAGAACAAACGCGATCAATTTTTTAGCAGACTATTATTTTTTAGAAAAGTGTATTTCTGCTCAGACTTCCTGAGTTTGACCTTTGAGATCAGATGCAAGACAAAACAAAGGAAGTTGATTTTGATCGGCTGATCCAGCGTGAGAAAGATAGAGAAAGGGTTTTCGAATCGGGTCCAAACTGTCGAACAATGTAGGCGTGTTCACTGTTGTATCTGGATCTGCTCCCCCGTTGGGTGATAGATCGGCCCAACTGGCTAGTTAGAGATGTATCCGCCGATGTAATAAACTAGTTAAGTTAAAATTCCCTTTGTTGAAGTTCTTTTATCTCAGAACCAAGACGACTAGCGACCACCGACCGGAAGATGACAAAGAGAAGAGGGAGAAGTTGCAATATATGAGAGAAAAGTTACAAGACGTGGCAGAATACACAACACAGGGCTCGATATAACTTTCTGTCATTTCTTGTTCTCAGTACAATACTTTCAACAGAGAAAGCGCTTAAACTTAAATGGGCAAGGGAACTATAGAAGGTGTAGCGAGATGGGTTAAAAGAAACTGGTTGCAGCGGCCACGGTCGGAGAGCAGTAAGGGATTGTGCGTATGGTCGGTGATTTTAAGAACAATCAAGACGTGTGTGTGTGTGTGTGTGTGGTGGGTTATTTGATTGATTTTGATGTGCTTCTTGATTCTTGGTGTATTTTTCATGATGGATTCAATATGCATTCTCTAAAAGTCATTTTTTAACAATTGATCTAAGAAAGCGTATCGATACAGCTGACAATATAGATATTTCTGAATATTGGAATGTCAGTCAGTTATGTGCCATAAGTGATACACGCTTTCGATACATGACTGACTAGGCAGATATTTTCCCGCAGTAGGTTGCCATTTCTTTCTGCTATAGACCCGTCGCCATCCAAGGAAACTGTCCTGCTATTTACGTATAGCTTTGGGAGAAGAGGATTCCTACCATTCCCAAGAGTATTAACACGAAAGTTTAAAAAAATTATAACCTGTATAAGGATGCTACCTGAATTTTACCAAAAACAAAATAATTTCCATGCCTGAAGATGACTGAATGTACAGTCGAAAGTGTTTGCAAATTTAAGAATGACCTTATACAGTTTATAATTTTAAAATACAAGGAACCTAACATTCATCGAGTGTGTGGTAGGTTAATGCATCTTAAAAATTTTGTTAGTTGAAGGGATTTCGCCATTTTATATCATTAACTTTACTAATTTACTTTTTGTATGAATGATTCATTGTAATATAAATTAAACTGCACCACATATTTGATTATATATATACATATATACACACACACACACACACACACACACATATATATATATATATATATATATATATATATATAAGGAAAAATATACAAAGATTATAATTTATTATATGAATTAAATAATAAATAATAATATTGATTTAAAATATTCATAAAATAATATACTAATATAAATTAATATAACTTATTAAAAAAATAAAGTATTAATAATAAAATTAATATATAAATTATTTAAGGAATATATATATATATCAAATAAAGATTAAGAGTATTAACATCTTCAACAACAGGGGCGATATCTGGCAATACCATCCTCTCTAATGGTCTATATATGTACTAGTGTACATAAATGTTACATAGAATTTAGTTGTTAAACACAAGTTTATTTTCATTAAGTAGTTTTACTTGGGAAAGGTATGAATTCTCATCTTCTGCCCCCAGCTATGGGCAAATAGACTGGGTTCTATAGCTTTGGGTGGCAACCGGTCTATGAGAAATAAAAACTTAATTCAAAACAGGCATGGAGAGGGTTGGGATCCATCAGGCTATCTTATCAAAGAAACACCACTTCTACTGCGGCTGCAGTACACATGGTGTTCCTACGACCCTACGGGTCACGGGATAAAAAAGTTTTACTGCAAAATAAAGCATATACATTTAATATTTCTATAATACTATTTCTAAACTTATGAATTATTAAAAAAAAAAAGCTTTTTTTTTCAGCGAATGTTTCTGGGGGAACAACAAAAAAAAAAAGAAAAAAAAAAGAGTAAAAGTGGTCGATGAATAAAAGGAAGGAAGGTTGATTGAGAATCACTGTCCGAGAGTATAGATTCTGTTCAAATATTTATCTTTTCGGATACATGGACGTTTATATTGTGAACTTCAAAGTTCTTGTTTGGCTCACTTCTAAGTGATCAACTCTATTCAGGAATATGAGGACCGGCTTTCCTAAAAGGATTGTCTCTCCAGGTTGGCCATAATGGCTTTTTCCAAGTGGTCGAGACCATTTTGCAGCTCAAGTTGGATCTATCGCTTAATCTATATGGATTCTAATGCCGGATTCTGTTGCTTTATATCCGCTTAAAATTTTGCGAACAATCGAAGAATAATCGTCAGAAGAAGCAGAGAAATATTTAAAAAGAGAGAAAGATTTAAACATATTTATCGTTATATTATGTATCAGATTCAAAAGAATTGTATAGGCTGACAGATTCTACATTTGATGAAAGCAACATCCATTCTACCAATGCTTACAGCCCTTATTGTTATAGATATATTCAATGAATATATTTAGATGCGTCTTCACACTCACACACGAACTTGTAAACAGTGACTGCTACTGCTGATGCAAGAGCCCTTCTATGAGTTGAGCACTCTGAGTCACTGGCATGTTTATTCTAAAAATAAATACGTAAAAATCCAGCTTCCACTCTGCCGAGAGGTGTCAGGTTAGGGGAAAAAAAATCTCCGACTGATGGCAAATCAGTTGGGTTTCGATCCTGGCTTGAGGTAATCGGATGTCTAGCGACACTGATGAGCTGCGAAACAGCGAAATTGTCTGTGGATGAGACACACACACACACATATATATATATGTGAGTGTGTGTGTGTGTTTATAGATAATTAGAGCAATAAAAGTCAATATAATATTCAACTTATTGGCTAATTATATATATATATATATATATATATATATATATATATGCTGTATTTAGGAATAAACATGCACAATATTAGAGATAGAGTGCATATAATATGGCCTGAAGATTGATGTCTACACACACACTGGAGTTAACAGCGAGTGGCAACAGTTTCATGCTGAAGCGCAATTTTCCTGTCATATATATGGATATGTAAAACTTCTGGACTTAATCATCTTTGTAGATCTATCAGATACTTGCTGGACGTACAATTTCCCTTTCGACTGAAACACACGTTATATATATATATATATATATATATATATACGCAGTCAAGTCTTTGTCGATAAAAGTGCACAATATTATATATATATAGCGTATGTAAATATGGTCTGAACATTGCGTTCAAGCCTGAAACTGATTGTTGGCCCTTGCTGTCTCCATACACACACACATATATATATATATATGTAATAGAAATTTTGGAGATTTAAATAATTTCTCATAATAATTCATTTCTGCATTCTGTTGAGGTTACTTTTTTTTAGACTCCTTGAATTATTATGGGAAATTATTTAAATCTCCAAAGTTCCTGGTACTTATAAGCCAATGCTTGATCCAGGTTTAATACTCTGGAGGGAGCGGCTTGGTGAAGACGTTGCTGTTGTGGCCAGTTCAAGTGGGTTATGTATACTTCGATGAGTATCAATACTGGAATTAGGAGTAGCTGCACTATACTGAGTCGAGTTAGTTTCCACTTCGTCACTGAAGCCTGCGTGGTAGGAAGCCTGCGTCGTATGACGCTTGCCTTGTATCGTAACGGTCCCGGTTCGATTCTCGGTAGTGGAAGTTCACTGCTGATGAGTCCCAAAAGGGAGGTAATGGACATCCAATGCTTTCTGTTGAGGATTTTTCTTCTAGCCTCGATGAATTATATATATATATATATATATATATATATATATATCTTAGATATATTTTTGATGTAAGATTTTTTTTTAATAAATACTTTGTTTACCCGGGGGACCTGTTTCTGTTGACATACCACTTATTGTTTATAATTTTTTAACACTGGAATGTCTACCGTCTAAGCCTTTACAGAAAAGGATCCTTTATTCCTCTCCCATCCAGAGGCACATGTTTTTAAATTAATACTCTCTGTCTACTCATATACGTAAACCCAATAAATATAACGCATACTGATTTCTATTTCCCCTGTATCGTTATGAATAACATTGTAAGTAACTGCTAATTGATTTTTTATTTGTGTTCGAATTACTACGATGAGGCTTTATCATTTATATTATTTTCAATAGAACTAATGTCTTCATATTTCCCGCAATATCGTCAACTGAAAACATTGAAGTAATTAAAATTAACATGAACAGTCTTAGACAAATAGGAACCAATATTGAACCAGTATTGTAGAAGTGGAGAATATACGGTAATATGATTTTAAGGAACATCAATACTATATAATGGCCATTATAAAGAAAAAATATTTTCTGTCAGAATTTCTTGAATGAGGAGTTATCATTATTTACATTTGGATACAACATTTCAGGCATTGTACGCTCCGACATTTTTCATTTGTCTGTCAATCCAAGAAACACCTGATGATGGCCTGAGGGTATGACGGCCGAAATGGTGTGATAACAATCCGAAATCAAATACTGTAAATTATTAATTTTGTTTCAAGGTTTACTACGCATCCCACATTATGTCAGTACTAAAGAAATGTGAACTTTGAATAGTTTTGTCCATAAATTTTATATATATATATATATATACTACAGTTTGAGACCACCCCTGGTAATTTTTTAAAATTGGCCCAAAAGTAGTTTTGTAATTTAAATAAAAGAAAAATTATTATAGATTGTTAAATAAAGTCAGATATGATTTTCTATTAGAAATTTATTTATGCCAAAAAGAAAACAATATTTCATAATTAAATTTTGCTCACATCAAAATATCTTCCTTTAGCCTTGTTTTCTTTCAGTAAAGTTTTTTAGCATTCGTTGCAAAAGTTTCTCAAAGTATGAGTTTGATAATTGATTTCATTCTTTTTTCTGTTTTAGGATGGAGAGATTTCTCTCTTCTGTCAAGTTCTTCCCATGCTAATTGTGGGGTGGGTTTTAACTTTATAATTATAGTATATATATGAAATAGGCCGGGAAATTACCGTGCCAAAGAAGGATATATTAAAAAAAAAATGTGATCAATGCATCGTTCAGATAACTGAATTTGCAAATCAGATTAATGCTATAAAAAGATGACTATTTTACATTTTGTACTACGCGGGTAGTACAATGTTGGATATTTTAAGATTTTCTCCCCTTTTACTCAAATTCAATATTGCTGCTGCATGTCGAGAAGAATGGTTTAAATAATTGAGAATCATTTGGGAAATGGCCAGTTTTTACTTTATTTTAGAAAAAAAACATTGCTGAAAAAAAGAATGGACATAGGTCACTTTATATACTTTATGCTTAATCTAGGTAACATCACACGGGGCTTGGAAAGCGACGTAACATCACACGGAACTTGGCAAGCGACGTAACATCACACGGAACTTGGCAAGCGACGTAACATCACACGGAACTTGGCAAGCGACGTAACATCACACGGAACTTGGCAAGCGACGTAACATCACACGGAACTTGGCAAGCGACGTAACATCACACGGAACTTGGCAAGCGACGTAACATCACACGGAACTTGGCAAGCGACGTAACATCACACGGAACTTGGCAAGCGACGTAACATCACACGGAACTTGGCAAGCGACGTAACATCACACGGAACTTGGCAAGCGACGTAACATCACACGGAACTTGGCAAGCGACGTAACATCACACGGAACTTGGCAAGCGACGTAACATCACACGGAACTTGGCAAGCGACGTAACATCACACGGAACTTGGCAAGCGACGTAACATCACACGGAACTTGGCAAGCGACGTAACATCACACGGAACTTGGCAAGCGACGTAACATCACACGGAACTTGGCAAGCGACGTAACATCACACGGAACTTGGCAAGCGACGTAACATCACACGGAACTTGGCAAGCGACGTAACATCACACGGAACTTGGCAAGCGACGTAACATCACACGGAACTTGGCAAGCGACGTAACATCACACGGAACTTGGCAAGCGACGTAACATCACACGGAACTTGGCAAGCGACGTAACATCACATGGAACTTGGCAAGCGACGTAACATCACACGGAACTTGGCAAGCGACGTAACATCACACGGAACTTGGCAAGCGACGTAACATCACACGGGGCTTGGCAAGCGACGTAACATTACACGGGGCTTGGCAAGCGACGTAACATTACACGGGGCTTGGAAGCGACGTAACATCACACGGGGTTTGGCAAGGGACGTGACATCTCTCGGTCCTTGGCAAGCGACGTAACATCGCACGGAAATTGGCAAGCGACGTAACATCACACGGGGTTTGGCAAGGGGCGTAACATCACACGGAACTTGGCAAGCGATCATTGAAGCTTATAACCATAAGGCAGAGGGACAAGCCAGTCTGTAGCATTTTGCAAATTAAAAAGTGTAAATGGCCCATTAATGCCTAAATAATGCAGTACAAGTCTTCAAAATTCGAAAACTGTTGAATTGGAAGAACTTTTACACAGAGATCCAGCTCAAAGTGACATCAATATGTTGAAATATTAGCGATGAATCAGCCATATCTCGCATATATATTATATTTGTTTTTGTTATTTTTTTCATACATGCAAGGTAGTCACATTACTAAAACACAAGGGGTTACCGGGTGTGGGAGAATTAAGGACAGAAACATTAATAATGAGCGGGAATAGAAAAGAGTAATCAGGAGGACAGTAGACAGCAATTTACATTGAATTAATATTTTTGCAGATTAAAGTTGGCTGGGAAGCATGTAGCCGGAAGGGATTTCTACAAGCGAGTAGAAAAGAAACTTAGTATAGAATTTACGTTTGCATCTAGCCAGCTCAGTTGTAAATTGATTAGATCTCGACGCCAGTCTCATACTGTGATGAAATTCAAAAAGTCTAGGTACCATAGCGAAGGGCTCATCCGAACAATTACCATGAAAATATAGAAAATACACAGAGAGGCAACCTTAAAGGTGTGGGAAAGTGACTGAAACTGAACCGCCGGATCAGGGCCGATAATATTGCTGATTCTTCTTTGGATTTTATCAAGTAGCTCAAGGTAAATCGCAGGGGCACCGAACCATATGTGGCAGCAATATTCTAAGCATGGACGAATGGTAGAATTATAGATATGTATGATAGATTCTGGGTAGAAAAAATGTCACGCAATGAACTAACAGTGAACAAAATTTCTTAACACCTGATCTAGCAGTGGATTCAATATAGTCGTTCCGCTTCATACCAGCTAAGAAGGCGCAACGATTCATTTTCATGGAGGTTAACATCAGCCATGCTGATAGTACACAGAGAGGGGGGTCTCTCAGATGATTAATGGAGAGAAGTTTAGTTTCGGAGGCGTTAAAATTAAAAATCTTTTGCCCCAGTTAACAACGGACTTGAGATCTCTTTGAACATCGGCTGTCATTTGGACCTTGCCAGACTACTCAGCCTTATTATCGAGGCAGAAAAATGTGCTTTTTAGATAAGAAAGTCACCGGCAATATAAGAGATCCATTAATCTCGTTTCTCGAATAAACGAGAAGGTATCAAATAAGAAGTGGAGTTTTTAGTTGCCCCAAAAATACAACATAATAAACGAGTGGGGGTTTCGAACAAAAATACGTATGAAGGCGAATCGGGAGTGTGGAGATTTCGCAAGTGATATATGCATGTTATCAATAACACACTACTAAATTGTTTGACGGCACGGATTTTTAAACACAGCAGAGTTCCAATAAAGAACTGTCTCTTAATTTTCGAAATTGTAATATACATACCCACGCATCGTTTATTCAAGAGGTAAGAATACGAGAATGCAAAATGAAGAAAATTATGTTTACATCCAGAAATATCTTCAATATCCATACTTAAACGTAATCTATTGATAGGACATGTTTATTTTTCCTTAAATAGTAAAATTAATGTCTACCGGTTTAGAGTATCCAAAGTACTTCTCGGCAGCGATAGAATCAGCATTCTCTTTAACCCTTATGAAACCACCTTAGTTAAGAGTGCTTTACCGATGTTTTAGGTCGGCTGGCGTTGGTCTACTAATGTATAAATGTTGGCGTTCAAAGGGACCTATCTTTCCCCAATTGCTGGAACCTGGATAAACTATTACTGCACAAATCTACAATGAGCAATTGGCACATTTGAATGACATTAGGAGAAAATACCTTCATCTGGATAGAAAAAATGAACAGGTTGCTTGAAAACACGAGTCCAACTGTTGCGAATACAACAAAACATATGCTGAAGTAACTGGGATGGGAACTTTTTTCACCGTATTCTCATAAGTACCATTCCGTACCTGACGCCAGCCAATTTCTCATTTTGTTCTATACATCTTGTTGGGACAATGGTTAGAATAAGAACCTAATATCGAAACCATCCGGGAATAATTAATTGAAATAAAACTGGAATCGTTCTTTTATGAAGGAATGCATAATTTACCTGGAAGGTGGAGAGATACCAGATTAAAATATATTATGACTGAGAAATGATACTGGAAAATTTTGCACCAATAACGAACTAATTGATTTTCTTATTTTTAAATAAAACCTCCCATAGATCAATGAGTTAGATCAAAACAAATGGGGTGCTATTTTCTATCTCCCCAGGCATTAGAACATTTAAATCCCATGTTTCAAAAATTGTCATTTATAACAGAATATACAGCTGATTTCTTAAAATGATATTGACTGTCTATAAACCATTCCTCTCTGCAAATGATTAATCAAATTTACATATATTTTGAAAAAATCAGTTCACCCCAAGGAAGGAGACAATGACACTAAGACGCAAGAGGTAAAAGTGAGTGGAAAAGAATGAGAAGACTTTAATGAGGGGAGAAAGAGAGAGAAAGAGAGAGAGAGAGAGTGAAAGATAAAAAGAGAGTGAAAGATAAAGAGAGAGAGAGAGAGAAAGATAAAGAGAGAGAGAGAGAGAAAGATAAAGAGAGAGAGAGAGAAAGATAAAGAGAGAGAGAGAGAAAGATAAAGAGAGAGAGAGAGAAAGATAAAGAGAGAGAGAGAGAAAGATAAAGAGAGAGAGAGAGAAAGATAAAGAGAGAGAGAGAGAAAGATAAAGAGAGAGAAAGAGAGAGAAAGAGAGAGAAAGAGAGAGAAAGAGAGAGAAAGAGAGAGAAAGAGAGAGAAAGAGAGAGAAAGAGAGAGAAAGAGAGAGAGAAAGAGAGAGAGAGAGAGAGAGAGAAAGAGAGAGAGAGAGAGAGAGAGAGAGAGAGAAAGAGCAAATGGCCATTGATGTTGCATTTAGATTGTAGGTGGCATGGAAGTAAGAAATCAAAAGAGAGTTCCACAGGCGAGAAGTGCGAGAAAAGAAAGTATCAGAATATAACTTACGGTTACATTAAGCTAACAGTCAAACGATGAGACCTAGTAGTTAATTTAGTAGTATACATAAATACACGTGGTCGAGGTATTGAATAATATTCATACTATCACTCAGTCAGAATATTTGGTTTTATGGCTTATCAACCTTTTGCAGGTTATTTAAAACCAGAAATATGTTTAAATTTAGGAATGTTTGAGAGATTATAATTTTACTGACGCATGTTCTAATTACCCCATGGGGGGTAAGAACAGGTGAATTCATGATTTTCTCAGGGGTATTTGTGCGTAAGTGAATATAACAGACCCGGCTGGAATTGGAACTCAGCTCTCTAATTTCCAATTCCGAGCCGTTATCCATTGCACCACCAGCACATCCAAACTTGCAGCACCTGATATTCTCAAGGGGTTATCCATCTAGGTACTGATCAAGCTCGACGTTACTTAAATTCGGTGATCGTACGAGACCTGGTATTTGAACTTGAAACGGCCGTTAAGTCCAATCACAAGAACAGAGTTTGTTCGGTTTTGCACTACTGAAACACTCGGCAAATAGGCGTATCTGAGATCGGCTGGGGTACAAATCAGTGTTTCTAGCGGTAATTGAAGGGTAGCTTGATTTTGCTTGAAAATTTCGAGCATAAAGCACGAGATTTCTGGGAAGGGAATGCAAAAGTTATTTTTTCTTTCTTGAGAGAAGAATCAGAGCAGGATCAAGTCAAATTATTTTTTTTATTCTTCACGTTATCTATTCATTATTGCTGTTTCGTATGGTGATTTTCGAAGCTTAGTTTGATGTGGCACAAGGCCGAATGTATGGGGTATCCAACAAGGATCGAAATCAGTCAGTCATGTGCCATGCGTGATATACGCTTAGGTGATCATGTATCTTTCGATACATGACTGACGAGGAAGATTTTTTTCGCGCAGTAGGTTGCCATTTCTTTCTGACCAATTGCCATTCAAGACTATAGAACCCGGTCTGTCCTGCTATTTACCCATAGCTGGGGGAGAGGAAGAGGACTCATGCCTTTCCCAAGGGTATTACCACGTAAGTGAATGTAATGGATTCGACTGGAATTCGAACTCGGTTCTTCGATTCCTCAATCCGAGCCGCTATCCATTACTCAACGAGACAAGATTGCTACCCTTTACGCCACATTGAAGAGCATATTTTGCTGTTTTGTATCATCTGCTTGTTTTTCTTAACTGTGCTATGGTAAACATTATGCTTCTGTTGAAAATTGTAATATCATTGCATGAAAAAACGGATATATTTGAAAACGGAAAACAGTAAAAAAGGAAGAGCAACTAAAAGCAAATATACATACATATATATATATATATATATATATATAATTATCATTAAACATTAAATCGAATATTTAGAGTACTAGAATTTTATGCAATATCAGTCCTTCTATATGCAGTGAATGCTGGACAATCCCCACAGACGAAGAAGAGATTTTTAAGCAACAGAAATCTGGTTCTAGAGAAGGATACTGAGAAGACCATGACCTGAACATGAGAGCAACGACGAAGTTTTAGAGAAATTGGAAACTAAATGGACACATAATAAACGTCAGCGAAATCAGTTGAAATTTCTAGGGCATATGATGAGGAAAGAGGTCTTGGCAAATTTGATGCTCACATGACAGATTGAAGACAATAGAGAAAGAGAGAGGAGAACACGGATCAAAGTCAGCAGTAAATAAATCTGTGGTATTGGTGATCATTTATTTGTGTCTCTATTGGATCATGTTATTTAAGTCATGGGAATTATGTTGCCCAAATGTCCGCCAAATCGGAAAGAAAAAGAAGAAAATCATTAGACGCTTAAACTTAATTCATATTTAAAATCGGTCCAAGTTAGTGGAACACCCTTTATAATGACTTCTCTATTAATATTTTTGACAACTACCTTTGAAACTATTCTTGAAACTTTTTCTAGAATTTGAAGTAAAGGTTTTGTAACAAGAGCAGGTGTTATCACCAAACACATTGACGTTTACCGAATTATCTTCCAAATATGTAATGAAGCTGAACATTGTGTAGTTCTCAACTTCTCTGATCATTTACTACATTAAATGTAACATCTATAAATGCATTACCTCTTTTCATTACGGGCATAAGATTACCAAAACAACGCTCAGTGACAGTCGATTTCTTTACAGTCCGTACCTCCAACAATTCGCTAAAGAATCAGTATAGCATAATGATAAAAGTCTCGAAACTTAATAAAAACAAAGTTTCATCATTAAAATGTTTATGTATTTATTAAAAGGAAAGAACAAAGTATTTTTTAAATATTTAAAAAAATGTTTTCCTTCTTTCTAACACGTTCTAAATTTGGTTAAACAATCTCGTTTCTTTTTGTTAATTGCGTAAGACTTGTGGTCATCACTTTTTTTAGTGTAGCAGTTTCGGGGGAAAACCCATTAATTTGGAAATTCTTGCAAAAATCAAATAATTGTCTAATTTAAATGAAACCTTCAGGACTTATTCAAAAATGAATAAATTTGTTATTGAAATTTTTATTTTTAGAAAATCTTCGTAAAAATATGTTTTTTTTTTTTTACATCTTTTACCCCCACTCCTAAATTAATTTTATGAAATTTTCTAGAATTTCAAAGAGTTCGCAAATTGTTTTACATTACTTATAAGAAGGACTCCTTGGAGTAATTAAATAATCAATTTTTCTTCACAACTACTGCCAACTTTTTAAAAATCTGCTTCAAATCGTAAAATAAAAACTGCAATATACTATCTGATTATCGAATTAGATAGGCTTTTATTTGCTTTTATAAATAATAAACATTAAGGACATTATTATCTGAAGAAAAAATATTTTTTCGATAAACAAAGAATTTTTACAAGAATTATTTGCATTTTTCTTGTAATTTTTTAATTTTTTTAAATTTTTCTTTAATTAAAAAAATGTTTTAAAATTCTTTCATGCAGAGTGTGGGGTCGGTTAAGTTTTTAACTGAAGACTATATTTACTAAGCGAAAATTAAAAGCTTAATATAAATAATGCTGCCAAAACCTTTTATCATAATTAAAAATATTTTTTCTTGTGTGTCAAAATGTTATATATTTTTTTTATTAGTATGTAATCTCATAAGTGGCATTATGGTTAAAAGCCCCTTGGCATGTAAAGGTCTTCTCACTCTCAGTTATTAAATTAAAAATTAAATTGAGATAATAAAATGATGTCATTCATCAATTTAAACAATTAATAACTCAGTGAAATATTTTAATTATTAATATAATAATAATTTTATTATTATCGCAGTTATTAAATTAAAAATGTAATAACTTAATGTAATATTTTTACTTAATAAAATTAGTTATCATTATCTTAGCTATTAAATAATGAAAGAGATAGAGGTAACTCAATAGTGTAAGAAATTTTCATAGTATTTTAAATTATTATGAGAAAAAAAACCGTTATGTCACTTTTGATACACCGTACTAAACCTGTCAACACATTCAGCCATCAAATTATCGATGGAGACGTGAAAATAACAAGACCCCGAGGTCAAGAAATGTTTGTCTAGAAAATTTTATGCTATAAGTAAGTGATTTTTGTTTCAGAACAGATTAATTTAACTTTGAATTTGCTAATTTTACAAAAGTAATGTTTCAGAAATATATATCTTATTTTAGCGGGATTTTCAAAACTGAAAAATAAGTTCGTTTACATTTCACTAAAAAAGTTAAAAATGGCCGTTTCGATTGTTTTTTTCTGAAGCATTGACAAAAAATCATTCAAATTTCTATTTGAAATACTCCACAGTATTTTTTCTGGAATTAGAAAATTTAATCCTTTAGCTTCGAAAAGGATTTCTCCTTTATGAAAAATACATTTAAACCTTAGGTATACCGAATTTTTGGAGTTACCTACTTTACAGTATTATCTGGAGACACTGCTGTGAAACATTCGAGTTTAATCTAGCAAGTAGGTACAAGGGTGGTACATGCATTTATAATTGGACTCTT
The DNA here is from genome assembly GCA_964036315.1 of Acanthosepion esculentum. Taxonomy (NCBI): domain Eukaryota; kingdom Metazoa; phylum Mollusca; class Cephalopoda; order Sepiida; family Sepiidae; genus Acanthosepion; species Acanthosepion esculentum. The sequence continues at coordinate 96,553,316 of OZ038480.1, read as the reverse complement.
TGAATTAATTATTAAAACGAGACATACGCATGATATGGTTAATGTTGAAAATGACGGATAATCTCAAGAATTCAAAATATGTATTTGTAAGTTGTCAGTGATTGAGTATAGGATAAATTTTAAAATTTAACTTTTAAATATGAATATTTATGTTGTGTTTAAACACTGACAACTTACACATATTTTGAATAACAGATTATCCATCATTTTTAAGGCTCATTTTCAATGCAGGCATTATTTACCAAGTGGATAATTATGGAACCTAATATTCCACTTGTAATCTTAGACCCAATTAAGTACTGCTAAACGTCAGTAAGTTTGTATACCTTTTTGCAGGATGGATGATTTAACTTTATAGACACGCCTAAAGTTTATGTTAACCACTGTCTGGTTGTTTGAAAGATATAAATAAGCTTAAACACCGCCTCGTCGTCAATGCTTCATTTTATGCTAGAACTTCCGTTTATAAAAAATTATGTGGTTAAGCTTACCTGGTTAAGCTCATCGCTCCATGTTTTTTGTTTAGATGAGATCTGTTCCTGTGTTATCGTTTTAATAATTAATACAATGAGTTTAATTTTGAGTTTTGTTTTAAAAATAAAATAAAACTCATTAATACTGGATTCTGTTTTATTTTTTCATAATGTATACCTGACTATACAGTGGGCATTAATATATGAAATGAATAAATAAACGGATGTAAAACTGAAAAGAAAAGTATTCTAGGAATTTGTGTTTTCCTTCGCCATTAGTCATTCTTTGATTAGGCGTGTTAAGAATGACCTCTAAGTTTTTTTTTATACTGTAATTTCAATTTTCCACTTATGTTGTTGAGTCTTGTTTCTATTAAGTATGGGAAGAGATGGCAAAGAGGTTAAAGTACTGAACTTGTAACACAGCTGAAGTTGTTCAAGACCGAGTGACTAATTAGAAAAGATCAACTGAATTTTGGAGGAGGATTTCACGGAAACCTTGTATTTTCAATTACGTTTCCAAAATTCAGTATAATATGATTTTTTTATCTGCACTTTTATACAGGCACTGAATAAAGTCTGAATATCTACCGTCGCTTTTAAAGTAATGGCCGATTTTTTCATGAAATCCAACTATTTATTACCATTAATCTATAAAAAAAAGGGTTGTTCAACAGAATTACAGTATGAGGAAATCTTCACTGTCTACGAGTGACAGCAGTTTATGAGATTCTTGAGATGTCGGTTTCAGAGATGCAGGTTTGGTTTAAAACCAACGAAAATTTATGTTCAAATTTTCTATGGAAGCCAGAAAATTTGTCCGAACCGTTGAGAAACTAAATTTTAAAAAATTCTTGAATAATTTTCGATAGTTTTGAACCAAACTAGCATAAATTAAAAACTGCTATCCGGATAAACCAAATATACAAAATAATAGAGTCAGCAAATAAAAATAATACACTATTCCTGAAGAAACGCATTTTACGATAAATAAAAGCCACACAAGATATTTAACATTTAAACAGTGAAAAGTTTATTTATATTATTACTGAAGAGTTAAAACTATTAAATAAGATAATGTTAAGATGGCAAATGTGTTATAACATGTAGATGTCATAGAATGTTATGTTAGATATTATAAATATTAAGATATTAAGTATATGTTACATATAAATGTCAAGATTAAATCTGCTCTACTGTTTCAAATTAAAAATATTCGACATTTAAACAAAAAGTGAATTCTTTATTTCTATTATTAATATACTATTTACTTTTGTACACGTTCTCAAGTCTGTTTTTTTTTGTTTTATTTTAAATTATTAATATTAGGTTGTGTTACTTATTGTTTAGCCTATAGAATAACGATGTGGCTGTAGGTAGAGAAGCAGGTATTTGCTTTCGTGTCTGCATTTCGAAATGTGTATGGAAGTTAATAGGTTGTGCGTTGTGTATTCAATATGTAAACAAAATATAGAAAAATAAAAACTTGGGTTCTACTACGGGCGTTATTCTTTTTAAGGTAACTGTAGTGGAACAAAGTTCTCAATGTCTCTTCGGCATGCCCGTTATCATTTTGGTCCAGAAGTTAGGGTAGGTAAGCATAAGTATCGTATTCATGGTCGAACTATCAAAGGAAAGTTTATACTTAGGTTATCGTTGGAATGTTTAAACATGGTTTTGGTATTTATGTTTTTTTCTTGGTCCAGAAGTTAAGATAAGTCAGTACAAGCATCGTTATTATGGTCGCGCTCAAGTGAATCTTGCGCCGAGTTAGAACAACCAAAGCTTGACTTATTTCATAGTAAGGTTTTTGAGAAGAAATGTCAGAAAGTGGGAAGAGGGATCATGTATTTCTTTTTCATCTTTGTAGCACTGATTATTATTATCTTATTTATAGATTTTATTTAATTTTCTAAGATGAACTCTGGTCTTTTGTTTATGGATTTAGATTGTTTTGGAAATATTTCTATTCAAATCAAGACAAATGTTACATAATATTGAGATGTTCTTGAGGGCTGGTGTGTTTTTTTTCTTTTTATTTCTGGAGAGTTTTGATTTGCATTTTTCATGCGCCATATATCGGATTTTGCATATAATTTTCTTGTCCACTGATGTCTGCTGTGAGTTGTTCCTTAATTTCTAGGTGCATTTGGTTAGTCTTAAATATATTTTACTAGTTTATTTTGGATGTGTTCTTATAGTAGCTTGGTATATAACGTTAGTTCGTAGGCAGTTACCGTTTAGTAGGTATTGAAATTTTACCTTATGATTATAGGTGGTGTCTCTTGGTGTTTGTGCTGTACTAGTGATTTTCTATTTTTTTAAATTTTACTTGTAGCATATTTTTAAGGCAGCAATATTCGATTGTTACAATATTTCTGCTGAATATTTTGTACAGTTTGCTTGATTTTTGTAACAGTTTGTTGACGCGTTTGATGAATAGTTTGTTTTACAGTAGCCTAAATTAAATGTAATTTTATATTACATTTTTCTATTATGCGTGAATTGCTAGTTTTCCCTAAAAACACTATTCTTTATCACTCTTTAATAATCGTTTTAGACTTCGTTGAAAATACTTTCGTCAGAAAAAAAATAAACAGCTGACGGTTTGTTGGATTTGATTCATTACGTTGAGTGGCCCGCTTTGGGCGACACATGCCAAAAGACAGCTCTTTTCGGTCGCAGCCTTAATTGTTCGGTGATGTCTTTCGACAACTGTAATCTGCTCTAAAAAACCGCCTCACGCCCCACTTCTTTATCATCTCCTGGAAGGCGGTGCCGTTGTCCATCAGCTTGGTTATACTGGGATCCATCTTCCTAGGGTTCTGTCCTGTCCAAAATGGTGATTGTCATAGAGCTCCTTCAGTCCAATTTGACTACCTACAGCAGCTGTTTCTGGTTCTGTTTCTTTCAGGAGTTTGTTCGGAACCCCACATTATATTCCTTCACTCTGATAATTGTATCCTCTCTATTCTTCTCCGACGGCACAAATGTGATATTAAGCTTCAATTCAATCTCTTCGCTTTACAAGCACCTCATCGGTTCCCTTTGTCTTCACCCTCCTCTCTCCAGTGATTTCTGATCTGACCCATAAAATCACAATTGCCGAGTCAGTTTTCACTTCAATTCTTTGCAGCCCTAATTTTATGGCCAGGTTGATGCCCTTCATGACTGCATTCAATTCTACCACATTAATATGGGCAAAGTCATTTTTCTTTCGCAATCAGGCTGCGTCATGGTGACACCACTTACTTCCACAATGACCCCCAATGCTAGCCTGCTCGCATCGCACCATAGAACACCTTCTCTTCTGCTGGGTATATACCAGCTTCTTTTCACTGGATCCTCTTTTTTCACCTCTGTGACGATCTCCTTTAATATATTCACCGCTTCGTTGTTGACTTTACTTCTCAACTTTCTCCTCCAGCCAGTCTTTTGACGTAGCTATATGCAATACACAGCTATCCAGCAATGGGATAATGTCCAACTAACTCATCACAAATCGAGAAGAGTTTTACTCCTACTCAGCGTATCTGACACATCAAGAATATCATCTCTTCAGAACACCATCTTTCTCATCGTATTTTACAATCGGACCCCTAACGCTACTCTCACTTTCAACGATTCCGGTTGTTTCGCGGTCAGCCCGGACCTGTCGAGATGACATATCACTTGGTCAGCCGTCGCCAATGTTTCATCCACCGTTATATCATCTATGTAAGAATCAGTGGCTCTTCCCACGGCATTCTTCGCTACTAGATCTTTAAGTACTGCCGTCACGATTTGGGGGCGCAGAGTTTAGGCCAAAGCCTAACCTGATTAGGCAATAGGTTCGGCATTTATACCAGACCAGCTGATATCTCCACATTTTTCCAGCAACATGGATCTGCAGGTAAGCAGATTTCAGGTCACCAATCGTCGAGGCTCATCCCATTCGTCTCCATTTTCGAAGGGTCTCTCCACACCACATCTATGTCGTTTCCACCTGTGTGACGTCACATATTCATTCAATTCTCGAAAATCCAATACAGGTCGAACTTTTTGTTTCGTGGGCTGAACTACTACCATTAGTGGCAGTATTCTTTCAACCTTTCCTGTACACGGCTGAAGAATTTCTTCCCCGGTCCATCGTTCTAACTCCTTTTCGATGTCTGCTCTTTGCCAGGCCGGTAAAGAGTGCTCATAACAGCCAACGCGCTCTTCTTTCTTTTTTCGTACAGGTGCATCTCGCTTCTACCTCTACTCAACTGTTCACCGCCTTCCATCAAAGTCTGCACGAAAATCCTGGTCCACCATGACATTTATTTCCCCCGATACTGCATTATTGTTTCCATTGTCACTCTCTGACTTCACGCTTGCAGCATAGTGCTGAATGCAGAACTCCGCGTTCTTATACACCGGTCACGCCACCTAGTTGCCTATTTGCATTCACGCCTAGAACCACATCGACACGTGCAACCATTCGATTGATAACAATCACTTGCATTGAGAGTGCCGACCATGTTTTTTGTGTCTAATATGGATATGCAGCCGGTTTAAACAAGGGCGTCTGTACTTCGCCCGTTCAGTTACCAGTACCTGTGGTAGTCTGCTTATTTGCCCCTTCACTGGATAAGAGGCGTAGCTACCGGCGCAGCAGCTCATTTGTTAGTTTTCCTGACGACAGCATCTATTTACGTGATCAACCTGGCTACATACTAAAAACAGGTGATGCCTGGCATCGGTTCCTCACAATTCTTTACCATATTGTGTCTCTGGCATATATAACTTTCCGGTGAATTTTTAGGGTTGACTACTAACTTTTAGCTCCTAGCCATTACTTTGGCGACGGTAACAGTCTAACTCTTGTTCTTTTTTTCTTGGCGAGCACCATAGCATGCGGTAATAGTTCTTCCACTTCCATAGAACTTATTCCGGGGAGCTGCTGGAGGGCTTCGGAGATGCGATCCGGTAAACCGTTCATAAAGGCCAATTTTACCATTCAGTTGAAGCCTTTCCCTTGGAATATTGCCAAACCTGTCATTATCATGATGTCCAGCGGACTCTGCTTAATGTGTCATAGGCACCAAATGGTCCCTCGGTAAAAGATGAAGTATTGAGGGAAAATGACGAGGAAGCACACGTGTTTTATTTAATGAAACACAATAAGGAATTTATTTACAAATTTACATGTTTGAAGTTATCAGTAGCTTGTTTCAGGAAAAGGAATCAAATATTTAAAGTTCGTAGTTCCGATGAATTTTCAAAATGAGAAAATGTTCATATTAAATCATCGGACACAAAGTAATATTCCAAAATGTTTAAAACAAATTGAGAGATTTCCTTTTCTCACATAAAAGTTATACGGTTGTATTCAACATGAAAGATATAATTTAAGGTACTTAGCTTTGGAGTTGAACAGAGTTCTTTACAATTGCCCTGCTCTCATTAGAGGCTGATAATATATTAGTGTATAATTTGAGACCAGCGTTATTCAGGTGCATGGAAATCTCTCTCTCTTTCTTTGATTCAACTTTCTCTGCCTATTTATACCAAAAAGCGATTCGACATCGGCTCGTTACTTTTTTCTCAGTTTTTAAGCCACTCCCTTTTCTATTGGTCAAAATAAATTTTCTCATAGGATCGTGAATTTGAAAACGGTGAAGAAATGAGTTATTTTTATTTTGTATTTACCACAACGTTTCTTTAAGTCGAAGCTCGATAATTTCAACATCCTGCTGTGCATCCTCACTAAACTCCAAGGTAGAACGCCAACGCATCCACTTCCAGGTACAGTGGTATCAGACTAGCGATATCTGCGTTGTTTTGCAGCCTCGCCATAAATTTCACTTTGTTGAACCGCGCAAATACATCCTATTCACCACAAAAAGGCCGAAGTACGTCGCTAATCAGTTTCCCTTTTTCCTCTATCTTGTGAAACAGATATAAATTCAATTAAATATTTCGCCAAAATAGCTTGTGATAAAAAGAAATTAACTCTGTTTCGGGACACAATTTCTGATGGGACGTTTCTCCCCTCTATACCTGTCCTTCGGTATTTTCTTCGTTCTCTTCCCTGTAGCCGCTTCGTCGTTCATTCCTTCCTTCCTTCCCTGCCTGCTACGAAGTACCGCAAGAAAATGATCACTCATCTCCACGATGACCTATTTATAATGAGAAATCACCAATCACCCACCAAGATGATAGACATACGGACATCTCAGAATAGAGCACTAACACACCCGGAAGTCCCTCCTCGTAATTCCATCCAACCACAATCGTCCTTAGTAAATTTTGTCGGCAAGTAATTTAAAAACAACTGAAAAAATATTTTTAGGTATTCCTCTGTTCACCATATTTAGGGCCTACAGTTAAGAACTTCATTTTCTTGGTGTTACTACGAAGTACGAAAAATGACAATAACGGAAGAGAATTTAGGAAGATAGATGTCAATTGATGTTGCATTTAAAACTTCGCAGAGGATACGTGACATGGAAACAGGAAATCGGGAGAGAGTTTCATATGCGAGAAGACAAACTATGAGAATAGAAATGAGGGTAGTATCTAGTTAGTTCAACAGTACAGCAGTGAGACCTAATTGCAAATCTAGTAACACGCTCAAATTTATGAAGTCGCCGTACAAAAAAGAAAGAAGCTACTAAGAAAAAAATTACCATAAAAATATTTGTAAAAAGACAGAAGAATGCCACGTCAAGTCGATGACAAAGTGACTGAAATCGAATTGCCGAGTCAGGATCTATTACAGAAACGTATTTTGAATTTTGTCAAGAATGTCACTGTCCTGCTTAAGACGATAAACTACATCTACAAGGCCTCTTAGCAGGAGGTTCTGAGGAGCGTGGATCCACCTTTTAATTGCTGTTGTTACCAGGTCCGCCCAGACCCGGGTTGGTAGCACTTGTTAGGGTCACAGATATGGGCAAATATTTAACCCCCCAAACTGGGGTCAAAACACTATGAAAGTGTAAAAATAAGTTTTAATACCAGCAATAAATTTTTGTAAAAATTATTACCAGCATAGAATTTTTAAAGAAAAAATATTACCAGCAATAAATAAAAAAAAAAAAATTATATATATATATATATATATATATATATATATATATATATATATATATATATATTATATATTAGTAGCAATAAAAATCTTGCCGGCATTAAATAACCCATTGATGTTGATATGCCGTAAAACAAACCAAGAATGTCAAGATATATAGTAGAAGCGGTATACTAGATAGGATACCTGTATCCAATGCACGGACGAATAAAGTGAACATTGAATATTTTCGATATTAAGGTTCTTCGATTAGATTAAAAAATCGGTTCAGTTTATGACAACTTAATTTAACGAGACAGTTTAAGAAACGCTAAATTCATCTTTTTTCTTTTTTTTTTTTAAGAGAATTCGATTTGTAGTAAATTCAAAAATTAGTGGGGAGTTCAAAACAAAGCACCGGATTTTAGAGCGATTTTAGTGGTTTTGTCATGCCTCATAACATCACAGCGTAAATGGCATTATGTGGCTATACCCAGTGAACGCTAATTTAAAAAAAGAAGAGGAAAAACAAGCGCAGAAAATAGGAACAAGTGAAATCTGAACGTTTGAAATTTAGGCGTTGCCTGCAGAGGAAGCCGAGAGTGTATTTTTTCCTCTGACGTAAACAGACATTTCTTCCGACTGGGTTTAGAAATTAATTAGTTTTTAATATAGTCCACTTGTAGCTGAAATGCTGTTGGAATTTTCAAAATATTCTTTTCGTCATTTGTTATTTAGAGATTAAAAAAAACCTATAAACAGAAAAAGTATCATTAATTATTAATGATACTTTTTATTAATGATTAATTATTCAAATGTATTACTCATACACAGAAATAAGTTCAGCCACAAATTCGATAAAAATTCAAGTTATTAAAATAGAAAGAAACTTAAATAGATGGAAAGTAATTGAGATTGCCGAAATTGAAAATTGCCAAAAGATTAATCAACGAACAAGATTTTTTTTTCAAACATCTCCATCTTCGAAATAAGTAATGCATTCCCAAGAGAACAAACATGAATATAAAAAATAAGACAATGGTTATATGAAAACCTACTCTTACTTAAAATATATAAATAGTCAGATAAAATAACATTAAATGTTATTAATTTATTTGACAAATTTTACATTTTGCGTATTTTAAAAGAGGAAAGGTTTAACAGAGATTATTTCATTATAACTATATATACATAATCCCGTTCTGAAGCAATCGGATGTCTAACCACACTGACGAGCTGTGGAACAGGCTTGTATATGGATAACTATTACGCTCTCGTTATTCGAAATAGCAGTATAGACAAAAGACTAATTTCAAAATCATAGCCGCCACTGCCTTTAATACATCGCTCTTTATTAATAAACTGAGCCCTCTGTCTTGTACGTGAATATAATTACCTCCAAAATGCGGAATACCGAAAGTTTAAATAAAATGAAAAAGTTTTCTTTTTAGCCTGAATTAATATTAAATGCTTAATTATTGTGTTGTGTTGTGTTGTGTTTCAAATAAAAATAAAAATGATTTTTATTCGAATCATTTTGTTTTGTTCGAAAAAAAACAACAGAAACGGACATTTCTAATATTTTTAACAGATTGTAAACAAAACTTAATTCTCGGTTGTAAAAATGTAGCAAAAATAATTTGATTAAATTTTTTCTGTAGAAGCATTTCTTGCTTATAGGGTCTACATCGATAAATTGAAGACGAAGGTGTTGACAGGATAAGTATGATAGACCAAAATCGACATAAATTTATGAAGTCTAGTAAAAACAGTTTTTTGTATTTTAAATACTAGCTAATTTTTAAATATTAACAAAATATTTTAAGCAATTATCTAATACCACCCGAAGAAGGCCGGAGCGTACAACGGCCAAAACGTTGTAATAAATATGGCGACAAAGATGAGGACAATATTTCGAATAATGTAAATAATTATCTAATATTTTATTTATTTATTTTAGTTAATTAACCTTACGATTGAAGATTCTTTCTGAAAATATAAAATTTAGAATACTATATGTTTCTTAAATTCATAACATTTCATAAATTATTGAATTATCTTTAATTTTTTAATCCTTTCTATCACGTTCGAAATTTTGGTTAATTTCTTCTGTCAGCGCGGTGTACACATTTTATTTTATTTTTTGTTTCAAATGATTTAACTTTAAATTTGATAATTCTCGTCATCGTTTCAGAAAAATATTGCATTTTACAAAATTTTTAAAAACAGGAATTAACTTTCGTTTACAAAAAATGGCAAAATTTTTTAGCGCATTTTTACTGACAAAAATATATAAACGTTCTAGTCAAGACATAATTTCTGTTTGTAATACAACGGAGTATTTTGGAAATATAGTCTTCACTTAATGACACAATAACTTTAGTGCTGTTTGGAAGAATTTTAAAACATTTTCAAATTTTATTAAAAAAATGTAAACAATTCTTCTAAAAATTCACTCTTCAACAATTCTTTTTTCTTCACACTATAATATACTTAGTATATATTATTTTTAGAAGCAATTAAAGGCTTATCTAATTATATACTTACATAGTTTTATTGCAGTTTTTATTTTATAATTTGGAGCAGATTTTGGGAATAGTTAGGAAAAAAAATTGATGATTTCCATTCACCAAGGCGTCCTGCTTTTAACAAATTCAACCATTTCGTTGGCGAGTTTAAATTCTAGAAAATTTTCTGAAAATAATCAATGTGTGTATGTATGTGGGTTAACAGATGTTAAAAAAATATATTTTTACCACGATTTTCTAAAAATAATAATTTCAAAAATAAATTAATTCATTGGTGAATAAGTCCTGGCGCGAAAATATCCATTACCAGCTCTGTTACACTGTAGACACAAAAAAGAACAAGATTTTTAGCACAAATTTCGAGAATATGAGAAAAAAGTAAAAACATTAAAAATTAATTAAAAATACTTTGGCTTTTCCTCTTAATAATAACAAACATTTTGACAAGAAAACATTTTTGTTAAGTTTGGCGCCTTTTTTCTCTCATGATATGCTCTTTTGTCAGCGAAATATTGGAGTCACCTAAATAATATATATATATATATATATATATATATATATATATTATATAAATATATATATATATTATATAAATATAAAAGTGAACATAGAAGTCAACACTTAGAGGCGACAGTGTTTCATGCTAGTGCAATCGTCAGGCAACCTGACTGTTGCCTGATGATTGCACTAGCATGAAACAGACTGTTGCCTCTAAGTGTTGACTTCTATGTTCACTTTTATATTTACACACGCTCTATCTCTGATATTGAGCACTTTATCCCATAAATATAGCACACTTTAACACTATATTTCTTTATATATATATATATATATACACACACAGATACACATGTGTATATGTATAAATATGAGTGTGTGTGTGTGTGTGTGTGTGTGTATGTATATATATATATAAATTTAAAATTCGCTATATGCGTAAACTAAATTTTATCTTGCCGAATCTCTATTCTTACGCATATATATGTTGCATATTTCATGGTGTACACTTTATGAAACGTTCTCGTGAATTCCATTATTTTTGTTCTTAAATGCGGTAGACCACAAAATAGGATTTCCTTGCATTTTTACAGAAAAAATAAAAAAACTGACCAAAAATTAAAACAGCGATTATAAAATTTAAGTGATTTCAAAGCGTAATCCGCGACCGAGTCTTCCGCCCGCCTCTATATAAAATTTATTTGAGAATAATCTTAAAGTATTCAAAGAGTCAACATCAACAAAAATAAATCTCTTCGGTGGCCTCTATATAAAATCAAAATGTATTCAAGTAACCTCAGTAAAACGCTTCATTAAATATCAAATATGCATTCATCTCCGAAACAAACGTTTATTTAAAAGTTAAGGGGAAGTTTAAGTTAAGAACATTTCATTTTTTTCACAAAAGGTAAAATACTTATTATCTTAAAACAGAACCGTCTCCTTTCCATCTGTCCAATTATACAAAGGAAAGTAGCATTTAGTATTTATACATACTGTGAAGGCACATTCAGGTGTATATTTTCAATCTTGCAATTGGACATCTTAGTTAAGGAATTCAAGTTCATTAAAACCATCTATCAATGATCTGTGTAAGAAGCCTTCTAAAAGTTAAGCTAAGTATTAAGAAAACGAAAAATTTCATGGAAATCAAAGAAAGGTGTACTGATCTTTTATGTAATTCTTGCCATATAAGTCGAACCACAAACATATGGTACTATATCAGTGACCAAAAATTGTAAGCCAACAAGATTATTTTAGTCTTGAAAATGCGTCCCAAAAATATTACTTTAGGTTTGAGAACGTCACCGAAAGTTTATTACGCATGAAAACTCGTCTCCAAAAGATGTTTTAGGCTTGAAAACTCGAGCCAAATTTATATTTTAACCTTGAAAATTGACCCAAATTTATTTCTTAGGCTTGAAATCTCGACTCAATCACCGCATTTTACGGTACCTAACGACCTTGTGTAAATGGTTGACAGAACAGGAATTAGGAGATATAGCGAAAAGTGAAAGATGGCATTAATAATAATAGTTGGCCACTCGTATTCGAGGATACCCGATTATTATTGCGGCTAGCTAATCCCTATTGCAGACTCCCGCTCAGGCACATTTGTACATTTGTATCTACTTTTGAAATACATTTTATGATCATCAAGTTTTTGATCCTTGTTTTTTTTTCTTCACCTTCCCTATTCAAATGCTGCAATTTTTGCCGCTTAATTGTTCATATTTTTCTCCCAATCCGAGGGAGATTTCTTAAATTTATCACTTGCAGCTTCAGCTAGCAACTTCACGGAAGTTTCCTTCCCTGGAATATATGACTGCGGACATTTTCTTGAAAGGCGAGGTGTTCAGTTATATCGTTAGTGCATTTTTTGAGAAAAAAATCAAGATATGGGAAAAGAGTCCGTGCAGAAGTTGCTGGCACAATTTGGGGTTTTAATGAAGTGTTCCGCGATGGCGGAACCATATATATTGTTGAGAACAATACGAACGGACTCTTACCATCTTCAGTCGTGCTCCTTCGCTTTTTCATTTGAAGGTGTTGAAAACAATTTACGTCTGCCCCAGACAGCCCTCCCTCTGTAAACAGAAGGAGGGTGTGTTTGGACTTGACTCAATTAGATTGTATTCCGCCTTTAATATTTCATATTATTTGTGTTTAATATTTTGTTTGCTATATATAATTCCTCGATTTCAGGTCTGTTGAGTGGGTTGCGTTTGTTTTAATTGTTTTTCTTCCTTTCTTTTATCATGAAGAGTAAAATTGGCCTTACCGTTTTCTATAATAAAATTCTGTACCCCACAGAAAAATAAGAAATTATATATATATATATATATATATAACATTGAAGTCAACACTCAGAAGCGACAGGCTGTTTCATGCTGGACATAATCGTCAGGCCGCTTGATGATAGCGTTCAGCATGAAACAGCCCGTCGCCCCTGAGTATTGACTTCAATATTCACTTTCATATTTACATGCGCTCTATCTCTGAAATTGAGCACTTTATCCCATAAATATAGCACACCTTAAAACTATATTTCTTTATATATATATATATATATATATATATATATATATATATATGTGTGTGTGTGTGTGTGTGCGCGCGCGCTAGTCCCCAGGTATACAATCACCTACATCAATGTAAGCAGTCTATGTTCCAAATTTCCAGAAGTTAAACACCATCTTCTTCAGTTTAAACCAGATCCCCTGTTTCAGTCTGAGACAGGTATCAGTGCCTCATTGTCATTACATGAGCTCAAAATCCCGGGATACTCATCTACTATAACAAAATACGACCACCTAAATCGTAACGGCAACGAACTCTGTGTCTACATCAAGTACGGCTTTCCCTGTGGCAGGGACACGAAAAGCTAGGACCCTGATCTCCCGTATATGTGCTTTTGTGTGGTACAGGCATAGTACCACATTCATCCTTGCTCTATATCGCCCTCAGGATGAAGGGTCGATAATCTTGGATCAAGTATCTGAGAGGATTGATAATATCCTCACCGAACTTCCGTCGGCTAGCTTTCATAATGTTCAACACAAAGAGTGGTTAGTCCGCTTGAAAAAAAAAAAAAACGATGAAGAAGGTAGATACTGCAGAAACTTCTCCATTGCTTATGAACTAACCCAGATACTCGAAGAACCCACCCGAGTCCCGGCAGGCGAACATCCTCGACCTTTTTCTAACATCCTGCGCTGACAAATGCTAACCAAAATTTTTACCCCTTAGGCACGTCAGACCATTCCCTAGTCAGTGTCTAATGACATATGACTTACCGTTCCATAGAATGTTTTTTCTCTATGCGAAGGCAGACTGGGACAGCTTTCGGTTCTATGTGACTGAAGCTCCTCTCCCAAACGTTTTCAAGCATGTTTCCCCACCAAATTGCTGTCCTCATCTCCGAATGGTTCCTTTATGGAATGGAGTGTTTTATACCTCCCCCCACCAAAAAATAATTCCGGGAAAAACCAAACAGTCAGCCCGAGTTCACCCCAGTATGCGCTGCAGTCATATATCACCGGAACCATTACTTCAATATCAATCACAAGGAGCGGTGGAGTCTGGCCCTTCTTTCAGAACTGACCGTAATTGCCGTAAGTTAGTTCTGGAAAAGAAACAAACTGGATCCTGCGAATTCTAGAAGATCACCAACCAAATCAGAAGAAAAGCGGGTGTGGTCACATCTTCGGTAGACAAGCTCAAGCACTTCGCCTCGATATGTGCCTCAACGTTAGATGACAAAGGAAATCCCCTTCCCAACATCCCACGTCTAACTGAACAAAATCTCAGTAATATATTCATTTCAATAAGAGAATTCTCTAGAGTTATCAAAAGCCTCAGCCCCCAAAAAGCCACTGGCCTAGACAAAATTCCAGTGGCCACCCATAAGAATATCAACCCAGAATTATCCCCGATCCGAGCGAAGTTATTCAACCGCCGCTTGAGGTGAAATCCTTCCCAAGCCCGTAGGAGGTGTCAAGTGTATGCCCTGCCTTCAAGAACGCGGGCGAGCAATCCTCCTCCTCAATGTATAGATACATCAGTCTCTTCAGTATAATTAAGTAAGCTTTTTGAGGCTTTAATCAACAAGAAGTTTGTCGAGAACCTAGACAGGAACAACCTCATGTGCGACGAGTCGTATGGCTTTCCATCAGCCCTCGTCACTGCTGACGCCCCAACTATCATTCATACACTTAGGGAGGCTCTTGACGACACACCCCGAGGACCATAGCATATCTCGAAGGCCTTTGACAAGGTATGGTACAAATGTTCACTACACAAGCTCTCCAGGTGTGGAATTATTGAACGGGTATTCTCAATTATAAAATCTTTCCTAACAGGTACATCCTTGAAGGTAGTTATTAAAGGCCAGTTCACAGATGTCCTGGCGGTAAACGCATGCGTCTCCCAGGAGTCAATTCTCCGATCAACACTATCTGATTCATATAAATTATCTAAAAAATATACTCAGATCATTTGTAAAGATTTCTACCGATGATACGACGAAACACGGGTGCACCGCTAAGACTCTTGACGATAAGAGATTGGCAACTGACCTCTTTTCCGGTCTAGCACTAACTTCCCAGTAGAGAAAAACTGGCTGGTTACATTCAGTGCCTCGAAAACAAAACTATTTACCTTCCATCAGCACCGATAAGATCCCGAACTACCGCCAGTGACGATGAAAAGATCATCCCTCGAAGAGGTCCCGTGCCTTGAGAGAATATTGGGCCTCAGATTCGCACCTAACCTCAGGTGGAATTCCTATATACAATCCATCGCTAAAAAGGCATGTAAAATGATCGGCTCCCTTTAGCGCTCCAGTTAGAACCTGACTCCCCACGCAATCTTTTACCTTTATAAGAGCCAGATCAGGCTGAAAATACTGTTACCATATTTGAGCTGGAGCTACCCAGTCCTCACTTTCCAGGCTTGATAGAGCTCAAAAGCGTCTTTAGGTCCTGGTTGGAAAATAATTATTTTCCACCTTATAACCTCTCTCTCACAGGCGGAATGTGGGAACGCTCTCACTTCTCTATCGCTACTTCCATGGAAAGTGTTCGGATGAACTAAATTGCTTGGTTCCGGTATGTCTAACATTCATAGTTAGGACCCGCTATGTTACATAAATTGTAGCAAACCACCCATATTCTCTCCGTATTCCATCGGCAAAAAGTAAGATCCACTCGATCAGCTTTCTCCCGCGAACCACTGCTTTGTGGAACAGGGTTCCAAGAGGATGTTTCCCTGATCACTAAAATCTTAACCTGTTCAAGTCTAGAGTTAACCGTTATCTTCTCCCTCTATCTATATAAATTACCCCTTAACGTGACACTTTACCTCAAGTATCCCCCGGGTCTTGTACAGGGTGAACATTAATTTATATATATTATTAATATTATTATTAGTAGTAATCTTATAAGTATAAGTAACTACACTGGTTTCGGAAAACCTTCGGTTTCTTGATTCGCAAAAAATCAATATCGAAGGAAAAAAAAAGGTATTAAAAAAAAAGAAAGAGCCGAGAACATGAACGCCTGTCGAAAACAATTGTTCAGCATGCAGGTCCAAAGCCCAAAGAAAAAAAATCCAATATGCGTACGCAACTAACTAAATAAAGTGCTCAAAATAATAAGTAGAGTAGACCTAGTTAAACCTAGAGGGCCAGACAAACCTACCAAGGTTTCCCCTAAGCAGATCGTCAGGGAAAGCTGGCTTAGGTGAAAACTTATATATATATGTATATATAATGTATATTTTAATATATACTTCTTAGCTCTGTCTAACCACACTGAACACCGTTTTGTTTACACCTTAAATTAAACTATGTAAATATTTATTCGCTTACTTGTGTATGCACACTAACGTACGTATATGCAGTTGCTAATAGCCAGTTATTTGATTTATCCACATTAATTCATATATATATATATATATATATATATATATATATATATATATGAAAGATTCTCAGAGTTAACCTGTAGAAAAGACAATATTTATAAATATAAATGACAATAGGAGAACTGTAATAGTTGCCGACGCATTCCGTCCAATGTGGACTTTCTCAGGGCAAAAAACGAAATGAATTTATTTAAACAAAGTAACAAAAACAAAATGTCCTTAGATAGAAACCTGAAGTGTTTGTAGGGAAAATGTTTTGAACTTGAAACCAACTACACTCTTCGTTTCTGGACATTTTGTTACACAGAAATAATAACGAAGTCAATTTTGACGTTTAGAGAAAGACTACAAACAAAAATGTTCTGATCAGTTTCTACCCAAACTACTCTAAAATTAAATCTGGAATTATTGTAGGTTTCTATCTAAGGGCGTTAAGAATCTGAAGTCCCCAATATCTACTTAAAGAAGAAACACACATAGAAAACACATTCAAAAACTTACAATACCCATATCATTTCATCCACAACGCAAGAAGAAAGGCATACAAAATATACAATCGAAACAAAACTAATAACATAATCCGCAATAGCAAATTACATGAAAACAGATACATAATACTACCGACCAACTCTGTCACGTCCACTATCCAGATTAACCTATCCCATCTAAATAATCTCAAAATAGTCACAAACACTTCCAAAACCATTATGGGTATACTCAGATCCTCAAACACTAATAGCAATAATATTTCTGAAGCAGGCATTTATAAAATAAATTGCCAAAACTGTTCCTCCCAATATATTGAAGAAACAAGTAGAAATTTAAAAAAAACGCATTTATGAGCAGAAAAGAGACCTCACAAAAAACAACTTAGCTAATGCACTAGTCATACATAGAAATAAATTCAACCACAATTTTGATTTTAAAAATGCTACACTTATAAAAAAGAAAATAACTCACTCAGAAGGAAAATCCTCGAGAGTGCCGCCATTGAATATTACCCAAATATTAATCTACGCCCAGGCCTTTTCTCCATTTCACCTTTCTTAACAGAATTACTGCTCTCTCAAACAAACGTACACAACAATATCGTGAAATCAAATGAAAATGATTGAATCCGTCAACACAACAATAACAACAATATTTCTACACGTGACAATAAGTCACGTAATTTTCAGTTAACATTATGAAAATAGCGTTCTCTAAATTCTTCCAGCTGCTAAGGACATTTTGTTTTTGTTATTATTAGTTATTTGTTTAAATAAATTCATTTCGTTTTTGCCTTGAGAAAGTCCACATTAGACTAAACGCGTCGGCAACTATTAGTTTTCCGATTGTCATTATATATATATATATATATATATATATATATATATATATATATATATAATGTGTGTGTGTGAGTGATGTATAGAGCATTTGGACAATTTTTATACTATGTTCTGAAAAGAAAACGCGATATGAACGCTAGAAAAATTGAATTAAATGAACAAGCTTAATCGCAGTACATTGTTATTCGTATTAAATAACATTTGTATAAAAGATTGTTGCCTAAGTATACAATTATTCTCAGTCTACTTTTTCACTTTCACTCCCTTTAACCCTCTCCGCACTGGTGGCACCCATGCCTTTCTTGTGGTGAAATGATTTAAAAAATATGTTATACAATGAAAAACTGAACGGTTTGAAAAAGGCATAATTTGTTCGTTTTCAATCTGTTTTCTTTTCAGGTTATAGAGCATCCCTTGAAGATTAAAATGACTACGTATGATGCCCAGTAACGAATAAATATTGCATTTTCTATTCCAGTGAAAGATCAGTTATTCAAACTCAGAGAATATATATATATATAGGTATATATGATATATCACATATAGGTATATATGATGTATCACATATAGGTATATATGATGTATCACATATAGGTATATATGATGTATCACATATACGTATATATGATGTATCACATATAGGTATATATGATGTATCACATATACGTATATATGATGTATCACATATACGTATATATGATGTATCACATATAGGTATATATGATGTATCACATATACGTATATATGATGTATCACATATACGTATATATGATGTATCACATATACGTATATATGATGTATCACATATACGTATATATGATGTATCACATATACGTATATATGATGTATCATATATATGATATATCATATATACGTATATATATCATATATACATATATATATATATTCTCTGAGTTTGAATAACTGATCTTTCACTGGAATATATATATATACGTATATATGGTATATCATATATACGTATATATGATATATATCATATATATATATTATATATCATATATATGATATATATTATATATCATATATATTATATATATATATCATATATATATATATCATATATATATATCAATATCATATATATATCATATATATATATATATCATATATATATATATATATCATATATATATATATCATATATATATATATCATATATATATATATCATATATATATATATATCAATATCATATATATATATATATCAATATCATATATATATCATATATATATATCATATATATATATATATATCATATATATATATATATATATCATATATATATATATATATATCATATATATATATATATATATCATATATATATATATATATCATCTATATATATATATATATCATATATATATATATATCATATATATATATATATATATCATATATATATATATATATCATATATATATATATATATCATATATATATCATATATATATATCATATATATATATATATATATCATATATATATATATATCACATATATATATATATCATATATATATATATATATCATATATATATATATCTCATATATATATATATATATCATATATATATATATCTCATATATATATATATATATCATATATATATATATCTCATATATATATATATATCTCATATATATATATATCTCATATATATATATATATCTCATATATATATATATCTCATATATATATATATATCTCATATATATATATATCATATATATATCATATATATATCATATATTATATATATATATAATATATTATATATATATCATATCATATATATATATATCATATTATATATATCCTATATATATATATCATATATATCCTATATATATATATCATATATATCCTATATATATCCTATATATATATATCATATATATCCTATATATATATATATCATATATATCCTATATATATATATATCATATATATCCTATATATATATATATCATATATATCCTATATATATATATATCATATATATCCTATATATATATATATCATATATATCCTATATATATATATATCATATATATCCTATATATATATATATCATATATATCCTATATATATATATATCATATATATCCTATATATATATATATCATATATATCCTATATATATATATATCATATATATCCTATATATATATATATCATATATATCCTATATATATATATATATATCATATATATCCTATATATATATATATATATCATATATATCCTATATATATATATATCATATATATCCTATATATATATATATCATATATATCCTATATATATATATATCATATATATCCTATATATATATATATCATATATATCCTATATATATATATATCATATATATCCTATATATATATATATCATATATATCCTATATATATATATATCATATATATCCTATATATATATATATCATATATATCATATATATATATATATATCATATATATCCTATATATATATATATCATATATATCCTATATATATATATATCATATATATCCTATATATATATATATCATATATATCCTATATATATATATATATCATATATATCCTATATATATATATCATATATATATATCATATATATCCTATATATATATATATATCATATATATATATATCATATATATCCTATATATATCATATATATCATATACATATCATATATATCATATATATCATATACATATCATATACATATCATATATAGACCTGTTGATTATCTTAGTTCCTGCATATAAATTTCACTTCTATTTACAACAGTGCGCGCGCGTGCGTGTATGTGCGCATTTTTTCTTCGAAAACGGAAGAAGACACTTCTGAATCACATACCCCAATCTCTTTATCCAATTAAATCACGCGTTTCTCGTATGACACTACTGTTTGCTAGCTACATAAAATGGCCAACTTGTGTCGACTGAGACCAGTACAGAAAACGGTACTAAGTTGAGCGAATAATTCAAGGCAAACACGCACATACACACACAGAATGCAACTCAAGACAGCCGTCCACTTCAAGAAGTCCATTCTCCTCAGCCTGCTCGTTATAATTCACTTTCCCCACCAACTCTACAGTGCACGCTGTCCCTCAGTGTGTTGGTGCAACGGTGACAATGTCAGCTGCAACGACAAGAAACTAACTGAGATACCGATAAACTTGCCAAATGACACAACTTATCTCAACATGGATAATAACCACCTTCGAAATCTGAACCTTGAACTTCTGAGGAATCTACCAAAATTAAAGCATCTCTCCCTACGTGGCAACCAGATATCTAAAATAACCGCTCCGACGTCGAAACTACTAACCAATTTGATCAGTCTTGATCTTCACGGAAACTGCTTAAAGATGCTAAATAATGCCTCCTTTTCGTCAATGCCACATTTAGTGTCTCTTGATCTCTCCCAAAACTCTCTGACCAAAGCCGAGGGAATCTTTAGAAATTTGAGCCATTTACAGAGGCTCTCATTGTTTGAGAACAGTCTAACCGATTTTTCAAACGATGTTTTTGCGGATACCGTTAATTTGGAATGGCTTAATATCAACAATAACAAGCTAAAACGGCTCGAATTAGACGCCTTCCATCATCTAAAGCGACTATCTGTCCTTGATCTAAGGCAGAACCATATTTATGCTGTCACTGGCTCATGGAAAACAAGTAGTCGCCTTCAAATATTAGATTTGTCGCAGTGTCACCTTGCTGACATACCTTCGAATTTACCTTTTTCTCTGAAGAATTTAAATATTGGTAGTAACAGATTGACTTCTGTAACAAAGGCTTCTTTAGAGAACTATCGTCAGCTGGAATTTCTTGTTCTTGATCATAACCGAATCTCTTCTATCGAAAGTCGAAGTTTTCTCACACTTGAAATGCTCCATGATCTTGATCTTAGCGATAATTTGATCGCTGTTTTCCCATGCGATTTGCCTAAATCTCTCAGAGATATTAATTTGGATAGAAACTATATATCTATTTTGAATTTTAATTCATTTTCCCGTCTCACTTACTTGACCTCATTGTCATTAAGATACAATAAAATCGAAGAATTTGCCAGGAAAGCATTTCGCAATTTAAGAAGTCTTAAGTTCTTATACATGGACGGAAATCCCCTGAAAATGATAGCCGAGAATGATTTGGCAGAACAGCGTTATCTTGAAGTACTCTCCCTTATCAAATGTCCTCTGGAACGAATTGAACTTCGACCTTTCATTAAACTAAAGGCACTGAAAGAACTCCACCTGGCATTCATGACCAAAATTTCCTCTTTCAATGATGCTGTTTTTGAAATGATGCCTTCTTTAGAAAACCTTAATTTACAAGGCAGTCCAGTGCTAATTTCACGTGTTGTAATGACACAACGGATACTTGCATCTTTACAAGACAAGTTAAAAATTATAAATATAATGAACGGTCACCTCACTTATTTACCGTCAACCTTCAAAGACTATCTACGGAATGCCCAAAAAATTAAGTTGGCTGGTAACCCTTTCCATTGTGACGCCAATCTACGCTGGTTGCACGATTGGATAAAAAATGAACCGAATAAATTTCCTCACAAAGATTCTATCACTTGCATGAAACCTAACCACATTCGGGGTAGCCCACTTTGTTCTTTGACGGAAAAGAACTTTCAGTCAGTGTCTACTATTTCCAGCCATTTTAATCCGAGTTCATTAATTCCCCATTCGGAAGCACCAGCATCCGTGGAAACTACACAAGTTCTCATCCAGGATTTCGATGACGACCTAATGAATTATCCCGTCTCTGGCCCCCAGAACGACAAAAACTGTCCGAGTCAATACCCCGAAAAACATTACACAAATACAGATATCAAAAGTGAAATATTCAAGTACACGTCTACTGTTAAATCTTTACTGACGTACGCCTCGTCGCCGCGAGAAAATTCGAGACCTGAGACGACATCAGTGCCGTGCGTTAACTGCAACTCCGACGTAACTATGACGAGTAACCGACATGGGGGATCACCGAAGAAATCACTGACCACGCAAATTTATGACAAAAAACGCGAAGAAATTCTAAATAATAATAATAATAATAACAACAACAGTGACACTATTGCTGTAGTTACTGTATTCAATAGTCATTCCAGTGAGGAAGTCATTTCGGAAGGTATACGCAGTACCAAAGCCTGGCCAGATCAGATAAGTCCGAATAGTGTTAATACGAAGAACAAAATTGACAATAATCAAAATTGGAATAACGATACCGGTCGGGAATCAGAAAGCATTCCCAGCAGTGAGGAATCGAATAATGAGCCACCAGATTATCTAAAACTAGCTGCTGTCATTGCATCAACAGGTGCCGGCGTTTTAGTTTTATCTACAGCAGCATTTCAGTTTTTTCAGATGAGGTTCCTTAGGAAAAAAAACAAACAGGTAACATCAGAATACCCAATACGGAACTATTAATAATATTACCAAAAGAAAAAAAAAGAAGGAATAATTTTCTTCCTATTCCATAATTAAACAGTCGATTCTGCTAAGTGACGGCTTTTGAAGAAATGTTTGTTTAGTGCAGTTGCCAAATCTGATTTTTTTTGTTTTTGTTTTTTTACATTTACAAATATCTTCAGTGTATTTATTTTATATAATATTTTTATCTTTGATGTTTTATTTTTTGTTTGTTATTTTAATTTAAATCTTTGTAGATATTGTTGAAAATCTGTATATTTGTTCCATTTTTTTTTTGTTGAGAAATTTGTACTGCATTCATATCTTGGAGTTGTGTAATTATCAAAATATATTTCTATGTATGCATCTAAATTTTTAAGTTTAATATCCTTGCGCCAAATTGTTTTAAAAATCATTTAATCTCGAAATACATTTGCATTCTTCGCTCAAAACATTTGTATTTTAGCAGAAGGAAATATACATTTTTTAAATACACAGATTAGATATTTTATGCGTTATGCAAACATTTATTATGATATAACATATGTACTTCGGGCTGGGATTAATATGTTCCCTCTTACACTTCATAAAGAAAAGTTCATCCTGGGGATTCCAACTCAGTGACACTACATTCTTGATTGTATTAAAGAGACACGGTTAATAGATACTAATGACAGTGTGACAATGACTGGTGTAACTGGGCAAATTTGGCCCTGGTCGGTAAATATGGCATCCATATTCTACCGATCTTGCGTTTCATTCTATCCATGTGGGGGAGACAGTTAAATAATTATGTCGGAAACTTTCAATGAAACAAAAGTGTCATGATTATGCTTTTATTTTTTTGAAAGATTTTAGAAGAAAAAACATTCACAGTAATACCTTATTAGAACACATATACAATGTATATCGTAAAAGGTGACGCTACTGGACGTAATAAAATACTTTCTTCCCAATGAACACATAGTTGTTTTATGCTAAGGTGAAATACCTGGTATGTAATGTTTTGTTAAAAGACGCTTTGTATTTGTACCTTGACTAACATATTTATGTGTTTATTTGCATCTTGTTCGTAATATTAAAATTATATTAAGTGCCGTGTCCCTACAGTCCGTACGCCACATTTCCCTCTCCTTTCTAGCTCTTAATAATTTTTTTTCTTTTGGTTATCTCTCCTAACCTAAGCTCCGTCATCCATTTAAACACGCTCACCCAGAAGATTATGCGTTGTTTTCCTCTGTCCCTCTTGACGTCAATCTTCCCTGCGAGAAAGACATTTTCCTCATTATGTGCCTAATAAATTTCGATTGTCTCTTCCTGATCTTAAGTATAAGTGTCTTTTTTTGTTTCCTCCAAAACTTCATCGTTGCTCACATGTTCGCTCACTGGTATTCTCAGCATCCCTCAGTAGAACCAGATTTCTGTTGTTTCAAGTCTCTTCATATATGAAGACATTGTCCAGCATTTACGACCATATAGGAGAACTGATATTACGTACCAGTTCAGTACTCTTTTCTTTGTTTCAAAGATTCTTTCTATGTGCCGTGTCCTTTCAGGGCGTAGGCGATCACGGCTCTCCACCCCCTCTATCTCTTGCATCTCTCAACAAGTTCCTTACCGCTGCCACCCCCCCTAGACCACGTTCTATCATTCACTTGCTTAAGTCCGCCATGTATGTCACGCCTTGTTTTACCGTGTCTCTCTTTCCCCTCTATTTGACCCGTTAGTATCAGATTCTCCAAGCCCTCATTATGTGTCTCAGAAACTCCAGTTGCCTCTTCCTGATTTTAAGTAGAAGCCTCCTTGTTTTCAACCTCTCTAAGGCCTCATAGTTGCTCACCCGCTCGGTTCATGATATCCTTAGCATCCAACTGTAGAACTTTGTCACCTCGAGTTTCTTCTTCATCTTTGAGGAAATCATTCAACATCCGCTGCCGTAAAGAAGGACAGATGTTACGTAACAGCTCAAAATTACCCCAAATCTTAATTCTTCGAATATTGATTATCTACAACTATATTTCTTGGAAGTACATTCAGCTCTTAAACACAAACACATATATATTAGAGAGAGAGAGAGAGAGAGAGAGAGGGGATAACACGCATTGCAAAAATTAAACGTGTACGTGTGTGTGTTGGTGGTCAGCCTTCATGAGTTGGTGCAGATATTTTCTGTTTCATTTCAATGGGTAAACAAATTCTATACATTGATTTTTATATTCATGGAAGCAGATTATTAAAATTAAGTCAAGAACAATTCTCTATGAATGTGCATGAAAATATTCACCTGAAATATGCCTGTACGAAAATACATATAAGGGTTAAGTGTTTCTGTGTACGACATTTTCTTTGCTAAATGGCACAAGTAGCAATAAATATACTTATTCCTATAAACGTTATACAGGGTTCAACGGAAATATCCCCTACATAATGGTAAGACATTAGTGACAATGGTGTCTTCACTTAGCTAATGTCTTACCATTACTTGGGAGGTATTTCTGCCTCATGCTGCATAATGTGGATACACCGTGTTTTTAAAAACACTGTAATTTAATGTCTACCAACCTGGGCCTTCGAGAGTTTTAGTAAAAAGTATATGCCTTTCGTCACGGTTCGTACCTGCGTCACTCTTATATTGGGCAAAACACATTCAGGGCAGGTATCATTTACACTACTCAGTCAATGGGTTTCGAAAGGTCCAAAATAGAGATTAGTATTTCTTTAAAAGGGTAATTTAACTTTGCTTTTGTGTTGCCAGAGTAATCTGAATCACACCTTCCCGGAAGTTGGTTGCACTCTCCAATATAAGAGGGACGTAAGCTCGAAAATTTTCTTTGTTAAGAACATCGACTGCACAAACCTGTAGAAGTTGAGTTCCTTATGTGTCGTGTCCTTTTAGGGCGTAGACGATCAGGATTCTCAATAATTTCCCGTTCGTCTTAGCTCTTAATATATTTTATCTTTTTGTTATTTATCCTAAACCTTGTTCCGCCATTCATTTACTCAAGGCCACGAAGTATGTTACGCGTCGTTTTTCTCTGTCCTTCAATCTATTCTGGGAAAATCAGATTTTCCAAACACTCTTTCCACTGTTTAAAAAGCCCAAGTATGTCTACTCCAACACGTGTATTCGTTAAATATATATATATTTTTTATTGTAATAAGAAATAATGTCAGACAATACATAAAACCTATTAATTCCATACAAATACGTATGCATACATATCTACAGATATAATCCATATGTACATCTGTATATGTGTTTTTGATTGTTTACTAGATTTAGCTTCTTCTGGTAATAGGCCAAAAGTCTAAGTGCACTCTGTTCAGAATCGAAGTTTGTACAATAATAAAAGTCTGCGAGATAAGGTAACTACTCACTATTATACCGTGAATCATCTCTCTCTCTCTCTCTCTATATATATATATATATATATATATATATATATATATATATATGTGTGTGTGTGTGTGTGTGTGTGTGTGGACCTTCGATTTACGTTTGTTCTATTTATAACGCAAAAGTTTGTCATTTCTATTTCGTAGGCAAGTCAAGATAGCCAGAGTCTACGAAATCATTTTGTGATCGATTGTTTTTGTTGCAATCACCTGATATGTAGATGAAATGATCGAGCCGTAAGCTATTTGCATGTGATAAGTTCAAATGCTATTAAACTTGAAATGAAGCTGTAAAATAGTCAACAGAAATACTCCAATAAAGAATACTATAGATATCAAGTTACAATGTGTGTTAAAAGCACAGCTTCAACGCAGACGTTTATGTAGTTTGACGTATATATATATATATATATATATATATATATATGTTTGAGTGAAAGATGCTGGGTTTTATAACTAAACGGATGCTTTAGCTGTTGCGAAGAAGAGCATACATGTTTTTGCTTTCCGATTAAATTATGTTTTTTTTTAGATCGACGAGATAATGTTTATTTGTACAGGAAGTCGAACGATAAGCATGGCGGTTTCATTTTCCGAGTCGCTCAATAAGGTAAACTTTATGAAGAAATTCCAAAATTTATCTCTCTTTGTATATAAGGTGTATTTCGGCAGCAAGAATGGTTTCAAACGTGTTTCGTGGAATAATATCGACAAGTGCTGTCTATCAAATCTTTTATGAACCTTTTCAAATTTGCGAATGTGTTGTTTTATGTAATCGATAAATTTACCAAAGTTTTTATTTATTTTTATTTTATATTTTCCACTCCCACGGAGTACTTTCAAATGTTGCTACATTAATTTTCAAGGATTGTGTTTTGTGTATGTTTGCGTAAATGTTTTTTGTTAATTCCGGCGTTCGTTCTCACGTTTGCTGGAACCAATTTCAAGTTAATAACAAATGATAGAGAGAACTTGTCGGTATTATTCAATCAAGGACACACACACACGCATATATATATATATATATGTACACACATATGACTGAGTAGAGAAGAAGTAGGAAATCTATATAGATTTGACATGTTTCGCTATTTGTCTTCATCAAAAATTTGATAATGGAATGGTTGGGATATATATTTCAGTTTTTAAATTATGTTGTATTTGTTATCTGAAGCCAAATAAATATGGAAACGTCACATTATAAATTTAATCCACATTTTCAACTCGGACGTATATACTCGTACGCACCCATATATATATATATATATATATATATATATATAAGCACGTGGTTAGAACTTTCGCATTCTGATCAGGGGACCCAGGTTCGAATCTCACAATGGTCACTTTGTGTTGTGGTAGGATCCACCTAATCTGCATAGGTGACTACCGACTATATAAATAATGGTTGGTACCGGAAGACAAAGGGAGCGAATACAGAGATCCAGCTAGAGACTCTGCCCGACTGCGACTTAGTCAGCACATTCTCCAGGAACGTCTTCCCAGAAATATACAGAAATACTAGATGTAAATATTGTGTACACTTTCTTGTTATAATACATTCTTGTTCTAAGTACATTTTGTGTTGCATTATTATTCCATGCATTAGTCGAGATTCAACAATGAGTCAAGACTCAACACTTTGTTAGGAAGGAAACTTTCAGATATTATCGGACTGGAGGGGTCGAACCCCAGCGGGCAGCACCTTTGAAAAATGCCTGAAAACCATACCATGTGCTGAACCAAGACTTGTAATTGAGATTGGGTAGACGGCACTCCTGGGATGCGTCGATAGCTGTGCTAGCACGAAGTCATGTCATCGTGGCCGATGACTTGAGCGTGGTGGGCTTGTTCAACTTGTTGATCACGCTAGGTAACATGCTCTTATTTCCCAGAAACTGTGACTAGGGTCTGCTCAGCAGAGTTGCAGTATAAACCTCAGGTGGACTCTGTGGGTGTTTAATAAACACAAATGCGCCTGAGAAAGCGTCTGCAATAGGGATTGGCTCGCCCCCCCCCAGTATACGAATACGAGTGGCCATATATATATATATTGATGCATGTTTTATTAAAGACAAGTTTTGTCTAGTTTATGTAAATTCCTTTCATATCGTCTGATAAGCTTAATAACATTATCATTGAAAGACGAAAGAAAATTACATTATAATATATTAAACAATATTGCTTAATATATTGTAATGTAATTGTCATCTTTGATGATGGCTTATGTAAGCCGAAAGCTTAGATAGGATTAAAAAATAGGTATTAATATTTTCTTTCTTCTTACAGTGATAATGTTATTAAGCTTATCAGACGATATGAAAGGAATTTACATAAAGTAAATAGACAGAACTTGCGTATATTATTTAATGAAACATGCATCAATGAAAAAATGCTGCCTAAATACACACACATATTATATATATATATATATATATATATATATATATATAAAACACTTTACACAATATACATATCACGCACACCAGGCATATATATGACACAGTATTACATCTCATATTATAATCACACATATTCTTATTTCAGATACATAGATGATTATTAATATATATACAAAAATAATATTAAATCCGATCTTGTCACCAAAACCTCAGCAGAATTTACCGTTGAATCTTTACCTGTCCTAGATATCGTGCTGTATAGAAATAATAACGAACTTCAGTTTGAGGTTTACAGATAATCTGCCAAGAAGAATGATCTTGAAAGACAATTACTCGATTATAATTCATCTACGTTCCGTGTCTCTTCAGGACGTTGGCGATAATGGCTCGCCACATTTTCCTGTCTTTTGCATCTCTTAATTTTCACTTCGTGTTATTACTTTCAGACACTTCTGTCATCCATTTACATCAGCTCGCTAGGTAGGTTATGCGTTGTTTTCACGTCCGTCTTGCTTTCAATCTGTCTTGTGAATAACAAGTTTTCCAAGACTTCTTTCCTCATTATTTGCCCTAGAAATTTCAGCTCTCTTCTGACTTTTAATGTTTCTCTCGCTGATGTTAAATGAAAGTGTCCTTTTTTGTTTCCATTTTCTCTAAATCTTTGTCGTTGCTCGTACATAGACGTTTCACTTAGAAATACGTCAGTACAAACACGACCAGACTTTTTGTTATCTCTCCTACACTTTTTTCTGCCATTCATTTGCACAAGTTTATTAGGCATGTTATGCGTTTTTTTTTACGGAGATTGTCTACCATTCAATGTCATATACAAGGACTGGCATTATGTAAGAGTTCGGTTCTGTTTTCTTAGTTTCTTACGATATTCTCCTGTTTCTTCGGGGAAAGAATGAGGAAAAAGGCTTGGCAAATTTAACATTCACAAAGCATACTGAAGTCAAATGAACGTGTAAAAAGCGAATATTCTACTTAACTTGTATGTCTGGACGAATGATAGAACAAGAACATACATTCCTAAATTCCCAGATGCAATATTAACTTGAATTGAGACGGAAACATACCACTCGAATCATCTGTGATGAAGACAGCATAGATGTATGATCCAATCCGTTTAATATACAAAATAAAAAAGCTTCATTTTCTTTTAATCTGATATTGATATTTTTCATTCAGCAATGTTTATAAAACTTTAAAATATATGCATGCAAGTGCATATTTTCCTTCGTTCTTCACTCGATCAATCTCATCAAATTTTGAACTCGGGATCAGTAATGTTTATAATTTCCAGTGATAATTTTATGTAATAAACTGAATACATTAACAAAATATTTTAAAAGGGATTTTGAAGTTTATAATTTTAGAGAAGTTTATTTTTTTGGGGGTGGGGTCAGTATTTTTTTTATCAAGCTTTAAATTATATAATGTATACATGTTTTATGCATTCAGATTTGTTTTTAAAGCTATCAAACAATTTAAATTATGAATGATTGACAGGTGGTGCATTTTTTTAATCTCTATCACCCCATGCAAGGCATAAAGACACCAAGGCACAAAAGGTTACAGCATGTGGAAGAATTAAGAACAGAAACATTATATGATGAGAAAAGAGTAATCAGGAGGAGAGGCGATAGGGATTAGCGTTGCAACCAAATTTTTGCAGATTAAAGTTAACTGGAAAGTATGGCGCTGAAGGGAGTTCCACATGCGAGAAAAAACTGTTAGCCTAGAATTTACGGTTACATCTAGCTAGGTCTACTGTAAATTGATGGGACCCCGATGCCAGTCCAGTGCTGCGCCTAAATGAAATGAATCTAGGTACCATAGAGAAGAGATCATCCAAACAATTACCATGAAAGTATTTATAGAAAAAAAACACATACGTAACCCTACGGCATATTTTCTTTGTATCTTACCTAAAATCGAAAAGTACATGTAGAAATATATATTTCATAAAGGTATACTTTCTGTTAACCCATTTCCATCAGACCAACTCGCTTTTTTATAACAAGATTTTAATCAAAATGATTTATCAATGTGTGCTTCTCTCAAACCAACACATGTTTATAACAGATATGATTAGTATAAAATAAGGGTACATAAATTATTACATTTTAACTTAATCTAATCCCGTGACTGAAATACAAGATGTCGACTATAAATATTTTCTTAAAATGATATCACGTGATGTTAAGGAGAAATATTTATGTATAACAAAAACTGAAAAATACGTTATACTTAGGCGCGAGAAAAGGAGTACAAAATCAGGGTGTTTATTTTTCTGGTTGATTTATTGTTTGAATGATTGATTTCAAAAGATGCGTGAGATATCTGACAAGACACAGGAAACGCTTTTTAAGATATCAGATGGAACAATCTCTTGTACGTTTTTTGCAACACCAAGTATACAGGCTTATTGCAAAAAGAGACAAGCCAACATTTGAGCTATGCACTGGAAACATCAAACATAAGTAAAGACAGAAATTTAGCTATATTGACGAGAGATGATTGAAAATTTGATACGAAAATACGAAGGCGTACAGGAATAGAGAATTGTGCTTTGAAGAAATTAAGCAAAGTATTAAGAGATAAGACATTCGTTGGCTGAAAGGGTGGCTGAATTGCTATGCAGCATCTAATCCTTTACATAGTAACTAATGATGGACATTTTGTTCGCAGATGAAACAGAAACGTGATTCTGCTTCAGAATGTTATAGATACAATATATGAGAATAAGACCACTCAAATTACTGCGACTTATGAGGAAAGAGACTTGGAAAATTTAACACTGATAAGACGTAATATAAAAAAAAACAACTGAAGCGGGAGTAAAAAGCAAGTAATCAAATTAAGGAAAGTCCGTGAATGAATAGTTGAACTAAGTGATGTGGTGAAGGTTTGAAAAACGACTTAGAAAAACGAAACAAGGGAAGTTGTAGTAAGTCATGATCGCTCATGTCCAGAAACAAGTTGACACATAAAAGAAGAAAAGACATTTTGTGAAATAAAATACAGCTGGCACATGGCCCAGTGCATAAAAGCACTGATTGAAGTAATCCAGTGACTTGCCCCAAAGAGTTGAGAGTTCAGTAACTTTGCCACAGCAAAAACTCGGAGAGCTGAGTTACTAACGCAAAATAACTGAGACTAAGATATCCGGGAAGGGGCGAAATAAAGGGTTCGGTCCGACATTCCAATTACCTGAAGAAGGCCGGATCTTACAACGGGCGAGACGTCGTGGATATGACAACAAAGATGAGGACAACAGTCCTAACAATGTAAATCGAAAGAAAGTATATCTTGAAATTCGCGTTTACAAGAACGTTATTAACTGTATTTAGTCAAGATTGAAATGGAGGAAACAGTTTCTGCTCTGATTTCCAGAGTAGGCAAGTTAGACGAGTTTGACTAAGTGTTGACGCAATCTTATTTTTTTCCCCCGCCAACTATAGATATTTTGTTATGATATCTCTCGATACGAACAAATGAAAAGGTTTCATATTTTTCTCAAGCGATGAATGCGAAGTTTATCAGCTAAAATTAATGTTTAGTTCAACTTGTTCGGTTTCTTAAATCGTTACGCCATATTAAACGCCATCAAATAACATGGATGCAACTAAATGTTAATAACACGTAATTAAATTTTTTCACGGCGCACACATAAAATTAATTAAGTTGAATTTATCAAGTTAATTTCTACTCTGTCACCTCATGTAAAAATGTAACAAGTACGCAGCAGCTGTTTATATATGCATAAAGAAAACTTACTTTATCTGACGCGTTTCGTACTCTGTTGGTAAAATGTAAGGACTTATTTTGCCAGAATTATTTATAAACAAAAGTATACTATTTACATTATTCGGGCTATTGTCCTCATCTTTGTCGCCATATTTATTACAACGTTTCGGCCGTTGTACGCTCCGGCCTTCGTCAAGTGGTTGGAATGTCGAACTGAACCCTTTATTTCGGTCACTGGGCTAGAACGGTTTACGCCAGTGAGCGAAATATAGGGTTCAGTTCAACATTCCAAGAAGGCCGGAGCGTACAACGGCCGAAATGTTGTAATAAATATGGCGACAAAGATGAGGACAATAGTCCGAATAATGTAAATAGTGTACATAACACCTCATCTCAGAAATATAGACAAACAAATGTATGAATGTTAGATTTTAAAATTTAATGCATTCATCAGGTTAACTCAAACCTTTAGGTAAATTATGGAGGATGTTAAGTGACATATTCTAATAAGCAAAAAAAAAAAAAACAACATTTACTTAATTTTGTTTATTAAAATCCTTACATTTGCCTTGATAAAATCCATCAGAAGACGAAAGGCGTCGGCTAAGATAAGTTTTCTCCTTGTCTTTATTCATATTGTCATTTTACACATATTTTTGTTTTCACTTATATCCCAAATATGTAAATATTTGGGCTAATATGATATGTTTATTTGTATATATATATATATCAAGACAATGTCAGGCAATTGATTGACAAAGTAGGAAAATTCAGGCAGAAAAAAAGAAATTTAAACTGAAAATTTTAAAATTTAACCTTCCCATATTTTCATCGTTCCCCCCTCAGTGCATAATTGTAACAGACATTTACGTTTATATCTCCTACTCCTTCCTCCATATAATTCTATCAATAAGAACGTTACTTAAATCCGATGAAGTTCTTTCAGAGGACGAAAAGTGTTATAGAATTTTACACTTTGTCATTCAATTGATTATGTTTTGTATTATTTGCATCCCGCAGTTGATTGTTTTGTTTCGATATTTGTAACTAATAAATATTTATTTTTTTATATTTGTCTGTTTGTAAAATTACTGCTTATTTTTCTGTTATGTTTTCGAAAAATCATCCCTCAGAAAATAGAATAAAATAAATGAATAAAAAAATAAGAAAAGGAATCTACATTTTTCTTTAAAACCATTTCGATAAGAAATATTAAACACTGGAGAAATACAGTTAATTATTACTACATCTTAAGGCCTCTCTTTAATCCTAAACTTCTTCTTTATTGCAATGAACAAGTTACTTTTTAATACACCATAGAGTGGACAGAACAGATACAAATTTACATCTTGGAAATGACTTTAAAAAAAAAGGGAAAGAAAAGTAACAAAAACATGAAATGGAAACAAAGAAAAAACAAAAAAGGAAACAAAAAATTAAAAAGAAACAAAAAAGTCATCTGATGGACTTTTTCAAGGCAAAGGTAAGGATTTTAATTCTGCAACAAGTATTTCCCAAATTACTTAAAATATAATGTTTTCAAATTTTTTTAAATTGAGCGCGATTGGAGTTTTATTTATGCAAGAAGCTTTTAAAGAAATATAAAGTAAAAAAAAAAAGATTGAAGATTTTTTTAAGTAAAAAATAACTTGACAGTGTAGTTTAATGTATAATTATTTCCTAGAGTAATAATTTTGCAAAAAGTTTTATTAAAAGTCCTGAAGAAAAATAAAAGATACAGGAGATGAATCCTCTAATCTTGAAGCATCACTTGTTAATGTCTATCTCATGGATTTGCAGGCGATGGACTATTTTAACCCAGGTTTTCAGTTTATAAACATTATAATTGATAACACAAAAATAGAGAAAAGTCTTAAAAAAAAAAAAAAGAAAAAAAAAAGAGTAATAAAACATGAAAGACACACTGAAGATATTAAGAAGCTTGTCTGTTTAGGAGGATGGCAAGATTAATAAAGACAATTTGCAGTATAAAGAATTAAAGTTATGGGTGAAAAGGGTGGCATTAAACTAAAGAATGAAGGGATCCAGAACAACATTTACACAAGAAACATGAATTGCGACTGAAAAATAGAGGACTCATGAAACAGTTCCAACTACAGCTGCCATGAATCTTGTTCGAGCAGAAAAAAAGATTTAGTGTTTTGTAAGAATTTGATAGTAGAGACAGCCTTAAGGCTGTTTTTCGGTAAAAAAACAAAGACAAATGTAAGTCATGCCTTGTGAATACTCTGGAGAAGAAGCTCTATTGAAAATTAGATACAATTGGCTGCTCATTACATCAGAATGGGCGACCATTCAGAGATGTTTTTAAAGGTGTCGAAGGAAAGAATTTCCCCAAAACGGAATTAAAGCTAGGAATGTGAAGATTGGTCTTTATCTCATTAAGTTCAAAATATCTAGACTTGTCCAAACTTGATCAGCTCAGGAACATAAAATAAATATACAATCAAACACACACACTCACACATATATATGTATGTGTGTGTGTGTATGATTTATATATACACGCAGTATAATATATATATATATATATATATATATATATATATACGCACAGAGACATTATATACATATGTGTGTGTATTGATGTAATAGGAAAGAACAGATAATTCATACAAAGTTCTAAGGATATATATAATGTTTATATATATATATATATATATATATATATATATATATACACAAGTTGGTGCTAAAATAATGTCGTTTTTTGACGTTCTAACATATGTGAGAAAACGACATTATTTTTGCACCAACCTTATATATATATATTTCTTTAGTATTTATATTTTTATATAAAAAAAACAGTGCTCGAGACAGAAGTAGAGCTTAAAATTTATACACACACACACACATACATATAGGCATACAATCACACACACACATATATATAGGTATACAAGCGCGCGCGCACACACACACATATAGGCATACAAACACACACATATATAGGCATACAAACACACACATATATAGGCACACAAACACACACACACACACACATATATATATATAGGCATACAAACACACACACACATATATATATATAGGCATACAAACACACACACACAGACATATATATAGGCATACAAACACACACACACACATATATATATAGGCATACAAACACACACATATATATATATAGGCATCCAAACACACACATATATATATAGGCATCCAAACACACACATATATATATAGGCATACAAACACACACATATATATATAGGCATACAAACACACACATATATATATATAGGCATACAAACACACACATATATATATAGGCATACAAACACACACATATATATATATAGGCATACAAACACACACATATATATATAGGCATACAAACACACACACACATATATATAGGCATACAAACACACACATATATATATAGGCATACAAACACACACATATATATATAGGCATACAAACACACACATATATATATAGGCATACAAACACACACACATTATATATATATATATACACACAGACATATGCATATACAGATTTACAAACGCATATATACGCACACATATAAATAAATATGCACACACACATACAAACACATAAGCATAAATATACAGATTACACACACACATATGAATACACATATATAGATATCACAAACACACATATACACACGCATATATATTTACACAGAAAAATATAGATATACGCACACACACACATATATATATATATGCAGATATACGCGCGCGCGCGCACACACACACATATATATATATATACAGATATACGCACACACACATATACAGATATTTATGCGCACACATACATACACATATATGCGCACACATACATACGCATACACATATTTTCTTTTTATACATTATTTTAATAGATAAAATTTACTGAAGTAAACGCTCTGTTTTTTAATAAAAAGTGTTAATTATATTTACTGGCTTGAATGTTCGAGAAATTTTGCAGAAAATATGCGCTCCTTCGACAGGGTTAGGGTTAATGATGGTTCCCATTGGGATCACATGTTTGATTCCTATCGGGGATGAACATGTTTTCTACGAAATTTCTCGAACATTCAGGCCAGTAAAGATAATTAATAATTTTTATTTAAAAAAACAAAGCATTTACTTAAATAACTAGTATCTATTAAAATAACATGTAAGCAGATAATATATGAAATAATTGTCAAACTTCGTAAATTTTATTATATATATATATATATATATATATATATATATATATATATAGATATATATATATATATATATATATACATGCACACACATTATATTATGCAAATCACCACAAACAAGGCGGAAGTGCCACTAGCACGCAAGGGGGTGAAGGGCAGTGAGATTAAGAGTAAAGAGTCGTGTTTAGGGAAAAGGATAAAGAGAAGGACAGGGATCAAGGTCAAGGTATCAGAAGATGTCGATTGACATTACATTTGAATATTTAAAGATTATAGCTATCAAGGAAGCAGACGATAGGAAGCGAGTTCCACTGACGGGAGGTGCGAGATAAGGTGGAGTAGAACAGATGGCTACATTTAACCGTTTCGGCAGTGAAAGGTTGGGACCGAGATGTCAGCCTAGTAGCATGCTTAAATTCATGCAGTTTGGAAACCAGTGAAAGTAGATCGTCGGAGTAGTTGCAATGAAAGTACTTTTAGAAAAGACAGAGCGAAGAACAGTATGTCTGTGAGGCAGCGACTGTAGACGGGATGCCAGATCAGGACCAACCACGTTGCACACCCGCCTCTGGATTTTGTCGAGGACAGAGATGAACAGCAGGAGAACCAGACCATATATGCAGCAGTATTCCGTGCAAAGACGAATGGTTGATTTGTAGATTTGTAGGATGGACTCAGGTGAGAAAAACCTTCTGGCGCGACACAGAGGAACAACATTCCTTGCGGGAGATGAAGCTATAGCTTCAATGTAGTTGTTCTACATCAGGTCAGTGGTCAGCGTGAGATCAAGCAGGTGCAGAGAGGCACTCTCGTGGAGTTGAGCATAAGCCATCCTCATGGGAGTTGAGCATCAGCCATCCTCTATGGTGGGTAACTGAGACCAGTTTTCTTTTAGAGGCATTAACGTTTACAAGCCATTTTCTGCCACAGTCAACCACAGATTGGAGTTCCTTGTCGAGGCCTACGGCCAGGTTTTGTCAACGATGTCGGATTTACTATTGAAGAAGGAGTAAATAATAGTGTCGTCAGCGTAGATGTCATCTTGGGAGTTGATGACATCAGGAAGACTGTTGATGAAGATCAGAAACAGTGAGGGACCCAGGGTAGAGCATTGAGGAACACCAGCGTTCGTGTGAAAGGAACTGGACGAGAACCCGTTTAGGACGACCTTCATTTCACGGTTTGATAAGAATTATTTCATTCAATCAAATAATAGTCCAGCAATGCCGTATCCCTGAAGCATTCGAAGAAAGTCAGTGTGCCAGATCCTATCAAACGCTTTAGAGATATCTAAAGTTACGGTTAGGGCTTCTCCGTTATTGTCAAATGCTTGGTATATAAATTTAGTAACGGTCGTGAGCACGTCAGCGGTGGACTGGGCAAAGCGGAAACCATATTGCTTGTCTGAGAGCAGATCATAGGATGTAAGGTGCTTAACCACTTCGGCGTTGATTAAAGCCTCGAAGACTTTGCCGAAGAGTGGTAGGAGACTTATAGGCCGGTAGTTAGATGGGTCAGAAGGGTCACCAGAGTTCTTAAAGACAGCGACAACAGACGAGGATTTCCAAAAGGCTGGAAAGCAAGAGTCGGTGAGGCAATAGTTATATAGTTTGAGGACTAGTGCCCGTTCAAGTGCACGTTTCTTCAGGATAACGGCTGGTATCCCGTCCCCGCCACTAGCCTTATGGGAGATTAATTTGGAGACGATGTCCAAAACCATCGATGGCGTTATATTTATGTCATTCAACAGAACCTCACTTCTAGGGGGAAAATCAGATGTGGGTACTCCAGATGAGTCGAGTGTTGAATTCGATGAGAATTTCCGAGCAAAGCATTCAGACTTATCAGCTGAGGAAGTCAGTACCTCAGATTGATTGAATAGAGGATGTATTGTGTGGATTTGCTGTTTTTCAGCACGCTCTTGCGGAGCGGCCAATAATCTTTAGAACCAAACTTGCGAGATGCAATACTTCGTTTCATTTTTCCAGTAAATTATAGCTTTGCTTCATTGAGGATACGCTTGCACTCAGTACAGGCAGAGACAAAAAGACGTCTGTTGCGATCCGACATGTCACTTCGGTAGAGACGGAAGAAGTGATTCCTAAGGGCAATAACAACCGAGCAAGCGGCAGTGAACCAAGGAGATGAGCGCGATTTAACTTGAAAAGCCTCGATTCCAGCTTTTACCCAGGAGGAGACCGCAGATGCCGAGGAGATTTTAACAGACACTACGGAATAATCAGAGTTGCCAAGAGAGCAGAGCTGCGTGACACGACAGGAGTTGAGGATGGAAGTA